>MU399502.1:430427-1030427 GCA_022578845.1 Hypoxylon cercidicola | reverse complement strand
ACCAAGATATAAGCCCGGGTGGTAAGCCCGTAGAGGCCGAGGAGGGTCATGGCGAGCATATAGAACATGCTACAGGCCCAATGTCCCAAAATGAGAGCGAAAAGAAAGACCTGCCGAAACTGGAGACGCACGAGAGCAGTCAGGTATCGGAAGAGAGGGCAGAATACCACGTCTCACCACCTCAGCTAATGATCACACCTGAGACTCCGGCACCCGTAAATGACGACACGGATGAGTCTAAGCAACTCGGACATATTGGCATGGCGGAGAGAACACGTGAAGTGACACAATAGGCGCCATTAATTCGGTAGCATTTCTTATGTTTTCGCTTACGGACCGTCTGGCGAAAGGGTGAGGATAGGTCTAAGGATAATGGATATTTGCATCAAGGGGAGGCAGGTCGCGTGGACTTCCTTTTAGTCCGGAGTTGGGGATTGTATACATAAGATATTTGGCATTCTATGCTAAGAAGGGGGTGATAATTCCCTCGAGCGAGATGGACGAGCGATGAGATAGTTGTCAGGGACCGCAACCCCCTGTCGGAAATTGAGGTCTCCTACAGACTGCAGTTTTCTTATGTATAGCGCTATTGCAAGGTCTAGGTTGCATTGGCGTTGCTTTCGGTGGTATTAGTAAATACCTATGCCATAGAAGAGGCAGCCTTGATACGAGAAAAGCACAGTACAATAGTTTGATTCCGGTCAAGCCTTGATTTGTGATTGCACTTGCGTGGGAACGGGCGGTCTGCTGATGTCTGGGGCATCATAGTTGAAATATTTTCATGTCTACCTCACAGTTAGATGTGTAGGTACATACATATGTACATCTACAGGTTGAAGGTTTGGGATCACCAACATCAGTACGGCCTCTTTGAGGCCTGAATGACTGCAGGTGATAGATTTAGGAGAGTTCTATGAAGGTGGTAGAAAAAAAGGCAGGGGGCTAATGATTATGATCGCTACAAAAACTGCAGAACTGTGGCTAACTTCCGGCTACTACCTCGTAGGGCAGTAGGGTTGTATTGCTGGATAACGCTACCTCGCGGAACTACACACGAACACTTGGCTTTTCACGGATGCAACAAATTTTACCAAGCCAGCAGAGTGTCCAGGCCAGTAATACCTTAGGAATTTACAAATCAAAGACATCTCCCGAGCAAGCAGCCTAGAGTCTAGCGGCGGACCAGTCCCAAGCGCCAAAGAGGAATACTGCCTTAATTGAGATGTAGTCTCAATCACGACAGCTTCTTATTGCTCGCTAAGATATGCTTCGTTGATGGCTTTTCCAGCGAAATTATCCGGCCTACAATACCTTCGAGGGTCTGGCTAAACATCGAAAAGGACCAACGTTTTCAACAATCAAACGGCTAGGTCCTCCGCAGGCAATTCCTCAACCCGCACTCTCACCTGTGACTTCGCGGCGTGCTTGGCTAGGATGCCATCATCGGGTGTGACGCCGATATCCGCGGGTTTCCTCGCGTTGACGAATCCGGGATCGGGACTGTTCCAGCTATAGTCCTTCCACTCGCCCAGGACGGTCCACATCTTCTCTACCAGCCCCTGGATCTTCTGACGACGGTCCAGACTCCATCGTCGCCGCCTCGTCTGCTCGGCGTCGGCTGTTTCCGCTTCGAGACCCTCGACCACGCTGTTGAAGACGCGACACGTCTCCTCCAACTCGGCAACGCTCGAAATGCCCATGACGCTCACGCCGACCCGGCCTCCGCTCGGCAGTCTACGCGAGCAGCCGCCTTTGGACGCGCCGACCCGGGACCAGTTGTCCAGCGCCCACCGGATGGCGACGACCTCGAGCTTCTCGTCCGCCGCCGCCGCGATCGGCACCAGGTCCTGGCAGGCCTTCCGCAGCCCCTCGGGGCTCGGGTGCCACGTAGCCATGGGGCCGGCGTCGGCACCCCGCGTGGTGAGCAGGCCCATGCCCAGCATGCTGGCGTTGAGAACCACGTCGACGCCGGCGGCCTCGAAGCGGGCCACGGCCTCGGCGCCGCCGAGCGTCGTGTTCTGGATGGTGTAGTGGCCGTAGCTCAGCACGGCGTCGAGCGGCTCGGCCGTCTCGCGGCGCACCAACTCGGCGAGCGCGCACAGCTTGTCGACGGGGTAGCCGCTGATGCCGACGTAGCGGACGAGGCCCTCGGCGCGCAGGCGCCGCAGCTCGCGCACGGCGGCGAGGACCTCCGGGGGGGACACGAACTCGACGTCGTGCATGTACACGAGGTCCAGGTACGGCGTGTGCAGGCGCTCGAGGCTGCGCAGCACCGAGTACCGCACCCAGGCGGGGCTGTAGTCGAACTCGTCGCCGGCGACGCGGCCGGCTTTCGTCACGAGGAAGTAGCTCGCGCGCGCGTGGCGGCCCGCGACCGACGGGTGCGCGAGGGCGTCGCCGAGGATCAGCTCGGAGGGCCCGTAGTACGGCGACGTGTCGAAGGCGCGCACGCCCAGGTCGAGCGCCCGCGACACGATGGACAGCGCCGGCAGGTCGAAGGGGTCCGGCACGTACTGCGTGTTGAAGGTGGCCGTGCCGAGGATCAGCGGCGGGATCGACTCGTGCAGGGGCCGGCGAGGCGGCGGGGAAGGGTCCGGGACGAGGGAGCCCATGGTCACTGTATGGCTATTATGTGTATTTGCGACTGTACGTTCGATCCTTACTGGACACAGCACGATGAGATGACGGAGGCGAGGTCTCGGTTAGGTAGCGAGGTGGACTGGTCTGCAATGGGCAAGAATCCAACCGGTAGGAGTCAGAGGGGAGCTGGCGTCGTAGGAATTTATATCGGAGGGATTTTCAGGGTCTGAACAGGGTCCAAGCTGGGGTGGGGGACATATGCTTTTTCCCTGTTGCACTTCTTGTCTGGTGTTTCGTACCTCTTCTTGTTGTGTGAGCTTATGCGTGTTTAGATTATCTTCGTATCTTCTTATCTGTGTTATATAGCGAACATAGCAATTCGATTATCGACGGACTTTTGGTACCTCTGAGATTTTTGTACGCCCTTGTTTCGCGGGTAGGACTAAATCTCTAGACTAGGCTAGGCAGATCCGATCTAGATGAGAAGAAGCGAAGGCCGAGCGGGAGGTGTATGCAAAGCTAGCCAGGTATAGGTTACCTCGAGGGAAGTTTGCCGACCTTAGAGTAGACGATCCACGAATGTAATGCAAGCGTGTCCATCGTGCTCGGTACCACTATGGAGGGATCATCAATCTCACGGGTTTCATATCCTTGATAGACGCTGACGTCCACAAAGACACCTCGAATCGGGAATGACGATGAGTCATTTTACACGAGCGGCTTTCGAAAACGAAAAAGGGGGCTTATGGGCTTATAGATTGATCTAAGGGAGTTTGGGTTTAGCATATTCCATCAGGTAATCTTGGTCTAGCCTCGCGTCTATCGAAGGACAAGTATTAGAAACGGTAGGTGGATTTACAAGCTGCAGCTTATGCCGAGCCAACGAGCCAGCGAGCCAGCGAGCCCGATGGAAAGCAGCTTGTCGGGGATTTTGGAATCTCGAACCATGCAGCCATGCAAGATAAGGGAAAAGCACGTCATCCTGCCCAATTCTTGCCCTATTCTTGCCCTATCGCTTATCAATGATCTTCCCTCCCCTTGCCTTGACCGATGACCGGGGTTCGCCCTAACCTGCGTTCGGTTAGCTTCTTAGCCATGTGGCGCTTTGCTGCGGTACATGCCGAGACGAAAACAGACTGACGGATCAAAAACGGCGTCTCACACGCAGTCATGTGATTTCCATCGTGTATGTCCATTTACCTGATGCGTCTGATCACAGACTTCCCCTTGAAGTACGACTTCTGTTCATGTCAATAGGCACGAATTTAAATGTCAGAGCTAATGCTTGGTGTTAGTAAGGTGAGGCTCACTATAGCCACAGTTGAAGACCTCACGCCTGCTCCAACGTACTAATCGGTAGAGCCCGCAAAACGGTCGGGCCCATTGGCAACTATCAGTCATAAATATTCCGTCATGCACTGGTGACATCTGGGCAGAGTTTCAGATTTCTTATGATCAATATGGAAAGGGCTAGAAGTAGAAGTATGAGTACCTAGGTACGATTACATAGAGTTTCGTACCTTACTGGAGGATGGTAATAGGTACTGATATTAAATTTCTGACAATGCAGGCACTTCATAGAAAAGCTTGGTAGATGAAGTTGGTAAAGTGTAAGTGCTTGCGGCCGCATATGCAGTGCGTCAATCAACCGGGGAGAATCGTCACTCTGGACATAGCTTTCATAACAACACCAATGACTAGAGCCGCTGTCGCTTTGTGGTAGACCGCTATCGCGATCGACGTCCTCGACTGACTAGAATTTGACTTGCTGTAATGGACGATCTAGCACACCGAGGCGGTTGCGTAGTTTCTTCTTGCGAGATACTCTAGAAGCAGTGATCTTAGAGTGTCTTTCATGATAGGGGTAGTTACATCACACAGGCAGATTGAGATTAGGAATGTTTGCATAGAAGGTTGCTCTTGGTCCTATACTTACCCCTACGGAATGGAATTCAACTCCAGCCAGCAAGGTATAACTACTTGGAATATTCGTATCTAAGTCTTAGATCATAAGCGGCAGCAAACAATGGTATTGAAGACCCCAGCCTAATGCACCGAGTTATACTGAGTGTAAAAGAACAATTCTATAGTCGTAGCTTTCCCACAAGGCTTTCCATTTTTCTGATATGTAACTGTATAGATGGGTCTTCGGCCTACCAATAGCTGCTATTCTCGGTTCTAATCGTAATCTGCGTAGGTTAGAGAGTTTGCAGCTCATCGAGACATCATGTGACAGCACCGAGGTGAAAGGGGCGAGACTTGTTTTCTTCTCCTTTGTTTATATACCTACGCACCTAGCTGACATTCGCATAATGGATGATCTGCGTACGTAATTCCAGGCTAAATGCTGATTTGCGGCATCCAAGATGCCAAGTGGATTGCCATGCGGAGACCAAGGGGTATAAAACAACGTCGATAAAAGCGACGCTTCTTCTGATTCGACAATTGGAGAAGATCGCTCAACTTTTGTCGCGAATGGCTTATTGCCAGAAGTTTTAACTCGGAACGTGGACGTGAAGCAGGACTACTCAACATTCAGCCTAATGTTGACTCCGGGAATCCTCGCCAGGGGGCCCGGCATACCCAATCATGTCCGAGGTAAAACTAATTCATTTTATTCATGACATAGATGTGCATTGGCGGCGGTCTCTCGGCCTTGTCCTGTTGCTACCTGGACACATGCTATTCTGAGATTGCGGTTGCGTGCCATCCCAACTCGGTTTGTCGTGATGTGGAGCTCCCACGCGGAGTCACGATCTCCATTCCCGAATGTTCCTGGTAGAACAGGGGAGCTTGCTGTATACAATTTACTACAATTAGCAGATATGCGCTTGGCACTGAGGTTTTACCCCGGCCAAAACAGCAGTCTACCATTTATGCCACGTTGGCTTCAGCCGCGTTAGAAAGTATATGCCCCTTCTAGCAAGCGTGGCAAGGGGCCATGATGGGGTTCCCCTCGGTCTTACATCACGAAGGCATCCGGCATGGTAAGCTAAACGTAGCTAGCACCTCGTTCTGCGTAGGTACTATATTGGGCTTCCCGTATTGGCCGTTGCGGAGAGACTTCTCCAAATTAATATCTTTCGGTTGATGCCATGGGCTGTAGTGTGACGGTGTTGTTTGATATCCGTTGATATAAAGCGCAGCACCCTCTTCCCGACACTCGTGTCGGCTTGCTAGTGAGTACGATATTTCTGACCCTCAATCACGAAGCAATCATGAAGTGGTCCACAGTTGCTGCAAGTGTTGTTACCCTTGCCGGGTCTGGTGAGTAGCGCTGTGTCGGTGCCACGGGATAAAAGAAGAATACTTACAATATCGTAGTGCTTGCTCAGACCGACACGACCCCTTTTGTCGATGCTGAGACTGGAATCACCTTCCAGTCTTACACGACCACGGATGGGATCACTTACCGACTAGCTCTCCCGGACACGGCGACTGGCGATGCTGCGTACGACGTGATCGTCCAAGTCGTGGTGCCCGTCGAGTTGGGATGGGCTGGCTGGGCCTGGGGTGGCGCAATGACATACAACCCGCTCACTCTCGTATGGAGTGATGGAACCTCTGTCCAATACTCTTCGCGACAGGCCACGTGAGTGACGTCCAAGACCACGCGGAGCGTTCAATTGCAACGATATTGATGAACACCCGGCTGACCACATGCAGCGGATACTACTTGCCTGGCTCATACGACGGGGCCACGTACACTGTCCTCAAGGGCACCGGTGTCAACGAGACGCACTTCAAGTTCACGGCGCTCTGCACGGGATGCGCTAGCTGGACCGACTTCGACGGAAACCCATTCATCCTCAACGGCGCTGGAGACACTAACTTCGCCTACGCCTTCTCGGCGACCCCGGTCGATGATCCGACGGACTCTGAGTCGAGCTTCAGCATCCACGACAATGTCGGACGATGGATCCACGATCTGGCGGGCGCTCGGTCTGAACAGTTCCCAGAGTGGGTGACGGCCAACACCCCTGCGTAGGTTATGATAAGCCGATCAGTCAATAAGGGAACCTGGACTTATAATCAGAGCAGCACGGAGCTATAATACTCGAGGCATTCGTTATATTATATGGAGTAGCTTGGACAAGTGCGAATGGCTCATTAGGTAACCTAGAAGGTAATCAATAGAGAAAATGATGAAATATAGTAGAGCTCACATTTATCTATCGAGCATAACTAAGACGAGCATAAAGAATAAGGGCGTCGTACGGACAATAATTAGAAGGCAGAAATGGTTTAAAAATCGAGGTAGTGCTTGTGATGACAACAGGGAGAACTTCAGTTATATGTTTAGTCTTATAAAGAGGTAATCCTAGTACATGATATCGGGTAACGGATAACGGATAACGGATAACGGGTTGCGTATATAACGATATATTCACCATACAGGGATACGGGTGCTTGCTTCTCGTAAAATGCACGGACGGCCAACTACATCATCCTTTTTCAGAGCTTTGATATCGCGACCAACTACCTAAATTCTGCTCTTTTATGTCTCTGGTGAAAGAAGCGGTATACTAATCCTTCACTCTTCACCGAGGACAGCCACCATGGCCCCAGCGAGGAAATCCAAAGCGCATCAACCATCACCACCATCTCGAACCTTGGTTCTCGACAATGGCGCATATACCATAAAAGCTGGGTACGTGGCGGGGGATGTCGTTGACGAGCCTCGCGTGATACCCAATTGTATTGCTCGAGATCGCAACAAGAAGGTCTATATTGCCTCCGATCTCGAAAAATGCACCGACTTCAGCGAAGTTACCTTCCGACGACCTGTCGAGAAAGGCTTCACAGTGAACTGGGAGGCTGAGAAGGAGATATGGGAACACGAGTTCTTCGACGATAAGGCGCCCCAACCGTGCGACCCCTCCGAGACTCGACTTCTGCTTACCGAACCCTCCAATTCCCTACCAGTTCTACAGATAAATTGCGATCAGATGGTGTTTGAAGAGTTTGGTTTTGCTAGCTATTATCGAGCCATTGGTATGTCATGGTTGCATGCTCGAAGGCTTTCCTAGATAGACCCCGACTTACCACCACTGCGCCAGGTCCGTCTTTAAATTCCTATCACGACGTTCAGGGAATCCTCCGTACTCCGCGAGAGCCCGGAACTGTCGCCCAACTCCCAGTCGAGATTCTCTTGCTTATTGACACTGGATACTCCCACACCACTATTACCCCAATCCTCCAGGGCAGACCGATCCACCCCGCCATTCGCAGGCTCGATGTAGGAGGAAAGCTCCTGACCAACTACTTGACACGACTGCTTTCGCTTCGTCATTATGATATGCGTAACGAGATATACATCGTGAACGAAATGAAAGAAGCTGCGTGTTACATGTCCCTGGACTTCAAAGGGGACCTCGAGCGCGCGTGGAAAGGAACAAGAGGCGAACGTCGAGAGACGTATCTTAATGGCGGAGGCATAGCAAAGGATTATGTCCTCCCAGATTTCCACACGAGAACTAAGGGTATTGTCCAGGAGTTCGACCCTCAACGAACTTCAAAGGCTAGGAAATTGGCCGGCGAGTCTAGCGAGGATGTGCTGACCCTAAGGAACGAGCGCTTCACTGTTCCGGAACTCCTTTTCCATCCTTCAGACATAGGCATACGCCAACCGGGCATCGCAGACCTCGTCATGCAGTCACTGCGCGTCTTGCCCATCGGGCTGTGGCCGGCTCTCCTTTCCAACATCATTGTCGTTGGCGGCAGCTCTCTCTTCGACGGGTTTGTCGAGCGGCTGCAGAAGGAAATCGTGCGACTGGCCCCGGACGAATGCTTCGTGCGCGTTGCGCGGCCCGAGAATCCGATTACAAGCACCTGGCTGGGCGGTGCCAATCTCGCCAAGCACGAGCACATCGAGAAGCTCTCCGTCACAAAGCAGGAGTACGAAGAATTCGGCGCGGCTTGGGTTGCCCGTAAATTCTCGGCTGGCTTAGAGTCATAAATCGTATCCGGGTCTAGAACGCGTCGGATCCATATGTGCGCTGATTCCTGTCGCAGGCTATCGATTTATAGTCACATGCCTATACAGCCCAACGTACGTGTGCCGCGGGCATTATGAAGTAGGTATATCATAGTATTACGCCTAGCGAAGAAGATATGGGTTTCGCTTTCTGAAGTATTCGTTAAGGTCCGTCTCGTCGAGAAGCCCAGTGCCGAATTAGTTGCGGCGCGTAGGAAGTTATCCACGAGTGCGACCATGTCGTTGACCTTGATGGCTGTTGCAAGCAGGGGGGTTCGTAGATATCGAAAGCATGGTGAACGAAGTCGCCATATCTTAGTAGATCTACCCTGTCTAGGTAAGTATTCAGATTTGAATCCATGGGTGCTATGGCCTTTACGGATCTTACTATGACTAAAATTGGCCCCCAAGTAAATATGAACTTGTAATGAAACTGGTTATCCGTCTCCTATATATCTACTGCATGTATATCTAGGTAGTCTTCCGTCTGTAACGGCACTATATCCAAGGGAGCTTTGCCGGCATCTAGTTGCTATGATTGTTTACCTTCACGATATAGTTCAGAGCTATCCTCTCGCAGCTGTCAATCGGATTGTTATGACCAGCTAGATTGAATCGCTACTAACATACGTACTCCTATACCCCGGGCCAGGTCCATTGCTAACTCTTCTGCGCCTATATTTCACGACTGTGTGGCAGATCCCCCCCGTATCGGTCCTGGTTGCCGTCTACTACTTGTTCTGTATGAAGCCGATGGTCCTTATGCTTCTAGTACTGAGGAAGGACCTAGCAATAATAGCCCTGGCAAGGCCACCAAGGCAACCGCAATCTATACAAGAGCACGTGGTAGTTACGCTAGACTTAGGAAATACAACCTCGAATCCCTCGATTTTCCAGTTTACAAGTTATATCCGTAGCTCAACAGCCGAGCAAGTGAATCGAGTTAACGAATTATCCATTCTGTTCTTATCGAATCTTTATAAACCATCCATCATGGCCAACGGATTGCCACTACCGACTGAGCTCATCCAGATGATATTTTCCTGCTTCGACGATCTGGACACATTGGGGGCCGCTATACTTTGCTGCCGGACTTTCTATAATGCATTTGTGAGAATTGAGGAGCATATCACGACCGGCATCCTCCTAAAACAGATCCATCCTGACGTGATGTCCGATGCTTTCGCTGTGGATGCATCCCGCATCCTGTCGGATCGAAACGACGGAGATCGGAAGGCTACACTTCAAATATTCCTCATATGCATGCTGAAAATTAAGACGGGGTCATTGCCGCCGCCAACTGTTTGGAAGTTGTCCGAGGCCTTGCCTCTAAGTCGGTTTCACAATATCGTAAGCTATTTCGCAACCCGACTGTTATCTACAGCTTTGAACGGAGCCCGGGAAGACTCTAGAGAAGTGCCACGGCAAGAGGCCCTGACCGACACGGAAGTCCACGGTGTACAACGGGCGCTCTATCGGTTTGAGCTATACTGCAACATGTTCGTCGGGTCTAACCTGCCTGTGGCACGCCAACGGGACCTGTTCTTCTCCCACTTCTCTGTATTGGAAAACGATCAGCTGTCTTGCATTTATGGCCTGCTCCTTGAAATTGCCTCCGAGCGTAAGTCCCTATTCGTTGCTGCTACGCATAGTTACTAACGTAGTTCTAGCCCACAACGACCTGGTAGATCACGATGTTCCCCGGGACCGAGATTATTGGCAGGGAAACTACATCCTCTCGAAAGGCCTGGGATTTCTGTTTCGGCTGGTAAGAAACGACGACTACGCTAGGCCGCGCGAACATTTGATCATAGATGATGACTATATGCATCACTTTCTGAATTCCGTTATTTCTTCAATCGGAGACCCCAGCACGGAACACCCATCTATCTGTCAGATTCTCCAAGCTACAGATCGAACGAAAAAACGTCTTTAATTGGGGAACCTTTCTACAATGATCTGGGTCCCGGACCCCGGACTATATGGCTAGGGGAGTTTCGAAGACCAGAGCAAAGTCGTCTGGAAGAAATGATACTCGTGGGAAGGGGAAACGATGGAATGCTTTCTAAGATAAGAGGAAGCGAGATGCTAGAAGTCTGAGTCCATTAAAGCACATCGTTTTTGAAATGGGTTTTATACTCTAACAGTCTGGCAATGGCTGACCGAAATCTGACTGCAAACACATTGATAGGAGTAGGAAGTGCAGGCGAGCATTTGCCACTTGCATTAGATGTCATAAAAATAAATTTGCTTATCGTACCTAAGCTGAGTTGGGTATCATCTCCTCGGGCCCTTGAATCTGTAGGGCATCCGAGCAACCATCGCGAGGCTGCGCCAAAAAACTTGGAAATACACGCCATGCCATGCCATGCCACACTTCAACCGACTTCACATTCTCAATTAATCCAGGCCAAACAGCAGTGGAGTAGAGAGGACCTTAACGCCTGAAACCAACGACCCTACCCTTCCGAGGAATCCTTAGCCATAAATATGAATAGTTTTAACGTTAGAATATCGTGACTGTGTGTGGGCGGAATATGTTTGGCCATCAATACAATTCTCGGGATCGGCGGCCACGGCGCCTCGAGCACCCTGTATACAGTTAGCTAGTGGACATGAGACCTATAATGTCTTAAGACGGAAGGACAAGCCATACAATCGCACTGGTCCTCAATGTTAGCTCAGCTCCGAAGTATCTATAAGGTGAAGACATACCAATGTGAGCGTAGACCCTTCATAGTGGATGATGCAGTACCCGCCGCCGCAACCCTTGCAGAGTTTCTGGGTGTTGGCGATGCAATCGAGGCACTGGAAAATCGTGTTAGCCTATGATTACTCTTACACGAGGTCGAGATCGGTGAACATACGTTATGTTCGCACTCCCAGCAGCTTCTACTGATCTTGGGCTTCTATAAATCGTCGGCGTTAGCAGAATTCCTCCAGCTGATGTCTACATGACAACCAAGGAAAGTATGTCCATGTTTATTTGGGGTTCTCGCCGCGTACAAATTTCCCAGGACGGGCCGAAAGCAGTCGACAGCCCGCTCTCGTCTCATCCCCTACGTGAAATCGGGTTATGGTTATGGGAGGGGTGCAGGCGACCGCCGGCAGTTTTCCTTTCACTGTTGGCTCGGAACAAGCCACTCAGGGCGGAAAACCGACCCGGCGTCTCGGGCTCCTCTCCGCGGACCTCAGGTTGCAAGTAAGACAGTAACCCATCCGTACCTTGACGATAGGCGGCTGCTCGAGCGCCGCCATTTCATGGGCCGCCATGCCGTTCGTCTGGTCGACGACGTGGACGTGCTGCGCGGCGAGCTCGTGCCGGCTCGGCACCTGGTAGCAGGACTCGCACCACCACTGGTCGCAGCTGAAACAGTACCGCTCGCGGATGCATTCCAGGCACCTCGGGACGAACTTGTGGGCCTCTCCGACCGCCTCGGATCCCTCACCGGGCTTCGGGCAAGTCGCCGCCTTGATGGTCGACGAGTGGATGGGAACAGGAGCCAGCAGCGGCAAATCCTCCGCCGGGGACTCTCCGTGCACCGTGAAGCCCTCCGGCGCAGACCCGCAGGACGCACATCCGCTAAGGGCGAAGGTCGCAACGCCCCATCGACTGTCGGTGCCGCGTGCTGCTCCATTAGGCACAGATGGAAAATTTCCGAATGCCGGCGAGTTCTGGTGGCGGGGACCGGTGCAGAGCACGGAATCGAAGCGGATCACCTCGCGACAGTCCAGGAGCGTCTCGGCCCACCCGTCGGCGATGTGCTTGTTAATAATACGTCCCTTCCTGTGGTACCAATCGTCCCCTTCGCCCCGGATGGATTCCTTCAGCGCGTGCTGCGACTTGTGGTTCCATCCGATGCTGATGTTAGCGCCCGCTTGGGCCGCCCCGCCCGGTTTCGCCGGCGAGGACGCGGTCACCGTGGGCGCATCCCTCGCTCCGAATACGTACAGGCCCTGGAGGCGGGGCGTGTCGTCGGGCCGGGTCGACCTGCAGGCGTAGCGCAGAGACTGCATGAGCTTGTGCTCGTTGAGGTTCTTGACGTCCCGGATGGAGAGGATGCGCAGGCGCAGGGAGGGGTCGACGAGGAGGTCGTTGCAGAACTCGGCGGTGACGGAGAGGCCGTCGAGGACGAGGGTCTGCACGTCCCGCAGGATGTCGCGCCTGCGGATGCTCCGGAAGATGCCGCGCAGCGGCCCCGAGTAGAAGTCGTCCTCGGTCACGTTCTCGTCCACCTGGACGTTGCGCCAGATCTCGCCGCCATGGTCCACGCCGTCGATGTCGAACTGCGCCGTCCGCACGCGCGTCAGGTCGAGGTGCCGGAAGACGCCCGGGGTGCGGCGCACCAGGAGCTCGCGGAAGGAGGACGAGGCTGAGGCGAGGTTGAGGATGCTCGAGATGGGGAGGTACGGGACGGTCTGGTGGACGACGAGGGTGTTGGAGAGGAGGTCTAGCAAGGGATGGGCGGTTTCGTCGGGGATATCGGGGTTAGGCAGGTCGCGCGCGTGTTGATGAACGAGTCCTCCTGAGGCCATTACACAGACCAGCTGCTGAGTTTCGAGGAAGAAGACAAGGCGCGAGTCAGAAGATCAAAGTAGTGAAGGGACCTGTGTTAGGTAGGTAGTAGTTAGACGGTGTGGAGTCCGGGGTAGATGGTAGATATTGGGCCTTTTCAAGGTAGACTAGAGCCGGACCTGGGGTAAGACCCTTATGTACCGGACGGTTGGGCTAGGTAACGTGAGAATGCTCTAAGAATAGTCGACTCCGAAACAAGCAAAGGGACAGAGTGAAGACAAATGTTTCAGGCACGTCTGTGTTCTAGGTTGGCATATACAGTTCTAAGAGCAAGGACTAGAGTGACCCGGAGAAACGAAGCTACCTATTATACTCGGTAGGGTACCAAACGGAGGCAAGACTACCTTGGGCCAAGAGGGGGGAAGACGATGAGGTGTTTTTTTCTCATGTCTACTTCTACTCCTGAGATGCTTGGAGGCTTGGTAACCCATGGTAGTCGGTGGGAGCTATTGCAGAGCCCATATCGAAGTATTGGCAGAGGCTACTCCTTCATTAAGATCGCTGCACTATTGCGTATCGTTTTGGTAACGATGGTAGCAATCCCGCCCATTGTCTCTCCTTGGCAGGTTGATCCGACAGCGTCGTATCACATTACCAAGCTATGCAAGGTAATAAACTGTAACTGGACAGCTTGGATTCCACTTGGTTTGGGAAGCGGGTAAGGGACTTGGGGTCCTGCGTACAACTATTGAGGTCTGAGCCATCCCGGTCATTCTACTGGGCAGTCTGGCATTCTGGCAGTCTGGACTGACGCCTGTCGCAGCTTAGGTCGTATTCGATGTAGGAATGCAGCCAGTCTGGTTCCAGGCCCGTTTAGTCGATGCGGGGGAGATGCATATATATCATAGTGCGTTGTCGTGTGCGCGTGGGTGTGTGCGTGTATTGGATTCGTGGGTGATTTTTTGTGTGGTTCACAACTCAGTCAGCAAGTCGTCTGCTTTTAAAAATACCTCTTGGTCTTGAATGGGATCGTCATCTCAACCATCTCACTATCTGGCTTGGCCCCCTGCTTGGCTCCCCTAGATTCACAATCGTATCCGTCTTGGAACTCTTGGCTAGCGCAGAGGCACAATATGTAGTTTTAGCCGTTTAGATATATCATTTGTCAAGTCTGTCCGAGTCTCGAGTCTTGTGGCCACAGTATTGTCTGTAAATGTGTATGATGTCCTCTGAATATAAGGAGGCTTGGCCTCTTCACCCACCAGTTGATTTGTTTTTGTTAAAATGATTGCTATGCAACTACAAGGAGTAGTATAGTCGTAACGGTAACAGCACGCACTGCCTAATGCGTTGCATGTAAGTGGTCTGGCTGTCGCTGTTTGTTAAACTGGCAGACTGGACATAGACGTGACGCGTCGGCTTTTAACATCACGACTCGGAGTACCCCGACACGACCAATATGTATCCACTGTGTACCTAAGGTAATCTACCAGACTTCACGACGTTGAGCAAGTGATGGATTTGTATTCGTATATTACTTTATTAATGGGAAATGCAGTTCGATAGTCTTCTAATGCGGTATCGTTATTATTAGAGCTCGTACACTAAATACAGTTGAGAGCAAGAACTAGAGGTTAAAGGGTCTCCTTGCGGCTAGCGGCGGAGTTACCGGTACCTATTATTGATTAGTGGCACGGGCTTGCAGCAGGAAGTACGCGATCTAAACTTGTGTGTACTTATAGAGGTGAAGCTGAGTGGCGGCAGCCTCGGGCCTTCTTAGTACTTCCAAAGTACTCCTCAGGTACCCACTAGTCTCAGGCAGGCTGCGGGGCCCTGCGTCATGGAACTCGGCGGAAATGGCTGACTGATTTTCGTCATTTTCAATCTTCTTCATCCACGGCTAACACGCGACGACTAATTCGGCCTGACCTTATCCATAGCGTGCCAGTCAGCCAGTTTATGTGGTCTATGGCCCGTGGGTCAATCATATAACCATCTCTTTTCTTCAGGGATGCCTTCCATAGTTTATAAACTTGACTCCCCGAATCTTGTACAAATAGCCGAGGCTCCAAGCCTGAGACCGACAATCCGACAACCCGACAACGTACCTACTGCTTCGAGCCCGCCCTCCGGTAGACGTTCAATATGGATGAGCAGCCGCCCATCAAGTGGTCAGCCACCTTGAATGTTGCTTCTCCCACCAAATACTCGTCTAGGGACCTTCGTGGCGATAAGATTATTCTCCCGCAATCTGCTCTCGAGCAGTTGCTTGCCGCTTCCTCCGCATCTTCCGTCCCGGCTTCTTCCTCGAACCCTTTCCGTAGCTCATACGCATCAGCTTCCGTTCGAGCCCCATATGCCTTCGACAACGATCCGTACCAGCAGCAGCTTCCGAGCCCTCTCATGTTCCGCCTCGTCAACCCGTCGAATGGCAATGCTGTTTATACCGGTATACGGGAATTCTCGGCAGAGGAGGGTGAGGTTCTGCTGAGCCCGTACCTCATGGAAGCTTTAGGCATCGAACTGAACAAGGGTGCCTCTGAAGAGTCTGCCAATGTTGCTGCTGATGGTGGTGCTATCACTCCCCAGATAACAATACATGCAAAGCAACTACCAAAAGGTACATACGTGCGTTTACGACCTCTCGAAGCTGGTTATAACCCCGATGACTGGAAATCTTTGCTTGAAAGACAACTGCGCGAGAGCTTCACAACCCTTACGAACGGCGCAATCTTGTCAGTGTCGGGGATCAAAGACGAAATGTTTCGCCTTCTCATCGACGGTTTTCGGCCAGAGGGAGACGGTATTTGCGTAGTGAACACTGATCTTGAAGTCGATATCGAGGCTTTGGACGAAGCCCAGGCGCGAGAGACAATGAGGCAGATCATGACCAAGCAGCAAAGAGCACCCGGAACTGCCGCTGGGAGCTCGGTCGGGCAGGAGGTCAATATTTGGAAGGCTGTTGATGGTCAGGTGCTCCCTGGGGACTACGTAGACTACGAGTTACCTTCTTGGGCCCGCTCAAGGGTCCTCGAAATCGAGATAAGCGAACTTCAGGACGAGGACGGTGTGGACCTATTTGTGAGTCCCAAGTCTTCGCGGCAGAGGGTGCCACCTCGCGAGTCAGAGCATGTCTTCGGTGCATTCAGCCCCCGGAACGGCTGCAAGCGGGTAACCATCCAGCCCAGCAACGTCGAACTCGAGAACGCCGAAAGTCTTCTCATCTCCGTCCATGGGTATTCCACCGAATCAACGGCATCGCTAGATGGCTCTCCTCGCCCGTTCCGATTAAGGGTGAGGAATAATGTGATGACAACGGAAACGGCTGCAGCACCTGGTCCGGCGGACACAGATGTACAAGAGCGATCGCCAGACGAGGAGCAATGTAAAAATTGCTTTCAATGGGTCCCTAAGCGTACTATAATCCTGCACGAGAACTTCTGTCTTCGCAATAATGTAGCATGTCCCCAATGTCGAAATGTCTTCCAAAAGGCATCGGCTGAATGGAATGCGCATTGGCATTGCCCTCATGACGAGACATACGGCTCGTCGCAGGTTGCCAAAGCGAAGCACGACGCCATCTACCATACCGAACGTCAATGCCCCTCCTGTCCATTCACTACGAACTCCATCCCGGATCTCGCGCGCCACCGCACCACACTTTGCCCGGGCAAGATTATTTTATGTCAGTTCTGTCATCTTGAAGTACCCCAAGAGGGTGACCCGTTCAATCCGTCGACGGAGATGCTTCACACGGGTCTCACAGAACACGAGCTTGTCGATGGAGCAAGGACCACGGACTGCCATTTGTGCTCCAAGATCATCAGGCTCCGTGATATGTCGGCTCACCTGAAGTATCACGAATTGGAGAAAGCACATCGGCCAAAGCCCCCCGTCTGTCGGAACGCCAATTGCGGACGAACCCTAAACGGTGTTGGTAAAAATGGGGCAGTCAATGCCGGGACTCGGATGGGTCAGGGTCCTGGCAATGATATGGGGTTATGCTCCTTGTGTTTTTCGCCGCTCTACGTGAGCCTGTACGATCCCGAGGGCAAGGCTCTGAAGCGACGAATCGAACGGCGGTACTTGACACAGCTGATGCAGGGTTGCGGGAAGAGGTGGTGTGCTAACGAATGGTGCAAGACGGGCCGTGCTAACCTGAAGCTGGAGGCAAAACCATCGACAGCACAGCTAGTGCTACCACAAATTAGACCTCTCATGGACTCGGTCCGTGACAAGAACACGCCAATGTACTTTTGTGTCGACGAGGCCAATCAGCGCAGGAGGAAACTAGCAGAGATGTTGGAGGCGGAAGATGATTGGGAATTGGAATGGTGTATCGCAGCATGCGAAGCAGAGGGAGCCGATCTTGATATGGCAAGGGGTTGGCTAATCAATTGGGCTCCGTCTAAGGAATGAGTTGACGAGCGATGACCTAAGCATAGATGGCGTTTGGTAGAGGGTTGGCATATAATGATACCCATACGCAAAGCATAGAATTGGATTTTCAAAGAGTGTATATTTCCCGACGTAACTAGTCTATCTGCTACCAGACACGACCGAGCCTCGTAGAATGAAACACCACCCCGTATAAGTGTATATGTCCTCCGCCCTGGTTCCAATCACTCCGTAGTTATACGAGCGCGACCATAGTTGTCATAGCGAACGGTGCTTCGCTTAGTGGCTCTGTACGAGATATGTGTAAGTAAGGGAGGGGAGGTTCAGGAGCTGTTCAATGGCGACTTACGCAGCAGGAGCAGGAGTTGCTATGTGCAATGTTAGCTGTAAGTTGGGTATACAAGAGGAGAGACGGAGGACTAGAGTAGAGGAGAGCTTACCAGTCAGCGCAAGAGCAAGTAGCGCATCCACAAGTAGCGGGTTCCATTTTGAAAGTTGAAAGTTGGTGTGGTGGGTAAAGCTGGAGGTTTATATAGACGAGAGTTGTATCTTGGTTGCTGTGCTATGTCGTGGTTGTCTGGCTAGCTTTTGCGATCTATCAAAAGGGGGGAGCTTGATGGCCTTTAAATACACGATGGAGCTGCACGAAATGCCATGGAAACCCTTCCCTCGGGGTCGTCTTCACCCTCCCTGCCTCCCTTCGATCATCGATAGGTAGCTATTATCACTGGATTGCCGTGGGGGGGTGTGTGTTGGTGTGTTGGCGCTTTGCGCGGCCTGCTCGGCTTTGCCTATCACATGCTGTCCATCCATTCACGTTCGATGCTCAATGATCAGTGATCAATGATCCCAAAAGTGATGCAAATTAGTGCGGGGGGAGTAGGGAGATACAGCATGCAGAGGTTGTGCTACCCCATCTGAGGTAGCTTGGTCTACAGGGGTGCTTCACTAACACTTACAAGAGATTAGAGCTCACCTAGCATTCGCACACTTAGCTGAAAAGAATAGGGTAAAGCTTGCATATAAACAAATGAGCTATATTTGGCACGGCTTACTTTTGGCATTTCAATTCGATATTTTAGCATCTAGCTATAGCTGTATGGATTATGCTAACTGTTAATCCCATCATGCAGCTCTTCGATCTTCCACTGCCCACTGCATCGCTCCATCACTCCATCACTCCATCATCCCTCATCCCTATGCTAACCGGCTTATACAGGACACGGCCCGGTCTTGGATCAGGATTCGCCACACCCACTGACGATGGATGTGGGAGCTTTCTGTTGATCGTGCAGGTGTGTGGTCAGGTGCGGCACAATGACAACTGCTGTTTGGTCGGTCTTCGCCGGATTGTTGCTAGAGGCCACTCCTTCTGGTGACCTACAGACTTGGCTTGCAGGAGATCAAGGCGCGATATACAACTCCAGAACCGGTCGCGCCCGCGGCTTTGTTGCTATCTGACAATGCCCGAAAGCTCGCTTGACTAATGGAATCCGTACTCGGTATCGGAATGAGTAGAGCGGCCAATGAGCCCCGTTCCGCTGCCGTCTAATCTAAGCTCCTTTCTCCCCCTTATACCCGTCCGAGGAATCCCGTATGAGGGTCCTTGCGAGACAGCCTAGAAGTGAGGCTGCATGGGTCTGGCTCGTTATCAACCCGGCGCTGCTCCGAGCTCTCGGGTTACTACTGTGTTGCTGAGTCCGACGCTTCACAAGTGCTCACTTCTAACCGAGCCAATGCTTACAGGCTTGCTTCAAATCTGCATTTGTGATAGAAGCTTGAGATAAGACATGACCACAAAAGCCACGATCCTACTCGTCGTGTACATGACCTCATTGCATGTGGCAATGCCAGAGCCTCGACACCGAAATAGACAGCTCCGTTAAGGGTGGCCAGCGATAGATCATGCCAATATCAACAATAAACCCTGGGCTGGCCAAGCCACGGGGGTGGTAAGCACAACTTCTACAATCAAGAAATGGACTGTTCCAACATTCAGCGGTATCCCGTATACGGCCTAGTTTTGCGATGAGTTCCGAGCTGAAGCAGAAGAAGCAGAAGAGACAAGTGACTAATGCCATGAGGTAATGAAATCCCTTGCATGAAGACGGCGTGACGACTCCAGAAGAAACCAAGCAAGTGAGAGCCGATAGAGGAGAGTTGCAACACCGCAGCTCCGGATTACAACATACGTGCAACCATATGGATGAGTATCACGGCTTGGCCGAGACTATAGTCGACGGTTTGCCAGCATGGTTGCCGGCGCCGTCTCTCGGTTGAGCTTGACAACTCATACGTAACGCATCAACCTAAATTAATTCTGCACGAAGAGAATATCGATCTCGCTCATCGATCGTAAAGAAGAGCTGCCTCATACGAGCTAATTGGGTATACGGAGTCCTATATATGTTGTATTCGTCGTCTGCTCGCCAAACCTAATGCCTCAAATTCAAGCCTGTCGTGACGATGCGGCAAACACTCTTGGCGGCAAGGGATGATCCAGACGCACGCGTGCGCAGTACAGTACATTAGCAGGCTGCAACGAACCCCGGAAATTTTGCCCAAGCTAGCCCTGCAAGGGGCTGTAGGTATGCAGCGTGGGCGTCGGCAAAAATCATGCGCTGCTCCATTTGCAGTCCAACTGGGCGCCTTATGTTGAACTTGGTACGGTATTGGCTGGCCAAGGAAGGTAGTTGGGAACTGATCCGAACGAATGGCATGCCCTGTCTTGTGTGAAGCACCGCCTCGCAAGGAGTGGTCGTAATGACAATAGGACTCACACATAATGCTACCCAGATGACGTCGGATTGGTAGACAAGTTGTAAAGAAACCATCAGTGATCGTCACATTTATTGGAAGAGAAGCCGGAGCAATTTGGTTGATCTTGGACCCCGGTGGTTCGTTTTCCAATCCAGGTGTTATATCGGTAGCATTCGGCAAATCGAGCGCTACGGATATAACAGATATAACAGATTTACGTGAATGGGATTCTCTGTTATGTCTCCTTCAAGATTTTATCTAACAATTGAACCTTGACATAAAAGTACGAGCGGTGTTGTGTCAGGTAATCATATCCTGGCGGCGAGATAGAGCTTTTCCCTCGTTAGAAAGGTAGGAGAGAGGTAGATAAACCTTAGGTTAGGCAGCAGGAAATACGATGGACTCGTTGAGTTGTCCTGACCTGTAGCGATACTCGGTACCGTTTTCCATAATCGACTTAGCCCGAAGCTGTAGGCGATCACCCCTTCTTCATTCTGTAGGCTGTGATGCTGGTTAATTTCCTTTGGAACGTGTGACTAGGTAATTTTAAGAACAAGAGCACTTTGCCCCTATTCCATTGTAGTCAAGTTCCAGAGTTGAATAGAGGTTAGACATCTGGTTTGGCGTTTCGAGTTTATAGTTGAACGAGCCATGTCGAGACCGAATGATTGGCTTGGAATCTCGGTAAGAAACTGTGCGTAGAGTTATCAGGATAAGCAGAGTTGTCGCTATTATCTCTGCTTTTGTGCATCTAGTCTTTGCTAGATCTAGCGGTTCTCTGGCCTACCTATCAGTGGTTGATAACACGGATGAGTCATTGACTTCGAGAAGCAGCTACAACGGTGAAGATGGCCTCTGTGTTCTAGTCGATTCGAAAATTGCTCTTCAAACACGCTGCGGAGGCCCCGTCGGCAACTGAGATGACCCTGGCAAATCCCACAGATGTTTTAACGATATACCACCATCAAGGAACAAGCACAAAACAAGGCTATACTTCTTAGCACTGTACTAATCTGCCCGAAGTGATATTTCCCAATATGCCGCTTTACCGAAAATGCTGTTAGGCAATGTCGTGTATGCTTTCGCGACCCTCATCATCGTTATCTTGTTAAGCCTCGTCTGACCACAAGCGTGCTCCTGCTACCGGGGATGCGTCGCTACTATTTCCATAAAGGATGGTCTCGAGTGGGGGTAGTCTGATGGGAATGCCGTCAAAGGCTCGTCTAGGCCTAGTAACTCGGAGTCTATTGATGACTACATAGATATCGCGGGGGTGTTCGTGTCCGAACGACTGGAAAAGGTCGGCTTTAGGGACATCGGCGTGGGATGGGCTAATGCCAGTGCCTAGATGTTAGACTCCTGTTAGCTTAGAGTGTGTCATTAATGCAACATGGGTGTTGGGTTGTGTCTCTTTGCTTTTTGGGGGGGACTTGAGCGAGCTTGTTGCTGAAAGTGACTGGCCGTGTAGGGCGATTGTTAACTCTGAAGTGATGAGGAAAGATATTTTCAAAATACGACCAAATTTGCTGCTTCATTCCGGCTTGGATAGCATTACCTGCGAGAATTATGAAACGAGTGACAGATGGGGAAATTGCCAAAACTTATGGTATTATGGTGGCGGTCCTCAAGGTTCTCTTTTCATCGGATCTCCAACCCCTGTGAAGAAGGGATCGGTACGCCAACCTTACACAGCGCTGCCAAGGACTTATACGTATCAGATCACATTTCTAGATTGATAAATACGCGAGCATTGTGGTTAGCATGTAGGAGAAAATGGGATTGATAATTCCAGACGGTCATATTCAGGTCTTTACTCAATATATCAAATGAGGACTATTTCCGTAAGTATATTCCCATTTTTCATAGCCGTGATAAATGCCTCCCCATTCATAATACCTTGAATATAGCGACTTTGAAATACCCCTCAGATACTGGTCGTAGGGCATGAGGGAATAAAATAAGTTGGGCTTGCTGGTACCTGCTCATCGACACCCCCAGAAAGGAGCTGATTCTGAATACCAGCATCCTCAGTGCAACATGCTGCAGCGTTCCGTCGAAAAGTAACAAGGTCACTAAAGGCTCTCTTTGAACTTGTGCCATTCTTAAACCCACAAGCCAGCGCCAATGCAGTAGCTAGCACAGGATCCTCGTAAGGCGTGCTCTCAAGCCACGAGGTCATCATTTTCAGCTCGCTCTCCAGGAAGCCAACAAGTTTTTCAGGTATTCCCGACAACTGACCACCTTTTGAAAGGCTTGCCACCAATAGACCGTCTAATCTTAGCCTTGGTTGTTCATACACGTTGTCGAAAATGGCTCCTTTGATGGTAAGATGACTGAGATTAACACTTGTCTCTACAGGAGCCTCTCTACCTACCTCATCAAAGTACTCTTTACCGAATACTCCAAAAGGTCTAGGTGGTAAGCTATCCCACCTTCGGCGCCGCAGCTCATTCCCCGCCAGCGCACCAGGTGCTGTAGCCGACTTGTGATGCCACCTCGGAACCCAGGATATAGAGTATCTGACGCCAATGTTGACTCGCTGTGAAATACCAAAGTCAATGGTTCGAGCTCGACATGATGCTGTATCAAGGCGAGTGCGATGTCACCATAGACCTCATCGACTGTCTTCTTGTAGTCGAGCATAACGAGAAAAGCACCAGTCTTCATCGTATCCCAACGTGTGGTTTGGTCGGCTGGCACCGCCGCATTCCTCGCAGACGGGCGGCTTAGTCCGACCCTTCTCTTTACGACGAAATGTCGCCACCAGACCGAATTTCGAACCGGTGGCATAAAGTAAGCAATTCCTTGACCACCATACTGCCGGCATAATCGTTCCAGTTCGGCCATTGGTGGAATGTTGCAGTGTTGCTGCTCGATGTCTGCGCGTCGCCCCAAAAGAAGTTGGCAGACCGAGTTCCTACTGCACCCAAAAGCGACTGAACCATTCATTCCTGAAGAAAGCTTCGATGCTCTTCCAAATCTCAACATCCACCTGACCGACTTCTTCGTTATCCATGATGCGCCAAGTCGCCGGCGTAGACTTGGCCAATTGCCGACTCTCTCTACCTGGTGCTTAACCTCTTTGAAAGCACTTGTAGCCACGCCCTCACAATCTTGACCAAGCCAAATGAGTACTGTCGTGGCGCATGAATATATCAACGCCATCATGACGACTTGGTCTGCTGCTTTTTCGTCCGAATCTCCCTGATTGATGCATAACGCATCGGCCCATAGGAGACGTGTACGATCCGGTAAGCGGAACGCGTATCGTCAAACCTACCCCTTCATACTCTAATGTCATGTTGTTTGCCGGATCTCCCCAAACCCATGATATCGCTTCGTACTCCACAGTCGCGTGCTTGTGCAACTCGGCAGAAGGAGGATCCGCAACGGCTCGGCCCCGGTTCCGGGCTGTAATTCGCAATTCGCAATTTGCAAAGGTGAACGTAACGCCGGCCTGGCGTTCGCGGTAATGGACTGTAAACCGTATCTGGCATTTATTTTCATTCAGCTTGTTTCTTAGGAGCTGTACTCGACGTGAAGAATTGACGAGATTTTACGAGACTTTGTTCCTCACTTTCGTTCTCAGCAAGACTTGGTAGGTAGACAACCCAAGGGATTCCTAGTGCGGCTGCCTATTTTCGTAATCTACCGATATACGCAGGACGCTAGTGATCAGAGCTCTAAGGTTTAGTTCTATATTGAGGGTTGTTATCCCTTGTCGACAGCTCTTCCTTCCGAATACACTACCTCATTGTCAGGGGATAGTAGTGGAGACTAGCGGCGACCCACCCGGTCGACTCCTTCGCACATATAAGAGACCAGAGACCTGGAAGTAGGTAGTGAGAGAGAGAGACAGAGCATGCGTTAGATATATTAGCATCTTACCCCTTATGAACACAGGTAGCAATCTAGCGGTAACTCCTAGGTATGCTAGATTACTACTGGTGTAGACTTTGTAGCTGATGATTCCTTCGCGACCATTTCCTGCATATTTGCTTCGATATTCCGTTTTCACGTACGTTCATCGACGATGTCAAATAATATATCCATCTGTTCGAGTGAGAGATCCTTCGTCTCGGGAAGTGCGCACGTTAAGAGGGCTGCCGCGATGTTGCATGCCGCAAAGATCTGACAGGAGTCAATGTCGGGACAGCATCATCAGGAGATAGGTAGGTATACTGCTTACCAGCCACGTCTTCCACCCAATCTGCAGTATAACAATGGGCGTGATTTTGGACACAACAAAGTTCCACAGCCAACTGTTCGCCGCACCAACTGCCATGCCGTAATCTCTTATCCTCGCCGGGAAGATCTCGCCGATATAGACCCAATGCAATGGCCCCCACGATAGAGAATATGCGAGAACATATGTATAGATCAACGCCATCATGGCTTGAGCAGACGGCGATCCAGCCCCATTACCGGGGATCGTAGGAGGACGTGTGGCTAAGATAGCTCCGAAGCTGAACAGAAAGACTCCCATGAAGAAGGCGCCTCCGATCAAGAGGGTCTTGCGGCGCAAGGAATGGACGCCACCAAGTATAAAGATAATTGTCGAAACAAATTTGATGCAAGTAAAGAGCCCAGATGCCATGAGGGCCGAATTCTGGTTCGTGTAGCCTATCTGAGCGAATACTACTGGTGCGTAATATAGGATGGCATTGTGCCCACACCACATTGCGAATATGCCGATAGCTAAGGCCCATAGGATGCGTATAAAGTTCTTGCGTTCAAATATTTCACGAATCGTACGGCCCCTGGCAATAATAAGCTCTTCTTGGATTTGAGCCCGGATCCCGGCCATCTCTGCTTTTATCTCGGTCGAGTCTGCGGCGGCCGACCGGAGATAGCAAAGTATCTTCGTTGCCTCGTCATAGCGAGCTTGTTTCGCCAGCCAGCGAGGTGACTCCGCCAGGAAGAATGACGAGATGAATACAATAGCGGCGAGAATGACTTGAAGCGAAAGGGGAGTACGCCACTGGGTCGATGTGGCGGCTATGTGTAGACTGCTTCCGTAAGTAGCCCAGTACGCTATAGTACACTTAGCTGTCACTCTTATTTACTCCATGTGGACATTGGCAAGGAAATAGATTCTTAGATAATTAAATACTAACCTAGCATCCCGCCGCTAACCAGAAATAATTCGAATAAAGACATCTAGAAGCTTGTTAGGAGAACTACGAAGTGTTCGTTGCGTAAGACTGACCATGATACCGCGGAGATGCCTCGGCGCACACTCGGCGACGAACACGGAGGCAACATTAGAGATCATTCCAACGCCTAGGCCAGCAACAACGCGACCGCCATAGACCATTCCCAGCGTTGGTCCAGAAGAAGCTACTTGCAAAATCCCCCCCAGTAGAAATAGCAAACCCGTCATGGCGACCAGCGGCTTACGACCGATGAACTTGGTTACGAATGGCGGTATCAGGGCGCCGAAGAATGCGCCGGCGTTGAGAAGAGCGATAATATTGGATGACGCATTGGCATATTCAGCTGCGGATCCGGCGAGATTGAACTCCTCTTTGAAACTGCCTAGGGCGACGACACCGCCAGCTATGCCCGTATCGAAGCCGAAGAGGATGGAGCCGATGTTAACGATTGACGACATCCCGAAGGCGGCCTTATGCTTTTTGAACGTGGCAAGGATAGCCATTTCGTAGTGCTCGGTGGTGCTTAAAGTGCTCGTCGATATATGATGTAAAATACGGTAGTAAGTTGAAGGTACGATCAGGAAATAGGGGGAGGGAAACCCCAAGCATTTAAGGGTTCCGCTTACGTCATCCGTCCATACTGAGCGATTTGTGTTACGCATGCAACCCAACGTAAGGGTTGCAACGGAATTGGCAGGACATCATAGCATAAGCTTAGAGCTACTTCCACGATAAATTCCTTTTTATCTTGCCAAGAAGCCGTGATACAGTTGACACCAGTAGTGGGTATCCTGCCCAGGTGACTTACCCCTTGGAAGTCACCTCTCAACACTTCTATCTTGACATTACGTATTTTGAAATAACAGTTTCTACGACGCAATATCTTCTACTTCATAGGGGAAGGTACTAAGAAAGCATAACTCTAGCAACAGGGAAGTTCGTGCTGTCATTCATTCCAGTATCAATCAGAAGGTGAACTGTAAGATGCATCGATTCAAGAAATATCTACAGATGGGGATTCATTTCCTAGATTGCAAAGTATCTCATGTCGTTCTGGCTGCGAAGTTGTTGTCGTCATTGCTCAAACACGGAAATTACCTGCATAGCAATTGAATACTTCTTTCTAAGTACACACGGCAACGCAGGTATGATTGATGTATGTATTCTGCAGACTGAGACAATAACTATGAGAAGCAGGTAGGCAAAGCAGTAACGGTGACTATCAAGAATTCCGGTAGATGTTACCCCTTTTCTTCTTCAATTACCTATGCGAGCTTATATTGTCTTTTATCAGAGCGGACAATAAGGTCTCTACTATTCTCGTCTTATTATTCCTCTTACTTTTCCTGGGAAAACTTCTTTAATCTACTTTCCTTCCTCTCTCATTACAATCTTGTATAGTGCATACTTCTACCTATCTTTGGTAGGAGGTAGTTACCTACAGATGAGATGCAACTGTCTAAGGTTAGATTCATTAGGTAGAGAAATAGCTATGCGTAATTGGGCTAACAACTAGCTGCATCTATAGAAGTTGTGGTTACCCCCTGGTCTTAAACAATAAGCTCGCGATATCCCCCTGGTGACCAGAGATTGGCACCTTCTGGTGACCGGTTGTAAGGGGGATGGCTTGTTTATTTATAAGGTCTCCCCAGCTCCCAAATTCTTCTTCCTTTCTTCTTTTTTCTCTCCTCAGTCTCTGGACTTTTCGCGCTCTCATACTCACGATCTCGTACTTGCATGCTCTCGTACTCACACGCTCTGATATTCTGACGCTCTGATCTTCACGCTTTCGACTTTACACACGCACACTCCCTTTCTCTTTTCCCTCTACCCCCCTTCTCTTCGACGCCTTCGACGCCGTCGCCTTTCTCTACTTTCGACATCACCCGCTCTCGACTTCGACTCTCCCCCTTCTATAATTCCGACTCTTTCCCCCCTTGTCCTCTTCGCCCAAGCCACAATGACACCACACAGGTTTTGGTATGCAGTTGACAGCTGCCTCAATGCCTTTCTCCTGTTGGGTCCACTGTGGCTCTCCCTCTACCTCGCGTTGGCTTGTTACGCCAACGACTACAAGTACTGTCGCCTCACCCTCATGGGGTACCAAGAGACCGACATTGGCTTCGACGAACCTATCGTCGCCGCCAATTGGTATCTTGGCCTATGGTACGTAGTTGAACCATTTCCTGCCCTCCCACCTCCTTGCCCAAAGAAGTAATGGTTCCAACTAATTGCAATAGCATGATCCTTCTTTCGGCAACACTCAAGGTGAATTGGTTCTGTCCATGGCTATCGATCTTTGTCACTAGCTGGCTTTTCGATCGTCATTGGACACCACCGAAGGTTAGTGGCTTGACAGTGTAGCCCTATACTTTGTGAAGTAGCTAATATGGTCACCATTAGAATCCTTCGATGAAGAGAATCATGCAGGCCGACTCCTCCCTATGGGCTGATGCATTGCTTGGTGGCCGCCTCGTCTATGAAGAAGGTAAGTAATGTTCTTCTACAACTACCTTCCCATCTATGCTGACGGACGTGAATAGGTCGACGACCCCGAAAGTGCCCTTTCGGTTGCCGATTCGACCTGTCTGATAGGGCGTACCACTGCAGCAAAGTACATCGCTGCTTGCCGGTTTATGATCATTTCTGTGGTTACCTCGTATGTTATTTGAGTCTTCTTCATCCTGTTGTGTCCATGTCAATGTCTTCTCGACGACTAGGGGATATTATTCCCAACATTCCTAGACCCATCAAACCTCTTCTATAATGACGTGGTTGCTAACGATGTTATTAGTGGTCAACAGTCTACCTTCGAACCATGAAGCCGTACTGCTTCGTGCTGGTTTTCTTGCCTCTTGATGCCGTATACAGCCTTGCCGTATCGGTTGTCGCTCTGAGCCAGCCAAGTACAAGATGGTCAGCCCCGTTTGTTGGGTCAATCATTCTCTGTTGCGTGGTGGTCACCATGGTCGTGATGAACAACGCCCTTCCGAACTTGAAACGCCTGGTGTGGAAGAACACCGTCGGTCCAGAGCTCTTTGTATTGTCCTACCCTGGCAACTTTCTCTTAGCTACACAGAATGCTGACACCTGTAATAGAATGAGATCTGGACCTTGGCCTTCAAGTGTCAGGAAAGGGTCGGATGGCGCCTTCGACTCCACGATTTCGAGACGAACCCCTGGGACGTTAGTACTACTATTCTTCTAGGTTCCAGAATACCGCTAACGTTGTTGCAGCTCGGCTTTAGAGCCAACTTCCGCCAAGTTTTCGGAGAACATTGGTGGATGTGGCCCTTTTTCTGGTGGAACCCAGAACGTGTTTCCCGGTACGGAAACTACATCGACAGAGACCTTCCATTCGCGGACTTCGTCACGGCGGAATTCACGAATCAGATTATGCCTTTGACCGGCGTTGCTATTGACCCGCCCGCCCCTTCTTCAATCCACGGAGAAGGGCCAAGTCGTCGTCAATTAGCCCGCTCAAGTGCCGACCACCGCAGTCAACTACATTCGAACGGTGTACCTACATTCCATGTGGGGACATCAGCTCGATTCCAGCGCGGTGCCCGCCGGCGGACTGAAGGTCATTCGAGTAGTCTGGATTAAGGTCTCTGTTGGGGTTCTTCAGCGTGGAGGGGATGCCATCTGGAACTGGCATCACATCTTGAACCTAGCGAGATTTGTTAACCAGAGCTAAGTCTACCTTTTTTCTTCCCCCTTTTTCTTTCCCCCCTTTTCTTTCCTTCCCCTTTTCTGTTCCCTCTCTTCTCCCCCTTTTTCTTCTTGTTTCCTTTCTGTTTAGCCCCCCACGTTGCTGGATCCTCTTAGTTTATTGATGACCCTTGCTAACGATTTAGTTCCCAGTCTTTTTGCGGCTTGCCCTGTGTTCCGCCGCAAGTCGTACCAGTCCAAGAACACCGCAGCTGCTCCGGATAACGCACCATTTCCTCTCAACCCGCCTAGCTTCCGACGCAGGCTTCCTTTTTCTCGTTCAAGAACACCGCAGCTGCCCCGGTCAACGCATTTGGTGTGAGGTGTATGGATTACGGTGGTTTGGGAGTCGTTGCGACTGAGGACATTGTTATGACGTGGCTGGCTTGGCTTCGAGTTTTTTTAGGGGTTTTCTTACCTTTTCCTTGTTTCCTTTGTCTTTCCTTTGTCTTTCCTTTGTCATTCTTCTGTTGTTGTGTTTTGATTTGCATATATTACAGTCTCCTATGTCTGTGCCCTTGGGGTGGGAGGTGGGAGTCTCACTTCGTTGAGCGGGTTACACTCCTTTGGGCTTCAATAACAACTCATTTTCCTTACCCTCAAACATGCACATGCGAGTTCAAGTTCACTACATAGTCACGATCGAATCATAAAGTCAGGTTTGTGGTGGTGTTGGCGGGCGCTGTACCCTCGCCAAATCGGAAAGGTCAATTAATCCTCCCAATTGATAACCGTCCAGTCGCTAAAGAATAGGTGGTCTAGCTTTAGCTATCGGGTAGCCCAAAATAATCTCAGAACCGCTGAGTTTCATTCAATCCGAAATGTCGCTCTGTGAACCAATCCTGAAGACAAAATAAAAAGTAGAGAAAGAGGGTTGTTTTGAGTCAAATCAATCGCTAATCGCTGCCAATGCTTCTTTACCAGATTTAGTGGTGATTGAACTGGATTGGTGTTGTAGTTGACAGTTGACAAGTTGTGTGTGAGGTAGGCGAGGTCGAAGAGTAGAAGTAGTAGAGGAGGTAGAAGTAGTAGAAGAAGTAGAAGTAGTAGAGGTGTCTTGTCAGGTTTTTTAGGTGGTTTTTTGGTGGTTTTTTTGGTCGGGTTTTGTCTTCGGAATTGACGCAATCAAAACTTCCATCCCTAACATCGTGGTTACTCATAACGTTTGAGGCTATTCCGGACCCCATCCAAGATAAGCAAGGTCTCGTCCTATCCGCTTAACTGTTGCCCTTCGCGCAAGTTTCCCTTTGCCACTTGCTGGAAGCATCGCGGCATCCCGGACGGCATGGTTTGCAGGCGTCCTTGATACACCATTGAAGATGGTCGGCGATCCAGTTCTGGACTGGTATCCACTTCGAGTGGCACCACTGGTGGACTGTTAAGTTCCTCACGTCACCAAGACCAGGCCACCCGTTACAACAGTTGGCACTGATACAGTCTTGATAGCATTGAGGCAGCTCCTGCCAAGGAAGCGTGTCCTTGGGACCATGAGGTGACATGGTTGTCGCCAGACTCACGGCTTCGGAGAAGGCCTCAGGCAGATCTTCCGTGTAAGGTAGGTGGAAGTCCCCGAGGATGTCTTCTTCATCGGTAAGGCCCGAGGCGTCGCCGCGTATGCGGTTGTTGTTCGGCCTCTGTTGACGGGCTCCGAGGGCATTGCCAGCGAGGACAAGCCCTGCCAAGACGATTGTCGTAAACCGCATGGTTGTGTTTGTAGAGACAGAATTAACAGTCGTTTATTTTGTGTGTGAAGGTGGCCGTTTGGCGCGATGCAGGTGCAGTACTAACGGTTGTAGCACTTGAGGTTGTACTAATGGTTGTAGTAGCTGGGAGAGTACTAATGGTTGTAGTACTTGTAGAGAGGGTGAGAAGAGTAAGAGTCGATTCCTGGAAAGAGGAGGGCTGGCAGCCTTTTAAAGACCTTGTTCTGGACATTCTGAGGACACGTACATGAAAAGCACTGACTTGTTTGACTCATCACGAACTCAAAGTTTTCATACGCTGGGTAGACCTCTCTTATGGTCAGACTCACGGAGTCTTTAAGATGAGGTCCGAGTTAAAGTCAAAAGATCTTAAGTCTGCTGGTGCGATATGTTGCGTTTTACGAAGAGGCGGACTCTAATAATAACGGAGAACTGTCAAAGGCTGAGGCCCTAGAGATAAATCTAAAGAATATGGTGAAAGATAGTTGATTCCGGCTCCTCAGTTGCGTAACAACTGCGTGTGAAATAGGCTAGGAGGTAGGTGTATGGTAGATAGATACCTACCTAGGTACCTGGTATATATAGAACTAATAATGCTTGACTCTCCTAACTCGAACACGTTGCTGCACTAGCTATTACGAAGTTACTAGAGTATGGGCCCACATTGTCCCCTGACAAGACCGGTATCCAGGGCAGCAAAGTCAAAATAGTCCCAAGCCACCTAGTTTCGTCTCATACCCTTTGACTACCTCTTATTCGCTGATGCAGGTATAAATAGTAGACTCATTTCTGAAGCAGAACCGTCCTGGCCACCAACACGGGCCTCATAGCGCGTAACATGCTCACTATTGCCGTAATTCTCCACTATAGGGGACACTTAGATGTTTGTCCCATCTGCCGCATTAACTAAACCTAGTTTTTTTTAAAACGCCCTTGTTGTTCTTGCAAACGGACCAGTGAAGAAAAGAAAACACAAGTGCGACTCGTATATTACCGGATCATGAAAATACCTTTCCAGAACTAACTCAATTTTAAGTCCAGGTCGCTCTGTTTTCGTCAAATATGCCCACAGGATTCAAAGCTGCGCTACATATAGTCGAGGTCTCTAGGTAGGTAGGTATGTAGATTATAAGTGTCTAAGAAATACTCGAACATCAGTGGGAATTAGCAATGTTTTCGAATGGCCTGCTCTGAACACGTTCCTCGTCTGTCATAGTTAGGTAAGCTTTAAGGTTGGTCTCAAGAATTGTACTATACTTTTTAGGAACCGGACGTAATCTGAACTAGCTCAAAAATGTCTGTGGTATGAGACTATTCATAACGAAGCTTGCGCTAGCATAGCACAGACATGAACGAAACCAATACAGCCATAACTACTACATTTATACACGGACTGTCTTCAAGCTAAAACAGCACTCTATTTCTTTTATTGTTTTGCTAAATCCGATGTCAAAATTGGATCGGCTGGTCCCTTAGCATTGTTTAGTGTTTTCGTCCGTCCTCAAGCTTAATAATTGGTGTGTTGGGCCGTAAATTGCTGTTTCCTCCTGCGTCGGCCTCGTAAATCAAGATGACTTAGATGATCTATCGGACCAAACGCGCGATATGGAAGCAAGTCTTGTCCGTAGCTTTGAGTACAGGCTCATGTGAGCGAGATGCTTCGACCAAATCGAGTATATGGCGGGAACACAGCCGACAATTAAGGTCATGACACAGTCAACAAGCCTAAGAGAATTAGAAAGGACTAGATGATTGAATTCATTTCAGATAGCTTATGTGCGAATCATTCCAATTATTGCGGCTGGTGATATGTTGTTGGATGATGTCCATTTGAAATGAAGCGATAGAGCACTAGCCACAATAGCCCTACGATTTTCCGGTTAGCGTAGTTTAACCCCTATTCTTAATGAACAGAGACTCAGACTTACATGATTCCCCAGCAAAACACCAAGCTTATGCCTATCTTCTTGTAATGAGGCAGATGTAGGGCCATGGTGACCGGAATCGGAAGTGGAATCGGAATACAAAATATAATGATGTCCTGTCCATCAGAAGCGACATTTCCAACGTTCACGCTATAGGCTACCCCTAGAGGGAAACTTGGATTGATATCAGGGGGAGAAAGGTTGAAGCAACGGAGTGTGGGGGGTACTTCATGGTATCTTCCAGTACATGTGTTAGCCTATATAAGGGCTGGAAAGGATATAAGGGCTGGAAGGGCTGGAAGGGCAGTCGTTTAAGGGGCAGTGAGGCCGATTAGTCCATGTCAGCCTTAGAAAGTAGCCAAGCTCGCCAAACAAGCTCCAGGGGCGATCTTTGAATGTTGGAATGGGATGATAACTCATCCTCAAGTATAGAAGACCCGGAACTTCCGACTCACAAGCAATGCCAGGCCGCCCACACGAGCCATCCGTCAAATACCTGTTTCGATGGCAGATTTGCGAGGGATTGTAAATCATTTTTTTATGGCATGGGAGGTACGTAGTATCAATACCCCTATGTCGCATGTTCAGCATTCTCCCAATTTGAAGGCTAGAGATCCGTTTCACCTAGAAGGCTCTCAAGGTGTTGGTGCTTCCAGCTGCTCTTCACGGAGCGCATCCACGAGCGTCGAGATATTCTTAGAGAGTCAAAGTCTCTTTCGTGTGCATAGAAGTGCGGTAGCAGCGTGTGATATCAATCCTGCAGATTTGATATGACGAAATCTACACGTTCAAGTGTGCTAGAATCTGTAGTTGAAATAGAGTGAGTGGGTTCTACATTCTAGTCGAAAACCGCTGGCCTAGGTGACCCCCACGTGTAATCTAGCATCGTGTTACTTGTATCCTAAGCCGTGTTACCCACCTATCGATGATCGCTGCATTGTGCATGGATACCCGGTGGGGTCACGGGCTGTGTTACAGGGATAAAGAACGGCGCTTAACGCCTGGACATTTTTTTGCATTTTAATAGCTCTTGAATCCGTGGAGTTATTCTTGGTCAAAAAGGCAGTAGTTTGGGTGTAAAAGCTGACCAAAAAAGGGGGTCCCGCCAAAAAAGGGGTCAAGACGATTAGGCACTCCCAGGTGTAAATAGCAAGATCCATCGACAGACATTGGATTCAGCTTTCTCTGCTACAACTCGGAAACGGCTATAGGTGATACCTCTTAATTACCTAGGTATTTACCTATCGATCTGCCTGGTAGTAGGTTAGGTACGCATGTCATCCGTGATTGCAAGGCAGCTTCAAATTTGATCCCAAATCTCATCTGGCACCTGGCTAAGAGGAGTTGGAGTAACATCTTTGAGAGATTCTATAATCATTACTCCAACGAATAAATAAAATATGCTTAAAACTTCAAGCACTCAGGGGGTGGGTTGGTGAGTGCGTGCCCTGTAATTACACTTACCAGGTAACCATGGGAAGTTCTTGGCTTTCTCTTCGGGGCTCATCATGGCGACCTTTCTCTCAGACTCACGGAAAATTTCCCTCAGCTCATCCAAGGTTTCATCTTCCGGATCTCTCTGCTTGGTATTCGCAGTCTCTTTATTTGATACTGGTGGCGTAGTCTCGTTAGATGTGGCCGGATTGGTGGTAAGAACTTCGGAGGAACGCTCCTCTCTAGCATCGCACTCGGTTACTTAAATAGAAGCTGGCATAGATCGAGGGTTTTTATGCATTCTAGAGGAAGACATCATGACGATTAGAAGTAGTAAAAGGAATTCGTTGATTTTGGAAATTAAGAAGTTGGATTTGAAATCTGATCATACATTAAGCGCCTCCTAATATACTTACGTGATGTGATTTGTATCCGGCCGAAGAATAACCTTATTTATACCTTAGGTACGATACTGAAAGGATTAGATGCTTCCTGTGTTCGAGCAGGGTATGCATGAGAGAGTAAAGGTGATGAAGTTCGCGAACACGTATGTTTCATTCTGGGAACACAGAGTCACTAATAGCAACACACAGAATGATTGTATTCAATGGATTATTGAAATTTCACCCGAGCAAAACCCATGGCAGCTATTGTTTATTATGTATTGAATGCTAGGTACCTTAGGTAGGTAACTAGGCGGTAGTTATGAAACAATACCAATCATCGGTTGAAACCTGAAAGGATAGTCCCCGCCGTATGAAGTCAGCAGGTCATCTAGTTTTGCCATACATTGCAATAAATCTTTACCTTCATTTGACTTCAAGCTCCCTCAGATAGTCTCGTTTCGATTGCTCTGTTAGCAACGCTTAAATCGAGTGTATACCTTGCTTCAATAGCGCGTAACAACCTAAAACCTGAGTACCTTCGTCGTCCGGAGGTAGAAGTTTAGAAGACGCGCCATGGCTCAAGCTCGCTCTCGTTTTCTTCTGTAGCCTTGTTTGATCTCAAACTCTGCCGTGGAGGAAAACTTGCCAGGCCGCACAATCCGTCGGATATCACGCTCTGGCTTGTCGGAGTTCCGGGGGTGCGATAACCACACTGTCGTCAATGGCCAACAATGCACGATATTCATGTGACTCTAACTACCTACCTCGAGGTAGGTAGAGTGATCTAGAGGATTTGTCCTTATCGTGGAGTTAATAATGCGAATGGCTGGAGCTGCATAAAGGAACCTGAAGATACCCCTTATTTATGCGTGCTGCCCAGGGTCGATCATCGATGATGTTTATCATGTACCACAGACAAATTGCCATCTGATGTACGCCGGAATTCATACAGCGAAATCATCTGAGAGTGGTTAAAGTATACGCCGCGGTCTTACTTTGCGTGCCATGGCAACATGGATACCTGCTCGGACGCGCCAGATGCAACGAGTATATGTCCTAAATGCGTGCCGTGGAAGCCATTCTTCGAATAATCTAGCATTAGCTCAAGGTTTTATCAGACATTTCATACCGCCGAAACAGTCCCAAGCATTCTTAACTCATCGTGTTCATGTGAATCATCATACACCCCATTGAAGTCATTGACGTTGGAGAGAGGAAGGTACGAAAATAAATGTAACATTTATATGGCATGCAGCATTTTCCCCTGGCCTGAGCAAATTTACGATGTGCGATGCACTGATAAATCGGTATGAGATCAACCGTCAATGAGCTTGGCTACGGTACCGGATCTCAAGACGTGGCTCGTGTGGTTACATTCGAGGTTAAGTGGCATGAACCCTGGCATAGACGGCGTGTTAATTAATATATGGCTAATGCGGGCCGGAACCAAGGGATGGTTTTTCCCTTCTCCCACTGATGAAACCGCGTTCGGGTTAAATCCTATGCCTGGGCCACGTCGAGAAAGTAGATCTTCTACTTGTTAAGAACCTGGGGCCGAAAAGCTGCCGTTAGCCAAGATGGGACAAGAGTATCAATCTATTATAATCGTGGAACTCGGCAAGACACTACCATCTGCTTCCTGAGATGCTCCTCCGTTGATTACCAGATGCGGTAGATACGGGACCCTCATGACGCCATGCTTTTTGAAAGATTCGGAATAGCAAATTACATTGTGGAACCGGACAGTTTTTGCCAAAGGAGATGTGCATATCGAATAGATCATATAAAGCCCAAAAGAAACAGCAGAAGGCCTTGAGTTGTCGCGAATGACCCTTGCCGCTTGGTATAGTCTCGACTCAATCGCCAACGATGCGGTCTCCAATCCTCACTGCGCTGCTTGCTACAGCATCCGCCGCCGCCACGCTCGACTGGACGGCTGCTTACGAAAAAGCCAATGCTTCCCTAGCGAAGTTATCACTAAATGACAAGGTCGCCATCGTATCCGGAATAGGCTGGGATAAAGGTCCCTGTGTTGGCAACACTGCGGCAGTCAGCTCCATCAGCTATCCCCAATTGTGCTTACAAGATGGCCCACTCGGTGTTAGGTTTGCAACAGGTGTAAATGCCTTCGTCCCCGGCATCCACGCAGCTTCAACTTGGGATCGTGCCTTGATGAGGGAACGTGGACAGTTCATGGCCGAGGAAACGAAGGGAGTCGGCGTTCACGTGCTACTTGGACCTGTCGCTGGTCCTCTTGGTAAGAACCCAACAGGTGGACGGAACTGGGAGGGTTTCGGAGCAGATCCCTACTTGCAAGGTATCGCCATGGCCGAAACCATCGAGGGCATGCAGAGTGTTGGTGTTCAGGCAAACGCGAAGCACTATATCCTAAACGAACAGGAACTCAACCGCGAGACCATGAGCTCGAACATCGATGACCGAACGCTACACGAGCTTTACCTCTGGCCCTTCGCAGACGCCGTACATTCCGACGTCGTGTCGGTCATGTGCTCTTATAATAAAATCAATGGCACCTGGGCCTGCGAGAAGTGAGTTGCTGACTTCTCGATCCACCCCTTGTTTAAGACCCATATCGTGTAGAAAAGTCCCCGTGCTGGGAAATTGCTAACTTGAGATGATTTAGCCCTTACGTTATGGATACCATCCTGAAGCAAGAGCTGGGTTTCCAAGGATACATAATGACGGATTGGAATGCGCAGCACTCTACTAGCCCCGCCGCGACGGCCGGATTGGATATGACTATGCCCGGCTCTGACTTCAACGGTGGATCGATCTTTTGGGGTTCGAAACTGGCCCAGGCCGTAAACAGCAGAGAGGTACCGCAAGCGCGCCTTGACGATATGGTACGCCGCATCTTAGCAGCGTTTTACGTACTCGGTCAGGACACCGGCTACCCTGCGACTAACCTCGCGGCCAACGTACAAGGAACCCACAAGACCAACATTCGTGCCATGGCTAGAGACGGAATCGTTCTCCTGAAGAATGACGACAACATTCTCCCTTTGAAGCAACCCGCCAAGCTTGGGTTGGTTGGATCCGCTGCAGTCGTCAACCCTCAGGGCATGAACTCCTGTGTCGACCAGGGATGCAATACAGGCGCTCTTGGAATGGGTTGGGGTTCCGGCACTGCCTCCTACGCCTCCTTCAGCGCTCCCGACGCGGCTATCAAGGCCCGTGCTCAAGCCGACGGGACGCAGATCAGCTTGTCAGCATCTGACAGTACCAGTGGTGTAGGCTCAGCGGTTAACGGCGCAGACGCCGCAATCGTATTCATCACCTCGGACAGCGGTGAGGGTTACATCACGGTGGAAAACAACGCGGGTGATCGTAACAACCTTGACCCTTGGCACAACGGTAACGAGCTCGTCAAGGCCGTCGCGGCAGCAAATGAGAACGTGATTGTGGTTATACACGCTGTCGGTCCCGTCATTCTCGAGACAATTCTCGCCCAGCCGAATGTGAAGGCGATCGTCTGGGCTGGCCTTCCGGCTCAGGAGAACGGAAATGCGCTTGTCGACATCCTTTACGGAGATACCAGCCCTTCCGGAAAATTGCCCTACACTATCGCCAAAGCCGCTAGTGACTACGGCACCCAGGTGGTCAGCGGTAGCGATGACTACAAGGAAGGACTATACGTCGACTACCGAAAATTCGACCGCGATGAAGTCGAACCTCGCTACGAATTCGGTTACGGCTTATGTGAGTCGTCTTTGTCTATCCAGACTTCTAAATAAAGCCCCTCTGACTAACTTTCCCAATAGCATACACTAGTTTTAACTACTCCGATATCTTCGTTGACGGACGACCGACAGCTGGCCCCGCAACAGGGGACATCATCTCCGGAGGCCGTGCCGATCTCTGGGAGACCATAATAACAGTTACTGTCACCGTCACCAACACCGGCGACGTCCAAGGTGCCGAGGTTGCTCAGCTATACGTGAGCTTCCCCGAGTCCGCGGCCACGCCGCCGAAGCAGCTTCGCGGATTCGAGAAGCTGGCGTTGGAGCCGGGCGCCTCAGATATCGCGGCATTCAACATCCGAAGACGTGATATAAGCATTTGGGACGTCGCGGAGAAAGAATGGGTTGTTCCCGAGGGCACTTTCACCTTCAACGTCGGTGCGAGCAGTCGTGACATCCGGCTGTCGGGCACTCTCGAATCTGTCTAGACGCGGATGATTTAAGAGGATCTGATGTAAACCCATCTATCCATCCAATATTAAAGGACAGAAAATATGGCTGTATATTGTATATATCTTGTCCCAAGCAACAACCCCCGTGGAATGTGCTTTGGGGCGTTATTTAGCTCACAATTCGCGCGTAGCTTTAGATGCCAGAATTCAAGTTTCTTTACCATCTTTTCGAGCTCCTTTGGTTTACTACGTGAGTGAGGGGTAATATATCTCTAGCAAAGATAGAGGCTTCTCTGTAACCTGACATCGACTTTCTTCGGCAGGTGATCTACTATTGCACAGTTATTACTAACGGTAGCCTGTATTATTCGGCTTTTACGGTGATCCGACGGCTATGCAAGCCCAGATTTAATGAATTATGAAATAGGTCAACTACGTAGAATAAGTTAAGTTGAGGATAAATGTGAAATAGTCTTTAGTTTTATGGAAGACTGTAGGAGATAGTTTGGTTCATTGGCACCAGTTGTGTGATGATACCTACCTACCCCTATCTACCGGGAGGAAAAGGGGGGATTTACAGTCAACGGGAAAAACCTAAGGTTACTATTATTAGTCCTGCCCTAAAAGTATTTAGTGATATAGGTCGGTTTATATTTCTTGAACTCGAGAACTGCTCTTTCTACCACTGTCTTTTTGAGTCATCAGGGGTAAGATCTCGGCTCTGAACCTGCTCAGTGTCACTCATATGCTACTGTTCTGCCACCTCAGCAGATATATGACTTACTGACTAGGTACCTACCTACCATAGGTAGGCACCTAAGATACGGGATAGGATCTATTCTCAACTCAGAAATTAGAGTAATTTCATTTTTCAATATGTCGTGAGGAAATTTAAGAATAGGGGTATGGAACTTAGCCAGACAGAAGGAACCCCGCGTGCTCAAGGAGATGAATATACTAGCTTGCACTTTCTCTCGCGACGACTATCTCTCAGGCAAACAGAGGCACCACCTGGGTCGTTGTGGGTCGCTGTCCACCACGAGGTATAGAAACGCTAACAGTGGAGAATGTTCTCAATGCCCATTGGCCCAGTGGTCAAGGCGTCTGACTGTTAGCAAACAGGGAATCAGAAGATCCCTGGTTCGACCCCAGGATGGGCAGGTTGTTTTTCTTTTTCTCTCATTTTTTTCCATTTTTCAGTTTAATGCGGGTGTTGTTGCTGAAACGCCTGCATAGGAGGTGCATACTCTGGTTTCACGGCTCTTGGACATAGATATCGTGAAAGGGAACTAGATAGGACTTTGTCACTGAGTAAGTACCTAGTTCAAGTGGAACCAATACGCCTACTGCGAAGAGGCTGACTAGAGATATTTGCAAGCTTCGTGTGATATCTGGGAGGAGTAGCCTACATGTCTGGAGACCATATATCGATGGATATTCGTAATGGGTTGACGAGTATCGTGAAACCGACCATACGTCAGCTTGTGTCATAATCATGTACGACAGCATCGTCGTAAGACAGACAGCCCCGTCAGCTCTGTACACATATATGTCTTGGCTTGTTCCTTTATTGTATTTTCGTCTTTGTAATGATACTCGATCTAGTCGCATATAGGATGCATGTCTGATCCGTGAATGTAAGTGATATATCCTTTTGCAGATATGGCTCAGATTCGACTCACCTTCGCCCGTGAGAGGTGGTTTTCCATTCTTTAGATTCACCCCATATAAAAAGCAAAGTCCTTATGCTGACTCTGAGGGGAGATGCAAGCTTATCTTACATTTGATGGTGCAGGGGTTCAGGATTCATAGCTCTTTGCCTCATACTAGCTGTATTCCTGCAAGCCCGTACTGATGATAACTGCCGGCTTGATGAATAATGAGAGTTTTAGGAATGAGTTGCTTATAGATGTTAGTTCCGCAATCGCTGACGTGATGCGACTGATAGCACTTCATCCAGACTAGATGGACACTAAAGCTATTAGTGCTCTTAGCCTATGGCATACTGCATGAGTCGCCAAGTTCCTTTAGCTGCCTAGAGATGCAAGGAGGAATAGGCTGGAGGGGGGGGGGGGGGGGGATTGTAGTCGGATGGCTACGCCTTTCTTAAATCTCTCATGTCTCAAGCCGCAATAACTCCTCGAATCCTCCAGAACTTTCATCTGGTCTCATCCTTCATCTTGGCCATTAGATCATAGAAAGAAGATGCGAAGAAAGAATGATCATAATAAATGCTTTGTACACATGTAAGTACGGTAGGAATACATGATTCAGACTCAACTAAAGCTAATAAATACCCACCGGTAAACAACACAAAAAGATTAAATAAAAAGAGACTGAAAAAATAACGTAACACAAGATGTCGGCTGCGTAGATCCCCCACCATTGACGTCGCTGGTGTCTTTTCTAGTCTCGGCGGTCTCAACAAATCTTACCTACATAGAGTTCAGCTGCAAGTTCCTTAGTCACCGTACCTTTCTCTGCTCTTCCACTCGCAGCTGCAACATATGAGAGGGCCGATGCTTCATAAAGCGCGTGTGGGTCGCCACTTACTGTCATCTACACGAAGAGCCTTCTACCCAGCGATCCCCCAGCAAACCCACAACTTCTCACGGTACACAAGCTCCAGCTCCAGCTCCAGCTCTAGCTCCGGTTCAAAATCTACGTCGTGCTCGCACCGTTGGCCTAACAATATGGACATCTCCAAGTACCTCGAGCAGACGCACGAGCGCGTCTTCGAGCACAACAGCGCGTGGGCGGCGGAGCAGAAGAAGAAGGACCCCGAGTTCTTCGCGAAGCTGTCGGCGGGCCAGACGCCCGAGTACCTCTGGATCGGGTGCAGCGACTCGCGGATCCCGGCGGAGATGATCACGGGGCTGGGGCCGGGCGAGGCCTTCGTGCACCGCAACATCGCCAACCTGGTCGTGAACACGGACCTCAACGTCATGAGCGTCATCGAGTACGCCGTGCGCCACCTCCAGGTCAAGCACGTCGTCGTCTGCGGCCACTACGGCTGCGGCGGCGTCAAGGCCGCCATGACCCCCAAGGACCTCGGCCTCCTCAACCCGTGGCTTAGAAACATCCGGGACGTCTACCGCCTGTACGAGAAGGAGCTCGACGCCATCACGGACGAGTCGGCCCGCTACGACCGCCTCGTCGAGCTCAGCGTCATCGAGCAGTGCCGCAACGTCATCAAGACCGCCGCCGTCCAGCAGTCGTACGCCAAGAACCAGTTCCCCATCGTCCACGGATGGGTGTTCGGATTCGAGGACGGTTTGCTCAAGGACCTCAAGGTGGACCACGAGGCCATGCTGCATAGCATCCAGAAGATTTACAACCTCACGGAAGGCTAAAATTTCACTCTGCGCGAAGCGGGAACGGGGTCACGGTGGGCGGTATCATTGTATTAACATTAACTACGAAGCAGCGCCGGACCGAATCTGGGTTCAGGCCGGGTAGATGTTGTCGTCATAGCGCGACAGTAATATAACCATCGAAGAGCTCGTAGTCTCGCGACACTTGGACCAAAATGTCATCGAGAAGTGGTATCATTGGCCTCTTTGCATCGCTCGCTGTGCTCCTCCAACCCCAGACAATGCATCCAATCCATTGTAGTCTATCCATATTACAATAGACGACATATCCCGAATATAGCGCTATAGTCTTGCGCCTTACTCTACTCTATATATGTCCTGTGCCATTTTAATCGGTCATTGCTAGATGGCTAGCAGGATGACTTGGTAGTCGCACGTTGCCGATTAGTCCCTAGACCAATCTGTGCTGACTGCTTGCTGTGTCGTACTTAAGAGAGGTAGGGATGTCTAGGGTCTCACTCTTGCGAGTGGATGAGATGAAATTGTGATCTCTATCACTGTTCGGAGGACGTGCTCACTTGCTTCCGTCGTCGTCATCATCGTCGCCGCCGTCTGGCTCGAAGAATCCGTGCTCGAAGCTCTCCTTCTGTCGGAAGGAGAAGCGTTCCCAGCTTACACCTCTCCTGACCTTAGTGCCGTCTTTCTTGGTCTCGTACCGTCGCGGTTCGAAATCCATCACGGCACGCCAGTTGTGAATCATCCGCCGCCAGTAGCAAGCCTCGGCAGCGGGCGTTAGATAGCGATCTCGAAATACTTTCGTCGTTTCTTGGGCGATCTGCCGCGCTCGATCGGGATTTGCGAGGAGTCCGTCCATCTGCGCCTTCAAATCCGACCAGTCGCGATTTACTTTGACGTAGTTCTAGTTATCAGCTGTTAGTTGTATGCCGTGTGTTAAGTCTCCAGTATGACAGATCAAGTGAGCATACCTGATGAGGGCCACTATCCTTCAGGAGCGGGTGGTAGTGAAAAACGTAATCGAGTTTATGAATGACCGGAACGCTGTTGCAGTTGTGTAGATAGCGTAGCCGCCCGCTCCACGAATTGCCCTCGGTGTGCGCGACGTACTTGTAGCGGCAGAAGTCGCGCATGTCGAGGATATTGGACCGGTTGTGCCAATCGATGGCCTCGACATCGTTCCATTCGTTTCCCTTAGCCGTTTCCACCAAGCCGGTTCGTAGTTTACCATTCACTGCCAAACTGCCTCGCCAGCACAGCTTATTCTCTTTGTCATCCCAGCCGTTCGCGTACTCGTTCTCTATTTCAAGCGCGTCCTCGCGGAACTGTGTGTACGATCCTACGCCGTCGTCGGGATAAGCCCATCCGTCGAAATCCGGCATCACCCACAGCCACTCGTTTTTCTCCTCGCGCGCCCAAGCCCACCTGATGCGCTCAGGATTCTTCTCGCCCCTAGAAGCTTGGTCTTCGATATCGATGATGAACTCGACGTCCGGAAGCTCGCGGGGATTCGGCATGGCGGTGATGGCGCGATACATATTGGCGAGCGCGGCAAGGCCTCGTGAGCGATCCGGCTCCCCTTTCCTCTCGCGTATAACGTACAACTCGCCATTCGAAAGCATGGCGTGGAATTCGCCATGTTGTAGACCGGTGTAGTCTCCTTTCGCGTCGAGCTTGAGGTCAGACTCCTTAATTCGCAGGTTCTGATTTAGAAGAAAATCGCGAGCACGATCGAGTTCTTGGTATAAATCGGGGAATGCGCTCTGTCGTGAAATGAGTATTAACACATTTAAAAGGAATCGTTGGTTGATCGCATACCTCGCATTGGTCATCGGATAGTCCATAGTTGAGGCTATCCCTTTCCACATCAAACGCCCAGGCTTCCTTAACAGTCTCTGGAATTATCGGAGGAGTAGGCTGTTTCACAACTGGCGGTGGTGGTATGCTAGTGGGCTTCTCGAATGTCGATCTCACATCGCCGAAGAGGGAAAAGGTTATCACGATAAAGACAATCGCTAAAAGCAGCCAGCGGAAACGGCGCAAAAGAAGCGCCATAGACGAGTCGCCCAACTGGCTGAAGGAAAAGAGAGTTTGCTTAGCAGCCATCTTAAAAAAGTAAAGCGGCTTATTACTTTTTAATTTATTACACGTCAATCCGCCGAAGCGGGTGGGGAATCGGTGCCGACCTCGTCTTTGTCTTCGTCTTTCGAGACGCGAAAATATCTCGAGATACTCGTCCCGAGGATGACGAGGGACTCGCGCATTTTAATACGCACTTCCCACGCCTTCAGGCCGTCTACTATTGGCTGGCGCTAGCGTGGGCATGTTCTGAGCCAAGTAAGATACGACGCTAGAAATACCTGCCAGCCTGCATTGATAACAACTCACAACTCCGGAAGCCTGGGAGGGTATCATTGCGTCTTGGCTGTATCCGATCCATGCCCACTGCACCTACCGCTAAATCCCACCTATCGAGAGGGCTGCCTAGCAGCCTTAGTAGCCCTAGCCAGAGAAAGCAAGGGATCGGAGGGCATTATGCTAAATATGACCTAGGTAGGTACCCTGGAGCAATCCTTCTACCTAAGCCATGAACTTGTCAACCCCACGTGGAGTGTGAGAATGGGTGAGCCCACGCTAATTGTCTAGAACATCCAATCTCGCGAATTCAAGGGTCAAAATGGTTAGGTACCTAGGGTAAGCTCAGCAAACTTGGCGCCATCGAAACAGGGATGACCCCAAAGAAGCAAACTTGCGAAGCCCCTTAATATGTGCTTCATGGCATCTTCATCGAGCAATGGTGTGTTTTATATCTAGTTAGGGCCTCGATCTATGACCATCAGGGTCCAGAATAATCGAATCCTTTAGTTCGTATAGTGGGGCCAGTCTATCACATCTTCGTAAGATCCTTTAATTGCCAACTTTAACGATCAGACAATGATGAATCCTTTGACATCATACTACCCCCCTTAAACATTGACATGGCAAGCCTTGGGCGGTAGTTAGAGGTGTCGAGAAGGATCGTAAATGAATGTTTGCATATCGTCTATCTAAGGTACTCGTACTATATTACCCCTATTTCCTTCACTCCCTCAACACCCTGCTTTGACGTCGACATGCTATCACCAAACACCACTGCTTCTTTTAGGCTATGTAACTTGAACTTATTCCTACACTAAGATCCGACGTTAGAACGTGAGAGACTATTGGTTCCTCTCCAATTGCCGTAATTAGCGTCACGAAGGCATCGACTAACTTACATCAGAATTACCAGTGTATGCGAGTCCCTGACTAAAACATATCAATCGATGCAAGAAAACTTGACGGAATTTCGACGGACCTGCTAATTCGTTAGTTATTTTGGGATCTTATCAGAGTGTTTTTATTTTCTGATTCCATCGTCTTCATATCGGTGGGTACCTAAGCACACGGGCTACGAAGGATTCGGTTCCGGGTTTGATGCGCATCAGCAAGACCCAAATCTTCAATGATAGACAGCATAGCGACAAGGGAGGGCTGGCGATAGCTCTTGAAACCGCCAAACCGCCACTTCTGCCCCACAATAGCACTTACGTAATCTGCGTCGCCAGGTTTGGGCCTACTTATCCTGAATTTAAGTGGGTCAAAAACTGGCGACGCAGATTACATAAGTAGTCCAGAACCTAGCGACGTAGATTACGTAATTTGCGTCGTTAAATTTCTAAATTTAGACCTATTTAATTACAGAGGGCTACAGTGCACCCAAGCCCTATAAGCCCTATAACACACTAAAGGCATCAAAGCCTTAAAATGTAACATACCATAGACCTTTTAACACTTATAACGTAATAAAGATTTATATCATATTAAGAGATTATAATAATTATAGCTTTAATTTTTAAATATTTAGAAAATATCATTGCTAAATGTAATTTAAAAAGATGCAATAAAAGGTCTAGTGTCCGGTGCCTCTGGTGCCTCTGGTGTGTTATAGGGCTTACAGGGCTTAGGTGCGCTGTAGCCCCCTGTAATTACAGCGGCCAGGACTAATTGTGGGGCTAAAGTGGCGGTTTGGCGGTTTCTAGGCTATCGCCCATTCTACAAGGGTTATGGCGCACACAAGCTGACAGGCTACCTAAGTTTCTGTCATCGGCGTCCTCACAGCCCGACAACACTCATGAATCCCACATTGAGATTTATTTCAAGACGATGACACTGTATAAGTAGGTTAAGATTCAGCAACATGACGTAGGGTCTGGTTGAGGTAAAAATTGAATTTGACGGTCGAAAGTAATTTCGCCGCATTGGCACTCACCCTGCCACCCTACGAATACGATGCTGCACCGCATATGATGGTGCACGCGTTAATTCACACATTTCAGCCCCCAAACTGCTGTCAAATTTGGCGACGCCCGATTCTGCGGACGAGAGATGACATTAGGCAAGCTTTGGAATCGCAGTTTCATTTTTTATCGAAGCGAGGGTGTCTAGACAGGTCTCTCGATATGTATGTAAGCTCACATCCGTAGGCACAGCCTTTCTGAAGTGTTGCGACTATTGGGTGGCGACCATTAAATCTTTCCCTGTTCGCGGGAGCCAAGACTATGGGCGTTATGGCTACAACCCAACTGCATTCTACTTCGCCCTTTACAGCTAGCTAGCTGCCTTTCATCCTGCGCCGTACCGCCTATCGGCGTGTGAGTTTGGATTCGTGATACAGTAAGAAAGCTTGAAAACAAACTTGTCGTTATACGCTATGGCGTTGCTCTTTTCAGCTGGGCGTTCAATATCCTGCTGACGACCGGGTTTCCTCCTTCATCATTCTAAAGTACTTTCCGTAGTATTTCAATTGGCATCCGTTATTAACGTCGCGGTCTAGCTGGCTCGATGCTATAATCTAATTGTTCTGTTTAATTTCCTTTTCCATTTTCCTTCATGCTATCGAATTATCAGAGCTTCAACAACTGAGCCATCAAGGGTGTCAAGCAAAACTCGGTTCCCCATCAATCATCCACCCTTGCATCCATCATGCGGCTCTCGTCACTCTTACTGGTTGCGACCTCTTCCGTCGCATTCGCGCAAACCAGGTCCTCAAAACGGGGGTTGGTGTATGTTCCTAACGACAACAGTCTACAGGATGATAAGATATGGATCCAGTCGGACTCCGATCTCACTTGGTACTACAACTACGGGTGGACACCGTCGTCTGCTTTTGGCGATGTGCCTCAAGATCGGTTTGAGTTCGTCCCGATGTTATGGGGTGCTATCGACAACACGTCGTTTCTCGACACAATCCGGACCCAGATCGATAGCGGCCTCAACATTTCGCACGTGCTAGGATTTAATGAACCGGACTCTCAGTATAACGGAGGTAGCAATATCCAGCCCTCTGTGGCCGCCGATGTTTGGGTGAAGAACATCGCTCCCCTTGCCGATAGGGGAGTCAAGTTAGGCTTGCCGGCCTGTACGGGCGGATCGGATGGATTGCCGTGGTTGCGACAGTTCCTTGGCAATTGTTCCCAGCTGATCAGCACCGACGACGAGACGAGGAATTGCACTTACGATTTCGTCACCCTACATTGGTACGGGAACTTTGAAGGTTTAGCAAGCCATATGGGCGAATATGCGGCTGAATTCCCCAACGTCACTCAGTGGATTACCGAGTACAATTACGACAACCAGGACCTATCCACCACCCAGTCTTTCTACAATACATCCTCCGAGTACTTCGATCGCTTGGACTTTGTCGGACGCTACAGCATGTTTGGCTCTTTCCGGTCCAAGGATAGTAACGTTGGTCCCAATGCCGTTATGCTAAACAACGATGGACAGCTCACGGACATCGGCGCATGGTATCTGGGCATTGCCGGCACAGGTGTAGATCCCCAATCGGGAGAAGGGAGCCGGCTCACTCCTGCAGTGGCTGCTCTTGCTTTTTCATTGGCCATCGGCGCTCTCGTCATGTTATAATAGAGACGCGGCTCTTTGATATCCTCCCGCGCCTTTGGTGGTACGCGACAATGTCACGCAACACTCTCTACCAGCCGCAGGACCGCCCTATATCATGTGGCTAGCCTGTAGCCACATACAAGTTGGGTTAGTTTTGTCATCATGGTGCTTACCTGGTTTTCGTTTCAGAGAGAGGTTTTGGATACCCGCACAAGTTCATACGGTGTTTGGCATTTGACCTCCACCATAAGTTTTGAGCTGAGCTGGAACGGTCATAATTGAATAGATTAGACATGCTATTCGATGCATACTAAATGAGTTTTATGAGTATTTTATGAAGGAAGCACACTTCTCTTACCCTGGAAATATGACACATGCCAAATCTAACAGCGGCTTGAGGATATCTCATGCAAAACAGGTACGTAAGTCGAGGCATCGTGACGAGATGCGGGGCAAGTTCTCTTATTAATAATTAGGTACTGTCTCAACACATCTTGCACTCGACAAGCTGCAGACCGGTCTCGCTCAACTTGGAGATATTAAAAGGAGAATAGCTCCTTCGGGCATGATCGTGGTAATAAAGACTTATGTATCTTTCGAGTACGAGAACTTGACGTGTAGATCGTTCGGCGGAACACCTCGGGTAATGGATGAAAGCATCAAAGAAATCTCGGCCACGTGAGACTTCGTTGGGGCTTGAACAGGGCTCCCTCTATGTATGCGGACCGTTATGTGAAACAATTGTTGAGATACCTGATTGGTCTTCACGTACTTAAGTATCACGATTGGATGGGCTACAAAGACCCCGCATCAGTTGAAGGGATAAACATTATATATTTGAAAATTGATTCTCTCCGCGGGTGTCGAATCCAAGGATTGAAACATACCCCGGAATTTGGGACATGCTAGCCACGGACCGAGCGGTTGGGTGGACGACTCGGGGATAAGTACAAGTACCTCTCCCACGGGCGTACTGGATGTGACAAAGAGTAACGAGTACAAAGCCGCCGAGCGATCTGCCGGAGCCTCGGTAAAATGCGACAAGTAGCATCCCTGTACTACCTTTGATTGCTTGTTCCAGGCTAGATATTCTACCGAACAGTGTCCATCTCGGCCGTGCATTCTATCCTTTATCAAGGGACAATGCCACCTCTTATTAACAGCCAGTCCCGTCTTCTTCGTGATGCTTTGAGTTAGTCGCTTCTTACGTCCTATATACAGCGTCATCCACACATTGCAATTCCCTTAGCCATCCAGATCTGCCCAAGATGGCTACCGAGCGAGTTAATTCTATCCTGAAGCACCTGGCACCGGGCTCACCACTCGCTACCATGTAAGCGGTTCCCTGCCTTTGCCATTGCGCTATCAGGGTATTGCAGACTTCTGTGCAATCCGGACCATCTGCAAGGGATAAGTTGAAATAGCAACACTGACATACTCGATACACTAGCACGTCTCAGAATCCGGACGATGTTGTGATAACGCTTGCGATCCGGACGCCGCTCTGCAAGGGCAAGAAGGGCGGCTTCAAGGACACAACCCTAGAGTATCTGATGTACGCAATCCTGAAGGCCGCGCGCGAGCGACTAGGTTTCTCCCCGGATCTTGTAGAAGATATCTGCATGGGCAATGTATGCACAGCACCCCGCACCCGTCGCTTTGTGAGTGAGAGGGAGGTCGATTAATAACCCTTTTGCAGGTGTCGGATGGCAAAGCAGCATACAAAGCGCGCGTGGCGGCCCTCGCCGCGGGGTTCCCCAACACGACGAGCGCGTCGTCCGTAAACCGGTTCTGCTCCTCGGGCCTGAAGGCCACGGCCGACATCGCGCACCAGATCGCCATGGGCTCGATACAGGTCGGCATCGCCGCGGGCGCCGAATCCATGACCGTCGGAGGCGACGGCATCGAGATACCCTTCGACGAAGAGGTGCTCAAGGAGAGCCAGGAAGCCGCCGACAGCATAGAGCCTATGGGCTGGACGAGCGAGAACGTGGCCAAGGACTTCAACCTGTCCCGCCAAGCGGTCGACGAGTACGCCGCGGAGAGCTTCAGGCGGGCCGAGGAGGCGCAGAAGGCTGGTTGGTTCGACGACGAGATCGTCCCCGTCGTCACCAGGGTGAAGGGGGCGAATGGTGCAGGCCTGACCGTCACACTGTCGAAGGACGAGGGTATTCGACCCGGGACGACGGCTGCCAGCCTGGGGAAGATCCGGAACGCGTTCCCGCAATGGGGTCCGGTTACCACGGGAGGCAACGCCAGCCAGGTAACGGACGGCGCGGCGGCGGTGGTGCTCATGAAGCGATCCAAGGCCATCGAGCTCGGCGTGCCGATCATGGCCAAGTACGTCGGCTCGACCGTCGCCGGCCTAGCCCCCCGAATCATGGGCATCGGCCCCACGGTGGCGATACCGAAGCTGCTCAAGCAGCACAGCATCAGCCTGGACGATGTCGACGTGGTGGAGCTGAACGAGGCGTTTGGGACCATGGCCGTCTACTGCCGGGACTACCTCAAGCTGGACTGGGCCAAGCTGAACCCGCGCGGCGGCGCCATCGCCCTCGGCCACCCCCTCGGCGCCACGGGCGCCCGGCAGATCGTCACGGGCCTCAGCGAGCTCCGAAGGACCAAGAAGAAGATCCTGCTGACGAGCATGTGCATCGGCACGGGCATGGGCATGGCCGGCCTGTTCGTGAACGAGCAATGATTTCTATGTCGCTCGGGCGTATACACGGCATGTATGTTAATAAGAGATGGGAATTGGGAATTGGCTATGTCCCCGGTCCTTGGCCGGTTTCTGTATTTGTGATCAAATTACCATACGGTGCTGTCTGTATCGATGACTGACAAAAGATCGTTCCGCGTCTTTGCCGTGACGTACAATTAGTGTCTGCTTGTGATGTTGTGTTGCTTGTTTTGGTGTTCGGCTCCCTGTCTTCAAGGCCGTAGTGTGGGTTATGTTGCAATACCTTTAGAGTCGAGGTTCCCGTTGGTGAAAGAAGGGTTTGGTTTCAGATTGCTCTGCGCTTTAGGCTATGGAACATCTCAACTCCTTACTCTACGATGGTCATCCTTGAGATTATACGAATTAAGACTGCCAAAATTAGAATTCCCGCAAAAGCAAGTCACCGAGCACATACAAAGCAAAAGGGAGATGACACGAAGGGTATCATTTCGAATTGATTCTACAGTACACATCAAAACATGATTATTAGTTACGATTACCTCCTCTCCACCCCGGCGGCGTCCACGGCTCATGTGGTCTCCTGATCTCCTCGTTTGTCCGCTCATAGAAGCACGGCAAAAGCCCAGTTGGGATCTGCTTCGTGGGATTGCTTCAGGCCGCCCTTTAACCAGCAAGTGTGCTGCGTACCGGTATCACCATCGAGAAAGCCCCAACCGCAACCCGTGCACTCGGCCGTCCCGGCGCAGTTCTTCATGCAGTCCAGTATGCTCTCGGTTGGCACCTGGCGCAGGTCCTCTGCCTCGTCGCCGCTGTAGTCTATGCCGCAGATACGCAAGAAGCTCTTATCCGATCCGGGAACCTGGTAGATCGTCCCATTTGCGGCGGGACAATCTATTTTGCCCTCCGAGTTGCCCGTCGGGGTGGAAGTTGGTGAGGTTGTAGTTCTCGAGGGGACCGACGTCGTCGTCGTTGTGGCTGTTACGGGACTAGTTTCTACCGGCAAACTCGTGGCCGAAGTTGCGCTTGAGGAGGAGCTGGAACTTGTTAGTAAGTCATGAACTGGTCCAGCACACGAATTCAATTACCACCAACCTCGATACAGTACCAGCATCAATAGCCGCTTGCGAACTCCCCGAGGCCGCTTTACCCACACCGACACCAACCCCGACTCCAATTGCAATAATTATCAGCAGTCCCACCAACCCTAGAAGCCACCAGAACTGTTTTCTCCTTATCCCAAATATCCTCTTCTCGCCCCGAGGCGTCTGCCCGTTGGGCGGGCTGTAAAAGATATCTTCCCCAGCAGGTAGGGCGTTAGATTGTCGCGGGGTGCTGGGAGGTGTCGCATCGCCCAGCCACGTGGACGGCAGACGCTGGTGTTTCTCGCCGGAGGCGGGAGCGAAATAGGCTCGCGACGCATTCCGGAGCTCGTTGAAGTCGCGGTTGGCGAAGAAGTCGAAACCGCGGAACTCGAACTGCGGTGACCTATCCCCCCTTCTCACGCCTGGTTCTGCGGATATGGTGGTGGTCACTCCCGCGTTCCGTACTGGTCCCGCTCCGGCCGCTGTGCGTACTTGGGGTGGTGGTCTCGGGCGGCCGGGAATAGTCACGGCCGGCTGATCGCGCGATGCCATGTGGTTCGTCGATAGGCGGGTTCGATCATTGCCGGGGGGCAAGCATTATATTGTGACGCAGTTTATTAAGGAGTGACGAGCCCAATTGGAAGCAATTGAGACACAATTAAACGATCGGACGGCGGCAAAAGGGCTCGCCTGAAAGGAGGGTGGTGGAGAAAGGAGATTTGGGGGGGATGAGGTCGGATTTCGAAGGATCGGTTTTGTTATTATTAGGTAGGCTAACCACAACCTCATTTTAAGGGGCTAGCCCATATTGGAGGTAAAAATACAACCCAGCTACGCCGCTATTATACAGCAAAAAATTGTAGGAATACCAACATGTAGGTACAAACATATAAATTGATAACTCTAAGCTAAATCCCTCAGTTTTTATTTCGAATCCTATACTAAATATGTGAGCATGGCATATTGTATTATAACTTGAAGTCATCCTTATGGCGAATCCAAGCCATGGTTGAAAGAGTTACCCCTACATAGAGTAAAAGATGCTAACACCTCTTGAGCTGTAGCTGGTCTTAAGCGTTGAGGTAATCTAACATCAAACTTGCACTAACCGACCTTGGGTGATAGCCTAGCTTTTGAAGCTATTTTCTATAGCGCCGAGGCATCATCACGATGTGGACATATCAAGCTGCTTTGGCGTTCAAAGTTGGTGAAGCCTCGGCCTAGATAAACCAAATCTTGAAGAACGCTTGGAAGAGAAAATTGCTTTGCCCTAAGCCAATATAATCCAGTCTATGATATTGGCCATCTCGATAGACAAAGACATTTCTTTCATAAAGCTGCAATGCCAGGAATAGGGGTCTTAGAGTTGTTAGCGTTCTGCTGTCTACCGCGTGGTAAACTGCGGGGTTAGCTTCGTTGTTTTTACTCTAGCTAAAATGTCAGTAAGGAACCTTTCAATTTTCGACGTCTGTTCCACGGTTGCAGGCCTTATGGAATACCTACGGTGCATGTTTTGGTAGTTATGGGAAGATATGAGAATGAAGCTCTTCAGGTAGAAGTTCGATATCAAAACTTCGGATAGTCGGGGTTAAGGATCCAGCTTTTTCTATCACCCTATTGGACAAGAAGTAGAAGAGGAAGACCCACTTATGCACATTATGCAGGTCTTAGACAGGTTCTCATGCACGTAAACGCAAGTTGCCCACAATTGGAGAAATGCCAGCTCTAGCTACGTGTTAGATAACTGGCACTCTTACTACGACACGATTACGATCACGATCTTCAACTTCAATATCTGTCTTATAGACGGGAAGAGTAACAAGTCAGATACGGCGGGTATATTCCTTGTAATTTTACTGTATCTACGCAAGATCATACTTGCTTAAACTTTACCTTTTCTTTATTTCCATGGTGACCACCTAAAATTTCTCTTCCACTCTATTTCTAGCCAAACTGGGTTACCGAACGTAAACCACCGATACCTACCAAGATGGTGAGATGCCCTTAAGGATCACCTATGCCCTGCATCTAGAGTTGGTCCTCTTTCTAACGGTTACCAGAATACACAATTCAACTCGGCACTTAAACAGTCGACCTCCATAAAACGAGACCTTACCACCCTCACCTCATCCATAGATGGCGGCGCTCCCACACCCGCAGCCCTCGGCTCGCTCTCCGCCTCGCTCACGGCCTTCTCGCGAACATTAGACGAGTACAACGCGCTAGCGAAGCAGGAACTGAACCCGGCGAAGCAAGAGAAGGCGTACGAGCGGATCAGGAACTTCCGGTCGGAGCTATCGTCATTTCGGACGCAGCTGGACGAGTTCAAGGAGAAGCGGGAGGAATCCTTGCACGCGCAGAACCGAAACGAGCTGCTGGGCCGGCGGCCCTTCACGACGGCGACCCCGGAAAACCCGTACGCCAACAGCACGTCCCCGCCGCAGCAGTCGTCCCCCGGGGCCCCTCCGAATCGGTACGGCAGCGGTGGCGGCCAGCTGAGCATGGGCGGCAACGACTACTCGCGCGAGGCGCACGCGCTGCGGGAGCAGAACTTCTTCGCGAGCACCAACAACGCGCTGGACGAGTACATCGCGCGGGGCCAGGCCGTGCTCGGGGACCTCGGGTCGCAGCGGGAGATGCTGAAGAACACGCAGAAGAGGCTGTACAGCGTGGCCAACACGCTGGGAATCAGCGGGGACACGATACGCATGGTCGAGAGGCGGGCGAAGCAGGACAAGTGGATCTTCGGGGCCGGCGTGGTGATATTCTTTGGCTTCTGCTGGCTGTGTCTGCATTTCCTTCGGTAGACTGACTGGTTTGGGGCATCGCAAAGCATTTACATTGTGTTGCGCTGCGAGGCAGCAGCGGGCGGCACGTCACATCACTTCTAGCGAGGAGTTTAGGGGTTACTTTGGAATACTGCATTATCCTATTTGGCAAACTGCTAAGCCGTACTGCCTCGTACTTCTCCCCGTCTACCGTTTCCTGCGAACGTTGCCGTCTAATGTAAACCCCCCTTCCAAATATGGGTCCTTATATTGCTCTCTATCATATTCCGGACCACTTCCAGAACTCACGAGGTGCTACTAGCTTCCACCCTTGGCGGGCTTTAGCGCAATGGTGAAAATCACGTCCTTTGTAGTTTCGACTTCAATGACGTCGGTTTCGGGGAGGACATGATTGCTCGTGCTCATCTGTCCTCCGAACTCAGTCGGCCAGTCCTTCACATCCCACTCCAGACCCTTGGTCGTAATGACGCTCGGCTCCTTGATGGGGATGATGCCGACATATTTGGCGAACGGATCGGGGCTCACGCGAATTTTGCCGTAAGCTGTGGTGTCGGGCTCGCGTACGTGGATACGGTGCTTTCCAGTCTTGAGGAGGAAAGACAAGCTCTCTCCAGAAAGGAAAAACATCTTGCCATCTGCATATGTCGGCGAGGTCTGGAATAGGTACAGGTGGTGCAGTTGGCTCAGCCCTTGATCCACGCGTCCTCCTAATCCGCCCAAGCACATGATGTTCTCGCCCGGAAGCGATCTGCGGACAAACCTAACAGCTTTGGTGAAGTCGGTAGAGTACTGATCTGGGTCATGGATGATGGTGCATTTCGCCGAGCCACTAGAGAAGAATGTCCTGGCCTCGTCGGAGAGGGAGTCTAGATCCCCAATTATTGTATCGAGGTTTTTCTAGGTAGTTGTTAGTTAATTGATCCAGCAAGACTAAGTCAACTCACATAATCGCCGGGCAAGATTGATGTTTGATTGAGATCGTGAATTCGGTTAGCACCTCCATCTGCAGCCACACGAGTTAATGCTATAAATGGAGTCAGTTGGAGTGTTGGAGTACGACCATTATGCATCGACTAATAGACGCATACCTATAAGCCAGAGATCGCTAAACAGTTCTTCATCAATGATTGGCTGATTTAGTATGATGAGCGCGAACTTGTCATCTGGAAAGCCTAGGAACACCCGGACAGGATACCACTCAGTGCTAGCCCTCTCTTCCGACCCCATGATAGGTGATGGTTAGACTGATGTCGAGGACTCTGTTCAACATGTGTTGTCCCAAAGTGGCATTAATGACCGTAAGCTTCTGGTTAGATATCAGACAAGGGTGAGAGTAAAGTTGATGAGACGGACATCGTTCACTTGTGAGTACCTAAGTAGGTATTTTAGAGCTTAAGAGAGACTAGCGGGCATCTAAGCTAACTTGAAGTATTTGAAATAGTCAAGTAGTTGTGTGCAACTCACACAACTACTTCCTACGGTCAGCAAGACAACTCAAAGCTTTTATTATAATGGAGGCATTTATAGAAGGTGCGTAAATATATATATATATATATATATATATATATACATATGTTAATATCGGATGAGGCCAGTTCCATCTTAGAAGATGCCGACATCGTATTTAGATGCAGAACAGCAAGGCTCCTATTGCAGCATCAATTGATGCTGTAAGTCGAGAATTTTTATCTAAAGAGCTCAATTTTCTTTTGTCCGGGTTACACTAAATGCTATGATGGCGATAACGTCACTGAGGTATACGATAAAGGAATGCACGGGCTAAACTTAGAGTACCATCCGAGATAAGATAGATACACTTCATGTGGGGAAAGTTGGTACCCATAGTAGTGAAACTCTACTCTAGATACTTCCATCCTCGGTAGCGCCAAGTATCTGCCTTCACATCTGAAGTACATGCAGCGACCACTACCTAAATTTCTGGCGCGTTCGGTCAATTGATCAATTGGGGATGACATCCAAATTTTTGGATTACAAACCCGTCTTCATTATTTTTCCCTAGATCCGGCCCAACTTCCACGACCCTGTATCTGTACACCATTTTCTTCCCACTAGTTCAGCATAGAATCGTCTGCCTTTTCTAGCAGAATTTCTTTTATAATATCCAGTCAATCCTCTGGAAAAAGCTCCCCAAGATGTACAGATCAGCTTTGCGGTCTACGCCGCGAGTCGCAAATGCTCTCCGACAAACCACATTCTCTACAAGCGGCCGACGGTTCGCCTCAACTTCCCCGGCAAACAAGAAACGAAGTTGGAAGAGCTCACTTTTACGATGGGGCTTAGCGGGTGGTGCTGTATATTGGTATAGCACAGCTGCGGCGTTTGCGGAAGAACCACTATGTATGCGACCTTTTCTCCTGCTCGGTTTGCGTACTGTTCACTTTCGACTAACAAGTATCTGGATTATTAGCCAAGACGATGCCGCCGCCTCCCCAATTCTCCGATGAGGACCTCCCCACCGTGGAAGCAGTAGTTGCGCAGAAGCGCAAAGAAGCCGAAGCCCGATTACGAAGAGCCCCGTCGACTCCCGAACCGGCCACAGCTACGTTACCTGCGGACGTTTCTCTTTCAGCTCCTGCTAAGGATGTTGAGACGCCTGTTCAGTCTACTTCTCCGGAAGGAAGCCCCGAGGCTTTAGAAGAGGAGGCCGGCCAGCAGGGAGCATTCAACCCCGAGACGGGTGAGATCAACTGGGACTGCCCATGCCTAGGAGGAATGGCCCACGGCCCTTGTGGCGAGGAATTCAAAGCAGCGTTTAGCTGCTTCGTCTACTCCAAGGAAGAGCCGAAAGGAATGGACTGTATTGACAAATTCCAGTATGTTTTACCTTAACCCCCTACAACTCGCTCTAGCCTAACAAGTGAAACAGACATATGCAAGATTGCTTCCGACTACATCCTGAAGTGTATGGTGATGAATTGGACGAGGACGAAGCTGCTGCGGGCGGTGCTCCGGAAGCTGCTACCGATGCACCGTTGGCTAAGACCACAGCTCCCGAGAGCAACACAGCTTCGAATCTGGCAAAGACAACGAGTCCCACTGAAAAGTCTAAGACTGCAGATGAAGAAGCCAAAGACGTAGTAAAGGAGACGGAAAAGCAGAACGTCCCTCCAGCGCAGCCTTAAACGACATATACATACATTGTCGTCGGGCATGCGGTGCATTTAAGCACCCCCTAATAAAGTGGCATCTAGAGCATCACAATCCGGAGCGGTGCAAAATGTACAACAAAGTACCGGTTGGGTCATTACGATAGAAAGGCCTTGTATATGTGTACCTCACTCAATGTAAACTATAATGCGCTCGAGATAGAGCGGAGAAGACACCAACCAACTGACGATGCTTTTCTCAGCACAATTTCCTGACCCTGAAGTCGGCCTAACGTGCTATTGATGAGAAGGTAGTAGTAATTCGGTACAAAACATCTCAGTCAAGTCTACATACCTATCGGCCCTATATATGAAGCTAACGATGTGCCTCGGAGGTAAGCTTGGGTAGGTAGGGGTAGGTAGGTATGATCTATGATCTAATGCGAGGTGCGTTTCCTCATTAACGCCAGTGTTAAAGACAGGGACCATAGTCTACCCCACAGTTTCTATAACGCCGGTCGAATGCGTATTACGAGTCAACCAACTCCAACTCGTTGATCCCTTGGTGAAAGGGCCGATGGCGATGCAATCGAATCCTGACAGTTTGTTACTTTTCTCTATATCCCCTCATGGCAGCTCTACGTCCTGCTCAGTCGAACGGTTCCGTTGTACTACCTCGCTCAGCGAATATTGGACATGACGGCGCAACAGCTAGAAGAGACAGAACACAATCAAGCTAGCTCTCCCCTACCTACTATCCCCCAAGCACATGGACCTGTAGCTAGAGACAGCGACACCGGCACAGCTACTGCGCCGCGAGCGAAGCGTGTCCAGGTCGCCCGGGCGTGCCATCGATGCAGAAGACTCCAGAAAGCCTGCAGCGACTCGCGGCCGTGCCAGAGATGTACCAAGGCCGGGCTTGCCGATGAGTGCGGCGGCTTCCCGGTTCAATCCCGGATTCTGCCCCAGCCTCCTTTGCTTCAAGTCTCTCCGGCCGTCGGAGGTGCATTCTCTCTGGGGGTTTCCGCTTCTCCTCCATTTCGGAACCTAGACTTGCCTACGAGTCCTCAAGCATTTACCAGCTTCGCGAGAGAGTCGTTCGTGAGGAAAGATGACCTGCTGCCGCCTCAGGTCGTCGACTATTGCGCCGGCCGCTTCTTTGAGCGCCTCGCCCCGACGATCCCTATCTTGACTCCCGAGTACCTCGCTAACCTGAGAACGCGGGCTGCCTCGGAAGCAGGGAGCGAAGCTTACTGCGTCTTGCTTGGCTTGTGCGCCATGGTGATGCTGCAAGTCGAGGAGCCTAGAGGCAATTCGTTCGGTCAGCTGATCACCGCCGAGAACAACGCCGCGTACGGCTGGCTGCTACTCGAGGAGGCTCTAGCAGCGCACCGCCACCTGACACGCAAATCCACGCCGTCTCTCGATTCGGTCCTCCTCGTGTTTTTCATATATGCCTGCCATGCGAGTCTGTTTCACCATTCGCCAGCTTTCGTCTTCCTCCGCGAGGCGTCGACTCTGTTCCTCCTCCTCAAGCCCGAAGCTATGGACGATCTTTCCAGATCGCTGGCTGAGCGGCTCTTCTGGGTCCTGCTGATTTCCGAGAGATCACACGCGATTCGCTACCGGCGGCCCATTACCCTCCAAATTACGACCAACGGGTTTGGACTGTCGTCTTTTGGCGACCACGACCCGTCGCTAGCCGGCTTCAAGTGCCTAGCTGCTCTCTTCCGGGCACTGGATACTACCTTCATAGCTCTGCTGAACCAAGAATCCGTATCTCGAACCCTCCCCGTTGATTCGCTCGACGGAGTCGAGGTGGCCATTAACACAGCGCTGAACTACTCGTGCCCGGACGATCTCCTCCCCACGCAGAAGGCCAACCTCAGAGTCACGCAGCTGTGGCTCCGGATCATCCTCTGGCAGCTACGCTTGCGTCTAGGCCACCTCTCGGACCAGAGGGCGACGCGGAGCAGCCGCACCTACCACTACCCGCTGGAGGTGGCCAAGGAATTGACGCTGTCGACTCGCGACTTGCCCCTGCACAGCTTCCAGGTGCACGGGGTCGGCATATCGGAGAAGCTGTTCGACATCGCCTGCGCCGTCGTCAACGTCCTCGCCCGCGTGCCCGTGGAGATGACCAAGACGGCGGCCGAGGACGACCTGAAATACTTGAGGGGCCTCATCTTGCAATTACCTGGTGGCGCGACGGTGTACGACGCTTTGCTAGTAAAGCATATCCAACAGACATTGCCAAATATGACAGATGGGCTGGACGCGTGAGATGTGTTGACTAAATTCTCTATACACTGGACGGCAAAGAGCACGCAGCAAGCGGCCGTAGCTACGGACCGGAAGTCTCGATTCAGATGTGCGTTTACTTATAGGGATACGGCTATTCCCTTGAATATGGAATATGATATTTTGTGTATATCTAGGTCCCGGTAGCGGGCGGCATTAAAAGTTACATTTATTCTAACTCCTTATCTAGCTTCCTCTCGGTCGACACCCTCTTGACGTCGTCTTCCAATCCCTGCGAGAAAGGATCTATCTTGGTCTGGGCGAATTTTCGTGCGGGAATCCGGTGCTCAAAGAGCAAATCCAGTTGAGCATATGTTCTTCCTAGAGAGCGGAGGGAAATGAGTTAGCGCCAGCCGTCTATGCTCTGACTCGTCTTGAATGTTATGGGGTAAAATGAAATGAGGAAGCGTACCCTTAGGCTCTGGTAACCGGAAGAATACCCATATGGCAGAGAGCAGACAAGTCCCGGCCCAAAAATACGCGGACTTGGCTCCCCAATTCCACGCCGACGACGAGAGTTGGTAGTTAGTCATGACGTTTACGAAGATGTTGCTGGCATTGTAACCCGCACGTGCGAGCACGATGGTCTTCGCCTTGAGCCGCGTGGAAGACAGCTCCGAGATTAATGAGTAGGTAACGGGCCCGACGGCGAAGTCGTACACGAAGGTGAACACGATTAGCATGGCGCCGATTGCCCACACAGAGCCGTTAGAACCGGAAAATGACAGAGAGCCGACGATGATGAGAATCAGGAGCTGGCAGCAAAGTCCGCTGAAGTGGATCGTTCGTCTGCCGACCCGAGACATCAGGAACCAAGAACCTGCCGTGCCAACCATACCTAGCGCGTATTGTCCCATGGAGAGCGAGAAAGAGTTGGACGCATCCATTCCGGCTTGGGTTCTATGACATGTCAGCAATGAGTCCAGGGTTATAAAAAGGGGAGTCTTACAAGAAGTAGGCGAAGTAACCCATAAGATTCTGTCCACCTAGTGTTTGAACAAGCCAAATTCCCACGACGATTTCCGTTCGCCTTAAATCAATTCCCTTGAAGCAGTCGCGATATGTGAGGCCTTCCTTCATCCGCTTTTCGAGTTCGTTGGTATGCTCGATCATGGCAATAGTCTCGTCCACATTGAAGGTTGGATCATTTCGTGATGTCAGTCTCAACAGAGATGCTTTCGCTGCCTCTCGATTGCCGTGTCGTATGTGCCACCAGGGCGATCTATTCGAGCACGGTATTAGTCAATATATCGTCTAGTTAGTTCAACGCGGACTTACTCAGGAGCAAATGTTAATCCTGCAAGAATGGGCACCGGCCAAACCCACTGAACTCCAAATGGAATCCTGTATGCCCATTCATCAGGTCGATTGACCGAGCCCTTGTTCACCGCGGCTGCGAATAACTGGCCAATGACCCAACACATGTTGATGAAGGTAGTCAAGTACGGCCTGAGAACGACCGGCGCGACTTCGGATGCATATGCTGGGGTCACCGACTGAAAGGCACCCCATGGAATACCTAGATAAGTACTATTAGCTTCGGAAGGGATATATAGGTACACTTGTCTTCCCAGTGTTCATGATGCTCACCGCATAGCACTTCTCCAACCACTAGCACTTTGACATTGGGCGCGAAGAACAAGACAAATATGAACAAGATCATGAGGATCAAAGACGCAATCGTTGTCATCTTGTACCCGTATCGGTCCGAAACCCAGCCTGCAAATATAAGACCGAAGATTTCGCCGGCACGAGCGCCGTTGGACAGTCCCGATTGCCACGCGGCCGATACGGCCCACTTGCCATTCGCCTCGTTGTACGTGCCGAATTTCTTGTTGAACATAGGGGAGGCGTAGAGACTGCCCAGGAGTGCTAGGTCGTAGCCCTCCATGATGAGCGTCGACGAGAGCAGAACCGACCACGCTATTGCCTGGGGATATAGCTTGACGGCCTTGAGAAGAGTCATATTCTGCTCCGCGTCGGCAGCGTGCTTGGCCTCTGAGACAAGCGCCTCATTGTGCGTCACGTTTACGCCGTGGGCGTGTTTCTGACTCTTCTCGGTGTCGTAAATCCCATGGGTTTCAGTCGCCATCTTGGTCCGTTCTTGTAAGTTAACCTACAAGAGAAGGAATAATTGGCTGTTTCCCCTGGCTGGGAAGATAAAGATATTTTAGTTGTGTGTGAAAAGGGGCTGCACGACTAAGATGCTGGGGACATCGCGATGAAGAACAGAGCCATGCTATTTATCCCTTTTCTTCAGCTGCTGAATTCTTTCTTCCCTGCTTGGGATCAGGGTCTATCATGGTCTAGTCTAGGTTAGCTGCGTGTGGGGAAGCGAACCACGTTCAGCTTCCCCGTGCGGGGTGCAGCTAGACGAGCTGGGGACGGCAATATCGTTCCATCGTCATGGCATAAGCATCTATATAATCTATGTAATAAGAACCTAATCTTTGTCTAGGTAGTCAAGAGAGGCGAAGGTGGATCGAAGATGGGCGGAGTTTTCGTATTCTGATTGGGCTATTTTCACTGGAGACTAGAAGAGAGGTCGGAGTCAGGCGGAGTTTAGCAGGCTCGTCGGAGTTGAATATGGAACTCTGGGTCATCTTGGCAACCCGCATCATGCTATCGCCAAAGCTCACCTTTCCAAAATCAACCGTGGTGCTATGAGGTTAACTTCTATGGGTCTCGCTCTCGACACAAGTTGACCGACGGTGTGAATTTGATCTAAACGAGAAGGGATGTCCATCGTGTGTTGCCCCATGGTTGGTCACATACGCACATTATCTCGCTTTGACCGGTTGGGGGCATTAACTGGCATTTTCATTCTTACCCTCTCATAGTATTCTGTCCACCATATAGATATTAGAGCATCATGGACGGCTTGTACCATGAGAATGGTTGGCTTGGCAAGGAGCCGTGGTGGAAAGATGCTACTTTCTATCAAGTGTATCCGGCGAGTTTCAAAGACTCCAACGGGGACGGCTGGGGAGATATCCCAGGACTCATCTCCAAGATCGACTACCTTCACGAGCTCGGTGTCGATGTAGTCTGGCTCTCGCCGGTCTTCGAAAGTCCGCAAGCCGATATGGGCTACGATGTGTCGGATTACCAGAAGATATATGCTCCGTATGGCACTGTCGAGGATGTCGATGCACTAGTGGAGGCGTGTCATGTCCGAGGCATGAAGTTGATTCTCGACCTTGTGGTGAACCATACTTCCATCGAGCATGAATGGTTCAAGGAGTCTCGTTCATCCAAGACCAACACAAAGCGAGATTGGTATATCTGGAAGCCGGCACGATACGACTCGGAAGGGCAACGGATTCCACCGACAAATTGGAGAGGGTACTTCGCTGGTCCTACCTGGACTTGGGACGAGCATACTCAGGAGTACTATTTGCATTTGTACGCGCCCGAGCAGCCGGACCTCAACTGGGAATCAGAAGTGTGTCGTGAAGCCATCTACGAAAACACCATGCGCTTCTGGCTTGAACGGGGCGTCGACGGGTTTCGAATCGATACTGTCAACAAATACAGCAAGCGCACCGAGTACGTCGACGCACCAGTCACAGATCCAAACTCGCCGTGCCAACCCGCACCGGAAATGTGGTGCAACGGACCGCGGATCCACGAGTTTATCCACGAGATGAGATCTAAAGCCCTTGAGCCGTATGGGGCTGTCTCTGTTGGGGAACTATCCAACACGCCGCATCCAAGCCAGGTCCTGCCGTATGTATCAGCGGCAGCGCAAGAACTCCACATGGTTTTCGAATTCTCGATGATCCGACTAGGCACCGGCGGCATGTTCGGACCCAAGTACACCTACGTACCCTTTACTCTGCCGCAAATGAAAGCCATTGTGGCAAAGTGGCAAACCTTCATCGAAGGTACAGATGGCTGGACGACCGTCTTCTGCGAGAACCACGACAACGGACGAGCCGTGAGTCGTTTCGGCGACTGCTCGACGCCAGAGCTGTGGCGGGCCAGCGCGAAAACCCTGGCGCTATGGCAGGCCACGATGACGGGGACACTGTTCTTATACCAGGGCCAGGAAATTGGCATGACGAACATGCCGGCCACTTGGGGTATCGACGAGTATAAAGATGTCGAGAGTCTCAATTTCTACGCCGAAGCCGTGGCCTCTGGAGACCCAAAGACGATCGCGGACACGATGCATGGCCTGCGGATTCTCGCACGCGACCACTCGCGTATCCCCTTCCAGTGGGACGACTCTCCTAATGCCGGGTTCGCAGAGAAGGGTGTCAAGACCTGGATGCGTGTCCATACCGAATATCGGGACATCAATGCGGCGAAGCAGGTGGCGGATCCAGATTCGGTCTTAAATTTCTACAAGAAAATTCTGCAGTTGCGCAAGAAGTATAAGGATCTGTTCGTCATCGGGACTTTCCGACTATTGGAGTCTGAACATAAGGCGATCTTTGCATACGTCAAAGAAAGTCCCCATGGCATGTCTCATGGGCACCCGCAAACAAACGGCCACACGGTAAACGGCTATAACGCGAAGAAGAGGGTGGCGATGGTAGTGTTGAACTTCTCCAGGGACATACAGGACTGCCTAGATGTTAGGAGTGTGCTCGGATGTGATGATGAGGACGTGGCAAGGCTGCTAGTTAGCACGCAGCATGAAGAGGATGTTGAAGAGTTGAAGAATGCTAGACCTCCGGCCTTAAAGCCTTGGGAAGGGCGTATATATGTCAACTTTTAACTTGGACATTGTAAATACAGTCCGAGACTGATTTTTGAGTAGCCAGTCTTATAAGCATGAGCTGATGATAGATGAATCGCATAAAGAATCTGGTTATCAATTATTTCGAAATGAGCTGAATAGATGTTTTTCTTTTTCATCGAGTCTCAGTTCCCGGGGCATACAATAAAGCGCAATATACAAAGCACGATATGCATCTAGGCTAAGCCGAAAACAAGGTCATTCCCGTTACACGCATATGCAGAAGAATGGAGCAGCGAAGACGTCATTGGATCTGTATGGTGACCAGGGGTAGCTTACGATCATTCGTTCAAACAACATTGCATTGTCCCGGTTTCTTCCCACCGTCGCACATCTTTTATTCGACTTCACCCTATAATCACCACCGACGAACATAGCTCTCTGCATTTTCTTGCGGCCAGCCTATCTTCAGGATACTCTATAGTAACACACCGTCTACCATTATATCTCGGCAAAGCGAATCAAGAGTAAGAATATTTGACCTGTCCCTTGTGTGGGGTATAGCAGGTGGGATAAAGAAGAACGTCTAGCTAACAAAAATCCTCCATTGCAGTGTCGTACGCCGCCGCAGTAGCCTCTGGCCCCAAGCAAACGCCTGAAGAGGTATGTGTATCCTCTGTCAAGCCCCTTATAATGGCTAGATATGCTATTCCCCGCACCTTTGACGAGAAATGCATGTGAAAATGTCTAATATTGTTCACAAATAGGCCGCAGCTCCCCAACCTCCTGAGATCCTGTCCTCCCAGTCAGCAAGTACCTCCTCCCTAGTCGACGTCGACACGCCCTCGGTGCGCACCGTGCCGTCCGACTTCATGGAGCAGGATGTCCAGACCGAAACCCAGGCGGCCCGCCAAGAGCTCGAGGACGCTGCCGAGCGGGCTCGTGCCGAAGCTGCGTTGGCCAAGAAGAAGGGTTCTGGGAAGGCACGGAAGACCGATAGCATCCTCACCAAGTGGTTCAGCGACTTGAGCGATGGCGCTAGCACCGCTCTGGTTGCCTCCAATCTGGCCGCCGTCGTCGGGTTGAGCGCGTTCTTGGGCTACAAGGCTTGGGGCCTGTACGAGCGTGGACGCTTGGGATGGAAGAGCGTCGGTATTGGTGCTGGTATCATCACTGGCGTTGGTATCGTGGAAGGAATTCTCGGACGGTAGGTGTCCCTTTTTACGTGCCCACCCCCTCGGAAGAGGTCTATATCCCAACCCACAAAGTATTTTGAGGAATTCATGGTAGAGCACGAAGGCTAATTATTCACAGGTATCTCTACAAGGGAAAGAAGAAGCAGTCATAGACGGATTATATCACCTCAGTTTTCCTCCTGTCTGATAGTTACGAGGTTACGGGGCTGCGATGACTGGAAATCCAGGGAGTTCTGATGAATATGAGTCCAGGTGTATCTACTACTCTTCCCACAACATAAATCACAATGATCCCATAATTCCTCACGGTTTCCTGTGATAAACACATAAACTCAATGTTTTTTCAGTCTTATGTGCTCCAATCGATTACACGTATTAGCAGCTCGTTAATCTTAAAAACAAGAGACAGAAATAGCATCATATCCGTCTGGTCAAAACCTGGGCATCTAACATGAGTACAGTTACATGGCATCCTTCGGTACTACCGAGTATACCTAGAGTATAGTACCTTCAATCATGGACCCAATAGGCCACTTGCAATTTCCGATGATAGCCCTGCAGTCATTTAACCTTCTCTGTTGACCACAGATCGCCACTCTTCTCCACGATCTAACCCTCTCGCCATCTTCCACTAGCTCTCGATCAACAGCGGTCTTCTCCAACTCGTCCACGCGCAGCTCGTCGCCACCAGTGATGGACTCAAGCAGCATGGTCTCGATCGTCCGCCCGACCCAGCTCAGTGTGCTGCCGAACAGCTCGATTCATCTCGCGCCCTTGCCCCCATACATAGCCTGCAGCCTCTCGGAGCAAGACGGGCTGAGCGTCTCGACCTGGGCCTGCGCCTTGGCCTTATACGGTAGCCGCGACATGCGGCCGGCTGGGACACAGTATTGTCAACGTCACTGATAGCCGTGTCGCTCGGTTTTCTTGTAGAGGAGTTGGAGTATGATCCGACGCAGTGGATGTATGTGTTCTTACTCGGTAAGCTGTGTTGAATAGTCCCCCAACACGTCCTTGACTAGAATTTATTCATGCGGGACGACGATATGCGGTATTGACGATTGCGTTCCATCATCATAAACCGTGTGCACCTTTACATGAAGCTTCCTTCATCGGGCATTAAGCAAACTGTGTCACCTATTTCACTGGTTGAGGTTTTGGTTTTGGGATACGGGAATGATAAATGCCATTCTACTAAAATTACTAACGCCTGTGCCTCCTTTCTGTGACAAATTCCAGCTTATCTTGACTTCTTTTCTTCAGCAGATACAGCTACTATCCTGTTAAGAAGGAGTATATGAATTATCGAAAATCTGCTCCAAAAGGAGGTGCTACGTTCCAGCCGCCTTCCAGAGGGCTACTAGTCCTAATCGTGGGCGCCCAGATCTGCCATCTACTCAAGGGGAAGTATAACGTACCTAGGTTGAGGTGGCTGAGAGATGTCCAAAACTTGAGGTTTTGGATGTCGAAAATGGAGACGTTTATGCTACATATAATGTCTGAATTACTGCTACTTCTGTTCCGCCCGAGTCCAATTATTCGGAAAATAATCATACAACTAGGTTTTTTACACGCTTTCCATTACTTTGCAATTCTAGCAAAGCTTCTGGCTGCATGCCCACTCCCCGTTGTTTCGTGATGGCATATTACGCCAATTCTTTCAAAGAACCCAGCATGTCTAGGAGGTAGGTACACAAGACAAGGAAAAGCGCATTGTGGGTGTAATCGACACCCAACAAGACTATTCGGAGATTGCTTGTTAGAAGGCTTAATTCAATGCCTAATTGTCCACCCCACGGATTCATACTGAGTTCCAAGGCAACCGGTGTCCCTGAAAGCTCTCAATCTTGCTTACCTAGGTCAGACATAGATCAAGATCCTGGAGTGATCTTTCGAAAAGATTTAAAAAGGATTTTAAATCCCCTGAATCTCAAGATCGGGGATCTTTCAAGGACTGTGGCTTCGTATATTGGAGTCCACTGTGCTGGTATCATCCATGAGAACTTTGATATGATTGTGATATATCTCGTAGTCTCTGAAAATTAGTAGTCACTGAACACTTGGCATACTTTGCGTGGTTCCTTGATGAGAAATCGTCCTTATTAGTCCCAGATACGAGACAGTGGAATCGTCCAGAGTGTTATTGTGTTTGTAAATATTTTGGATGGTAAGAAACACATTTAACAAATCTTCGTCATAGGTCAGATCTCGTTTCGGGTATCTTTTGATGGCGTCGGTATACTCTTTAAACCTGTGGATCAGATTTAAGCGAACCATGGAAGATATTGGTATGACGTATCGCCGCGTACTATCAGCCTATCCTTGCAGTCGACTAATTATATCTTAACCGTTTCTATAAGTTGGCTGTGGAGTCCGGGGAGTATATGGAATGCGCCATGTCTGGTATCGCCTCTCGAGACAATGATGTCGGCTCATCGTAGTATTTCAGGCACCACTACAAGGCTTTCCCCTTCACGATCGCAATGCGTATACGAATATTGTTTTTCTCTTTTTCCGCCTTGAATATGAAGGCCTGAAGTTGCCAAAGTGTGTTCATCGATGTCACCCACACCACATACTAACCTTCAGGGCTTTCCCTCACCAAGAATATCATAGTTCCGGAAGACCTAGACCTCAAAGTGGTTATCCGCCTAGGTCCTAGATGTCACATTGCTGAGTTTCGATCTGTCGGATTTATTATCGTTGGCCTGGCGCGAATCGATTACGATGGTTTGGAACGGTCCACTGTTGATCTCGTAAAACTCGTGCTTGACTCTTCACGCCTCGGAGATTTACCTGTCTTCCGGCATATGAATGCGGGGTCAGCTACCCCGGTCCATGGCCCGTGGCCTACCCGTACTGTTCCACTACAGCTTTTATCCCCGAGTTTCACAAGATTGACCTACACACCATTCCTCACGTAGTTCTCTCTACACAGTTCTCTCCACACGGTATATTATTATTCAGCCCCCCCACCCGAAGTCCCCACCACAGGCATATGCATGCAGGTAACTGCCGGTCGAAGTGGATCAGATGCTACGGCAAGATATCTAATTGGCTTGATTGCATTCAAACTACCGGATTTGGCAATACTTTTTGTAAAATGCTTGTATTGAAGCTAGTAGCTCAACCAATCAAGCTGAAATAAGGTACATGGTATAGGTAGGAGTCAATTTGGCCTCTCGTTGTGATAGACAATGCTGTCGAGCTGTTTCTAGATATTGGATAAGGTTGCGTATTTCCCTTTCCTGTAATGGTGTCCGTTTCCAAGTGTCCATTGGAAAGATGCCTTCGTCCGATCTTCACAACTTTCTCTCATGACCAACATGTCCAAGCAAAACTCACCAACTTTAAAACGGCTCCCTTCACCACCGCCGTTCTTGATACCCGCAAGCAGCCCTGGCTTTCCATGGCTGCCTTCGCGACTATTAAGTCCTAGATCCGTATTACCAAGGTTAAGGACATGCTCCTCTACGGCAACAATGTCAACGTCCACTATTAGTGACCGCAACAGTACACAACAAGGTGCGTTATGCAGAGCCATTGTGCTAGTTGATATGAAATTGATAAGTTGTAGAATCGTTCATAGAATGGACAATTTGCAAAGGACAGTGTTACTTAGGGGTGTGATGGTGGATTTTGCATCTTCATTATTGTTATTATGCTTGGAGGTGCGAACTTGAGACGATAGGTATGGTGGTGTATCTCGGGTCTAGGTGGAGACTTGTCAAACTCTCATTAGTGATACTTAAATAGGTAGGTAGTTTAGAAGTTCCTTGTTTGGATGGTAGACTGATAAGCCACATCACTCTACACTTCTGAAACTTTGATTCAGGGTTAGGGTTAGGGTTAGGGTTATTTTCGCAGCAGCTGGCGAAAGTGCTGGAATGCGCTATAATTACGGGTACGGCTAGTGCATCATGGCGCTATAAAATGAAAGGGGCCTTGCGCGCAGCTGGCAGTTGATTTGGTACCTACTCCTTGTAATTTGATTGAATAAAAATGGTATAGGGGGCATGCGCTGGACTCCCTGCAATTATGGGGCAAAACGCGGTGCTAAGACGCCGTTAATTGGACTACACCTACAGCTGGGTTCTACGTATGGCACCTCCCTCCTTTTACTTCCAATAGGACACATTTACTAACGAGCCATACATAGCTTTGGCTTAATATCGACTGGGAAAACTCGGACGTGCCTGGCATAACTGGCAGCAATAGTGGCAGGTTGCGCATCGAGAAAAGCCTACTAGCAAAAGGAAGCTAAATGGCGCATTTCACCGAAGTTAAGTCCCGAGACGACTAGGATTCTAGTGGGCCATGTTTAAATCGACATCGAATAGAGGTATGTCGTACACAAGGCGTAGATGACTCCAACTACAATAGGGCGTATGCGCAGGGGATTTGGTTTTTTATAGGTAAACTCATAAGTCATTCCGTCCACTCTATTTCCAGTGGGATATTACGTTTCTACAAGGGCGAAAAGGTCTGGGAGATGAGGTCATATATCGTGGGATACCCACTCACTGCCGACGCGGCCGGTAGTTTTGAAGCATAGATTCGATTAGATCTTGATCGTATCGACTTCAGAGCGGAATTAATCCCTGACGACCCCGAAGCCCGTAAATGAGACCCGGCATTTGAGCAATCCGATCCATGGTTTGTCGGTGATAAGACGAGACAAGGGGTCCATGCTCCGAATCCTATTCCCGATCCCGTGGAAATACCCAATACCTTACCATTTGTGATTACCTATAAGCTGTCGATATCATCGTGTATAAGTCTAAAGTCTACCTCGGCTTCTCCACTGTAGAAGAATTTGAACCAATTGCTTAGCGATTACACGCTCCCCTTGCCATACATACATACATACATCAGGTACATACACATACATTCCTAAGGTATGTAGGACTTCTAGCGCGACCACAAGTCTCCATATGACGGCTCGCACAAACTCTCAACGACCTGCCGAGCGAATCATGCTCTTGGGTGCTGCTTTAGTAAGGGGAGGATCTGTTGCCAAGTCCATTTGCCGAAGATGAAGGCGACAGTCCTTAAACTCACTGTTTTCGGGAATAACATCTTGCAGAAACGGGTGCCATACCACCTTGATAGCTGTCACAAGGCATCGTCATGTATCATCAATGCAATTTTGATGACCAATACACTACTAGTTTGCTGGATCGTCGTCAATCGCATACATATCCTTGACAAATCCCTACAGCATATCAAATCATGAACTTTGTACCAGTCATCCTTGTCTTAGCCACGCTTTATCATACCGCTTCAACTCAAGCATGTATGCCACTCAGCTAGCCTCCGATTCGCCTGGCGAGCCTTGGCGCTTGCTATTAACTTATCGTTACGACGTCATTTGGATGTTCCTATACCTGAGAGAATGTAACAAACTCCTCCGTACTCTAATCCCGTAGTAACCTACCCGGAGTAACGATGACTCTACCGAAGAAGCGACAGTCGAAGCCGAAGTCGCGAAGAATGTTCCTTGTTTCTCTGGCTCCCTACTCTTAATGTTGTAGGAGCAAAATGCCTGAGCTACCCCCCCTGGTCCAGATAGGTGATTGTTTTACCTACCACCTATATAACGTCGTCGGTCCCGTCCACGATTTTAAATATAAAAGTCGTGGTAATCTGATTCAGTCATCTTCTCAACCGCATTAAATTTTCACGATAAGACGTCCAACATACCTAACTATACTACCAACATCTCTAAGAGACCCTTTTACCATATAATCACTAGTCAAAACAACAATGCCTGGCCTAGTGGATGAGGAAGCGAATGTTCCATGCAACGTCGACTACGGGCGTCGACTAATTCCCCATGTGATCGATGATCTTGCGAAGAAGGATCCCGAGCGGGAGGCGTTCTCCATTCCCCGTTCTTCGGACCCCAAAGACGGCTGGAAAGCCATATCGTTCAGAGACTATGCCAACGCCATCAACCGCGTCGCACACAGAATCGTCGAGACGTGCGGTACTCCACGTGATGGCACTGTTCCAACAGTAGCGTACCTTGGTCCAAACGATGCACGCTACGTAATCCTCTTGTTTGGTGCTATAAAGGCTGGTTACAAGGTAACTCGACTCTCTTCTGCCCGGTCGTGATATCTGGAAACTAACTCGGACCCAGACTCTATTCATCTCTCCCCGTAACTCTCAAGAAGGACAGCTTAGTTTATTTGAGAAGACCGATTGCAATATTATCGCCTTTGCGAAACCGCAGCGCTCATTGATCCAGTCTTGGTTGCAAGAGCGTGATATGAAGGCGATCGAAGTTGGTCCAATCGATGTGTGGTTCCCAAAAGAGGACGTGAAGCATTTCCCTTATGACAAGACTTTCGAGCAAGCCGAATGGGAGCCATTGATGGTATTGCACACCAGTGGAAGTACAGGAATTCCGAAGCCGGTTCTTATCAGCCACGGTTTGGTCGCCATCAACGATGCTCTTCATAATTTCCCAGACCCTGACGGTGCTCCGTCTTGGATGCGAGGGTTTGTTAACTCTTCAAAGAGACTCTTTCTGCCGAGTATGATATCCTCTATATTTGTTTGCGTACTCTATTAATACTGTTCCAAGTGCCCCTCTTTCACGTCGGCGGGATGTATATCTTCATCATCTCGATGTTCTGGAACATTCCAATGGCCTTTGGGATTGGCGATCGTCCTTTATCTCCAGATTTAGTTGTCGATTGCCTCGAGAATGCGGATGCCGAGAGCACTATACTTCCACCCGCAATTCTAGAAGATATGAGCCACAATGAGGAGCAAATCCGATCGTTGGCGAAGCTCAAGATTTGCGCATTCGGTGGAGGTGAGTGGCAATCTGGTTGGCTCTTTTTTATATGACTAACCCTCATAGGGAACCTCAACAAAGATGACGGGGACAGGCTAGTCGAGAAGGGCGTGACACTTCTGAATACGATGGGTGCTACTGAGTGAGTGAATTTGAAATTTACAGACCACTTCTCAGCGCCATGACTAACGACTACTAGGTATACCTTACTCCCCATGCAATTCCAGTTAAACCGGAATCTCTGGCAGTACTTCATAATCAATTCGGAGCTGATAGGAGCGGATTGGCGCAAAGTCGAAGGCACGGAGGATGTATACAAGTTAGTCATCGTTCGTAAGGACAAGCATCCGGGCTTTCAAGGCATCTTCTACACCTTCCCGGACGCGAACGAGTACGATACCCACGACATGTTCAAACCTCATCCGACTCTCCGAGATAATTGGATCTATTATGGACGGTCCGACAACATCATCGTCTTTTCTAACGGAGAAAAGCTGAATCCAGTGGACATCGAAGCAACGGTCGTAGGCCATCCCGAAGTCAAAGGCGCTGTTGTCGTTGGTTCCAACCGATTTCAACCTGCGCTCATCATCGAACCCGCCACGTACCCGAAGAATGACCAAGAAGCCGAGAGGCTGCTCGACAGTATCTGGCCTTATGTTGTCAGTGCAAACAAGGAGACGGTTGCCCACGGGCAGATAGGACGCGAGTTCATAATATTGTCTAGCCCGGATAAGCCATTCCCTCGTGCTGGTAAAGGCACAGTTCAGCGAGCAGGCACAATCAAGCTATATCAGGATGAGATAGACAGGTTGTACGAAAATGTTGGCACAGTTTTTGAAGCCGAAGCGCCGACTATCGATACTAGCTCTGAGGACGCCCTTGCTGAATCTATCAGGGAAATATTCAAGACCAAACTAGGAGCTAAAGGGGAACTTGAAGAAGACACCGATTTCTTCGCAGCAGGTATCGACTCTTTGCAAGTCATCAATGCTTCTCGGCTCCTCCGTGCTGCAATAGAGGCCACCGGGTCTCGCATTGATTCGACAGCTCTAGCCACTCGAGCTATCTACGGCAATCCGACCCCACGAAAGCTTGCACGATATCTCTATTCGGTCATAAAAGAAGAAGGAATATCTAGTTCAGAGAGTGCCGGGCAGCATGAACTTCTCGCCATGGAGGCTCTGTGGAAGAAATATACGACTGATCTTCCCAAGAAGAGAGAAGGGAGACCCTGTCCGAAGGATGAAGACCAGACTGTTCTTCTCACTGGCTCTACCGGCATGCTAGGTTCTTACATGCTAGATATCATGGTGAAGGACCCAAAAGTAAAGAAGATTATCTGCCTAAACAGAGCAGGCGACGGCGGCGTGAAACAGCAGGCAAACTCTGTCAAGGAGCGAGGCCTCAGCAGCGATTACGTATCCAAGGCCGAGTTCTTCCACGCCGATATGTCACGATCGGATTTTGGCCTTCCCGCCGAGGTGTATAACCGGCTATTGGAAGAAGCGGACCGAATCATTCACAACGCGTGGCCCGTCAACTTCAACATGCCTGTCGAGTCCTTCGAGCCTCACATCCGAAGCGTCCGAAATGTTGCCGACTTTGCTTCTACTTCGTCTAAGCGCGTGGCTGTTGTGTTCATCTCTTCCATTGGCACTGTGGACCACTGGGGTAGCAACGCCGGCCCGGTCCCTGAGGCGAGACTGGAAGATTTCACGATGGCCGGTATGGGATATGGACGTAGCAAAATGATTGGGAGTCTTATTCTTGAGGATGTTGCTAGAGTGGGTGATTTCCCGGCTGCAGTGATCCGTGTCGGACAGATTGCTGGTCCCGAGGCGGAAATGGGCAGCTGGAACAGACACGAATGGCTTCCGTCGATTATTGCCAGCAGCTTATATCTGAAGGCTCTTCCCGGTCACATTGGAATGTTCCAGCGAGTGGACTGGACACCTGCCGAGGGAATTGCCAACTTGGTCCTCGAAGTCGGCGGCGTGACCCAGAAGGTCGCCGCCGATGAGATCACCGGCTACTACCACGGCGTCAATCCGTTTTCCACGACGTGGAGCGAAATCGCTCCATCCGTCCAGGAGTTCTACGGAAAGATCGCATCCCAGAACTGCTCAGCTTCAAGGACTGGATCGACCGGCTAGAGAAGAGCCACGGCGGCGATACGCAGGCGCTGGACAAGAACCCGGGAGTCAAGTTGATCGATTCCTACCGGTCCATGTCGGAAGCCTATGAGGCCGGCGAGAAGCCCGTTGTCTTCGACATGAAGCGTACCGTTCAGCGCAGCCCGACAATGAAGTCTGCGAAGGCTGTCACACCGGAATTGATGAAGCACTGGTGCAAGCAGTGGGGCTTTTAGAGGCACATAGTCGTGCTCACATCAACCCAGGTTTTGCTATTTAATCCTCGTTGCTTTGACGACATAATGCTTCTTCTTAGTTAGCGATTCTGTAGTGGATAACATAATGAGCAACATGAAGATTTATTTATTGAGAGCAAAAATTTTATAAAGGATCAAAAGTTTTCGCAATGTATGATTACGTAAGCACTTAGCATTTACCCCTGAAAATGACGGTGCTATTGTATACTAAATACTGTAAGCATACACTGTGATTTTGGCGGGTTTTGCTACCTATGTGTGATAGAATCGACGATGAAAAATCTAATGCTTGTGTTTCGCTTTTGGGCCAGGTTACGGATTCATTGAGAGAAATATAGAAATCAACTAATACATCGCAGTTATATTGACGAACAATAGAAACGACTGTATGTCCTGATGCTGCACCCTTTTCTCGGAAACCCCTGAAACGGATAAAGAATTGACATAACCCACGAACTCCAGACTTACACCCAGGCACTCGCTGAGGTCTTGATCAGCCGCTTTCTCGCCTTGATTCTTGGTAGGGTCTCCGTAGAGAGTTCAGTCACCAGCTGAAATTACCTGACCCTGTGTAATCTCACCGTCGATATCCCAGATAGCGTTCCAGAACTCTGTCGTCAGTTCGGTTGGTGAGTCGCTAACACTTCACCTGTGCCTGTTTAGCCATTTGAAGTTATAGTTGAGTAGAACGGATCCTTACATTAGCCATCTGATGAAGACCGGTCCCTGGTATTCTACTCTCATGATGAGCCGAACAAGGCTGGACACTTTGCTTGTGGCACCGAAGTCAACCTGATCGTCAAGAATTGACATCATTGTCGAAGAGACGGATATAGCTGATGGATGGATATCCTTGTTTAGACCACTCGTTTTATAGCTAGATGCGACCATTCACGTGGAATAAGTTAGTGAAATATCTTTCTCTATCTTGCCCAATATTATTATATCTGTTGATTCTCGGTAGCTATAATGACAAAGTATATTTTACCAGTTAGTTAGTTCATGTAGGATCGCAATGGTATCATAATTGTAATCCAATGAAATCAATAAATCATAAACAACGTACGAGGCAAGTATATAGAGTAAGGCGCAATTGTTTGCACACACAATATCGTTGCTAGCTACAAGTATAGACCGCATTAGCATGTTATAGTTGTAGTGAGAATGAGTATTTTTAGAGCATCAGTCAAGAAGGGGAATAGATTAGGATCCAGCGATCGGCAAGTTGACGGAGTTGCTGGAAGTGGATAATGATATCTTCCTTTTCAGAAACGTTGGCTGCTGTGCCGCGAAGCAGTTGGATACAGACACAATCAGCTTCGAATACGCAATAGAATTGATATGAGATTTAATTCATATAAATACCTCTGGTTTACTTAACTTTTCTCGATTTCGTACCTACCTACTTCTTTGACCACCACCCAAATTAGAAAATGACACCTACAACACGACTCAGAGCAGAGAAAGCCGACAAGGTTGCCGCCATCTGCCTAAAAGATATCAATCTAGAAGTATGCTGGCCCCTACTCAAGTAGATTCGTAGTGTTAACCCTACCCTAGATCATCAAGAACTTCCTCGGCCTGGTGCACAACCGTGTAGTACTAGTAGTACACCGGGATCTTTCCAAGCTGGTGGACAATGCAGACGATGCATCTCTGCAAGCTGGGTCAATGGAGACGTTCGATGAGCCCCCTCCGAAAAGCGATCAGATAACTCTCGATTTTATGGATGCCATTTCTCAGAAGGATGCACAACGAGCACGAGGTTCGCATCTCGATTTATCAGAGTTCCCGCGTCACAAAGCTTGAAATGATCGTGATATGGGTCCCCCCTTCCCATTTTTCAGTATTTCGAACAGCAAATATTAGCATCGAGGTAAGCGTGACCCGTCTTATACAAAGCTGAGTCCATGCTAACGAATGCAGACACTGAATGAGTTCCTCGAGCAAGCTTACGACCAGCGTTTTGGACCATTGGTTGATCCTAGAGTCGCCTTCATTACGAGTCTTACCTCGCCCTACATCGAAGGATTAGCAAGCCCGCCTCTGTCGTCGACGCCCAAGCTTCCAGAGCCATTACTTGACGCAAACCCAGTTGATTGTGACGCGATTGTGCGCAGTTGCTTCCCGGACAGCACGCTGGAGCCGAAGTTAAACCACAACAGGTACATCATTATGGACGAGTATACCGAGAAGGAGAAAACCGTTATCATAGCGCTGAACTCCGAAAACGACGGACAACTGTTGCTCGTCCGAACCAATTTCAAGGGAGCCGTGTTAGGCCTGCTCGCGCCTGGAAACACCGGGTTGTTCATGGAGGAAATGGCAGATGATGGCGCCAAGATGGAGAAAGGGTTGTATATCGTCTAGCTGGATCTCATTCGTATTTGGCTTATACAAACCAACTCACAGGGGGCGCCATTGCCAGTGCTAGGAATCTTCTCGGGCCTTATGCCACTCTAAGTAGGTAGGTACTTGCCATTGGAGGGCAATAGAGCTGGCGGAAACGTATCATTAACGGAATATGTAACATATATGCAGGCAACTCCCTCTTCTATGACTCATATTGTAGAACACGGGATTGTACACACCTTGGATAGAGGAAGGCTATCTATGAGTTTTGAAGCCAAATCTTTTCTTACTGTAAGGTTTCAGTACTCTAGATCCTAGAGGTTTAACCGTCAAATGATGATATATTTCACCTTCATATCGTAACTTGGTGACACGGTGTTACCGTGACACAGTTCGACGTCATGTCCATATGCCTGAATATGCCTGAATATGCCTGAATCTTGTAATCTTGTAATCTTGTAGACATGTCGGGGCTTGTTGTCGCATCTCACTAGTTAGTTCCTTCTAGTTTGTTACTGAGAAGTGATAGAGCAGTCCAACACCTTTAAAAAACCTCGAGTTTGACCAAGTAGTATTGGTAAAAACATTTATGCTATTGATGAGATTGTTAATTACACATATAAGAAAGAAGGAAGAGTTATTTGGGCTATTGATATTTTATAGCATATGCGTGAAAGTTTTCACAATCGTCGTTTTGGAGGGACGCAAATTTACCGCCAAGGTGATGGGTCAAATTCATTATTTGGTGCGCATCAAAGTGAACACAAGTAACGGATCGATTCGATTTGAAAAATTGTATGGATATTAGCGCCCAGCGCCCGATTTTGTGTCCAATAGACACCTGGCGTACCAGATATTCAGGTAAACACCGGCTACGTAACTCGGCGAGGCACAAATTTTCGTACCTACCGCTTTGCCGCTTACCGTCTTGTGGCTAGTTGTTACAGGGTTTCTGCAAGGTTTCCTAGGGTTATTGTGGCTCAATAAAATAGCGCGAACTCTCTTGGCTAGTATTACTGGTCAAAAGTGGCTAGTGCATCTTTGCCCCAGGAACCTTCAACCGTCCACCCTGAAATTTCGACAGGACAGAAAAAATAGGAAACTTTCAAGTCGTCACCGAAACGAGACACCACACAAGCACCACGCACACTCCCTCCGCTACCATCTTGCAGAGCAAATCACCATATTTGTATCCCGACGCAGCTTTACGAAGCAGGATAGCTAATTGTTACGCGACGCTACGAATATTCCATGCTACTCCATTCGACATCAATTCCCTGATCATTCACACGCACATTCACGTATGCACACCCAAACCCTTCCTCGCCTAAATCCCACCATCGTGTCTATAGCGCTGATGCTAACATCCAAATCAGACCGAAACCGGTTTCACTACTCAATCGAAGCTATCGCTAACGAGTGTCTTGACTTCCGAAACTTTCAACGCCCGCTCTGTACATTGTTCCTATAGGGTGTATCCACTACAGCCTCCCATATTTATAACAATGCCTGCAAATCTCCCTTCAAGTTTCGCCTCAGCCGCCGCTGGACAAAACTCGACCCGTGAAACTAGATCTGGTGCCAGAAACGACACCCGAGGAAACACTAGCGGGGAATGGTATGTACTTCCTAGTGTTAAATGAGACGGTGGTTTGGGTATTTGGTAAGTTATGGTGGCAAGCTGACGCCCCTTTTAGGTCTCGCCCAGGTCGGTCAGCCAACGGTGGCACTCTCACGTTTCGCAGAACGTCGACTACTCCATCAAGCCAATCTCTAAACCAACTGCAAACCGCCGAGTCCATTCAGTCGGCTTCTGCTGATCCTGCCGTCATTTCTGCGATGCCTGTGGGGTTTACCAACGTCGACAGCCTAGGCGCCTCTAGATACTCCAGAGATCAACTTCTCTCCATCTACGCAACTCATGAGTCCAACTCTCAACAACCACCTGATGTATCTGCCTTATTCGTGCACGGATGGAATCCAGGACACGCCAATGGCAGTGCATCTAGGGGGTGGGGCAAACCTGGCGATTCCCACGTTGCTCCTCAAGAGCCAGATATTTGCTGGGACGCTCCAGGATCTACCAAAGCTATCGGCTTGCAAGAAATGAATCCCGAAGAAAAGGAGGTGGGTGGTAGTCGAGATCGTCAAATTTGGCACACAAGCTGACCCTGACATTAGTTATTCGCATCCGACATTAACTCCGCCATTAAGCCCCCGGCCCAGAATAAGGATGGAAATCATCCAGGAGGAGGCGTAAATGGTAGGAAGGCTTCGCTGTCGCATGGAAGCTCCAATAATTTCGGATTAGCTTCGCCCTCTACCTCTAGGCCCGGTACGAGAAGACGTGAAACTACTGACACGAATCCGTATTCTGGTGGCGGAGGTTTAATCTCCCCTAGTTCTGCAACGCGACCCTCTCGAGACGACCAGTCCTATTGGTTTGGACGAAAGAATACGGACCTAAAGGATTCGACTTTCGAGGAACCTGAAGAGGACGCAGGCGCGGGCGCGGGCGCGCAAGATGCTTCTAAGGTTTTGCCCTTCGGTGGGTTGATGCGTAACAACACGACCCCTCACGCCCCTGGTTTCGGCGGCGCTTCTCCTTGGCAGACATCGGCCCCGAGTACTTTGCCGGGTATTGGTAGCTTTGGAAACTTTGCACTTCCCGGATCCGCCATTGGAGAGAAGCGACCTGGAAACCAGCGCGGAGAGAGCCGCCTCGCGCACCTGATTCCCAAGGAGAGCTCTGATAGCATTGCGACGAAGTCAAACGAGGACTCCAACCGCCCATGGCGCCCCAGACAGCGTACCGACACTGATCCGTTTGGTGAAGACAGTGTCTCGGGCAGTGCAGTGCTAGGAGGAGCCCAAGATACGAGCCCACCGCCGATGTCTCATCCACCTCTACACACTTCATTCGACACTCCGGTGAAAGGTTCTACTGGAGACTTTGGGATGGCTAGCCTCAACTTAGGTCATTCGGATCTTGACCAGACGCCTCTGAGCCCGTCCGAGACTAACCCTTATCGAAGCCCTCCTGGCGAGCGCGGCGAGCATGAGGATATGGGAGACAGACAACATGGCTCTGCTGGCATTTCCGATCGTGTTTCCGGCTACGGCGGCACCTTGCCGCGCTCTTTCACTCACGCCGCGTTTGATGGTAGTGATCGCAGCCAGACATCCAGCGTTGGCGCTAAAGCATATCCGCCGCTGAGCAACCTGACTGGCTGGCCGTCTTCGAGCACGCCTGATCGTGAACGTGCGCCTTTCTCAGGCTTCGGCGGCTCACTCTTCGGCCCTGTCGGTGAACTTCAGTCTCCTAGTCTTGGTAATCTAGGCGGTGTGTTTGGTCCTTCAAGCGCAGGCGGCTTCGGTGGTTCCGGATCATTTGGTCGAGCTAGTAAACTTGGGTCTCTATTCCCTCCCGCTATGCAGGCGCAAATGCAATCGCAGGAGAATGAAAACTTGAGCGACTCGATCCCAGATCTTCGTCAACCCAACCCACTAGGTGCCATTGGCCGTGTTGCTCCTGGTGATCATTCCCGGGAGACCGATAGTCCTATGCGAGCGGGCAGAGGTATGTTTGCGGAGATGTTTGCGCAGAGTGACTCAAGTCGGACGCCAGTCAGTTCCGAACCTTTGCACGGTGTCATTTCGACTGCGCCCCACGGCCAGGCGTTTACAGGAACAAGCAATACACCGTTCTCTGCCAACCAAGCGTCCGAACCCCCTTCTGTTCAGTCTCGAACTATGGTTATGCCTGACAGAATGAGATGGGTATATCTTGATCCGCAAGGCCATCAGCAGGGTCCGTTTACGGGATTGGAGATGAATGACTGGTATAAAGCAAACTTTTTCACTCCTGACTTGCGAGTTAAGAAGCTGGAGGATTCCGAATTCGAGCCTTTAGGCCAACTAATTCGGCGTATTGGGAACTCTCGTGAACCATTCTTAGTTCCTCAGATCGGTATTCCTCATGGTCCGCCCTCTCAGACCGGTCCATTCTCCAATTCCGGGGGCGTGATTCAGCCTCCTCTGGTTAATGCTTTCCCTAGCTTCGGTAGGACTTTGACAGCTGAGGAGCAAAATAACCTCGAGAGGCGTAAGCAGGAAGAGCAGTATCTAATGGCTCGGCACCGAGAATTCTATGCCACCCAGCAGTCAATGGGTCGGGGACCTTTGGCTGGTGTTCCAGGCTTGCATCATCATTCAAGCGCGCACAGCCTGCAGAGCCAGCCGAGTTTCGGTAGCATTACGTCTCCTATCACAATGCCTCCGCAGCCTCCCATTGGTGCCATCGGAACTGCGAGTTCTTTTTTCGACTCGCCAGCCACACATCAAGCCGCCGTGCAAGGTAGTTCTGGACAGGGTTTGGAAATGTTTAGAGACGACGAGCTTGCTCGTCTGTCAGGACCAGAACGCCAGATGTTGGCTGGCCTCCATGGTGCGGGAGCAGTAGGCGGCAGTCTCCCACCACAACCTATTGGCGCGCCGTCTTCTGAAGTGGGCGGGCGTGGCCAACTACCAGGATCTAACGAACTTGTTGAAGATGCAGAGGGCTTCCGGGGACGACTGCAAGAATTTGAACAGCTCAGGGCGCAGCTTGATGCTGAGATGCTGGGACGTCAGTCATCACCCCTACGTGAGATGACGAATGAGAAGGCACCGACACAGGCAAGCCCATCTGCGCAGGCTACCGAGCCTGAAGTTGCCTACAGAGGATCTCCCGAGCCAGCGCCCAGTCGCCGTCGCATGGAAGCAGAGCAATCGGCATCTTTGACCAAACAGTATCAACAAGCGCAAGCAACGGCAGCAAAGATCAGTGGCCTCCCGCTGCCCTTCCCTCCCCCGCCTTCGGCCACACCTTTGCCTGCTCCTGCTCCCCAGCGTGTTAAATCTAACCTCCCAGAACAGTACGCCACAAGCTCCCGATCGGGTACACCGGACATAACACCTTCGTCTGCCGCTGCTCAACCGCCGCCGCTTGCTCCTTGGGCCAAGGACAGTGGCATGGAGTCTCACAAAGGACCTAGCCTCAAGGAGATCCAGCAAGCAGAGGCTTTGAAGGCTGCAAGAGAAGAAGAAGCCGCGACTCTAGCCCGCCGCGTCGCGCTTGAGCAAGAGGCAGCTCGGGAACGTGAGAAGGCTGCTGCTGCTGCTCCGGGTCTCCCTACGTCCAGCACGTGGGGAACGGCTTCGCCTGTCAATCCGGGAACCAGCAGCCCCTGGGCCAAACCTGGTCCTAGTAAAGTCACGACGTCTGGATCCACAGCTCAGACGCAAAATGCTGATAAGAAAAAGACATTAGCCGACATTCAGCGCGAAGAGGAATTGCGTAAGCTGAAGGCCAAGGAGGCGACTCCGCAAGTAGGACAGGCATCCAGTACCGGAAAGCGATATGCGGATCTCGCTAGCAAGCCTAACGCAACGCCTATGCCTACCCAGGCACCTAGTAACAATACCTCAGGATGGGCCACTGTCGGGGCTGGTGGCAAGGTCAAGGCACCAACCGGTCCTTCCCAGACGCGACCTGCGAGCTCTGCCAGCATGAAACCAGTTGCTGCTGCTGCTCCTCCTTCGCGGCCCGCCGTCAAGCCTGCAGCTACGAATTCGACGGCTGGATCTGCCCATACCGAGGCGATGACTGAGTTCACGAAGTGGCTTCATGGTCAGTTGGCTAAAGGAATTACAGGTGTTACGGACAGTGAGTTGCACGATCGCCTAGCTATGCGAATTGATAGACTGCTAACTGCTAATAGTCGACGCCTTTGCCAACACGCTTATAGGATTCCCACTTGTGGGAGAGATCATCTCTGACGCTATTTACGCCAATTCTAAAACGATGGATGGACGTCACTTTGCCGAAGAGTTTATTCGCCGTAAGAAGCTCGCCGACCGAGGTATCATAGAGAAGCAGCCTGCTAAGAGTCCGTCGGTGGACGTTCAGTCTAGCACGGCTGGTGGCTGGAATGAAGTGGCCAAGAAGACCAGTCATAAGGACACCAGCAGTGATGCCAACTCGATGCAAGGTGCGGGTTTCAAGGTGGTCCCTGGACGTAAGAAGGGAAAGAAATGAGGGAGTTCTAGTAACGAAGATGATATGTACGAGTTTCAGCAAGAAAGGTAGTAGACAGGTGTCTCGGGAAGACGTGCATTGCAGTAAGGGTCGTCTCATATGGCTGGGAAGGACGCTCCTTGGGTGATGGAATTTCCGTAGGCTAGGGCTACTGAATGCTGCAGAAAATAACTTGAGAATTACTCATGGACTTTGTAGGATGCTTTACTAATGGTGCTCTTCACTGCTGCTTTGATATGTTGGTATTAATGTAGGTATGTTCAGTTTCAACAGCAGTAGGATCACGTAGACAAGGTAATTATTACCTCAGCACGAAGTTGGGTGCTGCTAATTAGTAGACCAAGGGGTACGCACGGGCCATTTAACCCTTCAGAAAGAATAGCGATAGGAAAAAAAAAATCAAGATTGCCCCGCCCCCACCATTCTAAGCAATATTTCACATCCCTCATAGATGACATGTGAATATCCAGGCATGTCCAAACACTTTAACAAATCTCAATAATTACGATTATATCTTATATCATCCATAATGAGATCATTTCGTCGGATTAAGCTGTAATCGCTTTCTCCTTGTACCAGTCAAACACTGCTGCCTGTGTCGCAACAATCTTTCTCATAGGTGTCAACCCTATCGCATGCCCTAAGAAGCAATCCATCCAGGTACCAGATATATGATAACATGGCTATCAACGAGTTTTCTCCCGCCACTCTCATCTCGATCGAAAGATCGTTTGAGAGCTCGTCTTTCCTAGAAGAGTTTCAGAGCGAGCCATCACAACGCCTAATAGCTCAATTTATCCAACATCTGGTAGCGCAGTGGCTGGAAGAACAGGTCGATCAGGGTGAACAGGGCGAACAGGGTCCAGAGAAAGAGACGACTGATGGGTCCTACGATTCTACCCAAATTATCCGCCTTGGCCTAGCTTCTCTGGGTGCATTCTTACAGGCAAACATTACCGGCCCTGTGCTCGAAGGTTTCGAGGCGACAGAAGCTATTTTCGTCTCGGCTTTAGCGGAGGTCAAATCAACAACAGGGTCGAAGAATGCGATAGGGGCAGCAAATGCACTATCGCCGATAGCCTCTCTCAGAAGGCTTTGTCTCAGGTCGCTCGAGGTTGATGGAGTGTCTCCCTATCCTTATATCCCCCACATTGAACTCTTCTGCTTGTCACGCTTCATCTTCACGTCTGGCATCGTATTGCCCACTGAATTACCCGAAATCTGGTCAGATCCGCGACAGTCTCTCTCTCTCCTTCTTTCTTGGACTCGTCTGAGAATCCACCTCTGGCATTATAAACTCATCACTCAACCGTCTCTAGGGCCTGGGTCCCTGTTTACCAAAAGCGGCCGCTGGACGGATGTACCTACTCTCCAGGAACTCATTGAAAGGAGCCTCCTAGAAGCTGAGACTTCAATCTCAGAACCGGTCGAGGATCATGAAGACTCGGAGAAATCACAATGGCCGCAAGAATCACGTATTCAATTTCACTTAGAAGAAGCCACATGTCACATCCTACTCGGAAACGACGCCAAAGCCCGAACTGCCCTACAGTTAGCTACGGAAATCAGCGGCTTTTCTTACGCCCTTTCAGGTGCCCTCGGCAAACGCACGAAGTTCCAGGAGAAGAATATCAGCCAACTTGTCGTACTTGCCAAGAGCTTTGCACTATCAGACACCAATCGACAGCATCCCTCCAATGCGGCACCGGTCGCACTGCCGCTGAACGACGATACCTTACTAGAGAAAATCAAATTCGACAAGGACCAAACCAATGCGCCAACACCATCTGTTCCACCTGAACTACAGGATCTCGCGCCAGAGGATCAACCGCAACTTCGTCCGGAAGACCACATCATACTCCTAACAGAAGCCACATTGAGAGACACTTTTTCACCGGCTGATTCATTAACCGCGGAAGAAATCTTGCCTTTTGCTGTCCGAGTGATTGATGATAAGTCAACTAATTGGCAAATATATACACAAGCTTTATTAGTAAGATCACGAATCGAGCTGAACAGAAGTCGAACTCTCGAACGGGCGGTTTTGCAAATGCAGGCCGTAGTAGACCAAGTTATAGTCGATACACAAACGTCGACTACGTCAACCGAGAAGTCTCGCAGTGGCCAAGATGAACCAGTAGCTGAATCCAAGATCCCCTCCATCCAAATAACCCCTGAAAATCAGGAAGGCCGTTCGAATACCCTTCAAAAACCAACCTCATTTCTCCCTGCTCCAAAACCCGTTGAATCAGCATCTCCACAGGAGAGGCTGCGGTATGTCAACACCTTATCATCCCCTCCACGTTGGCACCTCGAGTCTGAGCTTGCCTATGCTTGGACTGCGGTTGGATCACTTATCTCAGCCCTAGAGATATTCAAACGGCTACGCCTCTGGCCGGAAGTTGCGCTATGTCTAGCAAGCGCCGCTGGGACAGATGATCAGGATGGTCGAGGAAGCGGAGGCGAAGACAAAGCTCGTGGTCTTATACGATGGAGACTATTTCACCACACTTCTGCTTCGAGCGATACATCAGGCATAGAGGACGATGGCGACCTAGATAACGCGGAAGTTGACGTCTTATCTCTTAAGGCGACGGACTTCTGCGGCCCAGAACGTTCGCCACCGCCACCAAACGCTCCTCGGCTATTTTGCATACTGGGTGACATCGAGAATGACCCTCAGCATTACCAACGCGCGTGGGAGATCTCTAATCGACGCTTTGCGAGAGCACAGCGGTCACTTGGTGAACTCCATCTACGGAAGCAGGAGTGGAAAGAAGCTCGTGACGCGTACCAGCGCGCCGTTGCGGTAAACCGATTGAGCCCGGATATGTGGAATAGACTTGGTGATATCGAGCTGCGTCTCGGAAATTTCCCCGATGCAGCTGAGGCCTTCCAGAGGGCGATCTCGACCGCGGATAACATTTCAGGGGGTGACGACGCGCGAACTTGGAGTAATATGGGAACAGCATTGCTGAGTTGGTACCGCCAAATCATCCGAGAGAAAAAAGATCACGAAGACAAACTCAAAAATGACGATGACACCAATCTCTTGGGCGATATGGTTAGCACAAAGCGAGCAGCTGAGCTCGGCAAGCCCGCCCATAAGTTGTTACGAGACGCCCTCATAGCCTTCAAGCGCGGGGCCACACTCGCCGACTCGAACTGGAGGATCTGGGATAATGTCATCACGCTCGCCGCCAGTCTATCACCCAATCCCGATCTAGACGACGTTGTTCTCGGCCTGCGAAATGTGATCCGCATTCGTAAGACGGAAGAAGCATTAGACCTCGACGTCCTGACCCTCCTGGTTAGAGAGGCGACCAAAACTCCACCAGCCACCAGCAGCGGCGAAGGAGGAGGTGAGGCTGTTTATGAACCAACAAGAGGCACCATCGAAAGCAAAGTCATCTTTCTCTTCGAGGACGAGGTTGTGCCGCTGATCACGACGAATTCCGCATGTTGGGCCCTAGTATCCCGACTCCGCGCGTGGAGGAGAGATTGGGCAGGGGCGTTAGACGCGGCCGAAAAAGCGTGGAGGACGGCAGTCGGGGGAGGAGTCAGCAGCGCGCTGTCGGCATCTAGCGGCGCGCAAGATCAGCAAGGGAACTGGCTGGTAAACGTGGAAGTATGGGATGCCGTGGTCCAGAGGACGTCCGAACTGGTGGCGGCCTACGAGAATTACGGATCGCGTCTGGACAGCATCGGAAGTAGATGGAAGGGCAAGGCGAGGAGCGCTGTGAGGAGCGTCATGGGCAAGGCGAAGGAGTCTTGGGAGGGCGATGAGAGGTGGCAGACGTTGGCAGATATGATGGAGGACTTGAGATGATCGAAAAGGAGAGCATTAAAGAAAACACGCATAAAAGTGAGTAGCCAAGTGCTCTTAACCCCTGGGGCGACCTCCTGAGCCAACTCCCTGAGTCAATATTGCCTAAATAGGATACTTTGTAGAAACATTTAGTGCGCTAGGCCATCACATTGCTGGGAATCCGCTGGAGGCGGCTGTGTCAAGACTAACTGTGTGTATTATGATTAACTTCAAAAGACTGCGATGATAGAGCAGTTTGAACCGGAAGGAAAACAAGCAAATGATGTCCTGTAAACGCCTGCCATCTAAACCTCCAGCTTGTCTGTGCCCCCTATTGCCCCTATGATCCATGTGTCCCAGTCTCCTTAGATGCGATTCATGATGCCCAAGACCTTCCCACCTGTTTTCCACCATCCGTTGGAATGCATATCAGGTTTCAAAGTATTGGTCTAACTAAAAATGCAGAGGTGCAATAGAAAGGAGAGGGGGGGGGAAAGACAACAAGCTTAGGTAGGGTACAAGAATGAGAACACGGGTATAAAACGTTCTAAAAGGCAAAGAGAACCCAGCCAATCGATCTCCCATAGGTACCTAACCAAGCCGAAGCTGATGCGCCCAATTCCGCTATCCTCCTCTTCCCATTACCCCCTAATCCCAGAGTCCTGTTTCCCCTATGTGCCTATCCGTCCGGAGCCCATTCACCATATGCTAATTCCTCCAAAACCCATTCAAGCAGTATCTAAGCGCCCATTCCGAGTAAGAGATGATTACATAGTTCGAAGGGGGGGAAGCGATAGAAAGGAAATAAGATAAAAGAAAGTCGAAGTTGTAGATTGAATTGTATCTTGTAAAGTCAGAAGAGAAGCAGGTTGAACCGATGGCCCGAGAAATCGTCCTTCCTCAGGGGTAAAAGCGCCGCCAAATAAAAGAATGAAATTAAACGACGAGAGAGTGTCGTGGAGATCAGTGAGATGGAAAGGGGGATTGTGCACGGCATAGGCAGCTGAGCTACTGGAGTCCGACCTTGCGAGTCTGAAGGAAATGAAGATGGCTGGTATCTGGCGAGGATATGCAGGTCGTTCATAGCGCAATGAGATCATGTACTCCTGATCAGTCGTAGATTGCGCTCGGGGATAGATAGACAGATGGATAAGGTAGACGGGCTGCATGTATCATCAGACGTCGATATTCGGTCAAGACTGGGGTTATCTGTGGCAGGCCAGTCCTGTCGTTTCGGCGGCCTCGACTAGTCCGAATGGAGATACAGATAGGACTGGCCTACTCTCTGGGCCAGTTGATGAATCCAATAACTTGCTGGAGTCTGCTGATGGGCTGTATTAATCTGCATTATGCGTGTGGCGTGTGGATCATCCGCTCGGCCAAGCGCTGCAGAAAAGAAATGAGGCAAGGCATGCTGTGAAACGTCGAAGTGCGCACTGGTGCGTGAGAGGGCCTTGGTTTTCCTATAGAGATCCCAAGCCGGACCATAGAGAGGCTGGTTTCCGATGGGCGACGACCGGGGAAATAAAGAATGACTACCGAGCAAGGGGGAGTAAGGGACCGGGCGTGATGCAGATGGCATGCATGATGCAGCGGCTGCGGCGCGCACCCGATAGACATCCACACACACCATCTATCGCCGCCCACATGGATCTGCCTGCAAGCCGACCGGGCTCGTGACCAATCAGTCCCCCCCAAGGCTAGCCATGCACAGTCGATCATGGACTTGCAGGCAGGCCGACCCGGGCCCGGAAAATAGATTGAGGAGGCGATGTTTAGCCACGGGAATGCGAAGCACGCGATACGAGGAGGAGAGGGAGAAAAGAGAAGCGATTTATCCCTCGGCCATAGGACGAGAGGTTGGACGAGAGGTTATCACGGGTGCGGCGGTTCCCACGGCCGAACGGGTCTGGTAGGTTAGATAACCAAAGGGGAGATCGTGCGATCGAGTTGGAGTGCCGGGTAAAATCGTGATTGGCTGGTCGTCTCAGCAGCTGACCTTGGCTTAGGCCCCCCCTTTTTCCCCCCCCACACATACATACACACCACCCTCATAAGGCCTTTCTCTCCCTCCCCCACCCAATCTTCAACGACTTGGCGTATGCCCACTGTACGAATGCCCATGATCCCCCATCACGAACCACACTCACGTACCTCTTCGAAAGGTTGAGACCATGGGGTTCAGATGCAGATACCGCCTCCCGCTGCACACCATCCCGGCACTGGCACCGCACGAGCGAGGAGGAGAACCGTGCGGGCGACGGGGGGTTGTTTCGTTTCCTGTAAGTTGTACTGTGCATGATGGTACGGATGTCTGGAATCGGTTTCCGCGCTGCGGAAAAACCATTATGTTTATTCTGCCGTTATTTCTTGTTGTGTTTTCTCTCTTTTAATCTCTCTCTCTTTTCTCGAACGATGGGGCTCATCAAAAGTCACCATGCAACCAACCCCTGCGACGCACGCATTCCTGCTTTTGCTCTCCCCGAGCGTCATCATCGACCCATCCCTACCGCCCAAAAGGGGGGAGGGGCGGGCGGAGGGAGAGAGTCATGCTTGCCCTTTGCCTATATTCTATTCCCGGTGGGTGACATCGCCGTAAGCGCCGGTGCCGTACACATGACTCTGGTGGTGCTGGTGGCTGGGGGCGTACGAGGCGGTGGCGGCGGTGGAGGCGTCGCCGTACGCCGCCGACACGGGGTCCCAGCGCTGGTGGCTCTGGTGTGGCATACCGTAGCTGGGCGGCGCAGGTAGGTGCTGCTGCGGTCTCGGGTCTGCGTGGTGGCGGTACGACGGTAGCAAGCTAGGAATCTGGATGCCCTGGGGCGAGTGCGAAGACTTGAGGCCAGGCGAGATCGTGCGTCCCGGGTACGTGGGCCACGCTCCCGCCGGCGCGCCCGTCAGAGATCGCGGCGATGGCATCGAGTGCGAGTCGTGGTGCGAGTATCCGCCATCCGACACCGTCGGCGTGTGTGGTGGACCATACAAGCCCGGGCTGGTGCTGCTAACGGGCGTGAGAAGTGTCGGTCCGGGGCCGGGAGGTAGGGTTGAGGAAGGAGATGCAGACTGGATTCTAGCGGTTAGCCTTTGTGGACAAAATGCGTATTCAGGGGGGTAGCTAAGAAGAAAAAACTGCGTGCATGCAAACAAGCAAAAACTGCGTAAAATACATGATAGAAAATGCACGGGACAAAAAGCATGGGGAAAATAGAAAAACCATAAAAAGTAAAATAAGCTGCAAAAAAGAAAAGGGGAGTCCAAAACTCACGTATTTGGAAATTATCTTCTTGAGCGCCGAGCCCAGGATCTTCCAGGGGAACACCTTGACGTCCTTCTCGATGTTGCGGGGCTTGGGGTTCGGGAAGCCCATGATGACCTTGAAGAACTCCTCGCTGTCGGCCTTGGCCTTGCTGACGGTCAGGGGGCGGAACCCCTCGAGGTTTCGGCGGATGCGGTTCTTCTCCTCGACGGTGAAGCGGCCGGGAGCGGCGACGAGCTGCTCCAGGAGGGAAATGGTGTCGACGCTGGTCACATAGCACTCGTCCTTCTCGGCCCAGTAGATGCAGCTGATGCAGATGCTGTTGGGCGGCCGCTCGTTGACCGTCACCGGCTTGAACGACGTCGAGAGCGTGTGGCCCTGCTGCTTCTTGTTGAACAGCACGATCCGTCTCCGGTTCTCCCACTCCTCCTGCGTCCAGCCCGACGCCATCGACTCGAGATCCCCATTTATCTTCAGTACCGCCTTCGTCGAGTAGAGCGCGTACGGGTTGAGCTGGTGGCCGCTCGACGATCCAGAAGTTTGCAGGGTGCTTGTCCGGATCAGTTGCGGCGCGCCGGATGTCGGTACTGGCACTGGCAACGTCGTAATACTGCTCGGCCGAGTGATCGTAGTATGGTTTAGAGGGCTTCGCGCGGAAAGAGAATGTCCGTATGGGCTCCACGTAGGAGTTTTCAGCGGCGGCGGCGGCGGTGGTCTGGGGTAGTCGACCCCGTAAGAGGAGCGATGGTAGGTTCCGATCATATTGTCGTTACTGGTGTAACCTGTGTCGTAGTTGGATGCGACGGCCTGTTGCGCGTTGGGAGCATAGCCATATGTATTTGTAGCTGTATCAGCGGCCAGCTGGTCTTGTTCTTGTTTGGGAGGGCTGTCCCTCTGCTCAGGTGACCTGCTGCCGCCTTCGACCCGCGTGACGCCCTCAGCCGGTCCCTCTGCAGTCCCAGCTGGACTGTCAAGATATGCGAACGTGCCGACATCAATCGAAGCCAGCGTTTGTCCATTTGCGCTTTCGATCAGCAGTGATAAAGGCACGTTGGGACTGGGACTCCTCGTGTCTTCATGCTGTGGTGCATCTCCCCTGACTACGTATCCGAACCCGCTCGCGTCACTCGTATCCCGAACAGCGTGTGCTGGGCTCTTGTGGGAGCCAAACGCGAGAAAGAAATGGCTCGTGACCGCGATCAAATCGTACGGAGCTGATATCTTTATCGACACTTTGGTTCCAAACATGCCGGAGGGCGGTTGATACGATATCAGCGTGGCCACGATCGGTGCCATGTACTGACTGGCCGAGTTGTTGGCCGCGAAGGCCATCTGGTTGAGTTGAGCCGCAGCATTTTCCGACTGTTGGGCCGCAAACTGCTGAGCCGAATATTGATACTGAGGATCTTGGTAGGATCTCGGTGAATCAAACGCTGGAGGTGAAGATCGAATTAGCTCAGCCTTCAACCATATCTTGGCCCAATGCCGCACCACCATCTCTCTCCACACCCGCCACCACTCCCCGTTTCTGTACCAACTCCAAATCACAATCTAAAACAGATCACGCTGTAGTACTTACCATGCATCTGGGGCGGTTGAGGCTTTGAATATGCGGGAATGGATAGGAGACCAGGCGGGGAATCCCCACGAAGGTCTCCGTTCGCTCTAGCTGCTGCCTCTTCCTCGTACCGGAGGATCACCGTCTCGGGAGACTCGAGCGCGTCCGCGTCGACGATGATTGGCCTCTGGTGATGATACTGAGGCTGTGAGATATATCGGTCAGCATACATTTCTGACACCAGATTGCTGCACTACGGGGATGCTATCGCAGCAGAGATTTCGCTCGTTGTGACTCACCTCGAACAACTTGTAGGTCGGGTACTCAAACTTGACGGTAGACATTAAGCTGTCTGTTTCGAGCAAGTCTGGGAAATGGGAGAAAGGGATTCGTTCCGAATAGAACGATCAAACGCCTGTTTCGGGAGCAGCGTTGCAGAAGGGTTGGGGTCACTGTGTGTCGAGACTCTCCGAAGCGGTATCCCTCTAGACTCCGTGTGGGAAAAGTCCCGTGGTTGCTGAAGGGCTGCTGTTGGTAATTTGTTCGGGCTCCGCCTGTCTTATGTGGCCGTCGAGTCTATGGCAGGATCTGATCACTGCTTTCCCACCAGAAATTGCGGTGAAACAAACATCCAAGAAGATCTTGCCCGGTAGATCCAAGGAGCAGTTGCTGCTGAAAAACAGAGACAGGTCACTCTGGGAGCCGATTTGAAATCTCAACAAGCTAGAACCGCAGGAAGCTCTGGTAACTTGATCCTTGGGAGGGAATTAATATGAAAAGCCCTTCTTTCTTCCGTCTGAACAGGTCTGAAAGTCTTTGACAGCTTTAGTTCGCAGCAATATATGTGAGCCCGACGCTGCTCATTGGCCGAATATGGCTGTTGGCAAACTGATCTGAGTCGGTCTCGGAAAGTGGAAGTATCCAAAACTGATTTTCCCCGCCTCCAAGAGGATACTTCAACGGCTAAGGCAATTCGTTCGTCTGGTTGCTTGTTAGTTACTGAGGCGGCCTCTCTATATTATAGCTTGGGAAAGGCTAAGCTGGCGGGATCAAAACAAGTCGTCAAGATAGGATGCTGGGGGGTCCAAGCCGGGAAAAATGCCGAGTGGGAAAATGTGATATCTGACCTGACTCAATTAAGTGACAAAGGGTTATGCCTTACGATCTACACTCAGATAGGTTGAGTGTGGAGACCCAGTGTGTTCGTATGCAGCCTGCCCGAACGTGTTCGCATGAAGGTGAGTTGGGAGGTCTGCAATCAGAAGTAGGCAGGTATCCGGGAGGTTCGCGTGTCCCGCGTGGTTCGTGTCCTAACTTGAACCAAAAGACACGAGGTGCCAACAACGAACAGGTAAACGGGCCAAAGAACTGCAACTCGTCGGAGAATCTGTCAGCAAACGAGCAAGACTCAGAAATGGCCTCTAAAATAGGTGTGTGTGAGACGTGTTCCTCAGACTGGGACAGGATGGGGGGAAGTTCGTCGAAGGGATCAAGGACAGATAAAGAGACGAAAGGAACAAATTCGCGAGACACATTTCTCGGATCGCCGTTGTGAAGTAATTGGGGCTGTAGTTAAGAATTCCTGTGTTGTGGCCGGTTGAGAACATTGCATTACACAGTGGAATACTATCGATGTACCTTTTTTTTTCTCGGTTGCTAATCCCAAGCCTCCCCTGCTTTATTTTGGTGACTATTCTTTTTTTCGTACGGCCCTTTCTTGCTTGCTCCGTTCGGGATGTTCCCTTAGATACCCGGTCAGATAGACGGCCGCAGACTTACACTGCCTCCGTATTCTTCTGGACCTACAAATTCCTTGAAACCTGGAATCTGTATGCAAGTACTGTTGTTGAGTCGGGCGGTTGCTTGGGTATGCAGCAAGTGGTGATGCCGACCCTGGTGGAGGTATAGACTTGTGGAGGTAGTGACTGACAGGGATGCTGGCCGTTGAAATGCGAGATTTCCAATGTCTTAAAGCTGAAAATCATGCAAGGGTCTGTGATCGGGGGAAGAGAAGACACTATGGGGTTGTGCCCCAGAAGGACTAGGTAGAGGGTGGATATGAGTCCCCCACATTGATCGAAAGGGATGGATACCAGGCAGTCTATTCAGAGGGCTCCCGTGGTGGCTGCTTTGGGGGGACGAGTACAGGGACAGGAGACTAATCTAAGCAGCAAAAAGCACATAACAAGTGGAGGGCACAGACGAAAAGAGCAATGAGCTGATAGGGGTGACAAGACAAGGATGAGGGCCCTACACGACTATGGGAAAGGGGTGTAAGTGAGAGACGGCGCGATTCTGTGTTAGCATAAGTAGGTACCTAGACTGCACAACGTTGTATACCATGTTGGGATTAAGGTATAGACATAGACAGGTAGTTAACAGGGCTAGCCGGATAGGTCACATTTCGAGACCCTGAGCCGTCAACTGACGGAAGGTCGCCAGTATGGTAAGGGCAAGTACAACAGTATGGCGTGCTGGGCACATGTAGACATGTACCTAGGCATGTGGGCGTTCTGGTAGGTGTGTTGATATAGATGTGTAATGTCTACCTGCATACATCGCTCGTGACTCTGGCTGGAGTTGCGGGTGTACATAAATCAACTGGAAACAAAACATCTGCACTCGCAAAGCAGTATAATGCGGCGTGTCTGTGTGTGCATATAATTGGTAAATTGGATTATGACGTGAGAATCCGTTACATATGCTTTTTTGCCCTCCTACTCAAGTCGATCTAACAGAAGAGACGCCTGTCGTCTGGGGCTTGGAGAGATGGGACGTGCGTGTTAGTCGTGTGTAGATCGCTGAGAAAAGTGGGTGAGTGCGCATTACCGGAAAAGGGTATGGGACTGGGGATGCCATTGGCCAGTCACTAGCTTATGCAGGTTATTGGACAATCTCCGCCCGCCCATGGGGCCCGTGGGGCCTTATGGAGCCCATGGTGGATGTGAGCAGCCATCTGAAGGAACCCTAGTCACCTTGAGGATGGGTGGTCTGGGTGGGATGACCTGGTATCCTCGTCCACTGCAACTCCGTAGGGTGCCATCACTTTCAACTGACATGTGTGCCACTCGGCGAGATCTGGTCATTTCATAGCCGTAGGTTTCTAAATAGAAGGGAGTGAAAATGGAGGACGGCATCAGCCGCGCCTAGTGGAACGCCAACCATTAGGTAGTATGCAGCTATGATAGCTTGACTGGAGAGGATCTGGGGGGGGGCTGTTATACATAGGTACTTACAGACCTGATGAAAAGCTCCCCCCTTGTTCATCTCGGCAACCTCTTCTTTTTTTTTTCCCTTCCGCCCGTTATTCTTGGAGTCAAGTATCCTATTTTGAACACGAGTGTGGCTCAATGACGAGAAGTGGCACTTTCTGGAGCACTCGAAAAAAATAAAATAAAAAGGATATTCGGTCCTTTCTCCTCGGAACAGGAATGCAGTCGACGAACCTCAGGTCTGCTGTGGAAAATAGGCTCCTGGTCTAACCGCTCCGAGGCGGGAAGGACGGCAGCATACCAGGGCAAGGCGGGCAAGGCGGGCAAGACGGGACAAGGTGAAGTGGCTAACACATGACAATAGAAATTGTTGAACTGACAAGTCATGGGGAATATAGGACCTCTGCTAGGGCTTGGAATGATCACCTAGTAGTGAGTGACCTTTTCTTTTTCCAACGGCTACTGGCAAATGCCGGAATGGCCCGGTTTTTTGTGTGGTTCGGAGTTTGCGAGCTACTCCAAGTGATTGGGGCATAGGTGAATAAGGAACAAAATAGACTGCAAACTAGAGCCTGATTGAAGTTACGATATATATACCAACCTGCGTATACACTTATACCTTCGTGTTGACCATGGTTTCTCTCGACCAGGGGGAGTGGCGCGAGAGCCATGTTAGAACAGTACGGGGGTGATGGCATCCGTGTGGCTTCAAGTCAATGGCGAAACGTCGTGCTCAAGATATCAAGTGTGGTCTGGACACTCATATATCGAGAGTCAATGTGTAGTTTTGATAGGTTCGGCTCCTGCGATTTGATTCGTTAGGTGCTGGAGTTTTGTATCACGACCTAGGAATCGTCTGTTCGCACACGGTAGTAACTCTTGTGAATGGAGTCACTGCTGGATCTTCCTCTCATCGCATCGCATCGCTCTTTTCCAATATTTAAGCTTAAGTATTCATCCTATGAAATCTGGCTCCCAACCCGATTCGAGTCCGCTTAGCATATGCATGCACCTTCATCCCGATCAATCGTCATTGGGTCATCCGCTCGCGCATACTGATGAGGGTGTGCAACAGTAAGGCAATTCAATGGAGATGCTCGTAACCAGAGGCTAGGATTACACGTAGCGAGTATCTAATCTACTTCGCAGTGTGTTTCCCGTCAGTACCTAAGCTAGGTACCTCTCATAGCTATGTAAGTAAGTACAGATGTATGTACGGTCGTATGATGATCGCCCTTGGCGGTGGGGGAAGACCCTGTCCACGGGCATTTTATGCACTGATCTGTGATGCTGCGGCGCCTGTAAGCATCGGACGAGGCAGTATAAAACCCATCCAGCCTACACATCTCATAGGTTAGATACCTAAGGCATACCTAAGGCATACCTAAGGTATTGTATCTAATAATCCCACGTACGAAGCCTCCCATGGACGTTTCAAAAAGGCCATAAGGGCCTGTACTTCTTGTACAACCCCATTACACACGTACGACTGTCGCTTATAAGTTACCTCGAGTTACTTGCAGACTGTGCGATATTTACAGCTATTTTGCTTTTTTCTTTCCCGGATCGGCTAGTGTCTTTGGATTGATCTTCCTATGGGACCGAAGCTGACGGGCAAATGAGAAGGGGCCTTTTCTAACGAGCCGACATCTGTCACTTGTCAGAGATCGGCGTCCATCTCGAAAATCATTTTAAGGCAGAAACCTGTAGGAAATCGCGTACATGTAGAAAAAGCATCACAGAACTTAGCGTCACCCTCGCACCAGTTTCCGAGCTCCATCCATCCTAGGCATCTCAAGACTTGATCGTCATACCTCTTTTGAGATCTTTGGTACGGCCGTACCTGACTAACCTAGCATTGGACCAACGAGAATCTGGCCGCCGCAGAACCAGTCTGCCGGTTAACAATAGCTGAACCGGAACACAAGAGTCCCGCGACGACACGACCTGGTCCCTGCGTAGAGTTGCTACATACCTAGGTACCTAGTAACAACTTCGCGTCGTCGCTAGCAAGCAATAGCTATAGCTACCTAAGGTACATCAGTAACGCAGCCACCAGGGGAACTTCTTCAACCGCATTGAACGTTGCTACAGTATTGGTCCGTCATGAACCTGCAGGCTTCCCGCAAGACTCTGCAACCCGGTCAAAGGCCAAGTGCAAGTGGTACGCGGGCTCTGCAAAGAAGCATTCGTTCGGGTCCCAATAGTTTGGGCTAAAGTCCGGTTGGTTCCATGTTTCGCACATGCTGGACGGCTATGGACCATCAATGTCTCTCTGCCTTACTACCCCAAGCTGTCTACTACCAATAGGTTAAAACTCGAGGTTCCTGGATGCCGGGAACAGATATCGGGCCTGGTGTTACGCTAATGTTTGTCGCAGATTCGCCATGGAAACCCTGGTAGGTAACACGTCCCCGTCTCTTGGGATCAAGTTTTTAAAGAGACGCATGTGCAACCATGTAACAAAACCAGTAAGTCCCTATTTTCAAACGCTGCAACCGTTTACCTGAGCGAAATTGGCGGTATCATATAGAATGTAAACGGCATATATTGTCCATCACCATCACGGAGTATTCGCCACGGGCGTCGTGGGTTTGGTACCTTAGGTTAGGTAGGTAGGTAGATAGGTAGGTACCTGCCCACCTAGGTAGACGGGACAGAATAAGTCGGGCGTATAGACTCATGTAAGGGGGTAACGCCATTGAACAATAGCCGTAGACTACCTATCAGCGATCGACTCCGCCGAGCACGTCTCGTTCCATCACGGTTAGACTATAGGCAGCACCATACGCGCGAGAATAGCGTCCACTGATAACAGCAATGTACAAATAAACAATCCCACGATGGCGATCAGCCGCTTGACGTAAGCCTTTTTCCGATCCTGACAAGGGAAAGTCATGACTTGCAGTGGGGTCTGGAAGACGAGAGCAGCCCTAAAGGGAAGGGGGGAAAGAAATGCACAAGGGTCTCCTATTCGTGCATTAATCCCAGGCCTTCATAATACATAGCGCTCACATGGTCTATGCTCGATGCATGGGTGCAGCCACCTGGAACTGGAGGAACCATACCATTCGGCTCAGGCCGAGAATTGGATCAGAACACCGCCATAGTACCGGCAGGGTTTCAGAGCTTATTTGACCGACCAGGGGAAGCCTTAGGAAGATCAATCCATCATCACATCCAGTATCCTTTCTCCCGGCAGCCGACTCCACCTATCTGTTCAGTGCCATCGCAGATTGGTCGGGGGCCGCATGCAAGGAGATCTTCTACGTGCAGTAGTGCTTGATCAGACTAACCTTCCTACAGGCCGGGTATCTTTTTTTAAGGCAAGCTAAGTCAGGCCATCGAGTCTACGTCGTCGTACAGGCCGCTGCGAAGGTCCGAAGAGGGCCATAGGATGACCAGAATCGGCGCCCGAGGATCGCCCTCCTCGGCTACTTGACGCCTCCCCGGCCCAATAGCAATCGGGGGCAGGACAGTTGCGTGTAAATACGCGTGTATATACTGTAAGTAGGCGACACCGAGAGCACCAGTTTCATTTATCGCCAACAGCGGTTTGGCCAAGAGCAGTAACGGGAAACGAGGAACACGCTTAGGTGCGCTGAGATTATGCAGCGATATATTGTTTCCCCCAGATCTCGCGCACTCCCATTCCCTTGGGTGTCCCCGATCCTGGCGCTTGGGAAGGGTGACACGATGCTACGTATGCTGTACGACGGACACAGCAGCAGCCAGGAATAGCTAGACGGGGCTCCCGCTGTCATTCATTACCCCTATCAGCACCCAAGGAGGGAACCGACGGTCTCGCATGCATCCCCCATTTAACTTAGACGGGTGTGCTATGCTATCCTTTCCCAAGCCAAGGTAAGCCTCGATGATGCTAGCTTTCCAGGGATTAACAACGTTACATTTTCTAGGGCTTTCCCCAGCCCCTTGTCACATTTGGGGCTGGTGGTATGCACCGGCCTCGTGCTTTCGGCTTGTTGCATCTGCTACTCTTCTTGATCATCTAATTCACGATAAGTCCCGCATGATCTCATGATTAATGCAGATTTGGCGAACGTGGGCGCCCGGAGAGCGCAGGCAAATCGTCGGGATCTTCTCAAGTCCTAACGGCTTGTCTTGCGCCTCTGTCAGGAGGGTGGGATGGCAAAGTTGAGACCGCACATCCCAACACATCCCAAGTTCAGATGAAAGATGTTTCGAGCCCTTGCAGCATCTAACTACCCTACACTGCGACGTGATAGATCACCCGTTCTGCACGCTTTCAACATCCTTACAGAAACGTGGTGTTCCAAGCCACCGGACTCATGTGATTCCAGCAGCCAATTTATCAGCGTTCGTTTCGGAGCACAATGGCTCTGGTCAAGCATCGTTGTCAGAACACATTTATTGTCTACGTCTATAGCTAAGTCGCTCTCTCGTGATTCCCTTTTCCTGGTGCTGCTCGTAACTAGATATTCTCTGAGGATAGGGATCCCTAAAGTCTGCTTCTACCAAGAAGGGATGCCGTGACGTAGCTCACTCTGTCGTGCCTTTAGAGTAAAGGGCTTCGACCATTGGACCCTCTAAATGTTGTATCAATCTGAGGGGATGCCAATATCTAACGTTGTAGCATATATTGGTCACGTTGAAGAGGGTAATGCAGCTTCACGTCAGAACCGACTGCGTGGATCCGCCGGGTAGCTCTAAATATGCAATGCTGCGGCTATCAGGCACGCACTTACACTCTGATATCGCCGCCAACGTCACCTCATAACGAGCCAGGGACGATTCGAGTTTCCCAAACTTGTCTCTACATTATATATGAGAAAGGCTCGGTTGGCATTTCAACGATGCCCCAGCCAGTCCCGAGGCGCTGAGCAAGCCAGGACGCTGGCAGTAGGTATACGCAGCTATCCGTTCTAGGGCACCTCATCTCCGTGTGTCCCTCGATCCTGCAGCAATGCGTGTACTCCGACCTCAGTAAAGGTTTACGTCCGTAAAACAGACGTGTGCGCACTGCAGTGCAACCGAGAGACAAGCTTAGGCTCGGTTTATGATGGTGGGTTCGTGTCGCCTACCCTTTGGCTTCTTGGGATGCCTATCTTGAGCGACTCGGTGAAACCATGGCGCACAATACGGGATGACGGCACTCGTTGATTACTACTACGGCAGAAATTACTGCAGGTGGCAGACACAGTGATGACAGAAAAAGGCTTAAGTGGCTGAACAGAGCAACCACTTAGCCCCAGTTCGCCATCAGAGCTTCTGATTCCGTCACCGGCTTCAGATCCTAGAGAGCGAGAACAGACGACAAGAACTAGATAGTAGTCCTTAGGCACACAGTATGTCGCCGTGAGTCAATGCACTTAACCGAGTCGAGAACCAGTCACGATAAAAATCCATTCCGACTTACCTTGGGACGTACTCGCTTGCCAGATATATCATAACATAATCTAATTGATCCCGTATGGAAACCTGTAACACTACGTAATCTTCCCAAGGACTCCGAGCTGCCGCTAGAGGAAAGGCAGGCATTAGATCTTGTAGCCTTCTAGCGGCGATCCTACAGGGATCCAGTAGATTCGGGGAAGCATACGTGACCTGATATTGCTTAACCGTGAAACTGTTACCGGACTGCTGGGTCCTCACAACCTGTAACATCTCGTCGATGGGAAGAACATGCGGCTTCCCGTCGGCCCAGGGGTCTTATGATACGGGAAGTACCCAGCAAGTTGGTCAGTTGGCGCCCGGCAAGCTACAAACACAACCGATTTCTGCAGCGGCAATGGCCATTTGTCGTGCTCTGTGACGAGTGGGTTGGGATGAATACCCAGAGGTTTTGTGTTCGATGGCTAGGGAAGGTTACCATACTGATGGATCTGGCTCGGAAGACCGGCCGTTGTCATTCTATATCGTTGGGATGCGTAATAAGGCATTGTCTCAGAGTCCCGTGAGCGAGCCGCACGTGGATTTCGTGTCCACCACCGTCACTTTGGTTGGGGATTCACTATGGGCTGTATCACACATCCATATAGGCGGGATTTGCCTAGTTTGGGTCGCTTACTATGCCCAGATGCGCCATCACATAGGCCGGTTCAGCTGCAGTTGGTGCAATCCGAGGCGTGGACGCACGTAACTACTTTATTGTCGAATGAATAGGCGTAATTACTGCGAGAGAATTCATCCACAGCACGTTTCCGATTCATGCAAGCATCCGCGCCCTTAGACTCATGACAAGGAATCACTGGATCTGGGGCTAAGTACTGCTTGATCTCGAGCGACTAGCATGAGATCTGGTCGGTTTGAGCACGACTCGTACTCGTCGGCCTTGTTCCATCTGGCTGTGACACAGTATTCTAACCTCGAGACAACTTCTCCTAGAATAAAAAATCAACTTCCGAGGAAACTGGGAGGAGAAGCCTAATCGAGAAACCCGTGTGGGCCAGAGGAGTACCATCCTCCCACCCTTCAGCTACAGTTGTACTTGGGTGGCTGCCCAATTTTAAGCCAGGGAGTTATGGTCAGCCCCAGATGCGTATGTACACGTATTATTTGCAGGGGTTCCCCAGGTAAATCTGAGAAGTGTTCGCTAAATAGATCTCGGTGAGAGCTTCTTTGCTTCTTCTGTCCGTTCTTCCCGGAGATGTACCTAGGTATTCCTTGGCTCTCTCTTAGATACTAGTATCGTAGAATAATTCGTCCCTTTAGAATTGATAATCACACATTACTATTACTACAGAATGGGTAGCAGGTAAATTCTCAGGCAAGTATTGGCTATTTCTCCAGGCTTGGTGGCTTTTGATCGTCATGCCATCCGGAACGCCATCTACGGCCAGATGCAATTGACCTCCTCGACCGCTTCACTTCCTGCTGTGCGTAGCTTCCCCGTGGCCGAAAGGAACCGAAATATTCTCATGTTCTAGACCAAATGACAACATGCTGTGCGGGTAAAAACCTTTCTGCCAATTATACCGTCATGTATACTTGAATCTAAGGCTCTCGCTTGGCTTTTTTAACGAGGGACGTGGCCGTTAGGAATCTGTGCCACATTTACAAGTGTAATAACCCTAACCATGTAAACAATGCTGCTACTTTAAGTGGTGATTGTAGTCTGGTTATCTCTCGAAACTGGATGCATAACTATTTTACCCCTGAAAAGATATTCCGAGAAGTGACAGAGATATAAATTTATACCCGAACTCGATAATCTGTCGGGCTTAGATAGTCGGTAAGAATTTAGTATCGTACCATTACATGCATCGAATCCACTGCCAAAATCCCGATCAGATAGATTCGCGAGAACGCCACACATCTTCGGGATCCTCATGTCCAAGACATACCTAAATACTCTTCAAGTCGCCGTTCTGCAGGTATAAACGCCATAATCCAACGTAAGAATACCTAAGCAACTAGCCTATAGGATCTCTTTCCGGATAACAAATGCGGCATCTCCGAAGAAGTATTTTAGGTATGTGAATTGTGAATTCCATGTGAAGATCCCAGCAGCCCACACACACGCGCGCTAGGTCAAACACCATCATTTGCGCCACGTAGGATCGTGATAATGGAGTAAGGCCTTCCAGAAAATGTATATAGACAATCAACGGGGTCACACAACGAACTCTTGCTGCTGTATTATCCACAAGTCCGGAGCCTAGCCCTCGGAGACTTCTTCGGACCTTGTAGTGACGTGTACCAGTCATATCAATGCTCGTTGAAAATGACTCTATACCGACTTGCGCCGCTGTAGTGATGAGAATGATGCCTGAGCTACTTAGATGTGTACCTAATAGATACTTCTTATGCCACTAGTACTATCCGTAAATAAGCATTAATGAGCATTACAAATCATCCCCAACTACAACTGGACCGGGACATTCGCATGAGATATCGCTGTAGTACTGTTCCTAGGCCGTCCAATGGCTACCTGCCTCCTAATCTACATACCTAGGAGGTAGTTGGAAATGAAAGTTCCCGGGCGTTGATCTATCTATATACAATGAGTCATAGAGGATCGAAGATTGACACATCCCCTCTTGAAAAAGGAGGTCATCGTTGTAGATAACACGCGAGTGTGTTTCTAAATTGGGAATTACAATAAACCAAAGTGAGTAATAGAACTGAAAGAGCATATGAGCCTATACTTAAGCTCGGAGTGGGTGTATGATGGGCATATCTGTGATTAGACCCAGAAGCATGAGCAGGTACTGTTAACGAGGAGACTGCAAGCCAGTCATTCTCTTGTAGCCATGACCCTTTTCAAGTTTAAGTGACAAGAACTTATAAATATTCCGAAGGCAAACAATACGATGTATGGCCCCAATGACAAGCCTGCATCTAAACAAGAGGATTACTTACTTTATTAGTATTCAACGCCATATACAAGTGTCTACGATGACAAGGAAAAAGAGAACTTCATCCTATTTACGCAGCTAGAATCATGTATTCTGTCAGGCTTTTAGCTACGATTGCATAATGATGAAGTTCGGAATGAAGAAGGAGAAAAAGACGGCACCAAATGGCCAGAGGCTCTTTGACTTCAATCATAGATTCAATCAATATCACATAAAATATAGTGAGAGTAGCGGCCTCCAGTATGGTTAAGTGGTCAATATCCCGAGTCCAGAGGCTGAGAAAGAACTGGGAACATAGCACGGCAAAATGGAGAACTATGAGGATTACCTTGAAGGGTTGCTTTGAAGTCATCTAAGGTGTTCATATATTTGCCCTTTGAGTTACTTCCATACGTCAGGTGAGATCTAGTCAGGCACTGCAGTGATCGTGACGTGGGTATTGTTGAAAGTATGGAGGAGTCACAACCCAATGATCCATGCAATGTTGAACTACAAACCCATGGGGTCTTAGTTTAGATGATGCTGACATGGAGTGTGACCAAACTTGATTTATACGAAAAAGCTCTGCCAGTTTCGACCATCTTGCAGACAGAAGCCTTCCCAAAGAAGGTAGATACAATATTGCAACCTGTAGTATGTAGCCTGTATATCCCCCCAAGACTGCATAAGCCACTGTCATGTCTATAGCCTAGATTGTCATGATATCTTACGTATCAGTGATCCCAAAAATAGGTTTGCCTCTCTCGTAGACTGCTCCAAAGTGGATTGGGAGAAACCCAATGAAACGGGTCAAGTCATTAGGTGACTCATGATATAGGTCGGGCAAGGTTTGTTGCGGTCATCTCCACCACCTGTGACCATCACATGCAGCGTCGATGGAGATAGCCATCCCACCTCTACAGCAGCCCGGCTTTTTGGCCTGATTCAAGCCACAACGCTGAAGCCAAATGAGCCATCAAAAACGTCGATATCCTCCGGCGTCCGACCGCCTCGCATGGCCTTCAGCAGGTCTAACTGGGGCACCTTGCTAGGAGGATAGAACGTCAAGAGGTTGTCCATATCCTCGTCGGTGAGCCCGCACATCTCATTCCAGCTGTACGCGTCGCTAACCCTCGTCATCCAGCGCATCCTCTTGGGGCCGTCCTCGGGGTTGGGAGCTATCCGACGCAGCTTCGCACGCAGCTCGCCGATCCTCTCGATGGCGTCACCTACGCCGGCAGGCAGCTGGTTCCCGATCCACTTCCGGATGCTGGCGGCCAGCCGAGGCCCCTTGCCGTTGGTGCTGACCATGATCTGCAGGGGCCCGTCGCGGTGCACGCTGCCGAAGTAGAAGTCGCATTCGGGCGGCACGTCGGCGATGTTGGCCGGGATGCGGTGCTCCTTGCACAGCTTCCAGATCTGGGTCGAGGCGGCGGGATCGTCGACGGCGACGAGCACCATGTCAGGGGCGCCATTGCTTGGGGGCAATATTTCGAGATCCGAGGGCTGAAACACGCGGTCGATGTGAGTGACCTCGTCGTTGGCAATACGATGGCGAACTTCGGGGTTGAGGCCCGCAGACGGGCTCACGACGGTGACCTTGGCGTCGGCATTCAGGACGTTGAGGATGCGACCAGCCGCGACCTATACAGATGTATGAGAATGAGATATGTAATTGCAAGTTGGAGGTAATCGTATACTCACCTCTCCTCCACCGACTACTAGGACGTGTTTATTCCTGACTTGCCAGGCGAGAATCAAACTGCCTCCGCCTTGGACTTTGGGGAACTGGTCGTTGTTTTTGGCCATTCTGTGATTCAGCAAGCTTAAGCTCTAAAAGATGAATATTTACTGCATCATGTACAAGAGAATTGAAGATAGGGAGATGAATAAGGAAAAGGAGGTGGCCGTAATTAATCAGGACATGTTTTGTTTGTTTTTTTATTATTCTCCGGGACGAATAATGAGCATCGAGAGCTTTGATACGCTGCGATAAAAAATTGTGATGACGAAACTGCACGAAGCTCAGGCCTATTTAATTCTTGTACCAGTTTGTGCATAGCGGGCATACAGTAGCAGCATCCGACAAGCTTGGATAGTGGGGGAGGATGCTGAGAAGGAGGTCCCTGGTTGGGGGTTTAATTTGGGAATACAGGGCAAGATTCAGCCAGATGATAGCGCTAGCTAGTGATTAACCAGCGTGCACTAACATGCGTCATATCTCAGCTATCAGCTGTAGGTAAGGGGTACTTAGCTTGTAGCAGCCTTGCACCCCTCGTAAATTAGTATCTTTCTGCCTTGCGACGAAACACTCCAACTTCAAACTAAGAACCAACATCGAACCACGAATCACGACGACCGACGACCGACGAACCACTGTACACTGTATTGCCGACCCTATACCTGATGAGCAAATGGGACTTTATTCTATGTCACGAAAGACCATTTCTCGCCCGATATTCTGAATTTCTCGGCTCGGCATCGTTTCCAGCAGTTCCGAGGGCGGCAGTGAGAGTAGCAGGAGGAAATACAACGTCCTCATGGCTTTGCGAATACCACACCGGACCACAACCTAGGAGAACTCCAGTATGTCCGGTCGCAAGCTAGGCGGAGGGAGGATATTGGGTAGTGGGAAAGGTCTTGCCCCTCCGACTGCACCAGCTATCCAGAGAGAGAGAGCTTCCAGTCCAGCTGCTCAGTCCGATAGCACCTTATCAATCGGCTCTCCCACCACATCCGTCTCTCTCGGCACTCCAAGCCCGCTCCCTGAATATGGTCAGGATCTTACCTCAAATATCAGTCTCGGAGGGCCGAGCAATGGCGCTCAAGCAAGCTCCAAGCTTGTGTGTCCTATTTGTAACGAGGAGATGTTGACGCTGTTGCAACTAAACCGCCATATCGACGATGCTCACCAGGAATTGCCTGAATTCGAACAAGACGAAGTCAAGACATGGATCGACAAGCAGGTTCTCAAAGCCAAGAAGTTTCAGCCGCTCTCCCTCATAAACCAGAAACTTCGTGGCCTCGAGGTCTTCGAGTCTAACGAATCAGCCCCGCTGCCGCCTCCTGCTGCGGCGAGGGCAAATAGAGCTCCAATTCCTGATCTGCCCTTGGATCCTGACGACATAATCACCAAATCTCATTGGCAGCGGCAGGGCCCGAATGACCTGTGCACAGATCCGGCATGCGGAAAGAGATTAGGAGCTGTCAACGGGAGTATTAACTGCAGGCAATGCGGAAGACTATTCTGCGAGGAACATACCATGTATCAAATGAAGTTATCCCGGTCTGCAAACCCCGAACCCGTGAGGGGATACTGGTACAGAGTGTGTGAAACGTGTTACAAGTCCAGAGAAGGATATAATGATCATAATGGATTGGTAAGAGATCACACGCAAGCATTCACAGCGATCCGTAGTAAGAAGGTCGACAGGCAGACGCTGGAGATATCGCGACTGGAAAAGAGACTGACAAAGTTAACCCAATTGCTCGCTCACCCGCCCGAAGAAGCGGGAACAAGCGGTGGCGCCGGTCTACTTCCTCTGGCTGCGCAGAGGAATCAACGGAAGGCGATCGAGCAATCGGTAGTGACATGGGAGGATGATTGGAAGGTTGTCAAATGCCCCTTTTGTCAGCAGGAATTCTCCTGGACGTTCAGGAGGCACCATTGTCGAATATGTGGGCGCGTAGTGTGCGCAGATCCTCCGACTGGTTGCTCGTCCGAAGTAGGCCTGAATGTCGCGAATCCGTCTACCCCTACGTCCGAAAAGCCCGGGGGAGGAAGCAGCCCGTTAAGTGTTGATGTCCGCATGTGTCGGGATTGCAAATTCACCGTCTTCTCAAAGAGGGATTTCATGGATTCTATTGTGCACAAGCCCCCTGACCAACGAGCTTATGAGACTCTGAAGCAATTTGAACGAGGCATCCAACAACTACTGCCCACTTTCCAGAGAACTCTCTTGCCCTTACAGGACGAAAATAACCCACCAAGTCACGCGCAGATCCAGGAGGCTTCTAAGATCAGGAAGCGACTTGTCGACAGCTTCACCAAATACGACGTGGCCGCTCGGCGGATCCGGGACATGAAGACGGACAGCTCGACCCAAAAGCAGTTACAGAAAACTATCTACCAAGCAGCGTCCTTGTTCTTACACATGCATATGTTGCCACTCAAAAACCTACCGCGGATGCTGAAGCACAGTAGCTCAGGTTCGAGCTCGAGCTCTGGTAGGAACCGCCTCCTGGCCAACGGCCACGTAGCGAGTCCATTGCGCAACGGCAGTGAAGTGTTCGAGACGGCCAGCCAGACGAGCGAGACCAGCACGGTCGTCTCGGCTCTGGAGACGGAAGAGAAAGAGCTACGCGAGCGGCTGATCGTACTGGAGGAGCAGAAATACATGGTGCAGACGATGATTAGCGGCGCGCACGGGGCTAGACGATTTGAGGAGGTTAGCGCTCTGACGCGAAACGTCGAAGAGTTGGAGACGGAGATCGAGAGCGTGAAGGGCAAGGTGACGGCAGTCGAGGAGAAGTGGCAGGGCTTATACGCGAACGGCGGGCCCGGGTTGATGTCGTGATGACTTCCTTTGCACCCACAGGTCTCCCCTACAAGACCCGGTATGGATAACCTGTTTGTACAATCTCCCCCTTTTGCATTGCATGGCGTCGGTTGGGCATGGTCTACTTAGTATTTATGAAGGCGTCGGCACTTTTAAGAATCGGAATTCAAGCAAAATATTTCAAGATCCTCTGCTTCTTTATTCGAAGCCCAATTTCAGTCAATCCACCTAATAGCTTGTAATTCCCTGTTAGACATTACCTGGATATGTATCAGATACCTACCTACCTACCTACATAACTTGATGGTCCTATCGTGTCAAATTTCCTTTTATTCCTGTCAGCATTAGCTGATACGCCCAGCAAGCTACCTACGTTTCAAGACGACCGGGCAGGTCTCTTAGAAGACTGCAGCGACGCAGACCGCAAGTATCTTTCCCTAACATCATTCGTCTCGGGGCGGACCTTAGTAAGGCGAGTCTCAAGAGTTTCCTTGTCGATATACGGCACCCGCACGTAGCGATCCCCAAAGCGGTCCCAAAACACGTCATCGATCTCGTACCCACGGTTGGGAAACTTGACGGGGTTACGGTCGTTCAGCTCTCGCGTGTGAGCGTCGTACATGACGGAGGGGGTGTAAGGTTCGGCGGGGTTCTCGTTTAGCATGTCGACCCCGATCCACGAAACGCTGTCGTTGACGGCCCGCCCGCTGCGCGCCAGATTCAAGCAGCGCCGCGACCTGGGGATATTGCGGGGGACCTCGGGCATCAGCTGCGGGTCGTAGGCCCAGCCCAAATCCTCGTCGTCTGCCGCGTCCGCGTCCGCGTCGGAGTCGAAGTCGCCGCGGGGGGTGCGGAAGCCGCCGACGTGGCCCCCGCCCTGCTCGGCCGGCAGCTCCTCGAACGGCATGCTGAAGCTGCAGTTCTCGACCGAGAGGCAGAGCACGTCGTTCCGGTCGACGCGGACGTACCGCCGCTCGAGAGGCTCGAGGCGCGGCCCGGAACGCAGGCGCGCGGGCGCGTCCTCGCCGCCGTGCGCCGGGACCAGGGTCCGGAGCTGGCCGTCTCCGGCCCGCACGAACAGGCCGCGCCGGGGCCGCGTCAGCGTGATGGTCGCCGCGTGCGAGTCGTCGAGGGAACACACGGCTCGCGCCTCGCGGCAGACCGCACGTAAAGCCGAGCGCGCCTGCCAGGCCGATGGATCGTACTCCGAGACGGTGGAGTCGTCATCCTCGATAGACAACCGTCGCAGGTCCATATATAGCCAGGAAGGCGAGGTGCTGCGGTTGGCGTCGGGATGGTCGTTGGGTATGCAATGCACGTTGAAGAAATTGATCCCGGGGGTGGGAAGAGCCGCCCGCCATATCTGGTGCCGCAGCTCGGGCGGAAGATCTGTGAATCTGGCGAATAGGGGTTCGGGGATCGTGGGCTCCTCCGAGGGCGACGGTGATGAAGCGATGGAGCCATCGTGCTCGTCCGAGTCATGACTCTGAGCCGGCTCCATTTTTATAGTCTGAAGTTGTTTCTAGGTGGTAAGTAAGCTCAGTTATTCAGGTATCCCCCACTATGTAAGAATATCCAGCTTATTCGTATCAAAAGAGCTTGGTGATGAGAATTGAAATGAAAATAAAGTGACGTATTGCTTGCTATAAGGAGGTGTAGCTAGAGTGGGTCCTTCAGCTCGGGAACCCCACTATAAGCTGTACCTGGCAGCGGATCGTGCCCCACTTACACTTTAATCCACTTCAGCATCAAATCCACGCCAGGACTGTGAGATTCTTGACATATCAATTTCAGATAGTCGCCCATTAAACCCCGATTGACGCGTGATTTATATCGTTTTACGCGCCAAACTTTCCATCGGCTTCAACTTCATCATAGTATTCAGGATTGGGCTGAATCCGGCCATTTCGAGACGCGTCGAAAATATACCCCAAATCCTGACACTCCTCCACGAAGAACCACGTAGAGGGAGAGAGCTCACCAGCTCTACGAAGACTACCGACCCAGCACAACACCTACCACATCGTCACCAATGCCACCCCGCCGGCGGAAGCGCGACGCGCCCGCAGAAGCCCCCGCCGTCGCATCGCCTTCGCCCTCTCCAGCCCCCGAGCCTTCACCCCGTTCGCGATCCGATGCATCGCCTAGCGCCTTCTCGTACCCCGACGACGATACCGAGCCGCCGCGCTTCTTTAACACGACATTTACCACGTACCGCGCGTCGCCGCTGTACCTCGGCGCGCACCCGCTGACCCCGCCGCGCCTGCAGACGCTGTCGCGCCGCCTGCGCGACGCGCTCGTCGGCGACGTCGTGCGCGGCGTGCAGGTCGGGCTGGCCGAGAGCGACGGGGCCCTGGGCCGCACGGGGGCGCTGGAGGCGGCGGAGTGGCGGTGGGTGGGCGCCGCGCGGATCCTCGGGGACGCGCGGGGCCCGCGCGGGAGGAGCGTGCAGCTGGGGGCCCGCGGCGACGACGACTCCTCCGAGGACCACGGCAGGGATCGAGGCCGCGTGCTGTGCGTGGAGCTGCGGTACGAGAACGCGCGGTTCAGCGCCCTGCTCGTGCCCGACTTTGCGGACGGCGAGGATGCGCTTGATTCTGGAACCGCGAGGACTGCGCCGTGGACGTGGCAGCCAGAGGACGGCGGCGGCGAGGAGGTGAGCCGGGATGCCTTCCTGCACCTGCCTCTGCTTCTATTCCGCATGCCCGCGCCCCTGAAATCCGTGCTCATCAGCTTCCTCTCGAGCACCTTCGACTGCCGGATCAGCCCCCTAGCGCTCGGCACGCGGACGCTAGTCAGCAGCTGGGAAGCCTGGCTCTCCGACAGCAGGCAGGCGACCAGCAAGGACGTCCTCTTCACCCTGGGTTTCCACATCGAGCCGGAACCAGGCGACGACGGCTCACAGGCCCCGAAGCCCGCGCCGCCGCCGCCGCCGCCGCAGCAGCAAGGCCTGAAGACCATCGACATCGCGATCCCCGCCGCCGAAGTCCACCGCTTCCTGCGCGCGGGCGAGGCCCAGGCGTCGGCGGCGCCACGCACCAACAAGAGGAAGGCGGGCGCGACGACCGTGCTGTCGGACGAGCAGCAGAGCCGGCGGCGCCGGAAGCTGGCGGGCGGCAAGGACGAGGAGGGGTGGGTGTGGCGAGGCCGGCCGGCCGCCGAGGCGGGACGCGAAGCAGCAGCAGCAGAAGAAGAAGAAGAAGAAGAGACGATCGAGCAGCCCTTCACCGAGGCGCTCGCCGCGTACGCGTGGCACCACCTGGGCCTCGACATGTTCCACCCGGGCGTCCGCGTCCAGCGCGTCGCCTGCGACGCCTTCGCCCTGTCCGAGGGACGGCTGAAGGTCTTCGCGCCCGCCGACGGCGATGCCGGGCCCGTGTGGAAGCTGGTGCGAGACCTGGCGCGCAAGGCCCGAGGGAAATCGGGATGGGGGTCCGGTGCGGCACTGGGGGGGACGGTTCTTTAGCAACGGAGGGCGTGGCGAATGTCATGGAATGCAAAAAGCATGCAAGCCTGGAGATGCTCTAGGCGGGCGGGAAAAGGAGCAGGGTGTTGGGTCGGGAGGAGTCAAGGAATCGAGATTACGGCTGGATAGATACCCTTTTTACGCGCAATGGAAGAATGATGCAAATGCAGAGACTTGTTTGTTTGTTTATTTATTTATTTATAAGCTTCAATCAGAATATGTGCTGGTTTCTGTCTCTTCCCACTGAGATGCGCCTGAGCGAAGCGCCCATACAATACCAGACCATGAATAACGAATAACGGGTATCAACCAACGTATCCTCAAGGGATTATCGTAAGGGGGGAAAGGTCGGAAGAGAAACGTATATACTGAGTAACCGAGTCCCCCGTATTCTATGCGACCTGCCAGGCTCAGCTACATCATAAAAGAAATTCGGTCGCGAGTGATGCCGGACGTAAAATCGTGCTAAGTCCTCTAAGCCATGCCCAATGGCTTCTCGTCAATGCCACCGCCAGGAAATATCGATACCAAACACAAACAAACGGAATACAACTATGCTGCATCGTACAAGACACCAAACGCCCAAGTATCAATCATTCATCAATGCACACCATCGACGCCGCCTAGGAATCGTCGAATTCGTCCCATCTCTAAGTCGCCTTTTTCGCTCTCTACCGCACGTAATAGGCCGTCTATAACGATATCGACTTCGTTCTCCGGTACACCAGTACAGAGCGCCACCACTCGTCGGTATTTAACTTCAACATCTTTGCTGCGGCCCTTGAGCAAGCCTACGCTCATCTTTGTCGCGTTGGTTCCACTTCGAAGAGCTTGTATTCGAGCACGGAGGACCGTGGCGCTAGGTAATAAAGGCGGGCTCGCGTCTCCTGCCGATGCCAGTGCTGCATTGAGCTCCAGCTCCCAAGTATCGCTCGTATCTAGGCGTCCGTGATTCTTTTCCAGTCGCATTGTACGCTTCTGCTCTTCATCGCAGCCCCGGCTGAGATTGCTTATCTTCTGGCGCGTGAGGGACTGGGATTTAGCTGCTGCTTGCAGCGTCTCCAGTTGACGTCGCGCATCACCTAATTGCGTAGATGCCGCACGCAAATTGGCGTGGAGCGAATCTAGATCTTGTTGTTTCTTCCTGAGCTCCGACGAGAAGCTAGTAGAAGTCTCGTTTAGGAGATGCGTGATGGCTAAACTTGCATTAGACTCAGCTCAGCAATAAGGGGTAGATAAGCTCACAGGTGATAATTTCGTCACTACTCTCTCTTGTCTTCTGACCGTTATTGACAATATTTGTCTTGTCATTGGTTGCCACGTCGCCGTTTACACCATTCTCACCAGTATTTCCACCCACTCCGAAGTCAACTGGTCTCAGGCCTGCCTTGTTGGCAATACCGGGATCCGCGCCCACCTCAAGCAACTGGGAGATTATACTCCTATTGCCGATTCGGGCTGCAATGTTTAGCGCGGTATCACCTGATTTATCCTGCGCGTTAACAATTTCACTCATAAATCGTCCAATTCCCATTTTTGGTTGGGCGGTGATGCCATTCGCCGCGGTATTCTGACTACTCGGGGCGCTCCCCTGTCTTACAACCCACTCAAGTAGACTCTCGAGATAGTACCGACTAGAATGACTCCGACCATTTACCGCGCTGGTGACGGCAATATGATGTAGAACTGTTCGACCTTTGTTGTCTCGAACGTCAATGGTATTGCCCAAGACATCGAGCAGCTCAGGAAACGAGACTTGGTCCGAGTTGTTAGTTACCGCTGAGGCTCTCATCAGGGCTGTTTCCCCTGAAGCGTTGACCCGATACGGGTTGGCACCAGCTGATATTAAGGCTCGCAGGAGAGGCATACGAGCCAACGTAGCTGCCCAATGAAGAGCAGTATGGCTTGACGCATCGATTGGGGCATCCAAATCTAACGACGATAACGTCTGGAGAGCTTCATTCTGGGAGTAATCCGAGGCATCGGCGTTGGCATCTAGGAAGAGTCCCATAAGTAGATTACGCTTTCGTTCAGCCTCGGGGGAAAGCTCGTGGGGAAGGGGAGGTAATGGTGCGGTGTCGTTCTCATGAATGTCGATGCCAGCCTGCGAGTATACAAACGACTCGTTGGGTTCCGTTGGTGAGCCGGGAAAATTGTTGGCATACATCTCCATAGACTGCGATGCATATCCGAAGCTATCTGCTGGCGTGACAACTCTTTGACGCTTTCGCGGCGGCTCATCGCCATTGAAGACTTGTGTGTTTTGAGTCGAGTATGCCGAGTCGACATTTTGGCCATAGTCCGAGGTGAAGCTTTGCTGAGAATTTCCAGGGAAGTCGTCGACGTTCTGCATAGAGGATTGACGACTAAAGCTAGGCGGTCTCGTTGGTCCATTACGACCTCTCGGGCCAGGCGAGTCAAAACGAGCCTTACTAATAGCAGCGACCGCATTAGACGCCGTGCTCGAGATGTTTTTAAAAAATGTCCCGGATAACCCATTAGGTCGCCCCTCGTTGCTTGCGCTATACATGCGCTTCCTTTGGGCAGCCATGGCCTGCTCCTTGGTAGGGGTATTGAAATCACCTCTGCCGGCGATACCGCCATCTTGGCCCATGTCGTAGGTCAGAAGGGGACGAAGGATTTCTTCGACGCCGTATTGACGGCATACCTCAACACCTCTGTCGAACTTGATCCAGGTGCCCTGATATTTGCCATAGCCACCTTGTACCTTCTCGTGCTCGCCGGTCTGGATCTCCTTCTCGAGAATCTTAGTTCGTTTTCCTTTATCGATGTTGGCAACTTTAAGGATCTGCGTAGCGTTCAGCCAGCTGTCGTGTCGGCGGCGCATGACAGCAACCCCATTGACTTCCATCTCGTACACATCTACACCTGAATAGACAGCCTGCGTATAGCTAGTTAGTGCGCTGGATTAAATAGCTAAGTGGATGCGGTCTAGTCGACTGACCGAGTAGATCTGAGGTGCATCATGGCTATGCCCAAGACCATTGCCTAACCTTGAACTGGAGTCTGAGTACTGTCGATATAGTTGTGGAGGTTGGCTCATGGTGAAAGATTGTTGCGAAGAAGGCTGTGATTGCGACATTTTGATGCCGTCTAGGGCAGCGCCTATGCTGCCGGTCTTACTATCAATAGATGACGGAGGTAGTAATTATAATATAGAAGAAAATAACGGTCTGCGGATGTTCAGTAATGATTGGAGAGAGGAATGAGAAGCTTCGGCGGTAACGATTAGGAGCTCGACTTGATGATGACGGGAGATGATGGTTGTCGCCGAGGCCATCAGCGGGCCGGGGGTGGATTCGAATTTCCGGGGCTCGAGATTTGAAAAAGGTAAAGAAAGATATCAAAAGGGTCAATGCGTCGCAAAGATAAACCTTCGTGCGCCAACAACGTGAATATCGATTTTTGGGCAGAACTGTGGCAAATCGTAGTCAAGCTTTGAAGGTACCGTGACCGAGGTATGGGTACGGGCAAGGGAGATAAGGTGGATAGGAATTGAAAAAATGTCGACACCGCTAGGAGGCTCTGCATAAAATGAATAATGGGTATAATAATTATATTGCGTCCTTGAACCAGGAGATCCGGATAGTGGTAAGGGGTAAGAGACTATTCCGATATACCGGCCAGATGCGAAAGGATAACGACGAGTCGATAGGCGCAATATCACGAGGGCCGCGGCGACGGACGCGGTTAAGTTGGCAGACAATTCCTATGAACCAGTCTCGCGACAGATCTAGTTAATCTCCGTTCCAAGCTGGGAAGTGCTTGAAATCTGGAAATCAATTAAAAGGTAGGAATTAGGAATAGTGTGGTTGATACGCGAAGGGCGACAAAAGGACGTGTCAGTTTCGTGTAATCGTGGAAGGTCTTCAGTCGCGGAAGGGTGGCAGATGTAGCATGTAGCAGAGTACCCGGTAGGCGAGATACGCGCCCATTGAAAAAAATAAAAACGCGATGCACGGACCACAGACCGCTTCTTGAGGGTTCATTTAGAAGTGAGGGGGAGTCGCCCCAAATCGGATGCACTAGCGAGCTTGGGTGGAGCCACGGTACCTAGGTACATAGCCAGCTAGCTCTGTCGCAGTGTCGCTGATTATCGAACCAAGGATCTTCCGATCTTCACCGATCTTCACCTATCTTCACCTATTTTCACCGAGATATCGACATGGGTCTTAAAAATAAAAGTTACCTACCTGGTATGTAAGATCTAATAATGTTCAATGTGATAAGTGTATTTCTACTCCATCTCAAACAATCAGCATCTCCAACCCGACTCGACCACTCGACCACTCGACGGCAGCTCGAACATACCGAGAAATGCCACTACAGATCCCCCATCCCAACACACCGCTACGCCTCTATCGGCATATGCTACGAGAAGCCACATACCTCCCTCCTCTCTGTCGACCATGGATAGCCTCCCGAATCCAAGCCCGCTTCCGCGACTGTCGATACAAGGACAATCCCAACTTCTACATCAAAGAAGCTCACCAAAAACTACGCTACCTTCGATCCGCAAATACCGGTCATGTTAAGCGAATGCGACAACTGTGCCTCTTAGCAACGGGCAGAGTTGGTAAGCGACGTCGTCTTCTAGGCAAAACCGAACTATCCAGTCTTCCTGCTTCGAGCTCTGCCAAACTAGACGAAGTGGCCAAAATGGCCAACAAGAAACAGCGAGAGTCCGACTGGATGGACAACTGGTCTATAGAAAAAGTCAAGGCCATCGCCTTCTCCCAGTCCGCACAACAAGGTACAGATTGGCCTTTCCGCATGCGCAAAGGGGTCGATCCGCTGCGTAACCTCCGAACCGAGAATTGTTTTGGCCGTCCATTGTCCGAAAGGTCGATTCGGAATAGGTTGAAAAAACATTGGGTAATTATTCTTAAACAGTTGTTGCCGCCGTTACCCCCGGGAGAATGGGATCAACTAGCCGCTATGGCGACAGGCGAGGCTGATCCTCAACATTACAAGATACCCGCCAGGAGGCCAGTGGCGAGGCCAGTAACACAGTCGCATTCTGCTAGTTCAGAAGTAGAAACATCTTCCTGGGAAGATTTTGTTACCAAGCCAGTGCGGTCGCTGCAGAGAGGAAACTCTCGGAAGTTGAAGACTCTCTCTAGCGACGAGGATGAAGATCCTCGGGGGCATGGCCGACCTACTGGCACCCGAGTGCTAAACCCAAGGAAACTACGTCGCAGCATATATGGTAGTATCTGGAGAGCATCTCCTCTAGTCAGCGAAAACCCTCGGTCGGGAAAGTGGTCTGTCACTTGGGGAGGTCAGGAACATCAACCTGTGTCTCGTCCTAGGAAGAAAGATCTACAGTTCTTCCAAGGCGTCAACAAAGCCGGCGTACCAATGCAATCTCCAAGCTGAAGTTACTGCCAACCTCGGTTGATTTCAACAACGCCCCAATCAAGACGGCTACCATGCCTGTCGGATCAAGTATGATATGGATATGTGCGCCTAGGCCATTTATATTCAGTCTAACAAGCGGGCCAACTTCGTCAAGCCTTCGCGATCCACCCGCATGCCGACCCATTCATTCATCGGTTTAGCTCCGATCGATTCATAAAACTTGATGCTCGGCTCGTTCCATTTCAATACGCTCCACTCGAGTCTACCGCCATTTGAAGTGACGACCTCCTTCGCCAATTCAACGAGCAATCTCTTCCCGTACCCCTTTTTGCGATCCGTTGGCCGAACGAACAGGTCTTCGAGGTAGATACCTGGCTTTGCCCGCCACGTACTATAATTATAAAAGTACAACGCCATACCAGCTGGTTTATCCTCCTCGTTGAAGAGTACCAGACACCTGGCCGGCTTTGATGGCGATGTGGGCTCTGTGTTTGGCGCCGTGGAGGTCGATTCGACGTTATCAGGAGCGAAGGCTATGGTAGATAGGAGCGTCGTTTCGGTTGCCTCCACGGCGTCGAGTTCATGCTCGTAGTCGGCCAACTCTCGGACCAGTTGGAGGATCATTGGTATATCTAATCAAGATGGTCTAGTCAGCCCTTTTTTCAATGGCGTGTTGAGACAGCTGCCGTTAGACATACCTCCTCGACGGGCATGTCGAATTTTGCAGGGTAGTGGCGCCATTTTGAAATTCCAACTCAAGGCGGATATATCCCTTGGTAAGCTCAAGCACCTTTCTAGAATGGGTCCTTATTCCAGTCCCCAATAGCTAGGTTAAATACTGTATGTAGTGATTTCAAGCTACGCCCTTCATATAGTGTAATGTAAGAGCAAAGCGCAGGGCGCTGTGGATATGGAGGGGTAGACAGAGGGGCAGCCCGAGTTCCAACCCACTGCATCCCTCACAGCACATGCATGTGTTGTCCAAGACAGAAGGGTATTCTAACGTTACCTAACTCCCCACCCCTTACACCAATAATTTAGGTATTTGGTACGCATAACGATTCCATTCCTTCTCCTTTTTTTTTTTTTTCTTTTTTTAACTCCCGTTCTCGCTATTGCTACTAAGCTCTAACTAGTAGCAGAGAGTAAAGGGATTGCTACAACTAGGTAGACGAACGTCTTAAACAAGACTGTTGAGCCTAGCCCATGCTACATGTAGCGGAGTGTCCAGTCGGCCTAAGCAAGCCGCTTTCCGTAGTCAGGACAATACCATCTTCGCAGAGTTTCTCGAGCACATCCCGTTTTGACACTATAGTCCCACTCTGATGGCCCATACCACCTTCTAGGCCCATCCGTTCTACATTATAGCATAACATATGAAGCCCCAGGATTTGGTTACGCTGTAAGCAGTCAGCTGAGAATGGCCAGACTCGACAACTCCCGTCGCACGTACTCTTTCAAACGCTTGAACTATACCATTCGAGGAGCCCATATCCTCTGATGCAGGTGGCGGCCGTCCTCTTCGGAACGAAATTCCACTATCAAGACGCCCGAATTCGCCTTCAGCGTGATTCAAAAGGTCCCACATTGCCTCTGCAATAATCTGGCGTCCGACTAAAGCATTAGCAGCAGCGATGAAGGTGAAATCGAAGAGGTATTCACGAGCAATCTTCTGGATAATTCCGTAGCCCTCGGCCTCCGGATCGGGCCTTGCAAAACACATCGGGTGGAAGCTGGGGACCCCGATACACTCGTGGCCATTGCCCAATGTGATCACATTGATATGCCCTTTCTCCATTACCTGAGAGCGGAAAATTTCGGGAAGTTTGATTCGGCGACCATGATGTTGGAAATAACACAGAATGATCACTTTGGGATGAAGAGAAAATAATATTTGCTCGAAAATCTCGTTCGCTTCCTCATCCCTTGATTTGCGCATACGATCGAGTTCGTGGTATTTGAACTTGCCGCTTCGGAACGGCATTGGATCCAACACGATAGTATTGTCGACGTTTCGTTGGTCCTGGGATGCAAAGCGAAGCGATTGATCTAGCATACGGATGGTTCTAGGATACATCTCATCCGCTGGTATTTCATCGTAGGGCAACAGATCTTCGTCGTCGGTCGGGTCAATAACTATAACGACGAGATCATCAAAACCCTTAGCCAGTCGTTCTGCATCTCGGAGGGTAACGTCATTGGCTCCCACGCTGTTTCCAAAACTTCGAAGTAGCTGGCAGTGCTTGTCTACTAAAGCTCGTCCGCAACTACCCATAGCACATTGGCGTAGAGCAGTGAATATGTCCGTCCAACTCCAAGGATCGAATAAGACATCGGTGCTAGAACTGTAGTTCGACATGATTAGAAAAGGAGGATTGGATGTTTAAAATATCGTGATATAGATGATATTTGAGTAGGTTCTCGGGTAAACTTGACATTCCAACAAGATGATAAGAGCTGTGATAGATATAGCAAAAAGATTTCGTTTAATTATGGCAACATTGACCATTAATATACCAAATATATCATAACCAAACTTCACCGTTTATACAGCTTTCGTTCCATGTTTGAGTTGTCAATATCATGTCACATTTTGCTCACTTGTCTAAGACCTAGACATAATTGTCAAAGTATAAGACAAAGAAAAAAAAAGAATATGCCTACCTTCTGCTTAGACTACCATGAGATTTTGACCTGTCAATCCCTGGCAAATACGCTGGAAACCTGTAACTTTTACCCAGTTATAATATGAATTATCATGTCCCAATGTTATTCTGACAGATATGAACAAAGAAAGTCGGTTATACAATCTAGTGAAGCTGTAACAAGCTCTGAACCAAACCTCAGGCAGTAAGCTTGCTGCCGGCAGGTCATCGTAACTTGTAGTATCATTTTTGCTTTGACTGTTTTGAGCTGAAGGCCATTTCTTTGAAATAGACCATTGACCCTTGCAGCGAAATGGTGATCCGAATAACCAACCTGAGAGAAAATTAAGTAGCTGATCAAACAAAGATGCCTCAACTTCCTGTAGGAATCCTAGTCGGGCATATTTTAATGTCCCTACGTTCTAATGGAGTTAGGTGGGTATCAAATACTGAACAGGCGTAAAGTTGTCACGTCAGAGGGAGTTGATATGTCGTGATCACCATTTGGGGGCGCGCGCCAATCACGAACCCGTAAGCAGTTGCATATTCGGCTTGATCTTTCTGAAATTAGAACACGCCGATAATCTAATCTCTTAACTCAGGGATTGCTATTATGATGCCATAGGTTAGGTTAATAGATCTTGCCAGGGTTAGCCCAAGAATCATTAACCTACCACAGCCCCCCAGATATATTAATATATTAATTCCTAACACCCGAATATCACCATTGGTCTCAACATATACTATCCTGTAGTCCAGGCTGCAGCTCAAATACAATGACCGAGAAGACTGTAGAAGTCGCTGGTGGAGGAAGCACAGACGCATCAGACTCCGAGACTGCTGGATCTGGGATTAATGAAAACGCACTATTGAGAAAGCTAGACTTGAGGCTCTTGCCCGCGGTCGGCATTTTATATCTGCTCTCTTTTCTTGATCGAAGTAATGGTATGCTTGTGCTTTACTAGGAAAATACGATGAAGCATGTCCGCTAACATTCGTGTTTATAGTCGGCAACGCTCGTATCGAAGGTCTTCTTGGAGACCTCCATATAAGTATGTGCGCCCGAAAAGTATAGAGTCGACGTCATACTGACTTCGGTCCGTTATAGCTGGAAATCAATACCTGACGGGACTGACACTTTACTTCATCGGCTATGTTCTATTTGAGGTAGGTTATGATGATACCGATGTCTCGTGCAATATCTCGCTAATTACCTAAGGTTAGATCCCTTGTAACATCATACTAAAGCGAACGACACCTCGGATTTGGTTACCAACGTTGACGATAGTATGGGGTGTCGTGGCAACTTTGATGGGCATAGTCCAGAACCTGGCAGGCTTTTTCGTAAGCCGATTCTTTCTCGGAGTTGGTCAGTTTGAAAGCATCTCATAACGCCTAGATTCCTTGGGAAATCCAACTGGCTTATATTGACGCTAACCTGCTTGCAGTATGTCATAATTCTCTCTTACATCCATAAGACTCCATTTATCATCCCTCGAGATGTATATGATCGATCTAGAGGGTGAATTCTAGGGTTCCGAATGACCGACTAACTTAGAGAGTAGGCTGAGAGCGGTCTATTCCCAGGAGTCGTGTTCTACTTTTCTATGTGGTACAAGAGACGAGAGCGGCAATACCGGATATCCCTTTTCTTTAGCGCCGCGTCTCTGGCCGGCGCATTTGGTGGCATTTTGGCCTATGTCGGTATAGTCCGAATCCACGTAGTTAACATCACTAATTCGATCGCAGGGTATCGGGAGAATGGGGGGGATAGTATGGGCAAACGGGTGGCGATGGATTTTTATTCTGGTTCGTAGCAAACCCTATCTGGTTCTGGGCCTAAAGTCTGATGTGTCGATCCAGGAAGGCATACTTACAGTCCTCGTAGCGGCGGCGGCGTATGCTTTCATCCACAATTATCCAGATACGTCAAAATTCCTGACTGAAGATGAACGGAAATTCATCCATCAGCGCCTAGCAGCTGATAGTGATGCGACCCACGCGGAACAGTTTACTTGGGCAGCCGTGGTAGAAGCACTGAAAGACACGAATTGCTGGCTCTATGGACTTGGGTTCCACACGATGAGCCTACCCCTTTATACATTATCCCTATTCCTGGTATGGTTGGTCGAAGACATTTGAGCAACGATGTATCCGCTAATGGTTTCAACAGCCGACTATTATCTCCAACCTAGGGTATTCGGCAGCGACGGCGCAGTTGCTTACCGTGCCTCCTTATGCTTTCGCATTCATAACAACTGTTGCCGTAGCTATCCTCTCCGAGAGGCTTTGCCAGAGGGCGATTTTCATCGGTGGCTCTGCTATTTTCGGCGCAATTGGTTATGCGATCTTGTTAAGTAACACGGATCCGGTTAGCAGGCCTGGAGTAAGCTATGCCGGCGTATTCTTCGCGGCGGGTGGGATTTATCCGTCTACGGCTCTTGTCCTGTCCTGGCCTGCCATCAACGTCTCAAGCCAAACAAAGCGAGCCACTGCCAATGCTATGCAGATTAGTATTGGGAATTTGGGCGCTGTTTTGGGTACGCAGCTGTATCGCGCAACTGACGGACCAAGGTTCGTCGTGGGCCACTCAATGGCCCTAGCATACCTCCTCGCTAACGCTGCGGTGGTGTCAACCTTGGCAATAAGACTAAGGAATGAGAATAGAAGACGTGAAGGTATTGCGGACGAAATCAAGCACGTAGGAGAGGTTGTTGACTGGCGGGGAGACTCGGACCCGCGGTGGCGATTCGAATACTAAGAAAGCGTAGGCAGCATTGTGAAGCAGGCAATCGCACCAAGGACATTCAGGAGCATGCCTGATCTATACCTAGGTACCTAGTACCTACCTCATATATCGAATAAAATGTGAAGAGGAAAGCCGTTTGCCTAGAGTAGAAAGGTCATATATAACGTAAGAAAGAGAAGGTATCTATATATCTATGTGGTTAACAAGAACTGTACATTGTAATGCAATGCGGATATCTACGAAGTTGGAATATGCCGACCGCCCTGATTATCAACTCGAAGCAAAGCTATACCCCTTTTATTTGCGGTCAAGGCCTGCTAGTCGTCTGAATGCCGTGTTCTCTAATATCGGGAACTTGCCAATCATCTGGATATCCTTGCCCTGAGTAAACTGGCTCTTATACCGACCCATGGCCACCTCTGCTAGAAAACGTCCTAGTTCATCCGTGGGGCTACACGCCCATTGAAATCCGCATCGAATGGGTGGGGCAAGAATCGATAGCAAAGCTCTATACATCAGATTGGGGACCGGAATGTAGGGCTTGATGGCATCGTGTCTTGCCGAGTCGACGAAACCTGCACGGATAGAGCTGGCGTGGAAAATGGGGTTTGCTTTCCGCATCTCAGCCAGCGCCACCTCTGTTTCGCCCTTCGTTCGTGCGAAAATGGCAGAGAAACGGCCTGGCTCTGTCGTGGCGCCTGCTCCCGAGACGTACACGAAGTTGAACGGCTCCTGCTCAGACGCTAACGTCTGGAATGCCTTCGATGCTGCTAAGGCATAGTCCTTTGTGATTTTTACATATTCCCTAAACCAGGCGTTAGTTAACGATTAGGGCAATTGTGCGCAGTGTAGGGGACTTACTCCTTGCTGACTTGAGTTTGGCTGATGCCTAGAGCCCACACACATCCTGAGGCCCCCTTGAGCTGAGAAAGCAGCTCAGAATCGTACTTCTCAAAGTCTTTATGGATGATGACATTGATGCGCGGGTCCTTGACATCTTCGGCCATCTTCACAGGCCGTCGGCTGAGAATAGAAATTTTGGTGATGTCTTTCATCTTGATCATGGAGTCTAGAACGCCGGAACCCACCAGGCCCGTTGCCCCTGTAAGTATGACGTGCATGTTCGTTCCTGTCTCTGAATGGATAGAAAAATAAGGAATTGATACGGTCTTGAGCTAAGCTGTTGAGGAGGATTTCCTCGTTTCCTGCGATGCTTTCAATCGCGCTTCTTATAATAAAGAATTCGAGCTATGATAAGATTGAACTACACAGTCATCGGCCTTACAAAGGCATCTAAGAGCTTACGCCAGCCAGATACGCAATTCATTTAGTGGCCTATTCAGGGGTATGATACCCGTTTGGGTGAAATTGGTGGAATTAGCGGTGGGTTAGGGTACGGATTTAGGGCAGTTAACAATGCGCAGTGCATTATCGCCGCCGCCTCTCCGTCAGCTCAGTCAGGGCTGTCGGGCAGCGCTCGCAATCTTTATAGACGTATCGGCTTGACCGTACTGCGTTTATGAGATAATTCTTACTGATAGGAGCATAGACGAGAGACTCCTCAGCTGGAATCGCTGCTCTTATACCCCCGCGGTCATCCATCTAACCTAGCGTGATCGGCAGCGGCGCTTCAGGGACAGTTTCCTTCTGACTACAGAGTACGCACGTCCCATTGTAACATAGGTATCTAATAGAGAGGTACACTGAGATGTATCTCATAGGACCCTGTGTTCTATGTGACCATGATAACTACCTAGGTACCTAATATAGGTCAAATACAGCTCCTGAAAACGTGATGGGAAAAATCTCAATTTTAAAGCCTGCTTTATGAGATTTATATGGGGGATAGTAGGGAGGCATGCTCAGGTCACAATGACAAATCCTACGTCCCAATGAGACTAGTAGCGCGAAGGACTAGCTGCCCACGAATTCTCGTCCGCGGAAAAACACATCAATGCCAAGCCATTCCAGTTGGAGTAAGTGTTAGAAATAGCGTCACTGTCACTGGCTTATACCTGGCAGCCTGGTATATATGCCTAAAACCCCTACCCAGTAATTGGTGGCTTTAGGGCCTGTCCGTTGCTTTAGGAAAGGAAGCCGACGAACATTCGGCGTGGCTCCCGGTTGGTTACTTGGCGCGATATAAAATACAATTCAAGCTTTGACGTGTCAATGCGAAGTACGATGAATTTTCCGAAGTTGATCGATCCTAGGTAATGCACAATCCGCCAATGATAGGTACGTATCGATTTACGATTGAGTATGACTCTCATACTAGGGTGGAAGCAGTGTCGCTGTGAGCAACATCTCATACTCTCTGGATTGCATCTAACAGTCAATACAAACGGCCCGACCTAGTAGTCGCACTGATAGCGTGAGGCTCTACGAGGGGCGTGTCGATCATCTGGACGCTAGAAAGAGAAGACAGATCGAAGGTGACGGAAATACTACTGATGAGATGCAGTATCTGGCTCCAAACCTCAACCGATTTTACTACAGCTTAGCTCTGTGACAATTACATAAAGGTGGTGTCCGCGGACTTGGTTACCGTGATAAGTAAGTCGATATGCGGGAAACACTTGGCGATACATAGTGTATCTGGTGACATATGGGCTTCGCCACCTGCAGCCGCTCACTGCAGCCAGTTCGTACCTACATTGTGTACAGGATAGCCTATATACCTGAGCGATCGACGAATAATCTGATAGGGCGCGTGGGGCTTTCTAGTAATGCATCTTGACGCTTGCCAGAGCGTAAGAGGTGGCTGTCTTACTACATGAAGTAACAGGCTCTGAGTATCAGCTTCCACGCGACTGTCCTGAAACCTGCATTGCGTGACAGAACACCGTATATCAGTATCAGCAACAGTCTGTGGCGCTTCTCAGCAGGTGTAAGTTCGGTTAGGTCAACCACGACCAATTGTTAGTTCCTCCGCCTCCGCCTCTGCGTCAACGGCTCAGCTCCAGCGTCTAGCTGCTGCCTTCCATGTTGGACAGCTGGGCGACTAAGAGGGATTCGCTTATGCGCTCTCTATTGAGCATATTGTCGCAAATAATTTCCAAACCTGGTCATAATTCAATCGAGCCTAAGACTGGCCTCAGATAGGGTCGATGCTTAACGAATGTATAACATCGTCCTATGTTTTATATCGACCAAATTTGGCCCCTCTGATGGCCACTCATATGAACCGGGTGGTGTTCTCAAACGTCATCGATGAGTAAAGAGTCCTCTCTGACTATGAATTGTAGATGGTAGGGCCAGATGAGGAATGCGTCAAGTAAGCAGCTAAGCGAGACGGCATTAGAGGACCCGTACTTACTTTGTTCCAAAGCGAGGCCAATGGATCTGCGAGTTGGTAAAACAGTAGCATTGTCTAGAAAGGTTGGCAATATTTGCAGAACTTAGTAATTCTAGAAGTCCAACAGACGGGTCCTCGAATTGGATGGGATGTGATGTAAGTGAGCTCCCAGTTCCGTATGACTTACTACCTGGTCAAATAAGGGATGTCGTGCTGGCGATGATTGGTAGTCTGGTTGGTCTGGTCTCCTCCGGTTTCTTCCCATAAAGCGTCTTTTTTTGTTTTGTTTTTTGCCAACATTCCCGATTGCGGGACGTGAAAGGAACGGTAGCAATACAGCGTCACGAGAGAAATGCAATAGGACTACGACTACGACATCATCACGTGATACGACAGCTCCATCAAATAACCCTCAATTCCATACCCCTACCCCTGATGGCCCCGGAGGAGCCAGGGAGCTTGGAACAAGGTGCGGGGCCAAGCCACTTCTGCCGACCCAACAACCCTCTCCAAGAACTCCAATACTCCACGACAAGTCCCCGGAGATTAAGAAGACTGGGTACGGTACTAGACTGACGCTACGCCTGATCTTCCCACCTCCTCGTCATATGTTTACAACATCTATGGCCTCCTCTTGTCTGCCGTCTGGGCATATCGGTTCGAATGGCACCGAAATCAGATACTGATTCAAGAGAGGAGGAGCGCCTCGCCGCTTGCTTCAACTGTAAGAAGTCTAAGTTGAAGTGTGTCCGCCCGAACGGGTCTTCTACCTGTACTCGATGCACCCAGCGCTCGATCCAATGTTCGGCGCCGCTCTTTCACGTCGGTCGACATAAGGGAGTGAAGAAGTAAGCTTCTCTACTTAACTTCGCGCAATCTAGCTAACACCTCTCGCAGCAAACACTCGGGGTTGGAGAAGGCGGTATTTCAGATAGAGCAGGCCTTGAGAAGGTCCCACGCCAATTCTATCGACCAGGTCCAAACTGCGGAACAGGCGTCCGAGTTGCGATTTCTGCTCGAAAGAAGCAGAGAACTTTTGAATGGCGAGAATGGGCTCCCGCGGCGCATATCAACACAGAATGGAATGGAGCTCGACCAGTCGTCCGTCTCCCCACAGCAGACTTCAACCTCAATAGGGACATCACCTTCGCAGACTTGTTCGCGCGATGACCCAGTAGTGCACCCTAAAGTGGAGGAGGATCAATTAAGTCTGGATGACGCCGAGAACCCGCTGCAATTACTCGCACGGACATCCGAGTTGCTATCGTCTATAACACCGCAGGGGCAAGGGGCTGGTGTGGCCCGGCTTCCTAAATCTACTCCGAGCCGTGGCTTGGCCGGAGAAGGCGACGACTTACAGAAGTTTTTCGGACGTTTCCAGCCCCGGCTAGATGTCGGCGAAGACCTGGACCCAATTGAGTTGGGACTCATCACCCTCGCAGAGGCCGAGGTTCTATTCTCTTAGTACGCATCAATTGCCTCTAGTTCTAGCTTTCTTATTACTAACCATTGCCGTCCTAGTTTCTACGACAAGCTCGCGCACACACGATGGGGCATTGACCCCGTAATACATACAGTTGACTTCGTACGAAGTCGATCAGCCTTCTTACTGACCTCAATAGCTGCTGCGTCGGCGCTATTTTCACCTTCAATGGAGTCGTTATATAGACGGCTTTCGAATCATAGACAGAAGCTCGCGAGTCTCATCATGGCGCAGCGATACAAGTCTGTGGAGATAGTATTGGCATTCATGGTCAACATACCGTGGATCTCTACCGGCGAGCATTGGGCCGACGACGAGACTTCAACCTACCTGTCCATGGCTTTGACGATTGCCTTGGACTTGTCCCTAAATAAAATTATCCTACCTTCATCGACGGAGCCACGAAGCCCGCGTGATACCATTGCTATTGCCGATTGTATATCTGGCCGAAAAGCACTTGGTATGGATGGGTTTATCGACGTCGACCCAGATTCTCCCAAGGGCCGGAAGCTCCTGAGAAGAAGGGAACGGACCTGGTTGTCCCTATTTGTTCTTGAAAGGGGGTAAGAAAAGCCCGAATTTTCGCCCATGATCAAGCGGCTAACCCAGATTGCTCCAGTGTGTGCCTCGCGAGAGGGAGAGATTATGTTTTACCAATGTCACCGCTTATCGAAAATTGCGACCAATGGCATCTGAGCGACATCGCAGATAGATGGGATGGCTCAATCGTCTCGGTTGCGGTTTTGAGAAGAGATTTGGTAATATTTGCCTTTATTTCTTCTGAACTCCGAGCCTTGGCTAACGAAGCATAGGCAAATCTGATTGCCAAAGTACGAGCGATATGCGACAACTACATCAACGGTACCAACGAATTGACCGTCGTTGATCGGGTCAAAAATGAAATCACCCTATTCTTCGATAGGTGGTATCAGACCTGGCCTGTACAAATAGGCGACCGAGAGCGTAAGTCTTTTGCTACGATTGATTAATACGAATCGCATAGCTAATTTGATCTAGAACTCTCGTTGCCCCCATACGTTGAGATTCTTGCATCCCATACCCGATTGTCTCTGTACAGCTCCGTGATCAATCACGGTACTGCGCCAGTGGCAGCTCGCCATTTCTTCCGCGCCGCTGGCCTCTCTTCTGCGTTGAACGTATTACGAGTAGCCGTTCAAGGTGAAAACCAGCTACGATCGATGCCCAATAATACTGCCATCATGATATCCTTTGCCGCGTGCTTCGCGCTTCGCGTTAGCACGGTCGCGGATGGTCGAGGTTCGAGTCTAGCTCCTAGTATCAGAGCCTTGATCGCGGAGACTACAGATGTCCTGGAGAGGATAGGATCGACCCCCATCCAACGGAAGGGGCTTTCTTGTCTATTTGCTGGGCAGCTGAGACAGATCTTGAAGTTTGCGTCACGGTCTTCGGAAACTGTCCAACCCCTACCGGAGCCAAATGGAGAGCTGCATAAGAACGCCTCTATCTACACCGACTTGAACGCTGCTCATCTGGCCAACCACCAAGGGGCTATACAATTACCTATTACGGCGACTTCTCTACCTCCGGATTATTTATTGTTCTCTACCATGTCTAACGAGAACCAGTTGGATGAGGCGATAAATAGTACGGACATTGGGCTCAATGCATTCTGGGAAGATTTTCAATTCCAAAGCGCTGACTTGGACTGGATGGATTGGTCTACGTTCGGGACCTGATGTACAAATTCTATGTCTTGGGTATGAAGGTACGAAGACACGAGGGCACGAGGACATGGCATTACGGCGTTGGCGGTTAAAGGGAGCATTGACGTGGTGTTGGGCATAGGTAGGTACCTAGGGGGTAGGTTTGGAAATGGTGTTTGGATAATTACGGTTCAATGTATTCGATATTCGACATTTGTCATCCTTCAGCCCACGCGTGAGGAGTGTGGATAGAGGCGAGCGGGTTACATCCTGTTCCAGGACCCTTCTCGCAGCAGATGCTACTGCATATGCTACTGCAAATGCTACGGGAGGGTTGCAGGCAACAGCTTGATGAAAATTAAATAAGCAGTTCAACTAACGCCACGGCTGATTATTTGTTATTTGATTACGTACTATGTATGTTTACTAAAGAGACCAACACAGCGTCTCATCATGTCCTTCTAGAACGATGTTGGAACAATTGCCATTGCCACGATGCAGCCTTGGCTGCAAAGCATTGTCTATGGCACGGCATTGTGCATGCTCAATGTAACAGACCAACGTATCGAAGCTGTTAGTGGCACATTCGTTGAGGCCAAGCCAATATATACCTAATACTACCTATGTACCATATAGACCCTGAAATGGTGATATCTGTTGAAGCACGGTTATTGGCCAGGTGTGCAGATCCGGTCATCTGTCCCTTGCATTTTCGATCCTACGCACAAATAGAAGCTTATCATGTGGTGGTAGTGGAGAATCAGACCCTTGGTCAGCTCTTCCAGCCAGCCAGCTTGTGTTTCTGGGCGTGCATTTGTCTAGTAAGGAATCGGCTTCACATCTTAGTTTTGGGTAGGTGGACTTACCCCAGAAATCTTAGAGCTCTCGGCGATAGATGAAGCCCCGCACTAAGTACTTGTCCCCCGCAGTGCTCCGCGCTGCTCCCGTTAGTATCTGGGTCCGCTTTGTTGTGATGGTGACGATCTTTACGGCTTACTCCCTCCCCAAGACCAAAGCTACCCCACACTCCAACTACAACGGGTTCAACGGTAGGGAGGCTTGCCGGACCCCTGGTCTCCCAACCTTCATACCACAAGAAGCTCTCGTAAGGACCAAGCTAATGTAGTAATCTAAATTCCCCGCAGCCCAACTGGTGTCTCTCTTCAGGCGTACCGAGTGTGATTCCACCAATGCGTGAGTCCCTTATTTAATCGATGGTCGCGAAGCTTTTAAAGGTTGATTTTGCTGTGCTCTTTGTTCGTAGAGACCGGTCCAACCACCCTCAACCTCTCCTTTCACCACTTTCCCGACGCGCAAGGAAGAAAAGCTGCAACGATGTCGTCCTCAGAGTCCGGCGATCCTAACAAGGCAACGGTGGAGGAGCTCGAGAAGGGGCAGCAGACCTTGGTACAGGTCAGCGATGCAGACAAGAAGCTGACGCGCAGGATTCTATGGAAGCTAGACACGAGGTGCTACCCAACCATTTCTTTGGTATTCACTCAGCTTTTCGACGACTGAAGAGTTGAAGAAGGGGGGAATAGAATATAAAAATCAGGTCTAACCGTGGAAAACTAGAATTCTTCCTATCCTCGCCCTCCTGTTCCTCTGCTCGTTCCTGGACAGGACGAACGTTGGCAATGCGCGACTCTACCATCTAGAGGAGGACATTGCCATCACGGACGAAGAGTATGACCAAGGTCTTGCCGTCTTCTACGCCACCTACATCCTGAGCGAAATTCCGAGTAACTTGATCCTCAAGAAGCTCACGCCCGGAATTTGGCTTCCGTGCCTGACATTCCTCTGGGGTATTTCTGCCATGTGTCTCGGATTTGTCCAGAACTTCGCCGGCTTCGTCGGCGTTCGTGCACTGCTTGGGTAAGATTCGTCTTCGTCTTTACTTCCGCCTTCCGCGATTGGGTCGATTTTCGACATACCGCAGCAAGGCATCTTCGAGATAGCCCATTTGCTAACTCCGAATCTTTAGATTGACTGAAGGTGGTCTGCTACCCGGAATTGTATGTAAAGCGACCCAGCTATCAACGTATCATAACTCACAAGTGTTGTAGGTCCTCTACCTGTCGACCGTCTACACGAGAGGAGAGCTTGCGCTGCGAATCGGTATCTTCTACACTGCTGCCTCTTTGTCGGGCGCGTTCGGAGGTACGTCTCCCCTTTTTATGCCGTACGGCCTTTTGTACAAGGGATTGTGTCTGACAATTTCTAGGTCTTTTGGCTCGCGGTATCTCCGAGATTGGAACTGGGGGTGGCCTCAACAGCTGGAGATGGATCTTCGTGCTCGAGGGTCTATTCGTGAGTGACTGTTAATCTCGTAGAAGCCATTTTGCAATGCTAACCCACGAAAAGACTGCTCTGGTCGGAATTGCTGCCTACTTCATCCTTCCGAACGGTCCTGGATCGGCCAAGTTCCTTACTCCAGATGAGCGTGTATATGCTGTCAGTCGTCTTCACGCACCCTCCCACGGCGGCGGCAACAGTGAGAAGTACGTCTTGTCTTAGCATTTTGTTTATGCGGTATCATGTTGACCAATTTCTAGGGAGACCAGTGAAAAGTTCGCTTGGGGCGAAGTCTCTCGTGGTGTCTTCTCCATGCAGACTTGGTTCACAGCCTGTGCATACTTCGGCATTCTCAGTGGACTGTACAGCTTCGGTCTCTTCGTGAGTCCCACCGATCCTGCTTTTGCGTTTTGTCTCCTAATGGTCATTAGCTCCCGACAATTATTTCTGGTTTGGGATACACCGCAAACGAAGCTCAGCTATGGTCCGTCATTCCCTATGCGGTGGCTTCCGTGGTTACAGGTATGTAGACCATATCTTTCTTTTTCACCTTGAATGCGAGGCTTACATGAAGCAGTGATTACCGCATATATCTCCGACCGCTACCGCATCAGAGGCCCCGTCATGTTGGGCTCGCTGCCATTGGCGATTATCGGATATGCCGTGATCGCAAACACGAACAACAACAGGGTCAAGTACGGCATGACGTTCCTCATGGCTACTGGTCTATACAGCAGTGTGCCGCCTGTCCTTGGTTGGCTCTCTAACGTAAGTTGTGCTCCACATCCTTATTGATATGGATGTCCCTCTCGAGGCATTTTTTCAAATGCCACGGCGTCGATCCAAGTCCTTGCACATACCTGTTCTCATGCTGACGTCGAATAACGTAGAACTCTGCTGGTCACTACAAGCGAGCTACTACGAGTGCCCTGCAGCTTGCGATTGCCAACTGTGGTGGATTCGTCGCTGTCTTCATATACCCCAGGTCTCAAGGACCGACCTACCACGAAGGGCACACTATCATCCTGGGTCTTCTGTGCTCTGGATGGGTCTTGTGAGTATTCCGCCTCTGGTCGATGAGACCCTAGAAAGAACCCCAACCGTCTAACAGATCGGCAGGATCCTCTGCAACGTGCTATACTGCGCCAAGATCAACCGGGACAAGGCGAATGGCAAGTACGACAAGTTCCGCGGCTACGGTGACGACCGTGACCCGACATTCAAGTTGGTGCTATAAGTATAAGTCGTGCGGAATGTTAGCAATCTTGTACGCGAAACGGCGTTGGTGACGAAACACCTACGATCGGGATTCTATACGGGTACGAGATTAATATGAATTACTCCGGGAAAGGTCGAGGAAGAACGGAGGTGGTTTTCAGTCCTTCGCAAGTATTCGATAAATATCCAATGGTCTTTTAGAATTATGTCTGTATATAGGCTGGCGAGAAGGATAACGGTATAGAATGAGATGGCGAGATTTCCAGGAAATCCTTGGGTATAGCAAATAGCGACTAGAAAAATACAATATTCATATAGTCGCTACATGAGGTCCTCGAGCGCTGAAAACATTGGTTCGTCATTGAGAAGCTCATGGGGATGAGTTGTTGACCTCGGTGTGGCCCAACCTGCTCAGCTTCGGTACCGAAGTAGATATATGTAAGGTACCCAATATATATACTCCCATGGTTCATGAGCCCCTTAAGGAAAACACCACACGATGCTCTCGTGAACATATGTTACCGGCACACAAATAACTCCCGAGGATTGAGGCTAGGACGAATGGAAATCTAGCTGCCTCGGAATATACCTTAGGTACCTAAGGTACCTAATGCAACTAACTCAGCGGCCCGATTCAGTGGGCTGTAGGCAACACAGCCGCTGTGGCTTAAACAAATACAGAGGGTCCTACGGCGGTGTCGGTGGTTCTTAAATCGCCGACTTCCCTTCCAGCTTGAGCCGCGGCATTCTCTCGGCATCCCCAGGGCAAACAGTTCCACTGTAGAGCGGTAGCTTAGGTACAAACCAACGCCTAAGGCCGCCTGGAACATGGGAAGAATACTTAATTCACAAGCTGATGACGTCGGCTAAACCCGTCGAACGACTGCGACAGTGGTATTTCCCGTGGACGTGAACGGATACCATTAGACCGAGGAGAAATAGCAATTGACTTACCAATCTATAGTAGAGCCAAACAGCAATTGTTTCTTGTTTACCTGTCGTTTCTTACCTACTCCCCCCTCCTTCATCACCTCGACTAGCGAACACGATGTCGAAACTCTCAGATACCGTCAAGGCTCTCATCAACGCAAGCCATGCGAAACCGGGCTACACTCCGTCCTCGGCAGGCGTGCAAACGGCACTGACGCGATTTGCAAGCGATGCGGCCGAGAAAAAGGTCGGACTACCGGCGTGGGTAACGTTGTCGGTAGGTTGACCCGGAGCACACTGCTTAATATTTCTCCTTTTACCGGCCATCTAGAAAATGGACAAGGAAAGGGTGGCACAATGTGGAGAGAAACAAGACATGAATGCTGAACGACGGGATTCTCTGCTATAGACGGCCGTGTCCGCGACGTTGAACTGCCCCGAGGCCATGACGCAGATCTTCCACATAGCCAGCTCGACGCCGACATCGACATCGCGCACGCCCGTGCAGAACGCCGAGCTGATCCGCGAGGTCGGGCTCAAGTGCATCTCGTTCAACGGCATCCCGCGGTCCATCAACACGCTCGGCGCGTTCCGCAGCAGCCTGCCGGCGGACGTGGGCGCGGCGCTGAGCACGACGCCGACGCGCGAGCTGACGGCCGACAACCTGGCGGTGCGCAAGCGGGACGGCCTCGCGCTCTGGGACAGCGTGTACGTCGGGTTCGAGCGCAAGCTGCTGGACAAGCTGGCGCAGTCGCACCCGGACCTGCCCGTGCACATCCTCAACGGCCACTACTCGAACCTGCTGTCGAACCCGCGGGGCGCGACGCCCCCCGGCGGCCCCGGCAACAAGGTGGGCCGCGTGCTCACGTCGCTCGTGGCCATCGCCTGCCTGCGCGCGCAGACCGGCGTCGGCCCCCAGGTCGTCTCGCACGTGTTCGGCCTGCGCAAGGCGTACGACAACGGCGACGCGCACGCCGCCGGCGAGGAGCCCGTCGAGGGCGGCTCGTGGCTGGCTACCGAGGACGGCAACGTCTGGATACTGGAGAACATCGACAAGCTGGTGAATGTTATTAGCGGTGGCGAAGGGACCACGTTTGCGCCTGGGATGCGGCCCAAGTTATAAGAGAGAGAGGGGGGGGAGAGATAATGAATCGATGAATGATAGCTATCTAACGCATTGGCGAATAAATTGAATGAATGTATATAAATAAATTGCAGGACGGTCTCGTCGAACGGTACCTCAGCTAGGATATATATGAGAAGTACCTGCAGAGAATATCTGTACGCTCACAGCAAAAGGATCATATGAGTCAAGAATATAAATTCTATATAATAACAAAATAACGCTAATGCCCGATTTCCGTACCTGAAGAAAAGTCTTTGCTTTCTATGTACAGCGATAATATGCTACTAATATGAACACGATCGCGTCTTTTCTCTCTTCCGTCGTATCCGTAACCCACCTAGAGCAGGCTTAGAAAGTCTTGAGGTCGTCCGCAACGACGAACTCGGCATCGGTCTTGGCCTTGACGGTCTCGATATCAACGCCCTCGGCGATCTCAGCAAGAGTCAAACCACCCTTGACGCGGTCGACCTGGAAGACGGCCAGGTCGGTGATGATGGTGCTGACGACGCCCTTGCCGGTGAGGGGCAGCTGGCAGTCCTGGACGATCTTGCTGCGGCCCTTCTTGTCGACGTGCTCGGTGGCGACGACGATCTTGGTGCGGTCCGGGTTCGACACGAGGTCCATGGCGCCGCCCATCCCCTTGAAGACGCGGCCCGGGATCATGTAGTTGGCCAGGTCGCCCGATGCCGACACCTGGAAGGCCCCGAGGATCGACACGTCCACGTGGCCGCCCCGGATCATGGCGAACGACTCGGCCGAGTCGAACGTCGACGCCCCCGGCAGCAGCGTCACCGTCTCCTTGCCCGCGTTGATCAGGTCCGGGTCCGCCTCCTCCTCCGTCGCCGGGTACGGCCCCATGCCCAGGATGCCGTTCTCCGACTGCAGCCAGACCTTGGCGTCGTCCGGCAGGTACGACGCGGCGAGCGTGGGGATGCCGACGCCCAGGTTGACGTAGTAGCCGTCGTGCAGCTCCTTGGCGGCGCGCCGCGCGATGCGGTTGCGCGCGTCCAGCGTGGTGGGCTTGCCCGAGGAGGCGTCTTCCTTGGGCGGCGCCACCTTCAGCACCTCGAAGTTCTTGGGCGCCGTCGCCGGCACGATCCGGTCGATGAAGATGCCCGGCAGGTCGACGGCGTCCGGCTCGATCGACCCGATCGGCACGATGTTCTCGGCTTCGACGATGGCGACGCGCGCCGCCTTGGCCATGAGGCCCGCGTACGTCTTGGTTGTGTATCTGGGAAATTTTGTGAGTATGGGGGCTCCCACCCCGTAAGAGGGCCGTGTGCATGGAGACTTACTTGAAAACACAGTTGCCCGCCTCGTCTACCTTCCACGCCCGCAGAACGGCGACGTCGCCCGGCAGCGCTGTCTCCATGATGTAGGATTTGCCGTTGAAGACCCTCGTCTCCTTCGGCTTGCCCTTCTCTAAGACGGCTTCCGGGGTGAACCTGATGGGAATCTCGCCGGTCTCGACGAAGGTCTTGCCGCCCGTCGCCGTGAAGAAGGCCGGGATGCCAGCTCCGGCGGCCCTCAATCTCTCGGCTAGCGTGCCTTGCGGACACAGCTCGACGCCTATCTTCCCCGTCAGGTATTGCTTCTCGAGCTCCTTGTTTGCTCCCAGGTACGAGAGCACAATGCGACTTAGTCGTCCGTCTTTTGTGAGGAGGCCCAAGCCGTGGTCGCCCTTGCCGGCATTATTCGAGACAGCTGTTAGGTTCTTGAGGCCCTTCTTGTGAATAGCTTGGATGAGAGTTTCTATAGTTTAGGCACGTTGTCAGTTGGCTACTCGTATAACCTCAATACTACGAGACTCTACTTCAGTTGAAACTTGCTTTGCGAGTTAATCCTACATACCAGCAACACCGCATAGACCAAACCCGGCACTCAATACCACAGCGCCATCTTCAATGTCCGCGATGGCCTCATCTGCCGATTTATAGACCTTAGAGCCGCCTCGAACCTTTGCAGGCGCTTCGGTTGAATAATGCCGATGCGATCGCCGAGGACAAAGTGTGAGCCTCAAGTTAGTGGCGGCCGCAGCAGAAACGATTCCGTATTGCCGTCGCACACTGGGTGTTGCCCATCGGTATGAGAGTTGGGTAGAAGCTCGCAGCGCCACACTACGCGCTCGCGCCATCTTAGGAGAATGAGTGGCTGAGGGGCAGATCGATAGAGGAACTAAGCTGTTGAGCTAGGGCTGGAGAGCTGTACAGTTTAGAGAGTCAACGTGTCATAGGCGTCGCGCTCTTAGAATGCGTATATCTGTCTCCTTCGTTCGTTTACGGAGCTCATTGAGAAACGGTTTACTGATTTATTGATACCAATTGGGCATTTTTATTTACCATGACGAAATAAGTTCGCCGAGGTTCATTTTCGGTGTTCCTCTGCCTAATTGCTTTTGGCACTTCGTCGGGCCTTTATCTACGCCCTAGCCATCTTCTCCCTTTGCCGTTTCTGCCGTTCCCGCTTTCGGGTAAGTATCGCGCGAGAAAGTGGAGGAACGGAATTAGAACACCATCCAAGACTTGCGGCTCACTTGCAGGTGATTATCTAATGCTCAACTCCTGAGTTAGTCGCATGACTCGTACACGTACAGTCATGTAGAGTGGCTTGTATTGCGACGACATCGGCTGTAAGTAGGGACTTCGTTCGGAGCTAAACCAGCTTGCCGGGACATGTTTTACGCAGTGGTTCCAGATCACAAGGGGCCAGTCGCATTCCAGATGTATCGCCGCTTTACATCATCACGACGTAGAATATGTACATGATACTACGGAAAAGTCGACACGCACTAGCCTGCTAGCTATATAAACCTTGGAACCGTCTTCACATTAACTTGGTATCTTCAAACAGCAGCAGCAAAAATTCAGTTGCTCCAGCAAGAAAAGAAAGGGGTAGCAAGAGTTTATGGAGTAACAATCCGGTTCCGTGTTCATGTAGGACCCCTTTAAACGCTGCCGGCCTTCCCGGGTACAATGCAAAATAACAAAAACAAGACCCAATAGAGGGCCGGGGGTTATCAAGATGAAGGATCGCTGATTTTCAAACGAAACAATATCCCGGCTCTCCCGCTAACGCCCAACGCTCTCGACCCGAACACCAAGTTCACTCATCTCTCCGGCATTGATGATTCCCTTACCGTCGAATAACCACTTGGGCTTGTTCATGTTAAAGGCAATCTTGCGCCAATCTAGTCGTGTCTTTGGTCTACCTTCGTCCGAATTTCCGGCTGTAGAATAGCCGCTCGTCCTGATGAGACCACAATCCAGGCAATCGCTTTCACAGGCTGGTTCCGGTACATAACGGCTCAAGGGGTCATCGACGTTCTCTGCTGCCGAAGAATTGCTCAGGAGGTATTTGTGCAGGGATAAGATTTCTGTCTCCGTTGGACCATTGGATCGGTGCGGAAACGGTCGAGGATCGGTGCTCTTCGTCGTTAACGATGAAGACGCATCCTTCGAGATTGCCTTTGGAGCGTTTCGGAACTCGTCAAACTCGGTCGTTATTAGAATGGCGTGGCTCCTCGCGCAAGCCTCATCGGCACTAGAATAGACCTCGATTGGCCCTCCATCTTCCTTCAATGCAGCCTCGTCTCGAACCAGCGCTTTTATCTCGGCTTTGACCACCACGGGGTTACAGCAGGGGTCAAAAATAGCAATCTCCTTAGGGCCCTCCACCAGAAGCGTCTTGATGATTTCCAGCGCTGGCGATTCTCTAGTGTCCGAAGTATTGGCCTTGAACGCGTAGCCGAGTAATGTAATTTTCTTGCCCGCGAGAGTGTTATTCAGACAAGCGATTACCCGTCTGGAGAACCGGTCACGTTGGTATTCGTTCATGACGATTACCTGTCTCCAGTATTCACCAACTTCGTGTAGGCCGAGAGATTCCGCAAGGTATACCAGGCTAAGAATGTCCTTCTTAAAACAACTCCCGCCAAAGCCAATGCCCGCCTTAAGGAACTTATCCCCGATCCGGGGATCAGAGCCGATGGAGGCCGCTATCTCATCGACGTTTGCTCCGGTTTTCTCGCAGATCGCAGATATGGAGTTAATGCTGCTGATGCGTTGCGCCAGCATCGAATTTGCCACGAGCTTCGCCAATTCTGACGAGTAGACATTGGTGGTAAGAATCCGTGATCGCGGAACCCATGCCGCGTAGACGCTCGCCAAAGCTGCGCTCGCTAAACGACCAGATGGTGTCGACGAGGACCCGATCAAAACCCGATCGGGGTACATTAGATCCTTCATGGCAGTGCCTGCAGCCAGGAATTCCGGGTTCGAGAGGATTTCGAAGTGAATACCGGGTCGATGAACCGCCATCTATGGAGTGTGTTAGCCATAAATCTTCTACTTTTATAGGCTCATTAAAGGTCTAAACTTACAGTGTTCTTGACTAGATCGGCTGTCCTACACGGAACTGTAGATTTCTCTACGATGATGGCCCCTGGTCGTGCGTGTTGCGCAACCTCGCTAGCAACAGCCTCAAAAGACGTCATGTCCGTCGCGCTCCCTGCGCCGACACCTTTCATCTTCGTTGGGGTATTGACCGCAATAAGAACGATATCCGCCTCGCTAATGCACTCCCCCACCTGAGTCGAGAAGAACAAGTTCGGCGGTCTAGCCGGCACAGTGACCTGGGCATCGTGTTGCAAGAGGTTACGGCCAGAGAAGGTCAACAGATGCGATCGCTGATGTTGGTCAGTCGGCTCGTTAGTGAACTGGAACTGTCTACTCCCGTCGCGAGCGATGCGGACAATGTCCCCTAAACCCGGCTCGTATATAGGCAGATGCTCAGAATTCCACCGTCGAATTCGTTGCTCGTTCTTATCAACAACTGTGACCCGAAGATGGGGATTCAGATAGGCCATAACTGCGGCCGTCGGTCCACCTATTTTGCCACTTAGTCTTGTTGTTCAATAAGCCCAACGCGAATAGTCAGAGAAGAAAGCGACTTACCGACATAGCCAGCACCTACGCAGCATATGTTGGTAACCGGGCGGATCATGTCTTGCACCGCATTCATCATTGCGTGCGGTAACCCCTCGATATCTGCCGCGGTGAGCATAGGGCTAGATGAAGAACTTGCGCCTGGAGTGGTAGGGGCAGTTGAAGCATCATCGGCGAAGACGCCGTTAGGACCAAGACCAGGCATTGCAAAGAGATCCATGAAATTCGGATACGATAGATTATTTGATGCAATCGCGGGATTCCCTCTAAATAGCTGGCGGATAGCCGAGCGTGGTATGAGTATGAGCAGGGAGAGGGCCGCTTCTTAGTCGGAACCCGTTAGTTTGAGCCACGGCGGCGTGTAATATGTATTGATAAGAAAAGAATAAAGTCGTGGGATCCGTAGAAGAGGAGACACACGAGGAGGTCGTGAAACTAGAAGAAGTGATTATAATACGAGGTAAGGTGAACGTAGGGAGGTAGGTAGGCTCCCAGGCAGACGAGCAACCAAGTAGGGAACGTGACTTCTTACTTGCTAAGTAGGTGTTGAGGAGAGTCACCAGAGCGACAGGAAACCGACAGTGTGTTTATTAAGTGAGCTGATAGGAGCTACGAGGTCATGCCTAGGTATGATGAAGGGAAAGGAAGAAACCTAGCAAGGGAGGGAGGCCGTGGGGCTCTTAGATATGTATGTAAGGGCCAGCTCTACGCGCAACGACATCCAAGTGCATGTACTCCCGAAACGCCACTTGACCTTAAAAGACACATGCAACTTTAAGTACCTAGAGGTAGCCAGCCTCCCGGATAGGAAGACCAGGAATGTTTACCTACCCTGGTAAAGGATGAACGATCGCGTCAAGCTTCAACCGGAACCCTGGCTGCATACGCATGTGGCGCGACCTAGATAGACGAAGCGCGGGTAAGCTTCCTTCTGCTTCTGCTTCAGCTTCAGCTTTGTCCCACAAGCCATCATTGATCACTGTACCATTGTGTACCAGTGTCGAAGGAGGGAAAAAGGAGGGGGGACCAGACAAGAATACATGCAGGCAAACAGATCAAGAACTCCTAGACTGCATGCGCCAAGTGTCATTGCCGCCTGGTAGGCTTGACGAACGAGTACGTGTACCACAGGTATACCGTGCCATTGGTACATGTGTATGTAGTATGAGGTATGTAGATGAACAACAGCAGTGGCCAGGACTGTCCTACCGGTGCGAGTAATTCTACCATGAGGTACTCAGACGGGCAGGCTTACTGAGGTCGAATGGATCTCAAGGTCGAAGAGCTAGGTCGCAGTCTACTGAACTTTACGCATATGTAAGGCACCTGGCTACCCACCAGCTGCAGGTGGGAATGACAGCGGCGGGATACCTCTTCAGACGCTTGAAGGAAGTTAAAAGTAGGTAGTTTCTGCGTTGAGACTTCGTAATTAAGCCTGCTCATGTCACAGACGATATGCCTGAGCAGCCCGGACAGAAGGAAAGGCTAAGAATATATATCCAAACCCTCTACCGAGGAGAAGGTAGTCGGAAAACTTAGGAGGTACAGAGGGTAAGTTCTGTAAAGAATTAGCATGTAGTTTAAGATCAAAGTACCTAACCTCGGGAGATATCAAAGGATAGGTGCAAACCCTCAACATCGCACCTCAGCTTGGCGAAACTTAGGGATAACTATGGGATGAAGTATCAGTCGATATGTGCTACTGTACGCGTACGGTACTGCAGGTATCTAGGTTGTTAATGACAATCTTTGTCAAGGCGACTTAGTCGAATGCGAAACTTCATCCTTTGTAGTATCGAGAGGAACAAGAGAAAGTGGATTAAAGGAAAGACGGTTATCGCAGGTGTTTTCTTACGGGACAGATAGCCAACAGATAAGCGGGATGGGAGATGCTAATTCGCAAACGGGACATGCGACAATCCGGATAACCTCAGATAATGATAACCTCAGCTAATGGCCAAGGTGCATGTGACATATGCCCCCGTACTAAAGGCTACAGCCTCCATCCGAAGCCCTTGTAAGACTTCTCGTCAAAACCAATCACTCCGGACTCATAAAAACTAAACTGTAGATCTAGTAGGACCCCGGATTCTCATGTGGATCTCGAGCGACGTTGTCGAGAAATGTGCTTCCTATCGACTCAATGATTGGCGCGCTGACTCCTTCGCGTGTGCTACTACCAGAGCTTATCATTGGATGGAGCTGGCAGAAGCGAAACAGACCTAATGAGCCTAGAAAAAGAGATGTTATGACGTGCATATTAACTTTGCTGAGTCCACCTACGCCACCGACAATATCAAATCCCGCTTAGTGATCCAACATTGCATCGGCAACTTCAGATGATTGCTCAGAATTAAACACTCACGCCTATTTTATTATTTTAACCTCCTCGCCCAGGATTAGACACTCGGAGGTACGTGACTAAGTAGATTCGTGGTCTTGTGCCCTCCTAAAGGGGGGGAGGAGATGAGTGAAGATGACCTGAGCTTGACCTGAGCTTGACCTGAGCCACCACCTATCCCTACGAGCCGCGTTCTACACCTGCCGGTGACTCTTCAAGACTACATCCTACGCCGCCACAGAGTGTATACACCACTAGTGGCTGACTATCATTTCCTTTACCTTTATCACGGGAGTGTTGCATGCAGGTAGGCAGATGCTATCAGCTGCCGTTGATGTTTGATCCTTCTTTCGCCTTGACGCAGAACCACCGACTCGGATGCATCATCTACTCGTAGTTTTTTCTATTTTCCTCCAATATATTATTGATATCAATCCCATTTCTAGACCTTACTCCAGTTCATTACCGCTTCCCCCCTCCCTTTCTATTCTTATCCAAGCCACACTCCCCTCTCGATTTTACTCATAAGGCTCCCGTTCAAACCAAAGAGCTATCCCATCCCATTGCTTCTACCGGGTTTATATCCTATTTCTATCTTTTCGTCGTGTGTGTATCCTAAGGCTGCCTTATTAATCGTCATTTAACTGATATATTTAGCAGCGGCCATTAAAGAAAACCCACAGAGACATATGCTGTACTTTAATCTCTGGGTATCTTTTACCTGGCTAGTCTGCAACTTCAGTTGAGAGTTGACAAACTCCCAGCACATTGTGCGGCGCAACTTATTATTACATTACGTTGAATTGGCGGAAGGAGAGAAGATGGAGGGAAACTCGCATGACCTAGATGTCTTCCCCCCTGGTCTACGCGGGCGGCGAATCCTGCTCTGCACAGAGAGCCTTGGCCCCGTAAATGGTGTGTCGCGCACGACCATGATGCTGGTAAATCATTTACGATCTCACGGAGCCGTGGTTTCGGTTGTTGCACCGTATAACCACACCAAAGTGAATACCTTCAAACCCATCGGCTCTGATACTACCGTATCTCTACCATATAAGGAGGAAGTGAGGTTGGCCGGGTATCCTCTACCTTTTAACCCCGAGCTCTCCGTAGCATATCCATTACGGCTATCCGAACTATATAGGCAGACGTTCGGAGGCCCGCCAGACGTCATCTATCTGGCTAGCCCTGCATCAGTAGGCTTCCAAGTGATGCTGCAAATGGAACAATACGCAAAAGAGTCACAAGTACCAATAATATGCAACTTCCAGACCGACTTGGCAGGATATTGCTCTATCTTATTTCCATGGCCACTGGGCGACATCGCGAATCGAGTTTTTGCCATGGTGCAAGGTTACCTCTTCCGGAATGCGTCGGTCAAAGCTCTATTCTATCCGAGCAACTTCGTTAAGAAGTACTTGAGACACGTTGCAGGCGTGCCGGAAAAGAAGATGGATTTGCTGAGACGAGGGGTTGACACCGAGAATTTCAGTACAGCAAAGAGAAGTGAGGAGTTGCGGAGAAAATGGGCCCCGAATGGCGAGCCCATCCTATTCACCTGCTCACGATTGGCGGGCGAGAAAGGATTCAAGTTCTTGGCGGAGGCTGCCAAAGAGTTGGACAAGAGGGGGATGGAGTTCAAGCTTGTCGTTGTGGGCGGAAACCGAAACCCGGTTGTCGAACAGGAAGTGAAGGATATGTTCACACCTCTGAAGGAGAAGGAGAAAGTGATCTTCGCCGGTTTCAAAGTAGGAGAGGATCTGGCGGCACATTACGCCTCAGCCGACATCTTCCTGCATTGCTCCATCACCGAGACATTCGGGCTGGTAGTTTTGGAGGCGATGGCGAGCGGCTTGCCCGTCATCGCGCGAGACGAAGGCGGACCGAGCGACATCATCGAACACGGCATAAATGGATTTCTTGTCCCCCCTAACGACTTGGAGGGGTTCGTGGTAAAGGTCCTGGAACTTGGGAATCACCACTCGCGCCGTACCTCGATGGCCGCGAAGAGCAGGGCATATGCCTGCGAGGCCACATGGGGGAGGGTTAGCAACAAGGCGGCCTGGAAGATGTACGACATGATCATCGAGTCCGAGAAAGACGGGGAGACGGGCGGCCCCGCGACGCAACTACCCATCAATAGCCGGCTGCTCCAGATCCCCTCCGTGCGACAGCTTCTTGTCTCGTTGATCACGGAAGTAAAGCAGGCTTTTGCACTTTCTGTCATCTTGGCATTCTGGGCCGTCGTTGGTAGCTACCTCCTTTTCGCAGAAGCCGGGCACTACATTAAGACTCATGTGCCGTTTCTCTGATGCCCGAGCGAAATTCATCGTTGTGGACAGAGGGTTGAGTCTTACGATTAGGGGTTCCGGGTTTAGCTTCCCCAACCCGAGTCACCAACCCCCATCCCATTGACGTCCGGGTAGTTGCACTCGAATCGAAGTATTTCGTGGAACCTGTAGTGCACATTGCATCACGGTTCGTGCACGATACCAGCGTTTCTCCCAGCAAACAAACCACGATTTAGATTCCGTTACACGATATGTTGCATCGCAGCACGATATCGAGAAATGATGAGCCAATGAATAGGATGGTTGATGGATTTATTGCGTTGTTTTCTGTCTGGGCGCATTTGTACCTAGATACCCCTTGGGTGAGATGTAGAGAAAGCTGATCACACATGAGAGTGCCCGAACACGACACGCAAAACGTCCTGTGTCCGTTCAACCTGTGCAAACTCCTCGTTCAAGCTTGCGAGATTTACGCCGTGCACGGTCTCGGCATCGTAACCTCCTTTCGCAAAGGTAGCGCATGCATCACCCGCTAGAATGATGTCGCCTTCGTCCAGATCGCCGTTTGGACTGGTTATAGACACGACCCTTAGATTGCTGGCCATTCGAGTGGTCGTACTAACGCATTGATCCGTGGTCAAGCCGACTATGATGAGCTGTCTAACTCCTTGGCCTCTGAGATACGCCTCTAGTTCGGTGCCAATGAAGGACGAGTTGACGTTCTTGACGAATATCTTCTCGCCGGGCTCCGGCCTTGCCACTGACATTGGCTGCACTGCATCTAGGATTTGGCCGTTTATCTCGATCTGGTCCCCGGGGCGCAGGGGTGAGTTCGGATAGATGCTGTGATGATGAACGTGACAAATCGCCACGGAATTCGATGAGCTCTCAGGACCCCCGCCCTGTTTCTTATTGTGCTCCCTCACGGCACTTAGCAGTAGTGCAATGTTCTCTTCACAATCCGGCGTACTGCGACTGGGCCCCCAGTGTGTCGGATGCAGTAAGCCATTCTGAACGTCGATGACAAGCAAGGCTGTTTTTGTAGCATCGGCAGGCTTCATCTTTTCGATAGAAAGGAAGCCAAATATTTATTGCAACTGTGGCTGTAAATAACATCTGAAACAACCCAGCTTAGATCTGGTCCAGTGTTAAATGAGGAATTGATGGAAGTATCACCAACGATCGCTTTCATCGGGACATATCAGCGGGCAGACGGTGCAATCGGGGCATGAGTCACATACATGACTAGAGCCGAGCCACTGCGTTTTTCTCTAGATAGCATGAATGTACTAACCGAAGGGCGTTCAGCAGAATGTCCAGTTTCGCAGCCGACCAACATGATACTTGAGGTAAGCTGCTAGACTCAAGACAATATCTCATTTTTCATTCACAAAATCAAACATTGCGATCACCTTCCCTCTAGGGCTGGCATAGAGTAGGCTGAGTCAGTTGCTCAACTTGATACTGCCAAGTTGCTAACAATACGTAGCTGACTGAACTGCGCACTCCTTCAATTGAACTCAGTCGCGTGTTCTCTCGAAGAAGGAAAGTCGGCGTTGTAGGATACGAGCCTCATCTACTGTAGATGGAGGATCAAACGATGAGGGCACCGCGGCTTAGCAGTAGGTACTCCCTCCAACTTCTAACCTTTAGGGAATATTCCAATCATGCCTTGAAACGGCCGTTGAAAAAGATTTAGAACGCGATCTTTGAAATTAGTCTCCCAGAAAATTTCCTTCTTGTACAGGCTTGAGGATAAGCATCCTATTATAAGCATCGAAGCTTACAATAGAGGGATGCATCATGAATTTCTCTCGTGTATGTAATTGTCGTGATGGGAATCTCAGCTGACTAAGAAGTCTCGCTTCCCTCAATGCTACCGAATCCGGCAGTTTTATATGAAGGACGCGATAAGATCTTGCATGATGTTTAGGAGCTAGGATGCAACTGTGATCAGGCTGTCAGGCAATGGAACGGTGTAAGAAGACCGTTTCGGTACCTGCTAAAACTCGGCGCCGGGTTGCTTGGTTCTTGGCTACTAGGGCTGGTGATACATTAGCCAGGGGTGCAGGGGTGCTGGGGGCCTCTCGAGCCTCAAGATTTTTCGAAGACGAGGGGCGGGACAGGGGTTTGGGTACAAGGGGCTTATTAGGGGCTTTTATGCCCGGTCCAATGGCCTGCGCAGACCCCGGCAAAAGGCGGAAAAGTCAAGGTAGGGGAATGCCGATTGGCTGAATTAAGTCATAGCGCTACGCACTTCGTCTCAGAGGCGCCGGCCTCTCGAAACCTTTCGTCTTTTCATCAACGTCGCATCGTGAGACGATCCGACAAATGTCACGACTGTCTGAGCGTCAAAGCGCCGCCTGCGGTCCAGGTTGTTGGCCTGAAATCCACGCCTGAGCAGGATTGATTTTCGTGTAGTCGGTTAGGCGCAGCCAATTGATTTTACCTATATGGCGATATGGCGAAAGCAAGTATCTTGTATCTTCGTATTGTTTCTCTGGTTGGCCTGGCCGCCTGGTTTTTGCCTATCCTAACATTTCATTCGCTAGGTTCGCGCCCAGGCGCCGTCGCATTGCCAATATGTCCACTTCGCTCCGTCTCCACAATGCTCTGCTTCTCGAACCCGAACTTGTCCATTCTCCGTGGAGCTAGCTAAGTTACCCAGACACCAGACTCGTCAGGCACCTCCTCAGGTTCTCGTCTCCTCGTTCCAAGTGTCTGTATCATGACCATGACCATGACCATGACCATGAGCCTTGCTGTCGCAGATGAGATGTGCGACAAGGGCTTACACCCCGTGTCAAAACAGTCTGATGCTCTAATTTCTCATGGGTGTGATGGACCAAACACCCCCAGATCTCACCGACCGTGCGTCTTGATCTATCTAAGCTGCCAGAACGAGTTACATGATCGCTCGACGACCCACCGTCAGGCCATTAGTCGGCCTTGGGGCTTGTCTTCGTGTGGGCCCCTTGTATCATAACACCCGTTCTATGTATGGTATCAGCCTGATATTGGCCTCCTTTCCTTCTCTTGTCGTATTCCTGTGCCCATGTGTTGATCGAAACAAAACATAGCCGTATTCCCCTCCTATGGGCCGGTCCCTTTTCTCTTCTTCTTCTCTTGCTTAGATCTCTAATCTAGTTGCCACTATTCGGATCTCCGCTTCCAGCGTAATATAGCAGCTACACGACGGGCAGGTTCCAGACGCTCTTTACAGACACATTCTCTTCGACCGCCGGCCGGCTAATTCGTATTCAACATTTATATACCCTATCCCAATATCTAATCGAAGGTGTGAAAGAGTATCTGTATCGTCAAGATGGTTTGGACAAGTGTTGCCTTGGCATCGCTGCTTGCCACATCGGCACTCGCGAGTATGGAACCTGTATTGGGAGGCATGTTCCAACCGCGTGGAGACATACTGGAAACCAGATTAGACGACGACAGCAGCGATTCGTTACGAAGGCGGCAGACAATGGACGCCATGAACATGACTCAGTGGAACACAGACACCTCGGCAGCTTGCCTGTCGGCATTGTCAACACTCTCGGCTGCCTCCAACCCCTCAGGGACAGCCGTCTGCTATAATCTTTTCAGTCTGGACACGAACAACGGCTCCTTCATGGCGGATCTACGCCTTTACCAAGTATCAGTACCTTTTGGGGATTTCCAGAGCATCCCCCCGTCCGATATTTCAGTTGGACTTCAATATAATGGAGCTTCGGTTTCTCCGGTCAGCGAGGGAGTGCAAGCTCGGGACCTAGCTAGGCGACAGAGCTCGGCCCCTACCGAACTTCAAGCCTACATGTTTGTTGGTCAAATTGATCAGGACAAAATGGCCCAGCCCATGACAATGTAAGGATCAAACTACCTAGCTCTTGCATCTAGGTGGTACAAATGCTAATGATTCTATAGGGGTGTTCTAGAGGCATTGGTGATGCCCACTGTCACGCTGACGGGGAAGAACATCGCAGGTCAGTCAGTGAGCACGAATGTTTCCTCCAACGAGGCCGCTTTCGTCAACGGTATTTTCTCGACCGAAGTCGTCATGTCAGACTTTTCGATCGCTTCGCTAGCAGTCGACACCATCACGGCACAACTACACAACGGCACGGTTGCTTTCGTCCTCCCGGGTGTCAATATTTTGATCTTCCCTGTGGGTCTAGTATTGACCAGTATCTGGCTAGTGGTTGGTGTTAGTTTCTACGCATTTGGCACGTACGAGCGATACAACTACCGAGACACGTACAGAAGCAGGAAGGCCAGGGTTGACGGCAACAAGCCTGCTTACACTGCTAGAATATGATGGACCATAATACAATACAAAGAAAAGATGGGCATAATGTGTTTGGCGTTCTACGGGTGCCGTCGGACTAGGTGGTTTAACCCTATTGCGACAGGCTAGATATGATTTTAGCGGCTTGTTTTAAGACCATTACCTCTTCAGCTTGCTGATGATTATTTGTTTGATATTCGTCTATTGCGGGCAATTTGTCCCGTCCAATATTATATATAGCCTTTACTAGAAGAAGCAGATTTATAAATAAAAAAAGAATATCAAAGTCGCTGACTCTAGTGGACTGGCCTTGCACGAGCGTTGATATTCAACAAGTTAAATTCAGAGCTCTGGGTGGGTTGCTAACTTGACAGGAAATATCTCGGATACTACAAGAATCCTGCATCGATGTACGCTGCCGTATGCTCTCAGCCAAAGAGCAGCTCGTCCGGTTTTCTCACCAACGTCCCCATGATCTCCTCGAGGTCGTCCAGCAGCTCGGCAGCGACGCCAATCCAGTCCTGGAACGTGACGATCTCGAGGGTCAAGCTGTCGCCGTCGACGAAGGCCTGCACCTTCCACTCGCGCAGGGGCTCGAGGTGCGGGTACACGGTCTCGAGGCGGCACGCGGCGGCGTCGCCGCCGAACCGCAGGGTCTCGACGTGGTACACGTCCTGGTGGACGACGGAGTCGAACCAGTCGACGGCGGCGGGCCAGCCGGCGCACGCGCGCGCGATCTCGGCGAGGCCCATGCTCTCGTGCTGCGCGCTGGCGACGTGCTGGTGCTGCACGGCCTCCAGCAGGTCCGCGGCCCGCCACCCCGCCTCCAGGCGCACCCGCACCGGCACGTACTGCCACGCCGGCCCCGCCACGCCGTCGGCGCCCGCCAGCGCGATGTTGCGCCCGCTGACGACCTCGCCGAAGACCACGTCGCGCGTGCGGAGCCGTCGCGCCAGGCAGAGCGCCCACGCCGCCGTGGGGAGCGTCGCGATCGTGATGTCGCGCTGCCGCGCCGAGATGTCGAGGGTCCGGGCGACCGCCGCTGGGGTCCGGGAGGTTAGGGGTATGGCCGGGTCCGGGCGTAGGACGGTCGGCGGGCTGCTTCCCTGGAGCAGGTCGCGCCAGTACGGGATGCTCTGCGGGATGCCCTTGTTGACGACGTGGTACACGAAGGACGAGAAGGGGACGGAATCGGTTGTGGGTTTGCCGTCGTACAGGGCCGCGAGCTGCCGGATGAGGGCTGGCAGACAGACCTCGTCGTACTGGGCGTGCGAGATGCGGAAGATGAGGCAGCTGCGGTTGTTTTCCGCTTCGACGAACAGGAACTTGACGAAGGCCGAGCCCAGCGGCATCTTGGTCTGGATGTCGACGTCGCACAGCTTGTGCGCGAACGAGTTTATGTCGCCCTCGATCGAGTACTTCTCGATGGCGACGGGTAGGGCCGAGAGGACGACGCCGAAGCACTTCTCGTCGCCGCTTTCCACGAAGACGGTTCGCAGGATCTCGTTGCGGGCCACGAGCTCCTGGCAGCTCTTGAAGAGCCTTTCTTTGTCGATCTGCCCCTCGAAGTGGAAGAGCTCGTACCGTGCCGAGAATCGGGGCAGCTGAGTCGTGCCCCTAACAGCAACCTGCTGCAGCGGCCGTGCGGGATAGATATCTTTGATTACCAGATCTTCTCGCCCGAGACTTGGCCGGACCGTTTCGGTAATAAACGCATCTACATCCGGGACATCGAGCAGTGAAAATGGGGGCGGCGGGGCTTCGCTCGACTCGATCGCTGCCTGTTTTCCTTCCCGGAGGATCTTTGCCATGTCGTACAATGTTCGGTGCTGGAATATCTCGGGCACGGTCAGCTCCAGCCCCTTGACTCGAAGCTCCGACACGAGCTTCATGGCTCCGATCGAGTCGCCGCCGAGCTGGAAAAAGCTATCGTTCAGCCCGATTTCGTCTTCGCCGATGGCTAAGATGCGACTCCAGCTTTGCTGTAGACTCTTCTGCTTCGCCGATGTGGCGGACACACGCTTCTGTCGGGAGCCAGCGGGTGGTGCCTTGGTGGGACTTGTCCGTTCTACTAGGGCTATGGTGTTATCCTCGCTATATCTCGCGAGCTTGTGAGTTCTGTAGATCCGGCCGTCCGTATCATGGCTGGCCCATTTGGGATGCGGCACCAACTCCTCCAAGTCAGAATTACCCCGACACCGTACTAGGAGTTCTCCTATGGCGCCGGATGGGACTAAGTGCTCTCCATCACTGGGGTCAGCAATCCATGTCCCGGACACCTCACATCCAGCTGGAACCAAAGCAGTGACATTCGACTCCTTCGCGCCAACCAAGCTAAGGCGAGCTAGCCTGGCCTCATCCGCATCGGTCAACAGCTGAATCTGACTACACTTAGCGTCTGGGTTCTCGATGAACTGTTGCGTGATCCGCCCGAGCTGGTCAAGCATTCTCTCCATCTGCGCACTCGCGACCGTCTTGGAGTCAAAACTGGCCATGATCAAGAAACCCCGAGGATCAAGAGAGCACACTAGCATTAGAGCGTACGTGTTGAACTTGAGCGCCTCCTGCGCCGCCTCGGCATCGCCCGCAGGAACAAACCCGTCCGCTGGCTGGTTGTTCCCCGACATGCCGGCATCGGCGTCAGTACTGGGATGCAATACCAGACCAGTTCTCAATTCGCAGGCTTCTCGAGCGTCGGGGCTTAGACGTCTGATATGCTGCAAGCCAAAATGTTCGTGGGGGATTCCGGCGACGGATTGATCGTGGATCTCTTGTAGATACTCCTGGATCGTGGCGTTGGGGTTAACAGCTACTCGGACTGGTATCGTGGCGATCATGGGCCCTTCGATCTGTTCTACCCCTAGAATTGGCGCGTTCCGTCCGGTGAGAGTCTCGCCGAATACGACATCATTCGTCGCCATGTACTTCGACACCAGGAATGACCAGGCTCCCCGGATTATCGTTGCGATCGTTATTCCAGTTGTGGGCTTTCCGGTATGTACGTAGTGTTCCAAGAGGGAATCGGCTTGTTGCTGATATCCCGAATAGGGGAGAGGTGGGAACTGCTGGCCGTTCGCACCCTCTAGTCGTTCCCGCCAGTATGTTTCCGACTCCTCACGATTCATGCCGCCAAGATAATGGATAAAGTGCTTGAAATCGGCTGGTCGTTCCGTTGATAGATCGTTATACGCTCGGTTGACTCGCTCAACTACCAGTGGCATCGACCATCCATCGTAGAGAGCGTGATGCATCGTCAAGACGAAATGACACTTGCCCGTCTTTTGCTCGTTGATGACTACCCCGTATCTCACCAGCGACTTGCCAAGTTGAACTGGATCATTCCGATCTTGCACCAGATAGTCGTTGAGACTCTGCCCCGATAGCCATTTGCAATCAAAGTCATCCTTGACGACCACTTGCATCAGACCGTGGCCTGGTACTTGGACAATCCTCGTCCGGAGGATCGCACAGTCTCGAGAGGCTAGCTCAAAAGCTCTTGCGAGACCGCGCGCCGCCGTCTCATCCGCAAGCTCGACGACGCGCTGGGCAACGTAGGCTTCGCTGACCTTAGCGGACAGAGCCATGAGACCTTCTTGCAGAGGCGTGCACGGATATATATCTTCGACGCTCGACGGATCGACGTCGCAGAACACAGCACAGTCGCGACGGGCCGCGTCCTCGGACCACTGGTCGCCAAGGAGAGAGAAGGGCGGAACCTCGACACTCGTCTCGCCGGACCCGGGCCTTGCGACGAGCGCCATGTCCGAGAGCACCGGGTTGGCGAAAACGTCGGCAACCGTAAGCGCGATGTCTTGCGTGCGTGCTTGTGCTACCAGTTTCATCGCGCGGAGAGAGTCGCCTCCCAAGTTGAAGAAGTTGTCGTGGGCGCCGATCTCCACGTCCTGGCCAAGTACTTGACTCCATAACTGGGCCAATTTCTTCTCCGTCACAGTCGAAGGCTCTTTCCTAGGGACCGTCGCCGCGGCGAACCCTGCGATATCTTTTCTGCTTAGCGAGTGCCCTAACTCCCGGAGGCGCTTGCGGTCGGTCTTTGCCGACACCAATAGGGGCATGGTTTGCAGTGGGATGTATGCGCCCGGAACCATGTATATCGGCAGGTTTTCCGATAGAGATTTGTTCATATCTGCGAGAGAATCTAGTACCTGACGGGATAGCGACCCTAGAAGAGATTCGGAGTCCGACACGAGGCCTGCTCGTTCGGCGATGAATGCAACCAAAGTCGGCTCGCCAGCAGGTCCGCCAGGCCGGATGACCTCGGCGGCAACGCGAGTCCCGGGAGGCAGCTTATCGCGCATGTTGTACTCTATCTCTGCAAGTTCGATGCGCTGGCCACGTAATTTCACTTGCTGGTCGCCTCGACCGACGAAGATGATTGTGCCATCTGTGTCGTACCTTACTAAGTCGCCGGTCTTATATAGTCGGCCGCTGCGGCCCTTATGCTGTGGGCTCCCGGAAAGGAGCCATTTGGGATCACTGATAAAGGATGCAGCCGTCTTGTCCGGGTCGTTCAAGTAGCCGGGTCCCACTATAGCGCCTTCGACTAGAAGCTCGCCCACTGCGCCCACAGGCATAAGCCGGTGGTGGTTGGCAGGGTCGACGATCCACAGCGTCCCTCCAACCCCTTTACCAATGCTGATGTGCATTTTGTGTCTCTCCGCACCCACGTCACCGTTAACGGAACAGCCAACGGTGCATTCGGAAGGACCATATGCGTTTATCACTTTCGTGCTGCGACTCCAAGAGGCCGCGTCGCCCGCCGATATGGCCTCTCCCCCCAATCCAAGCACCTCGAGTGAAGGTATGATGTCCGGATCGAGGACGCGGGCGACCGAGGGGGTCATGTGAGCCATGTTGACGTCCATCTTTCGGATGGCGCCACTCAGGTCGTTCACTCGATCGGCGTCCGAGGGAATGCATAAACAACCTCCAACTGATAATGTGCACAGCATGCAGTCGATGCACACGTCAAAAGCGTACGAGGCAAAGTCGAGAACCCGCGAGTGTGCACGGTATCCGACTACTTCTGCGCGCGGTATCGCACCGCTGGAGTAGTTCGCGTGTGTTATCACGACCCCCTTTGGTTTTCCTGTGCTGCCCGATGTGAACTGTATGTATAGATTTATACTCGCCGGCACAGGAGGCAAGCTCGGAGAGGTGTCATAGCTGCTGAACTGATCACTGGATAAAGTGACATGCGTCGCGTTTGGGGCAATGCGACGTCCGAGACCCTCTTGCAGTTTCGAGGTGACGATAGTAGTAGCACCCGTTTGTTCAACGATAGTGCTCAACCTCCCCTCGGGCTGACTCGGATCCATCAACGCGAATGTTCCCCCGACTTTCATGACACCCAACACGGCCACGACCGTCCACCTTGATTTCTCGAAACATAGTGGCACAATCGATCCTACTCTGACGCCTACTGATACCAGATGGGTTGCAAACTGGTCCGACTTTGAGTTGACGTCTTCGTATGTAAATGTACCATCCCACGAGTACACAGCAGGGCGGTTGGGATCTTTGATTGCTTGCTCTGCGACTATTTCGTGCATACAAGTCTCCAGCGTGGGAGGAACTGGTGTATTCCAGCTCCATATCTGCTCCAACTGCTCCGTCGTGAGGCCATCTTCCTCCAGGTCTGTCGGCGGAGTGGTAAGATGACTGCTTGAGACCCCTTCATCAGTGTGAACAGAGTCAGCACACGAGTTATCTACGTCCTTGAGGCCCATTGTTAGTGTTCCGGTGGCGACCGTTTCCCGTTCTATCTATGGCCAGGAGCTGACGTTCAATTTGAAAAATTTCATACACTCAAATCGTAGAGTCTTGCATGCTCGGGTGGGTGGACCCTAGTGACTGAATAAATCTCATGCAAAGAGGTAGTATGTATGTACAGTCTGCTGATCAGGATGGACTCAAAATATAGCAGACAACTGGATACCTATCTTGACCCCCAGGAGAAAAAAAAAACATGGCAAGCACATGATAGTTCCATACCTGTCTCCATTCTTTCCGACAACGGCAACAGGTTTCCACGATCTATTATTATGGGTGTGGAAGTAATGGTCACCGAGGTACCTTACTTGACGCAACATTCCTTTTCTGCATTAGAGGGGGGCCGTTAGGACGGAACCAAGATCCAAGTCCAACTCCACCGAGGACGGATCTGATAACTTTACACGGATCTGATAACTCGTACCAATTTAACGAGACCCGGTTAAAGGCAGGGAACACCTGTGAGGTCCGAGCCTTGGCCCGTGGACTCTCATGCAACCATGTGGGCTTCTAGAGCCTCGGCGGTACGTCTGGAAGAAATGCGTATTAGGTCATGAGCTGGAAAAGACCTCCGCACAGCTTACTGCTTTCAACTATTGCGAGCGCCGATCTTCGTTGCGTTATTCGGGAACCTTGCATCTGCCCTATTAAAGATCTACATACTCCCACCTTCAGCAGCCGAGCTTCCCGTAACGCATGTGCATAGGTTCTTTGGAATTACCCCTAGATAGGACTGTGGGACTGCCGTATTAGGTAGGTGTCTTCTGTATTCACTGGCTATTACGATTCTAGTGACTACGTCGAATTCGACGCTAAATGGCTAGACAAATTCTCGGCTTGGAGGCATCCGCAAGTTTGACACGAGGTCGATACAAGTCGAGATGTATATTCTAGACTCGGTTGTTATAGCACACACACTTGCCAGCCCCTACAGACTAAATAGGTAGGTTACGCTAGATATCGAACAACGAGGTGTTGCCTCCCGAATATAGTTCCGTCGCTACTATAGATACTCGAAAGCTTGAGCGAATCGAGCCGAGCTAGGCTAGAGGCACTAGGTTAGGTTGGTACGGTCGCAAATCATACGGACATGGCATGTGGTTGGCAAGTTTTCGCCCATGAGAACCAAGTTCACTACGTAACTCAGTGCATTAGCCCAGGTTAGTGGCTAAAAGTTGTACGTCGACGGGTTGCCCAAGCATGGCCGTGAAGTGCTGTTCACGGAGCGGGTGACGGGAGTCAGAAAGGGTTAGAATGGAGGTCAGCCGCTAGACATAGAATCGGAACTAGTACCAAATCTGAATACCTGGTACCTACATGGAGGCGGCATACAGGAACCAATAACCTCATCCGATTTCGGCAACAGGGCGCAAAAGGACATGTTATAGGTGATCTTATTAGGTACCGGCTGCAAATCAGGTACCTGAACGTCCGGGGAAGGGTTTCGGTGCATGTGCAGAACGCAAGACATTGGTAGCATTGAGGTAAACAGATCACCTTGCCACAATCATATTCTCGCCTCATTCATTAGCTGGGAGTAGGGCGCAGCCGGTCCATTGCTCGTTCATAATTGTCTCAATCTTTATATGTTCTACAGATGGGTTGCATACCTCAGATATCGACTCTTGCTAGCTGGTGTTTGCCAGGCATTTTAGGTAGTAGTTTGTACGTAATTGGAAATTGCTTGCAGGTTCAACTCGATACCTAAAGTTATCGGGACCTCCTAGCGGCGCGGAGACTCTTCAAGGACTAGGGCAAGAAGTAAAAACGAGTGATTGACTTCACGACCTCTGTGATCTATATAACTTAGGAGGTATTTATAACTTAATTTATGAGACTCGCCATTCAGCTTTCAAGTCACCACTACAGTGAAAGTGTGATGGCTATGCGACGACTTCACTGTAAACGGATGGATTGGTAACTAGAACCCAATGTATTACCTTGCCGGTGAGAACACAATGCAATACTTGGTAGTTCCGACCTACCGGAGAAGAGCGCACTCTCGTTCATGTATATGTATCTCGCCTCATCTCATCTCTACTAACCATTATGTAAGTTGCTCACCGTTTCTCAGACGGTGACTCCAATAACCTGACACTGTACCTTAAGACTATGTTGGTAGTCTCCTTTTCCCTTTCCCCTGCTATATCTGGTGGCCATGGGATAACCTTCTACTAGCTCATAGGAGGTAGCTTCTTCTTCTTTTTTTTCTACACATGTCGTTGATGACCTCAAGGTAGGCGGGAAATATGCAGCCTCCCGGTCCGGTGACTACGCCACTGGGAGGATCGGGCTGCGGCCGACCACTCCCGGAAGGAAGGAATACCGAAGCTTGCTTGGCCAGCGAGGACCGCGCTGCGCTGCGGCTGAGTTGGCACTGGATCGTGTTAGAGAAACGCATCCCATTCAACCACTGGAAAGCGTGTGCTAAATAAGAAACGTCCCCATTCGGACCAGTGAACTTCCGCTGCAATTAGTTCTCAAGATGGTCAAGTCACAGCCACATATAAATGGTTTTAGAATCAATCAGCGCAATTGAGATCAATCGTCGCCGACCAATTAACAGGTAATTTACCTAGGTACCTAATCACTCCTTAGTATTAGGGGCATATGCTACTGAACATTGAGTAAGCGCCAATGATGGCCTCAGTGGCCGCGTCGTCAGGGGCTGTTTCAAGTAGCAGACTTGACACGATCTTTGATGTTAGCTAGATCCAACCCCAGTAGACTCTTCCTCGTTGCTGGCACGCTAACTGTGCCATCTATGATTCCTCTTCGTCCTGGTGTTGATGTTCGGGGCCATGACCTAAGCTAGAGCAATACGATAGGTACCTCCCTACCAGGTAGGTAAGCAACCTTGCACTTGATCATGTCGTAATGGTGTAAATGGTCGATTCCCCGTAAGGCAAGTCTCATAGTCACATTGTATGTTTTCCATCCGAATCGCTGCAGTTGAAAATGCTCTAATAATGCGTGAGTATGTACAAGTACCGAGCCGGGCACCACCAAATCCCAGTGTCCTCAGTCAAGTTGCCAAGTATACTGTATCCTGACACATTCCTTCTATGACTCAAATCCTCGATAATATATACACAATTGGTGCTCTTATCCCGCTAATAAGCAAAAGGGGGTTATACATATGGTCACAAACGGTATACGCGCTTAAATGTGCTGCGCAAAACCAAGCGAGTTGTTACCGCCGTTGAAAGCGACGAAGTTGCTCTTGAAGAAGATATCGCCGTAGATCTGCAGACCAGCCGTCGTAGCTTGAAGACCACCGAAGCAAGCTGAGACTTGTTAGAAAGATAAAAACACAAATGAAGGTAACAGAAACTTACTAGAGCCATCAACTTGAGCGAAGTTGATGTCATCACCCTTCACGGTTGCCATCGTGCCACCGACGTCAATCTGCAGATCGGGAAGTTTTGCGTTGCACGGAAACGTGAAGCCTCCTTGCGCCTGGTCATTCACAGCGCCATCAACCTGAGCGTAGTAGGCGTCCGCAACCGCCGAGTCAGCTAACATGAGGGTTGTGCCGGTGTCTGCAATCGCCTGTCCTCCCGCGGTGGATTTCTGGGGAGCACCACCGTCGATGGCGAACTTTTCGCTCGTAAACTGCCAGAAGCCACTCGTATTATTCACCGGGACCCAAGTCATGTCGCCTGTGAACTTGCTCGTGTCCACCTGGCCAAACTCATAAGCGCCTACGGCTTGGGCGCGGAGATCAGCAGTGAATACGGGCTCAGCAAGTGACGGCATGACATTGTCGAAGAACGTCTTCTGTTGCTGCGGCTGGACGGTGTTAATCGAGCTAAATGCAAGACCAAGTAAACCGTTGTTGTTGGGATCCTGGACGAAGGATTGCGAGACAGCGGTAGCTAACTCGACAGCTTGCGCAGTGACGGTGGCACCGCCGAGATCGACAGTGTCGGTACCAACATTGCCCGCTGCCCCAGAGCCATCGCCATAGGATATCTCGAACGAAGCGCCCTCCATTAGAGCGAACGTTTTGGACTGTGTTGGATCGTAGATGGTGTGGCCTTGGGTTGCCTTTCTGCTGAGCTGCGTGTTGAATACCCATAGATCAGATGAGCCAGAATCAAAATCGAGGTTTAGTGTCTGCCCGCCGATCGTGACAGGAGCCAGATATTCGACGTCGTTAGCCTCAGGGGTGGCCGTCACAGAACCAGTTTCATTCGATGCGGCCGCCGCAGCCCCACCGGCCTTGCCGGCGCCTCCCTTTTGCTTGTGGCCCTTTCCTTTCCTGCGATTCTGCCTCTTGAAGATCATCTCATCCTGCTGAACAGCAGCATTAGCAACGGATGCCGGTATTGGCATGCGGTACTTCCGAAGCGTCTTAAGCAGAGCTCGAGGGCCATTGCGGCCGGTGTAGTTCGGGTTCGGAACTCGTTCGACCTTGTACACGCCTCGTTTTTGAATCCTAGCTGGGGAAGCAGAGGCCAGGGCTAGAAGCCCAAAGAGCAAGAATAAATTCGCGAGAGACTGCATTTTGTAAAGCCCAACGAAAGAAGAAAAGAATATACCACACCAGGTGGGTTGGACGAGGGAAAAAGTGACGCGGGAAGAAACCCAACCTCTACTGAAGATCCAGAAAAGAAGGAGATGGAAGAGCACCAATAAGAATGAGAGACCGAATAGAAAGAGAAGAAAAGAAGCAACTGCTTAATGAATGTTGTCTCAGACAACTAACTTCGTTAGAGTTGAAGTATTAGAAAAGAGTAGTGAGAGAGCCAAGACTTGGACTTTTAAAGTAGACGAAGGTAAGAAAAAGGTGGCAGGGATTAGCCCCGGTGAAGCATCATTCGATCTACGAAACAAGCTCCAGCCAAGGTAGCCAAGGTCGATCATGGATATGATGCGCATTGTGTCTCGAAATGCAAGTGGACGTCGGCTTCAACGACACGAATAGGGCCTGCGTCGTCATGCTCTCCGTCGACAAGTTGAAACGGGATCCACTAGAAGACAAATGGTGTGGCATAGTCGGTGGGGTGTCCAATTTGTAATAAAGAACCCCGGCCCCCTTTTCTACCTAAGGTAAGCCTGAGAGTGGAAGGTAAGTGGTAAGTCGAGGTAGGACAACATCACTGGTCCTAAAGCCCCAGGGACTAATGCAGGGGCTCGAGAGCCGTGACGCCTCACTGCTTCGGTGCAAGCACCAGCTAGACAGCACCAGCTAGATATCTGCCGACAGAGCCTCCTAAAAATGCCGAATTCGCATACACGCGTCCTATCGTAACCATCCCCGGCTGATATGGAAGCACATACTACAGCAATAAGGCAGATGGAAGTGACAGTAACATGAGAGTTGAAGAGAGTTGGGAACGTTGACAGCAAAACTTACAACATGCCCAGGCAGTGTGCAAGAGGACACTCTGACATGACCTTCCATCGCGAGAGAAACAGGCCCAAAAGGCCCTTGTAACGACAATGCACAAGAGTAGCCGAGTACAACAACGGCATCCCTACCCGAACATTCGAACGTGGAAGGTTACGTCTTCTTCGACAAGGACCATACAGAACGACGAAGAAGGCCCCTAGTCGCGAATTCTGAGGAGCCAATCGTTAGGCCCTGAACGGAGATTTTGGGGTGTTTCAAGAGCAGCGCAGGGTTTAGCGTGGACATAAGAAAATCGCAGATCTTTGCAGATCTTCGGTTCGAGAATATGACTGCAATATTACAGAAATTTATAGGGTGAGAAAGGATGCCGATAATTCCAAGAACTTCCCCATATGCCAACTAGTTCTTGAAGAAGCTTGTCTGAGACAAGATTTTTTGTCATCTTGTGCAAGCTTATCGTATGTATTTCTGGGGATACCTAGCGAAAAGACGTATAAAGTGGATATTTAACCGTTGGATATTTAACCGTACGATTGATGGATTTAGAATGAAGATGCATTTCTGCGCCAGTATCATACAGGTACCTATCCTAGAAGGTAGACATGAGCGATTAGAGTGATTAGAGTGATTGGAAAAGAGAAGACATTTTTATGAAAAAACTCAGCTCATAAAAGACGAAAACCCCAACTTGGTTACCTAATGTTTGCTGATGCTTCTAACACCCTTTTATGTAATCTCCGGTTAAATGCCTAGGTAGCACCTAAGTGCATACATACATAAATACCTGACGGTTATAACGGATTAAATGAGAAGCGTTCAAAGCCATGCTGCAAGCGTATAGAAAGCACGTGACTTTTCAGCCACCCAGCCACCAATTATTCTTAGCTTCTTCTGACCGTTTGAAACTGACAAACCCAACCTCATTATTTTGTACCGTATTGACCAACATCCATGATCATCCCGGAAGACGTGAAGCTCCCCATCGATAAGCACATCGCATCTGATTCTCCATAGCTACGATAACAGATATTTGTCTGGTCGGAATCCATTCCATCGCCACCCGGCGTCGAGTACCGACCGTTGCGAATCTGGACGGTGGTCCCATCCTCGCCATGTCGGACGACGACGTCGAAGTTACCGGCGCGCGCAGCTCGCGGCGCAACGCCGACAGACGAACCCCGCGATTTAGCTGGAATCTCGCCTACGAGGAGACTTTCTTCAGATCACTATGTGAGTCGATGCAGATGGGATACAAGGAAAACCACAGCTTCAAGTCTGGCGCCTGGGAACGAGCTGCCATTGCCTTGCGCGATAAGCATGGTGCTTATCCCGAGAAGAGTCATCTTATAAACAAGGCCGATAATGCGCGCAAGAAGTTTCGCATGTGGAGGGGATTAAGAGAAGATCCCGAGTTTCTATACAATCCCACTACGAGAATGGTCACGGCGAGTGAGGAAGCTTGGAGAAGACATTTCGAGGTGGGCAACATCCACAAATGACGTTGCTGTGTTGTAATGACGCTAATGGAAACATGTCGTAGAAGGAGCCTCTCTCTAAGGCACTAAGAGGAAGACCATTCGATCACGAAGAATACATGGAGATTTTGTTCCCCGATGTTGTTGGTTCTGGTGGTGCGCCGAAGCGTATCATGAAGCCGCGACGGAGAAATCCAGATGGCAGCTTGGCACCCAGACCGAGTACTGCAGACCAGAATGTCATCGATCCCGCACTTGATGCGACCATATATACCCAAACACCGACGCAGAACCCGCCACAGCAACCACCGCCAATAGTCCAACCGATGCCGACGCCTACCGTCCCGCAGCCCATGCAGAGACCCTCGTCAACTACTATTCCGCCCCGAACAGTCATTAACACAAACCCAAGTGCACTCACGCCCCCTGACGAGCACGCTCCGAACACCCAGGCGCCAAAACGACCGAATCCCAACCCGAGTCCCGGGTATCCGGTAGAGAAGCGTCGCGGTCGGCCCTCGCGCTTTTCTTCCAATTTCTATACCCAACAGTCCACCACCACGCCATCTTCGTCATCCGCCGCAGCCGCCGCTCCTGCCGCTGCGCCCTCTGCACCACATGGCATTCATGCCTCTTTTAGCCCCGCTGGACTTGTGGAGGACGGCATCTTATCCCTCGCCGAGGCCCTGAAGGCCCGTAGCCCGCCCAAATGGGCGGAGCAGGCTGTGGAGATATTCTTCCGGGAGTTTGCAGACGAAGACGCCGACTTGCAGCTCAAGATTGCTGAGAAGGCCTTGACTGACGAGAATAAGGCCATGGTCTTTGTCAAGATGACCCCGATGTTACGAAGACACTGGGTGGGTAGACTGAGAGAGGTCCACATGCGGAATCTGGGGGGCGGGCTTGGGTTAGGGGGGAGGGTCGGGGAAGACGCTTCTTAAAAAAAGTTGCTGGCCGGAGTCTGGCGTATATATATGCTTATTCCATGGCGAAACGAATGGTGCAGAGGGTGTACTGCTAGAACTCGAGGCTGCATGGGCATCCTTTAGAGGCTTTTGACCTCAAGGAGTCAATTGCCAAGCCGGAGCTTTTACGACACTATAACTTTTTCCCGCTCTGTTTTCGCATTAGCGTATGACTTGGGCGCGTATATACTCCTTTATATACTGCATTACGGAGTGGTGGCTTCAGACAGGGGACATAAGGCTCTTAGATCGCGTGAGACTCTTCACGGTTTGCATCAGCCTGCCTCGTATGCATTACTTCCGCCTAAAATAGTTATGTCTTGGGGTTCTTTGTCCTTTATATTTGAGCTAACGAACTCGTCATGATTTCTTACAGGCTCGATCTATCCTTCTCCAAGGGATTGTGGCTGGGAATTCGTCAGTTTTTTCTCATGAGTGAGTTCCCTGCCTAAGCTCTTGCACCCGTTTCTCAGCCTCCTGAGCCAGGTCCGGATCGTACCGCCAACGCAACACCCCGCCATCTCCATGTGTGAGTGACAGGTCGCTCCAGGTGGCTTTTGGCGGCACCTTTGCGCACTCTGCTTGCGGCAGCCGTTTCGCGTTCATCTGCTGGGTCAAGTCGAGGACCGTGTTATCACGGGCCTAGCGGTAGGCTCGCCTTGTCTAATGGCACATCCGACGAGAGCTTGGAGGAGGTTCTCCAAGGCTCGCAAGTCTTCAAAAGCCTGGTTGGCACCCTGACTGGCAGTTGGGAGGATTCCGTGCACTACATCTCTGACCAGGATGATCCTCTTAGATTCCGATAACCACGATGCCAGGAGCGGGATGCCGTAAAATGCCCAAAAGCCCCATCCGGTCGACCGGGGCCGCCTTCAAGGCCGATTGCACTATATCGGGCCAGTCGGCCTTGTTCTCCTGAAGCATGTCATGCAATTTATGCTTACCCTTCCTTAGGGCCCCCCAACCGGCCGGGTCCAACTCCGCAAACCGTCTCTGAGACTCGATGAAAAGTTCAGACCCGTCGGGTTTCCGCGGAACGAGCAGAAACGCGCCGAGTTTTGGCATGCCGGTCGCGGGTAGTTTGTAGCCGTCAGGAATGCGAAACTGAGCCTTTTCCACGACGCTGTTGATACCCACGAATCCTGCGTACATTGGCTTCACCTGAGACAAGAAGGTGCCGTGCACAGTCGAGTGAATGCCGTCAGCTCCGACCACTAGAGGGGTGGTTGCGACCTAACGATTGGCGAAGGTAAACTCGACTTCACCTGGTCTATCAAAGGTGGTAGTGACCAGCTTGCTGTTGTAATAGATTGGGATGAGGTGTTCTCGCAGCATGCATGGCCTTCATCTCGTTCAGGAGTTCTTTGCGCATGATACGGATGGCCTGGTAGCCGTAGAGCTTCTCCGAGACAAAGTAGTATTCATCCGTGGTCTGGCCCTGGCCATCCTTGAAGGTGAGCACGTCGAATTGCAACGATGTATCGCGGACACGTTCATACACTCCTGCATCGTTAAGGACACGCAAAGCGTTGGAAGTGAGCATAATATGTACCGCCCCTTTGGCCAACGTCCTCGGAACGGGCCTCGTAGAAGGTGGAAGTTATATTCAGGCCGTGCAGCACAAGAGCGAGCGTAAGGCCCTTTGAACAGTATTAGCAAGTGAGGGCCCCATTGTTTGCCAGGATACTTACTGCAAGACCTCCGCCGATGATGGCCACTTTAGCAGGAGGGTCTGCGAGCGCCATGGTAACGGGGGCTGTAGGAGACGATGTGATGAAGTATATCAGCCAGAAGAGAGAAAAGGGCAGAAGACATCCTCATTCTTATATTTGGTTCGATTTCACTGTTGGGGAAGAACAGATGTGAAACTCAGGTTGCTCTGTTGGTAGGACTTTATACATTATGATACATAATAAAAAGGGTGACTGGTGAAAATTGCTGTTACAAGGGATAAGTTAGGTAAGCGTGAGTGCCCACATTTAGGGGGTGGCCTGGCCATAGTCCTAGATCTAGCCTACCTAGATATAATAGCAAGGTACGGAAATAGGCTCGAATCGCAGGAATCATAGAAACAACCTCTTAGATACATACAGCACAGTAGGCGAGTCCGTGCATAGTATACGCTATCCTGAGTCTACTGGATTCATAGGTACCTAGAGAGGAGTGTCGATTCAAATATCGGTTAGCCTACCTTAATGTTAGGGGATGTGTCACAATATCTACCATTATGCACACAGGTTGATGTCTGTAATAAGAGAAAACGGATAAGGTGGAAGAATGTCGGGGGGTCGGCAATGTCACGAGGCCAACCAAGCGATGAACAAATAACGATGTTGCTACACGAAGAGCTATGAACCTAACAGCTACCGCACCCGAGTATATATAGAGACCGAGAATAAAGCGACTATCCCTACCATATATATCTCCAGCTAACTATGATCTTATCCAGGTAGCGAGTGCTAAGGGCCTCACACGGGAGACGACGTAAACGCTTCAACCAAGTGGACTTTCCAAGTGATATCATCTAGTTCTATTGCCTAGGTCTCACTTTCCAAGCCCAGGGGCTACTGATATCACGGCAGCTGAATTTGCCTGTACTTCCGACACCTCGTGGCTTATAAAGAGTAACGACATGAGATAGGCGAACACCGTAAGGATTATAGGGTCATATACCGTAAGACCTTCAAGGACGGTATCAGAGTTCTGTGAAATAGCTACGGAGAAGTGAACAGAAGCCGCGATCACGCTGAAGAGATACATAAGAGGCTGTTAGCTAATGGAAAGCCATTGTCAGGGGAAACACTAACAGCTTCCTTCCTATACCAAGCCCACTGGGTAGAATATTCAACTGCAACCATAGATATATCAAAAAGCATACTGCCCATATGATATAAGCTCTTGTGTTTTCTCGTTAGCGGCCGCGGTCGTTAAAATAGAACGCGTTTCACTTACATGGTGTATGCGGCGCTGGGGATCCCTTCGAGGGTACGGAGTGGTATCACTACGATTGCACTTGCCGAGGAACTCACGCCGCTTGCAATTCGAAAGCCATAAGGCATCGCCAAAGCAGCACCAACCGGGTTGTCCCTGCCATTCGGATGAATGCACATGCGGAGAATGTCAAGAAGAGATTTAGCGTCTCGACAATGGGATTGCTAATTGGGCTCGCCAGTAGCCTCGATCCCCAGCAAACTATTTTTCGAGTTGTTCCTAGTTGCATCCTAATCGCGTTGCTGGTACATTCGTATAGGACACGCTATCTCTTCAAGTGCTCGCTGGTGTTATCCAAGGCAAACCCACAGCTTCACGCAGTGGAATATCTTGAATATCGCAAAAGCGACGCCGCAATTACAAGCACATAATCATGCCTTATATCGTGACATACACCCCAGTTTTGTGTTAGTTAACCAGAAAACTGAATCAGTCACGTCCCTATCTAGCTCACATCGCCACTCTCTTCTTTAAGGGCAGTTGGATTCAATAGCTTCGAGCTAGTGGTCTTCCTAAAGGGCTCTTCCAAAAATCCGTTTCATGTGATTACGACATTTCTTAATTGTGGTCTCGAAACACCAACTCTTTTACCTTACTGCCAGTTCTAATCCGACCCCGGGGCTTCTGTTCTAAAGCATCGCTCTAAGGGCCCATTATTCTGAGGCTTCGCTTTGAGGGTCTATCGTCTTAATGTAGCAATCTTTATCAGAGGGCTACTGTAGTGGAATGCGTGTGTATCCGATATGCTAACCAATGGCTCATAACTCTCGCAATAACGACGCCGCAATTACGAGCTTGTAATTGCGCCTTATATCGTGACATTGATTCGTTAAGATATTATCTGAAAGAAATATCATGTAATAATTGGTTACTAGATGAATCATCGGTAGCTTTTTAAGGCACATTTAATATTTCTATAAAAATTTTAAATAAAAACATCTTTCAGTTGGAGGGATATGACTTATAACATTCTTTCTACCAACCCGCTGAGCTAGACAACCAATTGGGTTATTGTAAGTCGACTTTCTTGCTCTCTTATTTTTCTTTACTGTCTTGTTTTTATTGTGTCTAACTATCTTAATTGTAATCTTAACTTAATAGCCTACCTACCTAAGTATTGCACTCAGGAGTAAGTAACAGCTACGAAAACGACGCCAGAGATCCGCGTGTGGTTCGGAGCATCGCTTCTCACCCCTTTTGCCATCCCATATTAATGCATTTCTTTCCAACTTCTTCCGACAGTACAACCTTACCATAGCTTGGTAGCACAGGGAAATTGATTGAGCGGAACGACATTGGTGTGGTTACCGGCTACCGTTAGCCCAATTCTTTGCTGGTGCGTGTCCTTATTCTGAGAGCGCGATCAGCTCGTGTCGACATCTTACGATGAATCTACTTCACCGAATATATATGGTATAGACATATGCCACGAAACCAAAGAAAAGGATCACGCACAATACGACGAATATTAGTACGCTGCCAAGCTGGGACTCGTGAGGGCGGGCACATTGAAAGAGTAGACGCACCGAAAACAGCATTCCGCGATCTCTCCTTAGGAATTACGCTTAGTATGCCGGACGGCTCTAATAAAGACATTCAAATTGACAGGTTGGTAGTCTGCGCTACGGCCGTATGCCGAGTCAGTGGGGGTGTCTCCGCTCCGGCAATCATCCCGGCGCCGCGGCGGCCGTATCTTATTGCATTGTAGTTGACAGCCGCGGGAGGGCGATCCCTTGAAAAGGAAACTAACATTTCTCGTCGTACAATGAACACGGCACGTTGTCTTGAGTGTCATGTATGCTCCGACTAATGCAACAGCATGTTTGGAATATGTACATGTAAAAGGTATGTAAAGAGATTCAAATTTATTTCTACGTGGGTTCCACCACGTAGTACATAGATAGTATGTTCCTGATGCTACACCACCTGTACTTGATTAGGGACGGTGTTGGGTGTTATGTTACCACACTTGCTAGCTTACGCACGTTGCCCGATGTCACGATGATAGTTTGCGCGCGGGAATAATAACGTGAGTGAAATAGGGGTGGCTAATGACAATGCGATATGACCAACTACGGTTTAACTTGAATTTTAAACTTATTCTAAGAATCCATCGAAACATTTTATCAGTGCTGAGTAAGTCATTTGAAGCTGATGTTATGTAGCATGTGATGCAGTTATTATGTTAAGGGTACCTTGCAGGCCAGGTGCGCTTCTGACCATGGTCGTATCTTCTAGCGCAACTTCTAGAAAAATTCCAACATGTACGGGTTCCGGATATAGCTCGGCTCTCTGATCAGGTTAATGTAACAGTGGCTCTGTTCGCCCTTCGTATGGGTCTCCCACTTAAAACGTTCTACCTCGCCGGGACAAAATTGCCAATAACGAAGAGGAGGGCGACGCACGACCTTGAAGCCCGTTTCTTCGGCGTCAATGTTTTGCATGTTAGGAAGTTGTGTTTTAATAGGCAGCGACGGCGGCAACTCGACGGTAAAGTCTTTCAACACTCGAAGGTCTTTTAGCTGAGCCGTAACACCGCATTCGGGGATCTTGCGCCACGGGCCACGATCATAGATGTCTAAAGAGACACGCAGACTGTGCAAGCATGAGATATCTCCTAGAGCTTCTAAGAGCTCCCGGACTCTGCTCTTGGGCTGGTCGACGATGAACGGTGTATATTGGTGGAAGGGGAGATTGAGGGTTAGGTCCAGATGCCGAATGTGCGATGCATGCGGCGAAGGGCTGTAGACGAAGAACCTATGTGCCGAGAAGAAATCGTTGAATATGAACTGATGCGATTCAAGGATTGACTCTAGGACTTCAGGAAACCTATGTGCTCGGCTATTAGTATGACACTGCCGGGTTTGTATGTGGGCATGGGAGACATCATGCCAAGCTTCAGGGGCTCGCTGTGACTTACATGCGTTTACAAACCAACATCATAGCCATGAAATCTGTGTGATCTACCGACTTCTGCCTCCTGTGTTGTAGTCTTTCCTCACATCTCCAGTGACGACTACCCCATGTCGATGCGAGCCTCTTCTGCCACATCAATAAGTCACCTTTGCCCGAATCGCGAATGGTATCCACTGTGAAGGAGTATATTAGTTATGTGTCTATGGGATAATTGGTGTAATCTTTTCATATCTTGAGTCAAGACAAGCTCATCGTTGAGACTGGTATAGGAGAATAATAATAAATTTGAAATTGGCGTACTGTTCCGCTGGATGAGATCCAAGTTCTCATCGTCCTCATACATGACACATCTCGTGTTGGTCCAGTGGCCGTTTTGGAAATGAAGATGACGGCCACGTCCCACGTGGTACTTGTGATCCCATTGACCCATCCAGACAAGACCGTATATCATCCTACGGATCTCGATGGGTAAGTCACGGAGGAAGGGACTAGCGAGCTGCTGGTTAAACCCAGAGCCACCATCGTCGTAGACGGCTATGGTGGATTCATTCTTAGGTTTCTTGTTCTCACATTCCGAAGAGGAGCAGGAGCTACTTGGTCTTCTCCTCTTGTGTAAGTCGGAGCGGAAGAAAGACTTGACTTTCGTTTGGATCTTTCCGAGAGCCATCTTAGCTGAGCGTTCGAAAGTTATTGTGAAGCACAGAGAGGTTAAGGGAAAATGACAGAAAGGTTTACAATAGTAAACAGGTCATACGCGTGGTTTAAATACCGTGATATGCGCCGTATCTAGCACAGTGAGATGGACGCAAACAAGGCAGCCATGTAGGACATCGGTTGTTGGTCATGTTCGGTTGAGCACACGGCATGTCTGTGTCACCGCCGGCATAGCTTCCAGTACTGTAGGCTGTGCTGTATGTTGGTATGACATGTCTTACAGCATAAAGGCGAGCAGTATATCCCACCAGTCGGAAGCCTAGTCCAAGTCATCGTGACGAAGGAGGTTGTGAGATGCGAGATGTATTGATAGGGATGCATTGATAGGGCATTATGCTAGAGGCCTTATTGGGGGTGACAGACTCGTAGACTGCAGGCAAAAGCAGACCCAGGCTTCGACCCGTACAAGTAGTACTGCATACGCGAGTACGCCAGTGGAGATTCGTGCCATTCTCATGGTATCCAATCAGTGTAGAGCTTCACCCCGATTTGGGTAAAAGGGAGCCTATCAGGAGCAAGATCTTCTCAAGGTCCACTTAACCTTAAACCTTAAGCTGCGTACCTAGGTACATTGGTTATCCCCCCCGGAGCCCGGAGCATGTGTCCAGTGTAACCCGAAGACAGGCGGCCGGGTTCCTCAATCCCACACACCTCCAACAACAATCTGCAGCCTGTGATCTGTGTTGGAAGTTGTCTTGATCTATCATCCGCAACTTGGTCACGAGTGTAGCCCTATCGCCCGACTACAACCAGATGTGCCCTGTCGCGCACAGGATCCTGGAGGATGACTATGTCCATTATACGCCCTCCAGGTGACCAACACCTATGTGGCCGAATCCAACAAATCGAGCTGAAATCTAGGCACAGGCGTTGGCATCCTCAGGCCACTTTTCAAGGAAAGGGGGGTGTGGTATATCACCGTCAACTTTGATGGGATACCTAGAAAGGCTAAAGAAGTGTTCTTTGACCGGCGGAACGCGCAATCGTTTGCATGGATCAAATGTCTCAACATGTGCCACCCCACGGATCTGTCGCTTCAGTATTTCCATCATTTTCCATCATCTGTGGAGGAAGTATGAACCAAGTCGCCGTCATACCATTTGCGCAACGTCAGTATCGACATTTCAAGTTACGTACGAATTACTAGTCAGTCTACCTAGTCACCCACCTCCTTTACTGGTCTCAAGGTTTCTACCGAATGTTGCCTTGATTTCACAGATACTTAACACAAACCCAAGTGATGAAGGCAACATATATATTGAATGCTGAATTTTGGAGCATCGGATAAGCGAAAAAGAGGATCGGATAAGGCTGCATCGTCATTCGTTAACGAAAGATTTCCGCGGGGCATCGAGATAGGTAACCAGCCCTATCTTAATGGTGTTTCGTCATGGGGGTATCGAAAAGGTAACCATTCCTGTGAAGTACCACGTCGATGAGAAATCGATGCGACCATGCGATGCAATGCATGCCTGTTCGATTCCATACGACCAACAAGCTTGGCGTTCTCGAGAGAACAGAGGCGTAGCATCATCCTTTGTGGCGGGATCATGTGCTAAACCTCGAGCTCGTTACCGCATAACCCGAATTACTCACTATCGTTATATTCGCATCACTGTCGCTCGTCTCATACGTTTCGTATTATGAAAGACTAGTGCCCAATCGGAATGAAAGACACCGTCATAACTTTATCTTGTCAGCATAGGTACGGCTAACGTAATGTAGGTGCGCCACGGCCGCGGGCTAGGTTAGTTACTGATGGTGTCGTTGCCTGACTTCCAAACGAACGATCTGATACTCCTGAAGATTCCTAGAGTCTGGAGTCTGGAGTCTGGAATCTGGAATCTGGAGTCAAACGAGCAGGATCACTTTACCGCCCAGTCGGATACTTGCGGACCCTATCGCTTGGCTCCAACAGTCCCAACGCAGCACTTTTTCTTTATCAATCCCAGATCCCGTCACAATTCTGTCACATCTTCATGACCGGGTGGTTATGACTTTGGATCCAGCCCTCCAACGATCAGCACTAATGCGCGAGATCAGCTTGGGAAATTATGCGATGTCCTGATCGGGGGACCAACAATGGGGAAGGCAACAAATCAACTACGGCGGGATTGCACAACAGAAATCCTTTTGGTCTTTCGTTTGATGCGGATGGATGGACCGACTGTGCACGGCGCAAGAAGGTTCTGAACAACCAACACTCTTCGAACAACTAGCTGTCGACCGATGCTGATCGAGGTTAGGCTATGTAAGCAGGGGTAGTTCGCATCGAATATCACCCAAAGCATATCGCGCAACCAAAGCGAGATCAACCCCAGAGATTACCGTGCATGGCTGCGTTATCCATGGACACGGGCCCCAAACATTGCCTGCGCACACGTGGTCGCACCCATGTTCGTCAAGCCTTACGAACCTCCTTCGCGTCTCCTACCCCGTGGGATGAAAAAGGGTCCCCGGCCAAAAATTGCCGCAGGGCTCGGGCGTAACGAAGAATTAGATATTTTCCACCAGTAGCGACACCGACAGGAACTGATATATCTGACTTCTAAACCTGATTTCCCCAGCTAGCGCACGCTATGCATGATGTGCGGAAACGCCACCGCCGGGAACGCCAGTGCTAAAGCACATTACTGGCTTAGCCGCAACACGCGATATGCCCCTGTGCTACTCCTAGGCCGAAACCCCGGGGGGTAAACTATCGGCCGGCGAACGGGGCAGATATCTATTTCCATATTTATACCTACCGAGACAGCCAGTGAAATCTGTTGTGTGGCATCATCTCGCTACGCGCGAGCCCCTAATACGCCGAGTTGCCGTCCGGGGGTGTTTCAGCGCTCGGCGCAATGTCAGCTACTTCGGGAATTAATAAGAGAAAGGTTGTATCCGGGCCCGCCCAATACTCATCGTCTCTTCGCATCAGGCCGGTCTCCCTTGTCACAACTCATTCATCTAGGCTGACCACCTTGAACTAAGGTTGATCAAAACGACCCAGGTTGCCAAAGTAAGAAGGTAGATGTGATTTTTCTACTACTACCTTTGCTTCTTCGATACCAATGCTATGAACGAGGACAGCTGAAAACTACGAGAGGGGTCCCGTTAATAGCGAGGGCATTGGTCACTCGCGGTGTGCGTACTATTCTCTCTTTTCTTGTGTGGTCGCTTACCTATCGTGTCCATCTTCATCTGGATTTCTAAGCTGCTTAGATGACCGGTCTGAACGTAGATCGACGATCAGTCGGCGACCTCAACCAGAAGAGGACTACCAACCAAACACCGAAACACGTATGCCTATGCCGGTAATATCTCTCGAAAGCCACCTCACGCCGACGAGACAATGCATCCACAGCATGTGTTGAAATGGTCTAGCTAAGGGCTTCTTGTACGACAAGCATAGTGATTAGGATATGCAATATGTACCTGTTTGAACATGAACAAGATGGGGGGATGTTTTTATTCTTGTTTTCTACCTCATTCCGTAGAAAAGACGTTGGCCATCTAAAAATCCTTTTGCCTTCCCTTTCTCCCGATTCTTTACTTCGTCCCAGCACAAAAAGAATAACTATGCGGTCTCTACTTAGAGCCGTGGAAAGGTCGAATAATCTTCATCATTCATTATGACAAGCTACTTACCAACCTCTCAACCAAGTAGCTCTACAACTGTGTATAATTATGTCCCCGTCCGTAAGCCCCCTTTAGCCACCAAAATGGGGTAGCCATACCATTCCTACCGCCGGGTTGGTAATACCCGCTCCAGGCATTCATGGACCTATTCGTCTGTCAGTCAAAGGCTCGTGACAAAAAGGAGATGGGTTATCTTACTTCAGGACCCCAAGCTCCCTGGTTCTCCAGATACCTGCTCATCCCCTTAATCAGGTCCATCTGCTCCTCCAAAGTGAGCCCCGTGATGGCCAACTCCATGACGTTACCGAAGTTGACCTTGTGCTGAGCAATGAAGGTCTGGTAGTATAAGAAGGAAAAGAAGCCCATGATGAATTGACAATCCATCCTGTCGGTCATACCACCGTGGCCAGGGATTGAGTCGCCAAAGTCCTTGATCTTGAAGGTACGCTTGAGACCCGAAGCAAAGAAACCGCCGAAAGGCGCGATCAACGAAGCGAAGCTAGCTAAGATAACGGAGTGGAATTGCATGGGCTCAGTTGTGAAGGAGAAGCTAGTTCCTTCTGGGAGGAAGAACAGTTGAGGCAGGGTGTACGTGTGTGGAAGAAAAACGGGGTTCGGATCGCACACAAGACCCGTGAATACCGTGGCACCAAGATCGTTCACGGGGCAAATAAAGTATTTCGAGCGCATCAGAATATTTGTTAGGAGAATTCCCCAGGCAATACTCATGATCCAAGCACCCACGAATCCTTCAACCGTTTTCTTCGGGGAGAGCTTGATCAGCTGTGTGCGACCAAAAGTAATTCCGCAGATATACGCGAAGATGTCGTTGGTGATGACAAGAGACGCAGGCAAGAAAAACCAAATCATGCCCTCGAAGACGTTGTTCATGACGAAGTGGGCCTGCACGACAATCAAGTACAGCGCCATATGTGTCCAAGCAAAATTGGTGAACTGGAACTTAAGATGGCCAGCCTTGAGGTTGGCGACGAAGAAGACGAATCCGATGACGTATAAGATGAAGCTGATAAATCGGTGGTGCGTCGCAAGCGGAAGTAGAACCTTGTCGACCAGCACGATGTGCTTGAAGTAGTAGATGACAGTCTCTCCGTATAGGAAGTACATGGTAGTGGCAAGCCAGTACCAATTAAGGCTCTTGGTAGGACGAAGCTGTCGAGCACGACTCGGAACGCTGGCGATGGCGATAACTTCCTTGAAAGATACGATCTGAACGACAGTAATGCACGCGATAATATAGATGTGGCCGGAGAATAGAGCCGTGAAGAACCCGCCAATCATGACGAGGGTCCAAAAGGCCCGCGTCATGAAGTTGGCCTTCTTCTTTTCGTAGTCGGATTGTGGTGGTTCGGCCTCTTTCTGTAGAAAAGCACGTTAGCTCCAGACTTGGGCTTGCTGCTACGCGACAACATCGAATGTCACCGTCTGACAATCATCACAGAACGTACTTCGCTGATGCCGTTTAGTTGCGGCGTACTCCTAGCCTGGACAGGCGAACCTGATCCATCCTCACTCATTTCGCTGAAGCTTGCTCTCCTCCCTTCCGAATTGCCATTGACACCTCGGCCAGGGAAGCGAACCCCACGACGCGGTCTCGTCATCGTGGCTGTATCTAGATCTGGATCGGCGGAGTAGAAGGTAACCGGCACAGACGATTCGAGATGATCGCAATAGTTCTGTGTATGGGGCTGTAGCTATTCGAAAACGTTAACCTAATGTAGGACAGTAGAAATGGACGTTTGACGGGTATTCGGTAGGATCGGGGTAAGGCTTGTACTTGGCAGGGGACTAACGCGCTGAGGCAGTCAAGCTGACGAAGACTCTGGGGAAATGGAGCTCTTTGCGCGGTAGATTGCAGGATATCTCATCAGGATCTAGAGCAACGAAAATCAACAGAAGTCCTGATATTATGAGATAATAGCCCAGATGAGGCTCGAGGGTGGGGATGTCGGATTGTCGGCGAGATGTTGGAATGCGTTCAAAGGATTCAAGGGTACTTACATCTTAATCCACGGATGCCTTAAACACGTACTGTCCCAACCCAAATCTTGAGGGGATTAAAATGTGGCAGAACGAATGTCTAACAACGAGAGGCTTTTTTCTCGTCTCGCTTAGCTTGGTGTCACTGGATAGTCGGATCCATGCAGTCGTCTTGTCTGATTTTTCTTTTCTTTTCTTTTCTTGGGCCGCACTCTGAGATCAATGTTTGCGCTGAACCTTTGCACTTCTTGGCTACGTCAAAGTGTGGCTTAGCAGTCCTTGGAGGGATAAAACGTGGCACAGTACCCTTAGCTCCTGTTCTACCTACCTCTTAAGTCCGACATTGTCGTCATCCCGCTCTCCCTTAATTCCAATATCTTCACATGTCACAGCCTAAATAAAAGAGTTCATGTTCAAGATCTTTAACACCCAAATTTTCTCAACTATTGAATTTGACAATTTTCCAAGGCCACTTCACGTCGGCCTTCTGTATCGTCTAGGCATCTCCTTAATATGAAAGTCACGGGGAAAAAAATTGAAAAAAGTATTATACTACCGAAGCGCTACGTGGGAGCCCCTTAATTCGTGGACATGAAGTATTTCTTAGCACTTTTTGGTGGATTCTATATTTACTGCCAGTATATCACATATGTACATATATTTTTCAGTACTAGAAATTTCGTCATTCTACATATCATCCTCCTGTGGATTTTTAATATGCTAAGAGCCTAAAGATTGTTTGCGTTTGGCTTTTAGGCATATAGAACATCCTTGGCTACCTAGATACCTAATGTAAGTCGAAAGCCCAACCAACACTAGGTAGATACGACCTCACGACTACTATACTCACAAGGCTCTCGGAATCTAGAATAAATCATATATATCATACCAGACATTTACATTCAGTCAGCAGGTCCCTGCGTGGACACGTACGATAGGTTATCATCAGATGCCTAAGCAAAATATTCGTTCACCCCCCAAAGAACCGTCCCAACTCCTCGCCTTCTTCCGGCGTTACTGCTAACTCCAGCAGCTCGTGAGCCAGTTCCGCCGTTTCCTCCGAAACCAAATCCTCTGAGAAATTAAGCCTTCCTAGGCTTAGCACGTATTTCTGCATCCCCGCGAGCGACCTGGCTAGCTTCGCCGATACGTTTACTAGGTCCGCGGTTAAGGGGTTCGTGATAATCGTGTGCAACAGCAATACCGCGTGTGCCACTAACGCCTGTAGCTCCTTTTGTGAGTCGTCCTCCTCCGCTGCTTCGTACCTCATGTCGCCGTCGTAGAGCTCGTCTATGCAAGAAGAGAGTAGAGTCACCAAGCGTGGAATAGCCCAATCGTTCATCGCAAGTTGGGCCAGCCCAAAGGATGACCTTGCAAACGCTGCTAGCGTCCGCAGCACCGAGTTTCGAACGCTCCGGAGCTTATATTGGTCGATGTCCGACCGCGGTGTTTCGACGAGCTGAAGCGAGACCCGTTCTATCACAGTTGCTGCTATCACCTCCACCGTCTTATTTGGACTGATAGGTCCGATACTTTCAGGAAACACCGATGTACATAACCATCTTAAGACGGTCAGATAATCTTCGACCGGGTGTTTCTGACTGAGCTGCATGAGTACGAATTCTACATGTACCTGACCCCAAAAGTCGATCGCGGGATCGGTGACACCGCCACCGATGGGTGGTGAAGCTGCGCAGCCTAGGGCTGTTAGATATAATAAGGACAAGATCTCGGAAGTCGAGATATTTGCGTTGAAATTCCTCCAGGCCTCTGCCGTAGGATCTCCGGGGCCTTCGTTATAAAATCTCGGTATTCCGACCTCATAGCACGAATCCATCGCGACCGGCAAAAGAGAAGGCGCTATATATGGAGCGACGGCGACGGTATACAGCTGGACAGTCAAGGAAACTAACGAAACAAGCTCCACAATAGGGGCCAACTGTAACATCATAAGCCATGACTCCTAATGCCTCCAATGAAAGAGAATACTCACGCATCCTTCCTTGAGGCAGCTGTCCCATAGGTGTATAACCTGCTCACAAAATTCTATCGGCAAGCGCATTGGATCGGAAGGGTCCCCAAGGACTGCTAGTTTCTGTAAGAGGATTGATGCAAGGCTTTCAGTAGGTTTCGAGGGAAGACGGAAGCCAGCTAGGTACTCGAAAACTAGCGGGCGGCCGTGTGCGGAGCTATGGTTGAGTATCACCTTCATGTACTACGGCTATTAGTATTGAATAGATCGTATATTGGGGAATAAAGCAGTTACATACATCAAATGAGGCAGCTTTAGGTGTAGGGTTCGAGGGTTTAGCATTATTGCTGTCGTTGGCGCCAACAGTATCTAGCATCACCACATCCTCCGAGTGAGTCTCCAGCGCCGTAACCGGGCTATCGACGGCTTGGCGTTTCCTCTTTCCTTTCGTTGGTGTTCTCGTCGGCCGCAAAGACGGCTCGACCACGGCGCTGGCTACAGCACCCGTATTCTTGCCGCGCTGTCCTTTGCCCGGACTGCCAGCTATCTCAACGTCCTCGAATCCGTCCGCGATACCCCACGACTTGGCAGCAGCATTCTTCTTGGGCGTCGAGGGCCCGTCTTTGCGCCTGGCACGTTCCAGCTCATCCTTGAGGTCTCGCCTCGTGAATTGGAGTTCCGTAGTAGCGGCATCCTGGGCGGCTTTGGCGGCATCGAGGGCCCTCTCATGTTTTGTGACCTGCTCGGCGGCTTGTTTTTTTATGGTCTGGAGCTCGCGCTCGTGGTCTACGCGGGCTTTCTCTAATCGCTTCCGGACGATGCCTATTTCACCATCTTTGGTATTAAGTCTTGTTTTCAGGTCTAGTATCTGAGCTTGTAGAGAAGCCAGTTCGTGACTTGGAGGGCCGGCCTGTCTTGGGGCTTGCGAAGCTTGGTAAATGGAAGAAGCTGGTCGAGCTAAGGGGGGTGGAGGGCGAATCTGGCCATATGATGGAGGCGGGGCACGATTAATGGACTGTTGGAGCGGACGAGAGCTGGCGGGAGCCGTTATGGGTGGTCGAGAGGAAGAAGCAACGGGCTGAGGACGAAAGCGACTGGCGGGGATGGGCATTGGGCCACCCCATGTTGTTTGCTGTTGAGGGACTACCCTCGATGGCGGCTGGACTGATGTATCGCCAAGCTCATCTTGTACGACGGCATCGTCGAGATCATCATCTTCGAATTCCTCGAACTGGAATTGGTGCTGCTGCTGCTGCTGGGTCTGCGAGGGTTGGTATTTCTTCTGAGCCTGGGTGAATTGAATAGCGTTGTTTTCGAGCTCCTCTAGGACATTCGCATTCAAAGCGTCTAAGTCATCGTCGGAGAATTCGTCCATGGCGACTCGGAGAGCCAGGGGTGGCTATATATAAGCCCATTGGCACAGTCTTTAGGACTCGTAGTGGAGTATTAGCGAATGCTTTGTTTTGTCGAGGTCATAAGTCATGGATGTCAACAACTTATCTTATCGTCCTCCAACCGTTTGCACAGTAACGAAATATTACAGCACTATCCAGGTACCTACCTATATGTATCTACAGGGCGCATGCTCACTAAACGCGGCGCGACATGCAAGCCCGTAGCTAGCCATTTAACGCGTTAAGTGGGTGAATGGCACGGTGTATGATACTATACACACTGTAATATCTATACTGTCTAATTTACCTAGTCCCAATTGGAATCGTATAAGTCAATAGATATATCATCTCCGTTTTCTATTATATGTTAACGAGTTCTTCTGATTGTTATATTGGTCGCCGAGTCCTACATGCATGTAAAACTTTTGCGACTGTGTACCCGACGGCTCTTGGCAGAGTATACACAGAATCAGCACTTGGTTGTCTCTATGAAAATGGGCGTGATCCTTTGGCATGGAGGAATATCTTGGCAAGAGTGAGACGGTTGCCGCTCGCGAAGGATTTCCCCAAGCTATCGTCCCATTGGGTAAGAAGCGTGGCTGAATGATGCAGTAGCACGATCATCACCGCATGTAGGACGGCTGGGCGGGTAGCCTAAGGGCACATCTGCCTAGGGGAGGCCTCTTCATTAATTTCTCCCTGGGTAGCTTCTATATTTACAAACAACGAGCTGCAGGTAAATGGTTCGTTCAAGGTCGAATCAATCTTAGACATATTTATATCATTGAATCTCCTCCTTTGGAGTCGTCCTCTGCGTCTCATTCTCTTCCGGCAATCCATTGGCAAAAACAACGTGCACCAAGTCAACCACAATTATGAACCCGCCGAATCAACAGTATTACGGTCAATACCCGCCGCCTGGTGGACCTCCTCCTCCCGGCCAGGCGGGACAACCGCATCCGGGTTATCAACAACCTCCCCAAGGACCACCGTACTACCCTCCCGGAGGGTCGCCGGCTCCGGGGCAGCCTCCCTATCAACAGCCACCTTACTCCAACTACCCCCCTCAAGGTCCCCCCCAGGGTCAGCCTCAAGGTAGTCAATATCAGTATCAGCCTCAGCAGTACCCCGGCGGTCCCGGTGGTCCTCCCCAAGCCCCGGGCCAATACTCGCAAGGACAGCCGGCACCGTATCAAAACCAACCGTACCCCCCTCAGCAGCCGCCTCAGGGGCAATATGGACAGCCCCCTGCTCAATATGGGCAATATCCTCCGAACGCTTACCAAGGTCCAAACGCTACCCCACAAGCCCCAGCTCCCTATCCTCCACAGCAGTACGGAGCTCCTGTAAGTAAACCATCTGCCCCTCGGCCCGAGCTGCGGACCACTGACAACTAGATTGCAGCCGGGCACTCAGCAGTGGTCACAACCGCAGCAACAGCCTATGCAAGGCTACGGCTACGGGGTGCCGCCAACTCCTCCTTCTCCAGGCTATGACCAAGCCCAGAAGGCATATTATGCTCCAGTTGATACTGCGGCCGACGTTGAAGCCCTCCGCAAAGCTATGAAGGGCATGGGTTGTGACGAGGCAGCCCTGATTCGCGTGTTCACGTCGATTAAATATGAGAACCCCTGGGCGATGGCGCAACTCGTTACGGATTACAATAAACGGTTTATTCGTGACTTGGCCAAGGATATCGAGAGCGAAACTCGTGGCGACGTGGAAACCGCCCTTCTCGCTCTAATCCGAGGGCCGCTTGAGCATGACGTGCGAGTTTTGATCAAGGCACTCGACCGCGCCGGTACGGACGAAGACGCCCTTATGGATGTTCTTCTGTGCCGGACGAACGCAGATATCCGTGCAATCACCGCCGAATATAAACGGATCAAGGGCCATGAGCTTCTCGTAGATATCAAGGACGACGTCGACGACACACTTTTCCGCTTCTACAGCATGGTTCTCTCAGCGACACGAGCAGAAAACTCAGCACCGGTGATTGCTGCCGAGATCGACCAGAAAGTCACCGAACTGCAGCGGGCGACCGAGGGCATCATCGGCGCCAATACCATTTCTGTAGCTCAGATCTTCACAAGCTCCAACACAGCTCAGATGCAAGCCCTATCCGAAGCGTACATGCGCAAGTACCACCGCTCTCTCGGGGACGTCATCGAGAAGGAGTTCCGCGGCGATATGGAGGACGCACTGCTCTACATACTAGAGAGCGCCACCGACCGGGCGCGCTTCGACGCCAAGCGTCTCGAGAAGCCGTTGTACAAGACACCACGAAAGGACCGCCTCTTCATTGACAGGGTCGTCAGCCTCTACTGGGATCGCAGCCGCTTGGAACTCGCGAAGGCTGCATTCCAGCGGTACTCCCCATCTAGAACCGCACTTCGCAGCTCCATTCGGGGTCTCCTAAGTGGGGATTATGAAGACTTGATGCTGGCCTTGATCCGTGAGAGGAAGTGAATTAGGATCACGAGAACATTTGGTGTTCAAGTTACTTGAGTCTATTGGTATGAAAGATTCTACAGCTTTTACCGGAAGATGAAAAATTAGTGTTCGTGAATGTTGACCTGACTGGAGCATACTTGATTACAGTAACACGCTTTTACGGGATCTTACCTCTTGAGGATTATTCTACATGAGCAAGGCTTAGATCACTCCTGGCCTTCTTTCTCACAGCAGACCGTACTGGAAACCACAGAGAGAAAGGAGTTTAGATGCCAACTTGTGTTGATCCCTTCATATTATTATGTCCTCCCCACTATGGTTCGTATATGGAGAGAGCCAAGCACCGGCCAGACATACATGCTGTGAAGGACAAATGGTAGTATTTCCAAGTCCCCAACCGGTATCCTCGCCGAGACTCCAATCATTTCTTGGGTTCCTTCAGGCTGTCCCATGTGGATTGCCACTTATCGAGTGATTCCTTCATCCCCTCAGTCTTGTTCTCCATCCTGCTTGCAGTGTCTCCGGTCGTTGACGGGAACGCGAGTGCCTCAGTAACAGTTGGAGGGCTTGCGAGGTAGTTCTCAAGGGCGACTGGCTGAATGTGGTTTCTAGATCTTTCATCCGTTTTAGTATATCTCAAGAAACATTCATCTGGTGATAGCTGGCTTACGAGTTGCTTGTAGTTGCGGCTGAGGGTCCTGATTTGGAAGACATGGTGACTGATGATTGAATCGGTCTTTCTTCGAGTAGACGAATGGATATTTGACTTGAAGTTTGAGAAGAGGTGAGTTATGGCTACAGAAGATGGACTTCCCTTGAGACTGGACAGCCAGCTTCTTTTACATTTGCAGTATCTTGCTTCTATTACTCGCTACATTTACTTACGAACGCAATTAGCACATCCCGTAGATACGTCTTTAACACGATTAACACGGAAACGCCTTGGAATTGGCACGATTGCAGTTCATTTCTTTACAGCCAAATACCCCAGATCCCCAGGTTCTTGTTGAAGCCATTACCACCGCTGTGCCTTGAGATGTGATTGGTGGGCTTGGGCCACTCAGCGGGAGCTGCCGGCAGGAACCGAGCCCATAAGATGCACAAGCACAGGTGTGCTTTGCACGCTGGGTGCATGGTATAGGTACCTATTCCTATCGTTCTTCTTTCCCTCCTCTTTTCATGAGCGCCTTTTGTCATTCTGGATTTTTATCGAGTCGCATTAAGATACCGATAATTAGGCACTATCAAATGCCGGGTTGCAATCCTAACCGGTGATCTCAACCGTGTGGCGTTCACTACATACGTAGATACGTAACGCTTATCATTTCAGCATTAGCTTTATGCCAGAATAGTACTTCTGTAAGCGTTAGTCTGTTCCTTCATGTATAACATCTACTCCCTATCTTCTATTGCTGATATAGATCCGACTAAGGCACCGGGATCTACCTCTTCCAGATCCCGCATATATCATGGATACAAAGGTGAAGCTTCCCGTCTACCCCCATGTGCAGCAAGTTATGTGAGATATGATTGGGGAGTGAAGTGAGTTGGCTCAACATGCTTTTGCACTGCAGGCAAATGAACGGACCAACTCGCTTAAGGACAGCCACACCGGCAAGAACGTCGAAATCTATGACAGTACACTGGACGATGACAGTACGCTAGACTGCGAAAGTAGCCTAGACTTCGCCAGTACTCGAGACTTTGACAGTATTACCTTAGACTTTACCAGTAGCTCCGATTCTCAGTCCGCTGTAGAATCCCCTTACCCGAAAGTCATTCATAACACGTATCGATCGAGTAAAAGTTGTATGTTATGTCCTATTTGGTCAAGTAGTAACTGCTTGCAACTGACATTTACCTACAGTGGATCACCAGGTTGACAGTTACCATCGGGGATATGTCAGTGTATATAACCACCGCGCAAGTGGCTACGAGAGGGATGCACCTCATCCATCGTATGCAGCTCCATCGTCCGTGGGATCGGCGGGGTCCTTCATTTTAAAGGGCTCTAGCAAGGGAAAGTCGAGGAGTACTAGCAAAACCAAAGCAAAGGCTGGAGCGAGGGAGCCAGCTGAGCCGCTATCAGTGTCTCACTCTGATGTAATTGGAGAGAGCGCCAATGAGAACATATCCAAAACTTCAGTAGGCGAGGTGCTGATTGGTGGCGACGATGGCGAGATGACGCATGACACGCTCGCCGGAGGTACAGGGGGCGAGCAGTACGGGGACCCAATGTCAGAAAAGGGCAACCTATGCACGACCGCGGATAATGAGCAGGATCCTATGAAGGCGTCACAACCACTCGATGAGCTGGGGATACCTAGTCCTTCCCCTAATCCTATCGATACGGCTAGGGTCGATCACGCGCCCCTGATAACTATCCAGAGTGAACCAAAATACGAAAAAACTTTGGCACCAAACGACAAGAAAGGTATCAGTGACGCGGGAGCTCTGTATACCAAGGCATCTGGTACAGACTCTAAGACCTTGGAGGAGGGTAAGAAATGACCCATGCCTAATTCCGAAGAGATCTTTAATAGGTTAACTTGAACAGCCCTCCGAGACTGGTCGAAAGTGGATGCTGAATCGGTCAGCCATCGTCTCGAAACCTTGCTGGAGGGGCCGGTAGCCCCGAATGTTGAGGGAAGCGACTTACCTGAACCTACTCCAAACGACTCACAATCGAAGGATACACATCTCCCAAGATTCGAAGAGGACAATATTAGTATAGAGCCTATGGAACTACGGGAGTGCTCAGTATCACCAAATTATTCCTGTAAGGTAGACTCGCAAAGCACAGAATCCAGGGACAGCTCCATAGATTCCGATCTACTATCCATTTCGGACGATTCGGACGACTTGGAGCCTTTATGTCTCGAGGACGGGATATATCTAGAGCTTATAACTCTAGTTATCGGTATCGTAGTAGGAAATCCAGGGGAGGCCACGAGTGGTCAATCATCAACTCAGACTAGAGCAGGTCCAGCTGCAAGTAATTCCGGATATACACACCCAAATACGGCCCTCCGTGGATCTGGGAGTTCATGGCCTAGCAAGAAGAGACGCCGCGTTCAGAAGAATAACGAGCATTCCGACGACGACGAACCATCTCAACCCCCTTCGAGAGGAGTAAGTAAGAGCGATACCTGGGAAGGTCGTCCAAGGTCTCTAGCATGTCCGTTCGCAAAGATGGATCCGGTAAGGCATGTTGCCTGTTTTTCGAAGAAGCTGTCGAGAGTTCGAGATGTCAAGCAGCACCTGCACAGAAAGCATACGCCTGGATTCTACTGCAACCGCTGCAAAGCCATATTCCCAAATGAGGCAAGCCTCCAAGAACATGTTGGACAGGCTCCGGGACTTTTCTGCGAGCCCTCGGCATTGCTGGATGGTATCTCGCCTGCGCAGCGACAACAACTGTCTCGCAAATCGGACCCGAAACGCTCAGTCGAAGAACAATGGTACTCAATGTGGGATATAATATTCCCTGGGCACAATAGGCCGAGCACAGTATACGTGGTATTCGGGTTCTCCGATGACCTGTGCTCATACAGAGAATTCTCCACAGGTAGTAGGATGGCCGAGTCGGTGGTTGAAGGACTTCGGGATAGCGGCATCGACGTACCGGACGGAATACGGGATGCCGTGCATAGAATCGTTGCTGACAGGGTTGATTCAAGTTTTGATCGGTGGTTATCGAATCGGTTCACGTATTCGATGACGCTGTCAGATACCTCATCCTCGAATCTGCAAAGAACGAGCACACAAGTTACACGACAGGACACGCCGGTGAGCTCTGAAAGCAGTCGAACGGGTCCGAGATATCAGGGTGCAGTTGATGAATCGCAAAACTGCCCACGGCCTAACGCGGAAGTGGTATTGCACCAACAGCGGGCATCAGACCAAGGAGCCCACGAGAGACAATTTGTTCCTATCCAAAACACCGATCCGACTTTACCACTTTTTGAAGATTTCGATTCGAGACCTTGGAACGATCCTTTCACCGACCAGGGTTACGCTCCGGGGATAGTCAGTTTTGGCACATTGCCCGATACTGATATCAGCTCGATCTTCCATTTTGGCGAGCCAGAAACTGGACATCAAGCGACACAGCCGGACTCATAATAAAACGGGGGACCTCTCTTTTGTTGCACGATTCTGTTCATATTGGACTCTGAGTCTCATGAACCCGAAATGCATACTCAAAGCCGTACGCCTGTCATCTAAAAGAGGCTCAGGAGACTTGAAGCATAACGGATATATACACTATACATGTAAATGTACGATGCATACCTAAAATATAAAAATCCTATACCTATAATGAGAAGGCAGCAGGCCAATTGAATAGTAGCAACCGAGGAGCGAGTAGCAATTGAATGATGATCAAATGCTGTGAAGTGGTGAGACAGATGGATTAGAAAGACACCGTTTTCATGAGAAAAGGAAAAGGGGGGTTCGCGGTTTGCTTTCACGTGATTTCGTGTTGAGCTGGACAGCGCTGCGCCTGGACCGGGCCAGGCTTGTCGGTTGAGAATGGCGCGCTATTTTTTGCATTTGCTTTTTTCCCTCCCGCTGTTCCGCCGTGCTGTGCTGTGGTTATATGACAGGGGATAAGTAGATCATATTTACATTGCTATTTTTTTTCTCGATGCTTTTCTCTTCTTAGGAATATTTGGGTTTATATTCATCTTTCAAATTATTCATTTATTTATTTACTTTCTGAATAAGGGTCCGTAGACTTTTCATCTGAATCTTAATTCCTGCAGGGGCAATATTCATTGTGCGAGCACAAGTACGGGTAGTCCTTGTAACCTTGTAAGGTAAAGACCTTGTAAGTTAACGAAAGACCCCTGGAAGATGGCGGAAGATGGCGAAAGATGGGCGCTGCAAGGCGCTGGGGCCAAGTAAATCCTAGCACAGATGGCCTGGAGATGCCTTTGGCCGTGCGCTCTAAAACCCCATCGACCCCATCGACCCCATCTTGTCGCGCGACTTGACCGCGTACTAAACCGCCAATGGCTACCCGCTATTCTTTCCCCTCCTACCCATTCGCTACCTTTGCCCGACTCGATGCTCCTCGTGTCGCTTGCGTCGCTTGCCCACGTCAACGATTCAACGTCGAACTTGTGGGAACTTGGCAATTATTTTTTCCTTCTCATCTCTACAACTTCCCCCCTTCGTCGCGTCTACTCCGATTCCAATTCGGGTTCCAAGTTCACGCATCACGTATCCAATATCATTGATTAGCTTACTGTTGTCTCTTTCGGTGCTTCCCTCATTTCATATATCTACCGTCGTCATCGCTTCGCCTCATGTCTCAGAACCACCTCGCGTGCTAGCTTTTTGGACATCGACTTGACGCGATTCGTTGGTGTTCGAGTATTATCAAAGTAGATGTCCTATTAATCCGAGAGATTGGGACTGGCGACGACGCAACGCGTGTACCTCGCTAAGCATTGCCCTGCACCCACAAAGGGAATTCCGCATTGTCTGGACGCGGGATCCTGCAGCTTCCCAACAACATCCGTCTTCGAACACGTACTTGGCTAGTTCCAGAGTACATTGCTTCAACTATCGTGGCTGATTTATTGTTGAGCGCGATCGGCACCTCTAATTGCTGACCCATAACCAAATCCAAGTCGACGCGACGGCCCGCGCCTGGGCTTTTGTATCTCGAATCATCTAGCCCAATCCACTCGGGACCATGTCGCAATCCACTGACGCTGCGGCCATCATAAGAGGACAGAACCATCTTCCACAGCTTCAAAGTATTCCTAGCAGCCAGAACCAGCAGCTCAACGACTCTAGCAACGACTCACAAGACACGACCGCTTCCAACGACACCGACCGCGTCTTCACTCCAACTGAAAGCGACAACGAGGGTAGTAACGGAACCGGGAATGGACAGGGATCGAGTCAAGAATCTCAGCTCCTACAGCTGTCTCAACTTGCCGCAGCTCAACGAAAGATGGAGGAAATCGATGGGACCCCAGTAAATGGTCAGTCGAGGAAAAGAATGGCCGACGGCATGGTCAAGAATCCGAGAGACAGCTCGAGCGTGTCTCCGGTCCGTCTCGGCCACTCTAGAAATACAAGTACTGTGAGCGTGGCATCTACTACTAGCAGCCGTATTGGAGAGGTAATTCGTCAGCACTTATGACGCGTCACCGCTCGTTTGCTAACTGGACTGCAGCTGTCGGCTGAACTGAGAACGAAATTGTCTTATGCTATGGTTAAAGTGAACAATGGCTGGCAAGGCCACTCCATTGACGAGGTCGAGTCGCTCGCCTCGCAAGCTGCCTCTCCTACTTCTAGCACCTCTACGTTACACGGCAGGCATGGCGCGTCTGCGAGCCCTCGAGTCCCAATCGCTCCCACCCGCCATAAGGCCTCGAGCAATGCTACAAGCCCTACAATGCAATATCCTTATGGTCGTTCTTACGAATCATGGAGGGACGGCAATATGAAACCCTCATCCACTTTAACATCACCCATCTCACAAGTACCAACCCTAGCTCCGCCTGCTCCTATACAGCCGCGGCAGCCTGGCCAAGCCCATGCCCGTCGCAGTTCCAACGCGAGATTTGCACCGGCCTACCTATCAAATTCGCATCATGCCTCTCCTCATACTCCAGCTCAACCAAGTCCGTTACAAACCACGCCGGGTCAGGGTTTAACCAGAACGCCGAATGTTGATCCGATACTTTTCTCTCCCCACCAGAACGTTCGCGAGCAAGAGGCGTTGGAGACCCTAATGTTCATGAGTAGCCCTGGAAACTCGGCTAACGTCAAGCACGCGTTCCCCTCGTCTCTCCCTTCGTCGCAGCAGTCGCAGCTAGTCCAACAGCCGTTGCAACCGCCACCGCAACCGCGGAGTACCGGGCGAACAGCCCTTCCGACTTCACGGTTAGGAGCCGGGGCTGGAAGCGAGACTGGCAGCAACGGACGGAAGAGTTTACCGACGGCGCGACCGCAGCCGCATCATGCGCCCCATGGCAAGCGAGTAGGATTTGAAAAATCACCAGGCACGTATGGCGGTATGGAAATTGATGACCCGCACGGGTCTCCGCATGGCAGGGGCACGCCCCGCCGCCGTACAAACGGAGCGGCTTCGCGACCATCCCTCTCTATTCCTGCAGGGCTAAGCGGACCATCCCGGCCGAGAACTGCGCTACGAGGTGACGACATTGAAAGGATGCTCGATCGGGTCGCTGCAGATGACAGCTCAGATTCCGACGGGGAGATTCACCTTCCCCAGAGCCGAAGAACAAACGGCTCTGCAGTTGGAGCTTAACGTGGATATCTTGATTACCGTACTCGACAGCACAGTTTGCCTCTTCTCATCACCTGTCTCGCGTATATACGTTTCTCCGAGTCTATATCATTGTGGTCGGTCTAAATTCTTGTTCGAATTCGCATTCACGGTTACAATGCATCAGCCCCCTCGGGGCTTTTTACGAGATTACAGTTGGGACTTGAGGAGTAATGGGTTGCATTTCTGGAAGATTCATGAAGCATGACGAAAGGGGGCGGGTTTCTTGAGATGTATATTTTGGAGGCTATAGGTATCCCGTCTCATCTATAGCAGATACAAGCTTCTGAGCGATCGAATGCATTTGCTGAGATAGCCGTCTTTGAACAAGTTGCCATCTGAATTTTATAGCCTAAATTTTAGTGCTGTCTCTAGTGGTATACCGTGCGTATAGGCTAAGACATACGTAACCAGTCATGTCTACTATAATCAGCCCGCGGGCGTGATAAGGAGAGAGACCTCTAGGATGATGCTTGTATGACACATGCTGACATGTCTTGGATTTAGTCTACTGTCTACTATATACATGGCTTAGGTAAGTAAAACATAGAAATGAGATGACATTCATACATGACGAATTTCCCCACATGTTCGTGTCGATAGATCGCCGTTACATTATCCGGCCTTCCGCTGTACGCCGGTAAAACCGACGGAGAGCCTCATCCAGGGGGGAAGGGGGAGAGAGGGAGGCGCAGCAGTTTGCCTAGTTCCCCGCCACAGCTGATCTGGCTGTTTGCCCTATGAGGCTTTCGAGTGTTTTCCGAGCCAGCATGACCTTCCCTTGCCAAGGCTTCTTCCCCTGGCTTTGCTAACTGCAAGCCATCGAAGCACCGCCCATCATCCACCCTAACCAACCCCAACCAGCGCCGACCCGAACTGCTAATCGCCGCATGCGTCTTCTTTTTAATTGCGTGCTTGCTAGCAATCACCTGCGAGGCGAGGCGAGGCGATATGACTGCGCCTCCCCACACCTGGAAAGCTCCGCGGACCCTGCGTAAGCGCCTGGGGCTTGTGACTTGCGTCGGACTCTTAGGCACTATGATATGATACGTATTCCGCACTGTTGTGTGTATGAAATAAGCGACGCGACCGAGGTTACTAGGCTGGTATTTAAGGTTTGCTTGGGTTTCTCTTTGTTTCGATAAGACCGTTTTGTTCTCGTCGTCTTTTCATAATCATAATTAAAATACTGGACGGCCTAAGAATATAGCTACCTATTATTCTGCAAGCATACCTGGAAAATATACAGAGACATTTACAGAGGCATCTCTCTACTTGAATATACCTAGCTTTTATCCTCTCATCCTGAGCAGTAAGCTTTCGCCATGTCAGCAGCAGACTACTACGGCAACAGCGGCGGCGCCTACCCGCCCCCGAACCAGAGCTCCTCGTCGCCGTACCCCTCGCACCCGCAGTACGCGCAGCCGCCCGCGCCGTCGCACTCGCCGTACCCCCAGCAGCCCAGTTACGCGCCGTCGCCGTCGCCGTCGCCCGCGCACCACTCGCCGTACCCCCCGCAGCCAAGCTACGCGCAGCCCCCACCCCAGCAACAGGGCAGCAACTACCTCGCGCCGTACCCGTCCCAACCCCAGTACGCGCGTCCCGGCTCCGCGCGCTCGGACGCCGGCTACCCGCCGCCGTACCCCGCCGACGAGCAGCAGCAGCAGCACCCCGTCGCGCGCCCGCACTCGGCCGACCCGTACGCCGCCGCCGCCGACCGCGGCCCGCACGCGCCGGGCCAGGAGGGCGAAGACGGCGAGAGGGGCCTCGGCGCGACGCTGCTGGGCGGCGGCGCGGGCGGGTTCCTCGGGCACAAGCTCGGGAAGGGCAAGCTGGGGACGCTGCTGGGCGGCGCGGTGGGCGCCGTGGCGGCGAACATGATCGAGCACAAGCTGGAGAGGAAGCAGCATTCCAGCCAGGGGCAGGGGCACGGCTACGGGCATCATGGGTCGTCGTCGCAGCACCATGGCGGAGGACAGTATTATTCCGGCGGTGGCGGGCACCATGGACATCATGGCCATCATGGACATGGGCATGGGCATGGGCATAGTCATGGACATCACGGACACCACGAACATCATGGGCACCATGGGCACCACGGCGGTGGGTGGTAGAAAGACGAACAACTGGGGAAATTACAAGGTCCGGTACGAAAGGGCGGGAGATGAATACCCCTGCTACGGGGAGATAGAAATGATTTATGGAGTTCTTATGATGGCGTATCGGCATGGGGCTCTGGGGATTTCGAATGCTCTTCACGACTTTGATGAGGGCGTAATGGGATCATCATACTATGACGGGCCCTAGACGGGCTCGGCTTTCGATGGATTACTTGGCCGGGCTCGGCCCTGGCTATATAGTGCTTTCGGAATTCGCTAATTCAACTGCGGTGCTTGGTTGATTCGTCGGACGGGTAAACGTGTCTTTATTACTCCTAATCATGCGGAGCTATCTGTGACTCCCTCCTGTCATTGTATGCTTTGCTTTCCTTTCCAGATATCAAAAGTGGAATTCACTTAGCCCGATCTCAGACCGACCACAACTTCAGTCCTTCGACCATAGTCGGGAGCCGCATCCAACCTCCCTCAGAATCTTTTCCTTCTCCAAATCCTCCAGCAATCTCAACAACAGTTCGTCTTCGCCCCGAGGTGCCAGCAGCGACACGGCTACCGGTAGATACTCGTCGGTATTTGTGATTCTCGAGTGAAACCGCGCTTCCCCAATGGGAACAGTCACGTCGGGGCATCCGGAACAGTAACTGATCGAGTACGGGGAAAAGCCCTTCCAGAAGATGTTGCCGCCTGTGCGACTCACGACCTCGTCTCGGTAACGAGGTACGCCCCAGCTCTGTGGGTATATCAACAATGGGATGATAACGGTGTCTGTCTCTGTACCCGATGTAGAAGAGGCAGGTGGTAGGAGGACTTCATTTACCCAGGTTGCGTAAGTCCTCAGTGCCGTAACCGATCTATCGTAATCAGTTCTGGATACTTTTGACCCATAGTCTAGGCGGGCTTTGGTGATCGGTTCGATGAACGGCATCCGGCCGGAATGAGCGCCTTGATATTCCTGTACGAACGGTCCTACTATACTGTGCCACAGTTCATAGTAGACAACGTTCTGGTAGATCATCTCTGTCGCCTCGACGAGACTCTCAGGTGCAGTCTTAGGCCGAGTATCTCTCCATAAATCGTAAAGGCAAACTTCCTGTCGCTTGCAATTCAGGTACTTCTCGAGCTTCTTTACGAACTCTTCAAAGACCACGCTCGTCGATGTCTTGGTATCCGGGACCTTCTCTCCACGGTGGAAAAATTTCGCTGTCCCATGAGCGTCTAGTAGCTCCGGTTCAACAGCATATAGGAGCTTGTATTGTATTTTCCTCTCCAACTTAGCGGCCCCGTCTGCTGATGTTTGATAAGCCATGGCTCTTGTGACGGCTCTGGTAATAGCTGCAGACCTCGCGAAGACGCCAGGAGTATCCATGTATTGAGAACACACGAGGCCCGAACTTGGGATGCTTCCGAGCGAGGGCCTCATCCCGTACACGCCATTGACGCTTGCGGGATGTCTGATCGATCCACCTGTGTCTGTGCCGATGGTGAAATCCAGCCACGCGTAGCTCGCAGCTCCGGCCGCTGAGCCAGAGCTTGAAGATGATGGTTTCTGGAAGGTATCTCCTCTAGGATTGGTAGGTGAAACTTCTTCGAATCTAGACTTAGCCGTTGATCAGTTATGAATACCTGGTATCTTCGGCAAAATCATTAATGCAAACAATTCCAAGGGGGCAAAACTGGCTGAACTAACCGCTCTAGAGGATCTTGACCATCACACCACTGATAGCAGCGCATCTTTCCGACCATGATAGCACCGGCGGAAACCAGCTGGCTAACACAAGCAGCACTGGCACTTTTTGCTGGGCAAAAGGACTGGTAACATCTACTACCACAGCCAGTCTCCAAGCCGGCGATATCAATAGAGTCCTTGACACCAAACCTCATGCCGCGCAGAGGCAACAAATCATTCGGCTGCGAATAGTACAGCCTCGACGGTACCGGTATGCGCTGGCGATACTTTGTTAGCTAAACAAGAAAGACAATATACGTTGATCATAACCCTACATCAATGCTAACGAGCCATCTGTGCCGGTCCGTTCCAGTTTCTGGAAGAGTGCCCCTAACAAAAGCGTTACTCGTGTCCTCGAACAGCTTGAATACGCTGTGAACACTTCCCGTTGACGTATGAATAACATAAGGACCAACCGGGATTCGCTCTTCCCCTTTAGCAAATTGCACAGCTTGGTGTGCTATGTGCTCGGAGACCGTAAGCGTGCCGGAGTACTGTATAATAAGGACTGGCAATTCTCAATCAGCTCAACTTGCCGCTCGGGTGTATGAAACGCCAGACTCACGCTCGAGGAAGTCCTCCGTCCATACATCGTCTTTTCTGAACTCATCACGCACTTCGTCCAACTCAGCGGCGCCGAAATGAGTGGTATCGTCGCAATAAATGACCGTGGCGGGTAGGAAGCGTTCTGAGTCCCGTAGCGGCGTGATTATGATACTGCCTTCGGGTTGTATGGTGAAATCCGAGTCACCAATATGGATCGAGGTTGTCACATCGGCCGCTTTTTGTGCCAATGACTCCCTCATGACTATTTCTTGACGATGAGATGATTCCAGAAGATAAGGATCGAACACGTACCACTTAAGTCAAGTGGCCCTGTCGGAAACAAGGACTTGATCATGTTCCGGAACAAAGCATTCCAGATGTGTTTTCATGATGTCGACGATGGCCAAATTTCGGCAATTCCCCTGTTATTAAATAACTTTACGAGTTAGACTTCATACAGAACCTAGGTAAGCACAGGATATTGCATAACTTACCGCATTTAGACCAAAACGGTCTCAATTATGGCAATGGCGGTGCAATCTTTCGTCTAATGGATATCTTTCTATCCGTATGTAGAGGTATCTTCCCACAGCTCCACCAACGGAGCAACAAAACGTGGGTGGCGATGACGCAGCGGCGGAGGTGGAGGCGGCGGCGGCGACGGCGACCGCGGCAACGTAGCAACAATGGGCAACTCTATCAATGGTTAGTCGTATTCCAACAGAGTGGCAGTAGCCAATTTTTTTTTCTTTTTTTCTTTTATGTTTTTCTTTTCTTCTTCTTTTTTCTTTCTTTATTTTTTTTTCTTCTTTTTTTCTGGTTTTTTTTTCTTTTTGGGTTTTTTATGTCAGTGGACAAGGTCCAGTATATTCTAGTACGTACTAGAGAAGGAATAGATGACGCTATTCCTGACACTGGCAATTTTTCTCTTTCCCTTAGCTGTGTCGACAGCAACTCCCAGTAGCCACCCTGATATCTTAATTGTAATACCAACACTGACAAACTCTCTTTTATCCCTAGTTCCCTTTTGCGCAATCCCCCAGTGTTGTTGTTGAGTTGTTGTGGATCATAGAGAAGGGTTGATTGTACGATCGGTGGAGCGATTCGGGGGATTTGCGGACTAGTTTACGGACGGGTTTGTAAGTGATCTGCGGAGGTCTTTTCGGACGAGCTATCGTATGGGTCTGCAAGTGATTTGCGGACTGGTTTTCGAAGCTGTTGTTCAGGGGATTTGGCTATTGATTTGCAGAGCTGTTTCGGGGAAGTGATCGGATTCGAGAGCTCTCTTCGGATGAGCTATTCGGACTGATGGATCGATCGGGTGTGTGGTGAATGGGTCTTGGAAATGGGGATTCTTGTTTGTGGGTGAAGAGAAACAGATTTTTGTCGGCTTGGAGAGCTTCGTGATCAACTGGTGATGCTGAGGGACGCTGCTAAGCCCAGTTGATAGGTCAGGATGGTTTAGTTCTTCGTGAGGATCTTCCTCACGGTCGGGTTGTTTTTCGTACGAGTTTCGCGAATTGTAGAGAGGTGATTCGGACAGGATTTTAACCTAATCGTGGTCAATTCTCCAGGTCCTAAGGTAGGCGAGTTTGGGTGGTTTGGTGAATCTGTTGGTTCGGTGAAATGGACTTTTTTTTGTTGTTTTTCTTGTTGGTTTGGGTGAGGGATCTTTCTCGCGATCGGCCAGCGCTTCATGAGCCTGGCGGTAAGACGCGATTTAAATCTCCTCTGCGTGATGGAAGGTATCCTTCCAAGTGAAGACCTTGTTGGTCTAAAGTCATTCCTTGTCGGGTAGACAAGTTGACTACTCTAGTACGTACTAGAGAAGGGAATAGATGAAGCTATTCCCAACAGAAAACAGGAAACAGGAAACAAAACCCAACATTTTTTTTTCTTTTTTATTATTATTTTTTTTTTCAATTTTCTTTTTATTAAATTTTTCTTTTATTTTCTTTATTCTTTTTTTTTTTTTTTTTTTTTTTTTTTTTTTTTTTTTTTAACCGCGAAACCAGAGGGTGGCAGCATAGAGTGGCACTAGGGCCGAAGCCAGGACGGGGGAGGAAAAAGGAGAAGAAGAGTCCGGGCCTTAGCTCTTCGGCTTCGGCTTCGGCTTCCTCGGGACTAGGCACGAGGGGACTTTGGGCGCTGGCGGTCGCTTGATGAGGATCTTCTTCTTCGTCCTCTCCTTCTCCTCCCCCTCCTGCTTCCCCCAATCTTCCATCTTCTCTTCTTTCTCCTTCCCCTTCCCCTTCTCCCCCCTGTCCTTGGCGGCGCCCTCATCCTTTGGCATGATGATGTAGTCGGGCTTCTTTGGCGTCGTCTTCAAGATGAACGCCGCCGGGACGGAGGACAGGGGCGGCGCGTCTGTGTCTTGGTTGATACGACGCGTCGTGGGAGAAGGGGAGGGTACTGGGGTTGACCGGGGTGCGGGAGAGAGCCCGGGCCAAGGCGAAGACACAGGGGCAGGCGCCGAGGTGGCGGGCGCAGGCGCAGGCACATAGGCCGGAACAGAGGCGATGGCACCAGACAAGGCAGGCGAAGAGACACGCGCAGCCGCAGCTGCGGACGAGGGACCAGGAGCAGAACCGAAGAACGCGGGCGCAGGCGTGGACGCGGGAGCCGGCTCAGGCACAAACTGAGCGGGGGCGGGGGCGGGCCGAACCATAGGCGGAACGAAGGGCGCAGAAAACGAGAACGTCGACGCAGCCGGGAGCTGCGGTGCGGAAGAAACAGGCACGGCAGGAGCCGGCGGCGCAGGTGCAGAGAGAGACGGACCAGGCGCAAAGAACGAGAACTCAGCCGAAGCCGTGGGCGAGGGCCCAGACGTAGGACCGAAGAGAGTAGGCACGGGCACAATGGCCGGAGCAGAGACAGGCGGACCGAAGAACGTTGACGAAGAGGCAGGCGCTTGCGCGAGCGCGGAGGCAGAGGGTGCAGGCGGCACAGAGGCGGACGGACCAGACACAGGCGCAGAAGGCGGCACAGCCGAAGAGGCGGGCGCGGGCTCCGGGGTTGAGGGAGCAGGCGCGATATTAGAGGGACCTGGCGCAAGGAGAGAAGGCTCAGGCGAGGGGTCAGGCGCAGGACCGTCGTGACCAGGGACGAGACCAGACGCGGGCGCAGACACAGACACAGGCGGACCGGAGAGCGCAGGCGAAGAAACAGGCGCGGGCTCCGAGGCCGGGGAAGCAGGCGCAAAGAGAGAGGGCGCAGCTGCGGGCGAAGGGGCAGACACAGGACCGAAGAGAGCGGGCACAGAGCCAGGCTCTGGGACCGAGGGACCAGACAACGCAGCCGAAGAGGTGGGCGCAGAGGCAGGTGCGCCAAACAGCCCAGACGAAAAGACCGGCACGGGCACGAAGATAGACTCAGGCCGAACGAACGGCGCAGAGAACGAGAACGTTGGCGCGGTCGGGGCCGCGAAGGAAACAGACACGGTGGGAGTGGGCGGCGGCGGCGGTTGGTTAGGCGCAGGCGCAGGCGCAGGACGGTCGACCTCCATCTCTCCGGACACTTGCGCTGGAGCCGGAGCCGGGTCATAGGCTTCGCCCAACTCCAGGGCAAGTGCCGCCTCCAGATCCTCGACGGTGTAGTTGTCGAGAGAGGGTAGCTCGGATAGCTCGGGTAGCTCAGCGGTGGAATCTAGGCTGAAATCTAACCCCGTGAGGTCGAAGCCCAGATCGAGGTTGAAGTTGAAGTCGACATTCATATTGTCGACATTCGCGGTACTGTCCGCGTCAACCCCGACCTGCACTTCGGCCCCACCAAACTCGGCAACAAACTCGTCGATGGACTGGAGGAGTTCCGGAGAGATGTCAAACTCCAATGGGTCGGCTGTGGCGACGGCTTCGGTCTCCGATATCTTCAGAGAACCGAAGAGCTCGGTGAGCTCTGCCATTTCTGGAGACTCGCCCTGGAGGGCCGGGCTATACTCCAGCTGCTCCAGGACGAGCCCCCGCAGAGTCTCCTTCGCAGACTCGAAAGTCTGGATCACCTCCTCCTCCTCCTCCTCCGGGATCTCAGGCCGGTCGGATCGGTATTGGATGGGCGTCGAGGGTGCCGGCGTCTCTGGCTCGGCTACTTGCTCGACGGATATAGGGGGAGAGGCCGGAACCAGTGCTGTGTCCTGCACTGGCTCGGCGGGCGAAGGGAGGGCCACCGGAACTTCCTCGGTGGGCAGAAGGAGGGCGACAGAGAGGGGGGCCGGAGCCAGTGCTGTGTCTGGCACTGGCTCGGCAGGCGAAAAGAGAGAAGCCGGAACCAGTGCTGTGTCCTGCACTGGTTCGGTAGGAGAAGAGAAAGGGGCCGGAATATCATCGGCGGATAAAGGAAGAGAAGCCGGAGCCAGTGCTGTGTCCTGCACTGGCTCGGCAGGTTGGTCTAGGTCTGCCGGAGGCTCTGGTCCTTCTACTGGTGCCTCCTCGGCAAGTGCCGGAATAGCCTCGGGCTCAGGTTCGGCCTCAGGATCCGCGCGCACATACGGCTTGGGCGGAGTTAGGCACTTGTCGGGGGAGGTCCGAAGTTGGTTAAGGATGTTCGGAACCGGAGAGAAGGGCACCAGGGCGGTGGTAGGGGAGGCGGGCGCGACGTTCTTCACCGCCGGGAGCTGCTGGAGACTGGGGGGGTCGATCTGCGTACCAGGATCGACCCGGGTTGGTTTTGCCAGTCTCCGAACAGGCGGCCGGTTGAGGTTCCTCGAAACGTCGGCCACGAACTGGGAGGGGATGCCGCTCAGGGCGAAGAGGGACAGGGAACACAAGACAAGCACCTCGTGGTTGAATATGAGCGCGCATCCAATGACTGCAGCCGTCGCTGCAAGTCGGGCGGGGCTCTCAGGCGACTTCCGCTGGTATGTTCGGATCAGAGCCAGGGCATGGAGCGCCTGGGTGATACCACCAAGCGGGAAGACCTTCGTGAGCTGAACCGCCATGGTATTGGATGCGACTGCAGCGATCTGGCCGAGCGTGCTGTGGTCTTGACTTGGCAGCAGCAAGCAGATCATTAGGAGGCAGAGAGAGCCTCCGAAGGGAGTGGAGAAAACCGCATCCAGGGCTAGGAGGATGGGTACTAGGATGGTGAAGGCCAACATCTTGGTGTCTGATATCTAATTAGTAACTGATATCAAGTCTAAAAGTGACGTCAAGTATAGTGATAAAACTTGAGGGTGAATGACAATGAAAGCTGAAACTTACTTTGCCTTGTTATTATAGTAGAGGTCGGAAGGTGAGGATGGGATGAGGAGAAGAGGGTATGATAGTACAACGACGAAGTCGAGGGTGTGGGTGTGTCAAGATGACTATGAATAAATGTCAAGATTGACGTTGGCAATTAAAGTCGCGGTGCAAGGTTGAGAATGTGAATCAATGTTGAGGTCGATAGGAAACCGAAGGCTCAATGGGATTCAGAATATGCAGCGAAACTTGTCCAGGAAAAAAAAGGAAGAGTAGAAATTTGGAATTGGTGGGCGGGCTTATATAGAAAAAAAAAAAAAGGTCTGCAGTGATTTGCAAAATCAGCTGGCTACCTAAGGCGACGGTAAGGTTAGGAAAGAGCCTAAGGTTTGCACACATTTAATTTGCACATAGTTAGTTTTGGAAAGTACGCAGGGAAGGTACGGAATAGAATCACTAGGAGAACAATGGAGTAAAATCACTGAGTGAAATCAAGCAAGGAAATCACGGAAGGGAAGTACTGAAAGGCCACCCAATGTAGCTAATTATTACCCTTTCTATCTAAGGTAGCTACACCAGTTACTTTTATATTCACTTTCTAGATCCACGCAAACCTAGTCGGATTTGTGGCTCGCAAACTGTCATAATACGGACCAAGCAACGAGGAAACAATGGTGATATTGCGCAAGGAGCTTTTTTGCCTTGGCCTCTATCCGGATCAACTTGCTTAACCACCCTCCCAAGGGCCAACCAAATCCCTACAATGACGATCACAAATGAATATTATATCACACAGGGGACTTTCCGCAGAGTTTTCAATATTGTCTCTAGAGGTAGTCTTTTAATTATTTCCTGATTAGGTAGTGGTATACAAAGTACTTGAAGAATTACCAACACCAATAGCACCTAGATCGCAGCAAAACTTCTTGGATAATTACCTAGTGGTATCCCAGCCCACGAAGCTCGCATTTCATGCCTTCGGTACCTACTTAGGTAAGTAGGTAGATAAGGAAGCGAGACAACACCTTAGGGCTTTCCTATGTATCTACGCAGCAGAGCCATAGTACCTTCAATAATAGTCCCTATGATATTTGTTGACATGCTACCTAGGTGACCAGCTTTTCCTAAAATCTGTGCCGGATATTTTGCCCCTTTTTGCACCCCCCATCTCCAGTACGGGGAGAGGTTTGCAGTTAGTAAAGGTAGGAATGGTACCTATTCCGCGAGAAAATAATTAAATTGTGGCATCTCCAGTACATCTGGACTAACGGTACAACTCCCAGTTAATATAATGACCTAAGGTACATACCGCAGTCAACGTTGGGTACTTATGACGAATACCTAGCTGATTCCCAGTCAGAGTTAGTCATTGTTGGTTGGTAAAGGCTACAGCTAGCAGGTGCAACATAGGGCTAGTGTCATACAGGCTACACTGACATATTTCTTTAATAATAGGTATCTGGCCCAACCTCGAAAATCACTGATTCAGAGATGTGACGTTGAAAATCAACGGGGTGCGGAATTCTGATTGGTCAGGATCCAGGCCCACTTGCCGATTTTAGTATTTCCAATGTGTTTGACTAAGCCAAAATAAAGTACCTAAGTATTTTCCTGTTTTCGGTACCTAAGGTACATGCAAATCAGTGATTGCGGTTTGCGATTTAGGATGGAAGCTGGGTTTGGTACTGCGCAGAAGGTTTGAATTAATTCAATTTATTGAATTGATTGTCTGTAATCAGTAATGTGCAGTACCGCACGGGCGGCGAGTTTACGACTGCCTTGATACAGGTTGTAGAAGAATTACACCACCTAACCTTTTGATCCTATTAAATTTTATGAATACCTCATATGTGCCTAACTAGTTCCTTGCCATTATAGTTATCTTTATTGACTGTAATGTTCAAATGTTTGCCGCGGTGCTCTATTCTAACATGTACCTAACTTTGTTGTGCTAAGCGAGGTGACAGGCTCTGGTGGTGCTCAAGAACAGCAATTGACTCTTCAGCCGAGCTGTTTACGCAATCGAAAGGATATTGGGCAATAAGAAGAGTAAATCATAGAATGTACATATTCGCATAAACACCATATGAAAATTCAATAGCACTATTTTGTTTCCTATTAGACGATCCTACTGGTTACATCCAAGTGCTTCTCAAATTGATGACGAATGTATACAACTACCTCCGCCATATCGGTTACTCGGCAGCACGATAATACATGAAGACGTAGTGAGTAGTTAGCTTAAATATAACACCTTGATTCATGATACGGCTAAGGAGTGGCTTGGAATAAAAGTGACTGTCAAGGCATTGAAGCGTCAAGGCTGACTTTCGTCACGTCGGGATAATGAATGCTGTGATCATGACAATCGACTGGTACATCAGTTAAAGCAATCGCTCTACGCTTAATGCTGTCGATGATATGAGCAATTCAAGATCGCCCGAGGCATAAATATCATTCTGCGCCCCTATTGTTGTGGCCGGCGCATATGGAATAAGATGCTGTTGGGGGCTGTACGTTCCAGCCATTGTTCCACTAAGTGAGGGAGACAAGGGCTAATTAGGCGGAAGAGATACAGTGGCTGAACCTAGAGAGCCTTGCGGGATGCCCACGAGTTCCACTGCATTGCATCTAGAATCCGCCAACTCCTAATGGATGTATGACCATCATGCTTACAGGGTGTTTAACTCGGTGTTCATGTAGTTCTCGTACGTGTTTGAGGATGCACAGGATGATTTTTAGAATCGTAGGACTTCATAAGATCTATGTACTCTATCCTTTCTATACATGTTTACCTAATTATCCCTGGCCTATTTACGCCCCTGTTCCAAGTCCTGTACTTGTATCTCAGGGGTACTATTCATGAAAACGCCATTATCCCCCTCGGAAACAAAGATTTCGGGTGCTGCCTCCTTTTCTTGTGATACGCCCTTCTCGGACTCGTCTTCTGGGGACGCCGCCTTCTTTTTCCAGATCTTCCTCCACATTCGGCTGAAGACAGCACCGGTCTTGCCGCATATCCTAGCGAGGAATCTATAGACGACAACAACTGGGGCACCGACCGTCGTAGCAATCTTGGCGAACCATTCGTCGGGGAAGAGCCGCACGAGGACGGCCCACGGAAGACAGACGGCGGCCGCCACGATGCAAATAGCCCACTGCGTGCCGTTGATGGCCCTAATCTCGAATGCGGTTCCGCCAACGAAGATGATGGCGATTTGAGCGCCGACCATGATGCAATTAATAAGGATAAAGAATTTGTTACGGTGGACGCCCTCGAAAATGTTGAATTTGTTATCTAGGCGTCGGTTGTTGAACTCGTTGAAGATTTGCATCCATACGAATGTGTTGAATACCATAGTGTTGAGTTCGGTCTGTTGTGTCTCGTTGTTGGGATCGTAGCCTAGAATCGAATTGCCGGCAAAGTACAGCACAAAAGTGACGCAGAGTTGGAATATAGCCTGTCCGACAATCATCTTCCACATATTCATTGTGATGAGAGGCGCGCTTTTCGGTTGTGGTTTACGGTCGAGGACACTCTCAGTCGGAGGGTCAGTCGCGAGTGCGAGTGCGGCGAAGGTATCCATGATGAGGTTCACCCAAAGGAGTTGCACGGCGGTGAGCACGGAATGCATGTCGGGACTAGAAACCGCTGAAACGAAGGCAAGGAGGACGGCGGTAATATTGACCGTGACTTGAAACTAATCATAGAGTTAGCATGAAGACACATATTCGAGAAAAGTATTTGTAATGAACTTACCTGGAGGAACTTCTGAACCGAATCGTTGACTGCTCGTCCCCATTTGAGAGCAGTGAGAATCGAAGCGAAGTTATCATCCATCAGTACAATCTCCGAAGCCTCCTTGGCTACTTCGGTTCCGCAGATACCCATAGAAAACCCGACATCGGCAGTTTTAAGTGCCGGGGCATCGTTGGTCCCATCTCCAGTGACAGCCACGGTTTCTCCGAGAGCCTTGAGCCTTGCAACCAAGACCCTCTTGTCCTCGGGCGATGAACGTGCAAGCACCTGTAGTTTCGGTAGTTTGGCGTCCATCTCTTCCTCGCTGAGCCTTCTGAATTCGGGTCCCTCCATAATTAGACCGTCCGTGTAGATACCGCATTCTGTCGCGATAGCTTGAGCAGTAATAGCGTTGTCACCAGTGACCATGCGAACGACAACACCGGCGTGTTGGGCTTTACGGACTGCCTCGGGAACGCCAGGTCTGACAGGGTCCTGAATACCAACCAGACCTAGCCAAACAAGGTCCTTCAACACTGAGTCAAATTTCAACTCACCATCTTCATCCATGTCTGCATTAGCAGGAGGCCATTGAGGAAAGTCCTTGTACACGATTCCAATCGTTCTAAGCGAGCCCTTTGCATAGGAATCGATGACTGAAGTTAGCTCAACGCGATCACTAGGAGTGAGCGCGCCGGTAGCGAGTGACTGAATATCTGCCTTTTCGCTGCAGTAGGTAAGGAGAATTTCCGATGCTCCTTTGACCAATAGTCTATAACCAGACTCGTCTCGTAGCTTGATTACCGCGCACATACACTTTTTAGCAGAGTCGAAGGGCATCATCTGGACGATCTGCTCATTTGCTCGGGTCTCGGCCAACGACTGCATGCCCAAATGCTCCCTTACCAGTTGGAGGAGTGCAGTCTCGGTCTTCGAACCAATGAAGGTGAACTGGCCATCTTCTTCACCTTCAAATGCGGTAGAATTAATGGCAACCGATTGCAGAATGGCATCTTTGGTCTCTTGAGGAAGGCCGGCTGCCCACTGCGAAACAGTCTGAGTATCCGGCTTCTCACTATCGGATTTGGCGGTGAAGTTTGATTGACCAAATGTCCCTGCCACGACTGTCATCTTGTTGGTCGTCAAGGTCCCGGTCTTGTCGGAGCAAATGGCGGTGGCGTTGCCCATCGTCTCACACGCGCGTAATACGCGTACGAGGTTGTTCTCCTTCAGTAATCGTTGGGTGGCGAAGGCTAATGCCAAGGTTACCGCAAGGGGCAAACCTTCAGGCACAGCCACGACGATAATGGTTACGGCCACAATCAGGATGTCCAGGAATGCCGAGGCTTTCTCTGAGCTGTTACGAACGTCTGTCGACAAACCGCCAAGGAAACGAAATAGAAGGACAAAGAAAAGGAGGACAGCTGCGGAACCTCCAAGTTTGGCAATAGCGATTGCAAATCCCTCGAGCTTCTTCTGTAGAGGGGTGGCTTCGATATCGGTTCTCACGGACATCATGATCTTGCCGAAACTGGAGTGCACACCGACTGAGGTACAGAGAAATGTACCAACGCCTTCAAGCACCTTGGAGCCTGAAATGATGAAAGGATCAAGACCCTTGGGGTTTGCGCCCGATTCCAACAGTGACATAACTTGATCACCCGCTGTCTTTTTGATGGCGTCGGATTCTCCAGTCGCTGAGGATTCGTCGCACTTTAAGTCGTGGCCGGTGATGAAAATTCCGTCGACTGGAACCAAGTCGCCAGGCTCAAGATGCAGAACATCGCCAACGAGGATATCATGGACATTAATCATAAATGACTTTCCAGACCTGACGACCTTGATCTGTCTATCTTCTTTCTTAGCGTTTAGTTTGACGAAAGCACGTTCTTTCTGCCAGTCGTTGAGCGAGCCCACCAGTGTGACGATGAGGATAGCAATAATAATCGCTACGCCCTCCACCCAGTCTAAAGACGGAGGTGCCCCTGGCGCGGGCACAGTTCCGAACCTTTCGTAGAGACCTAGTGCCAGTGAAATCACGGCAGCGATTGTTAATAAAATAATAACTTTGTCTTTGTAGGCATTCCACATGAGTGTCCATATTGGCGTGGCCTTCTTCGCTGGTAGGATGTTTTTCCCGAAGACTCTTGACCGGTCGATGAATGAATCTGATTCGGATTTTGATGCCCGCTCCGGAGACTCCAGAAATTTATCCGATGTCCTCCTGGTTGCCTGCTCAAACGTAATAGATGTCCGAACCGCGGTCTCGTCGGGGCTAAGGCCGGCATTTACATCAGATTGTAAGCCGCGCGCTATTCCGGCCAGACCACCTAATGCTTGATACGCTGGGAGAGACTTCGGGTTTTGAAGTTTATTTAGTTGCCCGGGGCTGAAAGCAAATGGGTTATTTTCTACTTGAAAATCGCCCTCAGTTCCAGGATCCGGATGGAGCGCCGATTCATAGTCGAGTGTTTTAATGCTTGCTCCGTACTCCGACGGAGCTGGTGTCAGGGTCTGAGATGGCGTTAAGAAGGGGTTGGATTGAGATGGCGTTAGAAAGGGGTTCGAGACGTTTGAGACGAAAGATCCGGTGGGAGTTACGGCTCTGGTCTCATTTGTATCGCTCCTCTGGCGTGTCCGTGTGTCAACCACCAATGTCGGTGGTGCAAGATTATTGTTGGCCATGATAGAGTGGTGTGGTGATGTTTTTGATACTGGTCTTAGACGAAGTCAAAATGTGGTGAATGATAGAGGCAACGAGGATTATTGTTGGGTATCTTAGGTAATTAAGCAGAATTATGGTGAGTCCTTTGGCATCGAGAGTCTCTCTTCAGTGAAGTCAGTATAATATAAGAGGCAATAGGATATCGGCAGTGTTGAGGCTAACTCGTTAGGATTTTCCACTTGCCGAGGCGACTCGTGCTAATTCCAAATGGCCGGTGTTTCCCTGCCTAGATATCGACCGCTCTTGGATCGGTGCGCGGGCTGTGTTATTGTCGCAAGGGACTTCGGCCGAGCTGGACAAGGCAATTATTGGGGGATGCGCAATGATAGAGCCGTCGTAATGCGACCCGCAATTCTTCGCGGTGTGCGGGACACGTTATAATATACGTTATGACTGCAATGCGTATGATGGCTGGAGAAAGGACAGGTATAATGGCGAAAGGGAGAAGTAGCGAGAAGGAAACCAGCGTTGAGCGACTTGTTCGCGTCACCTGTATTGGACACAGCCCATTTGTCTTAGCTGGAATGACGGGGAAGGCTGTGTCGGGCCCAGGCACTCTTCTTGTAGTGGAGGCGAATTTATGTTGGAGGCCGCTTGTGCTTGATTTAAAGTGTAAATGCTGTCGCCATCCCGTTTTATGAAGTCTATGATATGGATATGGCTTAGCCACGGCGGAGGCCAACCAAGACCCAAGACTGTGTCAGTGTTCAGATCCAGATCTTGATACCCAATGCATGACTCTCACACAAAGAAGTTCTGCGTCTGCCCCAGGTAGAAAGCAATGAATTCCAGTCGAGTGGATTGAAGGAGTGGGCAGTGGACAAGAGGGAGTTTCTTGGTGTTCCTCCCTACCCCCTACTCCCTCACGCCAAGAGGGGCGCCGAGTGAGGCTGTGTAAAGACTAAATCGACCAATCAGAGCTGTCGGCGATACGCACAACGAAAAGACCTCCCCCATTCGACAAGCCTATTTACCTGTGCGTAATCTAGATCCCTGATGTATCTTGAAAAATTGGATTGACGCCTTTTCCAAGATAAATCGAAGTTTCGCACCGAACTGCGAAATTCGCTTTTAACCAATCACATGCCGAGGTAATGCTGGCCTGCGGCGAATACGGTAAATATGGATACCGGAGCGGTTAGCCTGTATTGGGCATCGACCTCCGGGTGTCGGGATTTCGAGTGGAAAGATGCGGGTCGAAGAGCCGATGCTGATAATGCCTTCCGATCTACGACGCACTCCCTTCGCATCTGTTCTAGCACGGCCAAGTCTATTAGATAACTATCCAAGGCCCGCCAACTCCCGCCAACTTGCCATCTAATCCTCATACCCACCGAGGGACCCAGCACGTTTTTCAGCACTTATGTCTTGGCCATCCGACTAAATGACTTACTTACCTGAGCCCCGCGAATCTTAAGGTCGCCCTTAAGGTTGCTCAGTTGTCACATAGGCATTCTCTCAACGTTTCGTCATGACAAGGGAGATAGCACCTTGGCAATATGTAATAAGGGATCTGGATCCTCTATCGCATCTACGAAAAACTAATAGATTGGCACTTCCCCTCTATGCCCAGAAGACAGTCAGGCATATCGGCTTTGGCATTATGCGGGCTTACATTGGAGAACTCGATTTATCGAATGATCGCTCACACACCGAATCGCATAATATGGAACTTAGAATTTCGCGAAGGAGGCTGTGCCCCTTATCTTCATGACGAACTCCATTCATCTTCAAACAGATCCCTAGCCGATATTCGATCCGCGTTAAACAGATAAAATACAGCATCGAGGCCAGTCTGGGCACGTTGTACTAAGAGTATCAGCCACCTCAATAGCGCTAGCAAGTGGTGATTGTTCGATTTCTCTGACTCGGCACATCACCGCTATGTTCCGGCGGTATATGCGTCACTTGAGCATTCATGCTTAGACGGTGATGAAAGACTAGTTGTGCCTAGGTAGCCTAGGCTTTAATTCCCCTGGGCTTTTCTGACTTGGATATCAAAAACTCGTTTCCAAATTTATCAAGGTTGAATCCATCGCTATTATAAATCAATTATAGTTATGATATTTTACTCCCACGGGCTATGTGTCATCGCACGGAGATTGAGAGGCTCGGGTCTACTAAACCACATTCTATGACCTGCCATGGAAGAGTTATGACCATATCAAAATGGACTAGGTTGGGTTATAAGTAGGAACTACAAACTCCCTCGTCTTCAAAGTACATGCATCGACAATGAACTCCCCTCACCTCGGAATCATATTCTGGCCAATGCTGATGTTACACCGTAATACACAGCCTCAATCCATACTCGAAATGGATATCAATGCAGGGGCAGAGCAGAGAAGAAACGTAGTTGTAACATTTGAATATGCCATTGAAATGTAGGCAAACATGGAACTTCTGAAGCCCGGATTGAGCTTGTACTGTTTGTTTCACTCATGAGATAGATGCGACAAAGAAGTTTAAGATCACGAACTATGAGCGGCCTTAACACTAAGAGATGCCAACAGTAAAATGTCCCATCTGTAGTGAGGGGAACCGTCCATAGTCTGCAACACAGGTAACTAGAGTTACATCTATCGTGGCTGTGCTCTTCTATTAGTCTATCCCAGTGCTACAATTCGTTGGGCGATCTGTTGTGCCCCTGAATATGGTTTCGCTATCGGAAGGCAGATTTCTTTTCTTGTTGGGATCCTAGAATTGTTAGACCACATCAGGGGCTCCCTTGCAGAAGAAAGCCCTCAGTGTTCCGAATCTTTCATAATGTCTCAAATCATTCCGGCATATTGTTTTTTATCAGCCCAGCTATTCTTAGACTTGGGAGCACAACACTATCATATAGTCTAGAAAGGCTCTTTTACTGCTGCAAACTTATAGCATACCTACCTAGGTACCTAAGTAACTGCCATATGCTGTGGTTGATAGTTAGACAGTTAGACAGCACGTCAAAACCTAATAGCATCTCATTAGTAAACTCTTGCAAGGCGCAGGCTTCTTACTGCTGTACGAATGCGAGGGATATGTTTTACGACACAAATCTGACGCAGTTTGCGATATCTTACGATGGCTACACTTGTCAGCCCTAGGAACATCCGCCACTTTGAAATACTACCCGAATTTCGGTCGAAGACGGCTGACGGCATGGGCTGAGATGCAGTAGATAAGTCTTATTCGCAAGGCAGAATTGGGGGGAAGGCTGATAACCCCTATTAGAAACCATCCGATCGGGATTTGAGATGATCGCCGAAATCAGATTACATCGACAGGGAATCCTGGATGCCGCGGGAGGTCGCATGCCTCAGGAGGCATACTTCTAGTCGAAGCATGGAAGCAAGCAGACAAATAATCCTAATTTGTAAGTTGTTGCGGAGAATAGAATGCTACTGATTGCCAGGGCTCTTGCATTACAGTACGTACTTACTTGAAATTGGCGCATATAGTTGATATATGCAAGGCATAAGACCTCGCTGTCGCGATTAGACCTCCTTGTTTTACCATGCGGATAGCGAATATTGCTCCTGGTGTCCCAGTCCTTGGATAATTTACTCTAGACTTCTTGACTTCTACGTTTCACGTTTCTCCAAGGACTTGTAGGTTATGCCATCTAGAAATTCCAATCCAATGCTTAACCCCCTGAGAATCCTCGCCCGTTTAATAGATGCTTGATGGGAATCAACTCACGTAATGCTACAACTGGAACCTGCTAGTCTTTTGCCTTTATAGTATCGTGAATGGTCTGGTGCTCAGATAATAAAGGGGGGAAATACCGAGGCAAATTCGAACGTCAATTGTGTTTTAAAGACTGAACGAATTCAGGATGGGTTTTTATAGCCTTGTTTCTCCAACATATCTTATTGTGTTATCCATTTGAGCTGTAGTGTCGCTCGTTTGGATGTAGGTATGTTGTAATGAAAATGACACCTACCCCTAATGGGGACGTTCTTGAATATAACCGGCCCTGGCTGCGTACGTACCCCGGCGTACAAATTAGATGAGGCTAAATAATATACGGACCTTGAATCGACCGTGTCAGTCGATACTTCCATTAAATGAAGAAAAGATCTAAATCTAGTGGTTTATGATCCTATATGACGATCTATAGGAACAAACATATAGGCAGCATGAAACAGACAGCAGGGCTCATCGCACTGTTTATCTCCGGGTGCGATGCGTCTCCTCTCGTCGTCGCCAGGCAAGACGGTATGGGGAAAGCCTATCATGCGCCGTGCGCTCAGGATGGGTACAAACAATTCCTGATCCGGGATTGGCACGGCATAACATACAGCAATACCACAGAGATATTCAGCTTCGAGTTGCATGCCGACTTCAGCGGGTATGTCTCGCCTTGCTACGGCGAGCGCAGTGGTGACGCTAGCAGCGGGTGGACGGCGTGTGAGGTGCATGATGAATCCACCGGAGCCATCGCGTATTTTGATTTCTCCTCGAACGACTACGTCACCATTAACCACACGTACGTCTGCGACCGCGGAGAGGAGGAGTCGGACCCGAACAACCAACTCGCCATTGTGATAGCGACGGGCGACGGGCGCCTGACTATCGGTCTTGTAGATACGCCCGAAGGTCACTACACCGGGACGGAAGGAGATAATATGACGATCGCAGCATATACGGAGATCGCGCACCGGCTCCCCAACCCTGACTGTTCGATGGCATCTCAGAAGGCTGAGTGGGAGGTTCGAGACTTTCATTTCAGCACACGGGTTTCGGTCGGGAACCCATGGAGCATTGGGACGACGGTCGCGAATATCAACTACGACCTTTACAACAAGGCGAACGACTACTTGATCAACTGTCAAGCTGTCAACAGTTCGGTGGCGGCACTGCCTGACAACCCGCAGTTAATCGATCCGGAAACGCGGTGGCCCTGCCCGATCGATTACCGCGACGATTTGTTTCCCCCTGAGGCGTACCCGACCACGGATTTCAAGTTTGACAGGAGCCAGAACAAGCTTACCATCGAACAGCAGTGGGAATGCAGTGAAGATGGGCATGGGTACGTACTCAAAAACGGGTTTTCAAGCGCAAATGAGGTATGCTTTTTTTGCTAATGTTATTTGAATAGAACAACGTTCCCTGCAGTAGGCACTACAGTCTTGCCGTTGAAGTGCGGCGACATCCTATACTCGGACGACAATCCCATCACTGTGGGAGTGGAATGTGATCTCGTAACAACGACCGTGAAGGCAGAACTAGTGCTTTAGGAACTGTTGTTCAGTACCTCTTAAGAAGGTTTATGTGAGATGGCGGTTCTAATAGGGGCCCCCTTTTTTTGTCAGGGGCCTATTGTGGGAGCTACATAAAAAGGGCCATTCTGTATATGTGACGGAGGATTGTTGTCGTCATATTATACAATACTTCGTTTCTTATATTCTTTTTAGGTATTTGTTTTCTTCGCTGGCAGGCTGCCAGTCGATCGTAACCTAGCGGTTGTCCATAGCGTGGAATCGAAATAAGCAACTCGGCTATCTATGGTCCGCGACATCGGGGCGGTAGTGCAGGGAGGGCGAGGATGCAGTCGAGCTAGTATAAGAGCTGAATATGCACTTTTAAAAATAAGCGAGTAACAAGATTGCGGCTGCGATGTTCGGCTTCTCTAATAGTATTGAGGGTAGACAAACCATAAATGGCTGCCCCTTTAGGTTAATGCTTAAATATGCTAAAATATAGGGGTATGATAAGGGCAGCAAAGGTTGTGTGCTCTTGAGTATCAGTTATTCTTGGGTCCATTGCCATTGTCAGGAACTATGTTGTCATTTTCGGTTGTATTTGAACAACCCAAGGCAGGTTGCTAGTTGTTCTAGTTCAAAAGAAACATACCTTAGGTAGGCAATTAGTAAAGGAGATCAGATAGCCCCTGAAGCTATGGAATTAGTACTGGTACCGAGGTCAAGCAGCTCATCGCCAATGCCCGCCAGCACGCGGCGGCGGCGGCGAGCGCGACTGTTTATATCACCGGCCAGCCGCTTTACGATCCAGGGCAGTCCTGGCTGGTCAGGGTGGTGCCGAGCTCACGGACAGTCTGGCTAAGCAGGCCGGCGAGGACGCGACTCAAAACGTCATCTACCCTGGGTCGTTCATCCTATACACGAATGAGGTGCAGGATGACTGCCATGCTAATACGGGCGGACAGCAGTCGTTGGGCAGGCAGGCTATGACTTTCGGGGGTTAGGAGCATGACTCCTTGCGCCAGAGCTCTCCTTGACTGACCGAATTACGTGTCGGAGCCCATGTGAGCGTTTCTATAAACACAATATAGTTTGGGTCAGCAGGGTCTCCGTATGAATCTGAACAGTATTCTGGTATTAACTACACTTTCTATCAGCCTTTCCACCTTCGACGCCGCGGGCTATGCTATGTTTGTATGACCAAACGCTTTTCTAACCTAAACTTTCTGAATATGTAAATCAAGACGGCGCTGGGGATGTACGGCGGGTTGGAACCATATTGCGGGCGGTGTCAGTTTCGCTGTACCTCGTCTTGAGAGCTAGCACTTGTTCGCTTATGAGAGCTCGTCACTAGCTGCTGCACAAGCTCCGGCCCCTTCGAATTCCTCCACCTCTGTCATGCGTAAGGCGTCTTTCACGTCGTCCACGAAGCGGTTCTTACCCCCAACGAGCTCGACGATGCCGCTCCGTTCCATCATCTCCCATACTTTATTTTGCCGACTGACAGGCCGGCTGAAGAAGACTCTGACGCCCCTGTCGCGATAGTTCCGCACGATTTCTTCGAGTACTTGCGTGCCGGATCCGTCCATCGATGTCACGCCGTGAATGTCGAATATGACATTTTTGTTGCTTGCCTGCGGGCGTAGACGCGGTAAAGCCGGGTGGGCATTACCCGTGCCGTACAATTCCAGTCGTCGCAATCTATTCTTCAGTTCGCCCGTGTTTGCAAACGTAAGAGGCTCAGGTATTTTCACAATCAGGCAGCCTTCTACGAACTCGAGGTCTTCCGGGTGCTCTTCCGCATTGGCGAAGCGGTCGCTATTAGGGATTCTCCCTAAAATTTGTATGCGAGGGCGAGTTGCGTGACGAATGACTTGCAGGAGCGATAAACCTATTCCAATAGCAATGCCTAGATTGAGGGAGAAGAAGACTGTGACGGCTAGAATAACGGCCATAAGAGAAAGCTCAGTCCAACCCTTGATTCGTATGAAAAAGGATACGTCATGTGGCGCCTCTTCGATTAGGGACCAAGCAACTGCCATGATAAGGGCAGATAGAACAGGTTTCTGTCTTAAGTGTCAGCGTCCATCGTCCGGAATAGCAAGTCTGGCGATCTAGTCCAGTAAGACCTGCAAGTGACTACTGGGTAAACTTACGGGAATATAATAGAACCACGGTAGGAGGAAAAGGATACAGATGATGGTGATCAGACTGAGCATGATGGAGCTCATGGGACTCTTCCCGCCCGTGCTCTTGTTGACTTTGCTTCTACCGTAGCCACCAAAAGCCGGAATGGCCATAAAGCAAGCACCACAGAGGTTGGCTGTTCCGAGAGCCACAAGTTCCCGATTTGGACTTAATTGCATCCCTTCAACGATTTCCTCGCCTCCTAAGCTTTTGGCGGCGACCGAAGATTCGAAGAAGCCCAGCATGCCAATCAAGAAAGATGTGCCCATGGCATCACGAATGTGGGTCATGTGTGACAACTGGAAGGGGTTGCGAAAGGCGAAACTGTGACCGGATGCTGCTTCAATCTTGCCTAGTACCGCCACTCCCTTGTGCTCCCAGTCAAAAGAGCTTGCAAAGACAGCAGAGAGTACGACGACAATAAGCCGGTCAGGGAAATACGCGACTGCTGGGTATCGGGGTTGCAATCGTCGCTTGATTTCCCTATGAACTAATATAAGCTGCATTCCGATCATCATTGGTGTCGAACTTACCGAAGCACCATAATGACAGTGAATCCTACAACGCCAATGACAGCAGTAAGCTGGTGTCTATCGCCAAGATGCGTGAGCACAAACTCGAGCTTCTCCACGGTGCTGCCGTGCGTAACACCTGGGGCGGACGTCGCCGCGTGGTGTAATCCTAAGACGGGTATCAACTGGTCGATGAAGATGACCACGCCAATAGCGGAGATGAAGCCGCGCAGGAATGGTCGGCTCAAGACGCTATCAAGAAAGCCCAGTCGAAAGATGCCCATGAGAAAGACGGTTGCACCAGCTATTCCGACGGCTACACCGGCTACTTGCGCTTGCAACACCGCATTGTCCTCATCGCCGCGTCCGAGGTCGATACTATTCTTAACAATTGATCCAACGAGCAGAGATCCGGCTGCCTCGGGGCCAACCACCATCAGCGGGCAGCTTCCCAGCAGCGCGTATATAAAGGGGTTTATCGCGAAGGCATACAAGCCATTGATCGGGGGAACGTGCGCCAGGTTATCTGCGTAGGAGAGCGCCATCGGAAGGTACATGGACGCGATGGTAATAGCAGCCGTGAAATCACCCTTCAGCCACGACCACCTATATTGCTTAATCCATATGAGGAACGGTACGTAGTAGGACAGGTACATTTTCCACGAATCCTTGACACCGTGTTGGTGTGCCAGGTTGCTCGAATCTGTCATCTTTTTGCTCTTTACCCTGCTTGAAAAGACTCTCCTCCAGTTCTTAAGCTGTGTCTCGCTAGCTGGTACAGAGCTCTCCGATCCGGCTGTCGACCCCGACTCGGAATCGAGATTGGCAGCCCTGGGCGGAGGACTGGACACGCGAGGGGAAAATGTGCCATGGTCGCAAGGGCCTTCGTGTACGTGTTCGTGGTGGAGGAGGGAGGTGGTTTCGTTGGTCTCGTCATTCGGGTGGTCATGTCGCGTGCTGGGTCCGGCAGCATCTCCTATGTCGTCGCTCGTTGAGGAGGATGAGACGGTACGGCTCTGGCGAAGGCCGCTTGGGGTTAACGGAGCATGATCGTGAGGCCGAGAGCCAACATTAATAGAAGGGGGTCGTGATGATGACATATTAAATGCTCCTACAAGGGAAAAACAAAGTCAAGAAGCGAGGGAACAAGAAGCCGATGATCGGCGACAGATTCTTGCTGGGTCAATCCAGAAGCCGAGAACCGAGTGAGGCGAAAGAGAGCTCAGCTTCCATTCGCAAGTCGCTCATATCCCTGTGGCGTACCTAAGCAGGTCTAAGCAGGTAGAGGTTATCGTCGGAAAGGGGATATTAGGCTGAGGGTATCACAAGACGAAGGAAGCAGGTATATAGAATAGAAATACAACACTGGAGATTCTCCTCTATGCCATGCATGAAACTGGAGACTGGTGATATGGAGATGGCCGATATGCAAGATGAAGTAGGGCATAATTACCACGTCTTTCATTGGTCGGCAGAGGTGAACAAAATAATATGTAACAAGTACCTTCGTACCGTAAAACGGTCTGGCCCAGGTAACCTAGAGGCTACATAGTAGGGCTAGGGGTCCACGGCGGGGCAGAAGGATCCATTGATACGGCACCTCTTAATAAATAAATCTTCAAGGATCTGAAGGCATCACAGATGTGATCGGTTAACTAAACCTTTCTGCTTGATGACGGAAGAGGCTGGTTAAGAGGATGCACAGGCAGAAGCTTAAGCAGCCAAGCCAGGAAAGCCTCCCGCCTATCTGCCTATCCGCTCTACCCGCCTGTACCCCACTAACGACCTGAAGATCCAAGCCTTTGGGTAGGTACATTACACAGTTGGGCAGTGTAACCTATCATGTACAACATACAACACATAATCGCAGGTCATAGTGCGTCCAGTAACGAATGCATAGTATTGATCATAAAATGAATATTTCCACCTGTGATTGCCAGATTCTAGGAAAGCTATCGTCTGCGATGCTAACATCAAAGCTCATCCAAGGGATAGAGATAATTATACCTAATCATCATTCGTAGCACCGTCCATAACGGCCTGTCCGTGTGCTCAAAACATCCCCAACCAGATTAAAGGCTGCCATACCCAATAGTAGACCATAATAGTAAGAAAGGAAGAGAAACAATGCCATTAAGCTTCGTCGTTGACGAACTGATCTTCATCCATGTCGAATTTCTCCACCTTGACCACACGTTTAACGGGGACTCTTCGCTTGGGCTTGACATCCTTCTTCTCTTCATCATCGTCCTCCAAGCCAGTGGGAAACCGAGACCCAACCTTAGACTTCTTCGGGCTAGGAGTCATCTGCTTGGTTGGCTTGCGCTTGGTCTGACGAGTGGTGGCTTGATTGGCGTGGGCCTCTTCGCCAGCATCCCCATTGGCGGTGGCGTGTGAGAGCTTCTTCTTGATGGGTGCGAAGCAAGCACGTGCTGTTTCCACATTTTTGAAAGAGGCCAGCTCCGCGAGCTTTTGCCAGTTAATCTGGGAAACATGATTAACGTAAGCCACGGATGGAGAGTATAACAAGGATCAATAGGCAGCCTAGGAAGTTGAAGTCAAAACTTACCCTCGGGGTATCGTCGAAGCACTGCCAGGCTAAGGCGAGGATTTCCATATCACGGGCGGTAAAGTTCATATTCGCTGGTTTAGTAGGCATTGTGTCTGGCTGTCGTGAATGATGCGGAGACAGGTCTGTGAAAAGAGTACAAAGTTGGTGGAGGAGTATCCAAGTAAAAGGCACTCGCTGCGAAGATGTGGTGGTTAAAAAGAGAAAGGAATGATTGCGGTAAGATTCAAATGTAAGAAATCGTCTATTTATATGATTGCAGCGTGCTCTATTATGTTTTCTCATAGACTTGTAATGTTGTGTTGATGTTGATGTTCAGGTTCAAGTTCACATTTTGAAAAATTCACAGGTTTGTGCTTTTAAAGGCTGTACCTAAATGAACCTGTTACGAAATTATCTCTCAACCTATTACGTTAATTGCTCAGAAACCGGATTCATACATCATGTGCACGGCAATGTACCGGGATTCCCAATTCTAACTTACCTTCCATTTACCATTACTTGACTTAGCATATTTTCCACATTATCTAATGATCTCTATGTCACCTTTCAAGTCTCCCAATCCATCACACCATCTTGGACTAGATATTAATCTATAATATATAACGTCGTTAACAATGGTGTAGCAGAGGGGAAGATGCTTGTCGCCATGATTATGAGTCGATCTACTAACAAAAGCAAGATAGTACCTAATAACGAGCAACACTAATTTGGTTAGCTAGAATTCGAGTGTCACACGTAGGCACCTATCGAAAAGAGAATATAGTCCAAAATGTAACTTGAAAATTCCATTGCCACATCGTCTTAGCTTCAGCCGTCAACCTATTGATCAAGCTGTAGACAACTTGTTTGTCTACTGCTTTAGAAAAAGCCAGCAGTTGTGTAAAAACAAAAAGTAACTGTCACTGTGACTCCTAACTACATCAATCAATAACCTTACAATCTTGTGAGCTAGAAATATCTAAGGTCATGCTCTAATCTTGGAACCTGAATATGACCTAGGCAGCTTCGAAGAGCTTATACGTAGACATTGCCACTCATGAAGACCTGTGTGTTTCTATTTAGGTGCTTAGCAGACACTACCTCCTAACCGTCTACTTCCTAGTTGCCTAACCATGTCTCTTAAGCTGATGTTATCATCATAAATCCAAGTTAATTAATATTATCCGACTTGTCAGACCAAGCATATATGAGTTAGGAGGTAGACTATCAGGCATTTAGCCCCTGGCCACCTGGGTAGGACTACCAGTCCAGTAGCTAGCTGGTGAGAGATATGACAGGGGATAGCCTCTTTGTCCTCGCCCCATGTTTATACCGGAGATCTAGTAGCCGGTTGGAAGCTCATAGCTCTTGGTGCAACAACACTCAAATTTCTCATCGCTTGGTTGGTCTCATGACACATACCAGACAAGCAGTTAGAGCCATTACATTACAATACCGAACGTTGGCAACTACACTAAAATGATTGAATGATGCTTGCACATGTGCTTTGATTATAATACGAGTAGGCATTAGACGTCCACAAGTATCGAGAATCTTTCAAAGGCTCTTTCACAAGGTCGATGTCTTGTGTTGCAGTAATAAGAGTTATGCAATGAAGTGAATATATTTATTAGCTAAACGGTAATATGATCCTAAAGCAGCATGAGTCATTCGGAGATTACAACATGTCCGAGCCGAAGGATTGGTTCTGCGGAGAGATCAGATTGATTAGATTAGACGAAACGTCCTAGCTTATTTCCTCACAAACTACTTCAATCTTTTCTCCATGGACGAATCACAGATGAAACAAGACCGCCGTCGTCGGAGACCTGCTCTCTCATGTGTCAGCTGCAGGAAGTCCAAGATCCGTTGTGACCGCAACCTACCTTGTGGCGCCTGCGTCAGGTCTAAGCATAAGACATGCGTGTTTGAACCGCAAGACCCATCCCTCTTACGACAATCCGACATATCGTCTTCTGCCGCCGGGCTAGTCCATGCGGCCGAACTGCAGTCCAGCAGTAATACTAGATCTCCTGTGGAAAATGGTTCGGCATACGTGCATCATGGCGATTTGTCTCACGAGGACCACTCGTCCATGTCTCTTACCGGCTCAACACCTGTTGATTCCACCTCGTCCCAGAATACCGGGCCCTCCTTTGACGTCAAGTCTCTGCTAGAAAGAATTAGAGAACTTGAGCGCCGCTTAGAGGAATCTACTGGACACCATCCGGAATCCAGCAATGCCGTGCGAGCCTCGGCAAGTGGTTCAGAGTCGATCACTACTTATCCGAGCTATATTGCGGGTAATTTAGATGCTATGAGCAAGGGTGTCATGTCTAAAACGAGGTATTTGGGTCAGAGTCACTGGATGAATCAAGTTGAAAACGTATAGTGTTCTCTTCTCTTATGTCCTTGTCAATTTTCTTATACATACAACTCACCCCTGTCTAGTTCTCATCCGTCCTGGGAATGTTTGAGCAGCAGTGCCGAGAAAAGAAGTCGGAGCCAATGGCGCTCGTAAGTAGATGTAAGGCAGCAGGTCGGACCGTCAAGGCGCAGAGATGGCCGGAGTTGAGCTCCAAGTTCGGCGTCAACATACCACCCCGAGAAATCGCGGATAACCTGATAGACGCTTATTTCCGGACGTCAGAATCTATCTTTCGAATAGTACATGTCCCATCATTCAGAAAAGATTACGAGAATTTCTGGTTGTCGCCTGATTCGGTTGACCTATCCTTCCTGATCCAACTCCAGCTGGTCATGGCAATTGGTAGCACCATTTACGATGGATGTTTTTCCATGCGCAAGTCGGCTACCAAATGGGTATATGAGGCACAATGCTGGCTCATTTCCCCAAACCCAAAGTCAAGATTGACACTCTCCGGCTTGCAAGTCATGCTACTTCTCTGCATCGCACAGGAGGCTGCAGGTGTCGGCCCCGACTTAGTCTGGATGCCCGTGGGACAACTAATGCGCACGGCCATCTTCATGGGCCTCCACAGAGACCCAAAGAAACTACCAAAGATGACCAGGCTTCGTTCAGAAATGCGCCGACGGTTGTGGAACACCATCCTTGAACTCGCGTTGCAAACCAGTATCGATTCCGGTGGTCCGCCCCTTATTGCTCTTCAAGATTTCGATACTTGTGCTCCGGCCAATTGTGATGACGATGAATTGACTGACGATGACGTTCCAACTACGGCTAGCCCACCAGATAAATTCACGGATATGTCCATGGCTTTAGCTCTCCGGACGAGCTTTACAGCGCGCCTGGCCATCGCGCAGACGCTTAACGATATCAGTACTCAACACTCATACGACGATATCATTCGGCTTCATAGTCATCTCAGTGCCGTGTACAAGTTACTCTCTCAGACGCTCCAACGATTTACATCCACCGAGCGACAGCCGACGTCATTTCAGCGGCGACTTGTAGATTTTATCGTCCGCCGATATTTTATGGCTTTGCACCTCCCATATTTTCATCCAGCTATGAAAGAGCCTACATACGCCTTTTCCAGGAAGACGGTTGTTGAAATGTCGGTAAAGCTCTACTGTACGGTTTTCCCGTCGGCTGCCTTAAGCCCTCGACCTTTACGACCTTCAGTAAACGATATAGGGTCGACGACCGTCGGCCTAGACGACTTGGCACGTTTTGCGACTTGCGGGTCGGGTTTTTTCCGATCTATCGTTTCTCAAGCAGCAATGGCTATTGGTTTTGAGCTTCAGAACCAACTACAAGAAGACGATGGTCTAGGCCCGCCAACTCCCCGGGTTGATCTACTTAATATTTTCCGTGACTCCATTTCCTGGCTGTACCTACGAATTCAAGCTGGAGAAACCAATGTCAAAGGCTTCTTTTTTGAATCGGCATTGCTAGCTCAGATCGAAGGGTTCACGAATGGTCTAACGGGAGAGGAACTCACGGACATTATTGTTAAAGCTGGTATGGACGCCGTGAGCGAAGGCTGCGAACTACTCAAGTTGCAGATTGAACCAAAGCCCGACGAGAATACCACCACGAAGGACGCACAGTTTAACTTTGATCCCATGATGACGATGGATGGAGACTGGGAATACAATGACTCGGTTAGTATTTATATGTGATAATTAACATCCCGGCTAACGCAATAATACCACAGATGCAGAATGTCCTATTTGACATCACCAGTATCGATTCCGTTTTTGGGCCTGTAGCGGGTCCCGACATGATGACAGCTGATTTTTCACAATGGTGATCATCAAAAACGTCGCTCCCTGAGTCTCGAACTGCCTACCAATTCCTGTCATTATCTATCAATGAAGAAATCAAATCAAACATAAGTTGAACTTGATAGCCCTCGAAAGGACAGTTACCTGCCATCTTCTGCATGGGTTTGTAGCGTTATCATCCAGGGGTTTGAAAGAAATAGGAAATGTATTTGAAACTACGGAATATTTATCTTTGATACCAAACAAGCAGATTTCGAGTTATGGATATATGAAGGATGCACAAGAACTGGAAATTATATCTCTTCTCTGGGTGCCATCGGATAATCTGTAAATTACCTAAGGTATCTTCACTTTTATCAGACGCCAAATTTTTAACGGCTTCCACCAGTCTTTATATCAAACCCCTCCCAAGAAAATTACAGAGTTGCATGCAAATCGGTCATACTATTACGCTTGATAAGTTTGACTGCATTTCCTGACACTTCATTAGTCGCATTAGGGACCCTCTGGAGCATAGCAGTGAATGTGTCCTTGGATAAAACATCCGGCTTAGTCCACTCTAGCTTAACTGGTAGGTGTTCGTGTACCAATGCACGATGAATCATTACTGCTCAGGTCATTGACGGGACAGAACAGGAAACTTGCCAGAGGAATACCTACTCTAGGCAAGCCATGAACAGAGCTGCTGCGATAGGGGCAGAGTTTCTCGAGAGGGTGGTAGACAAGGCACAGGCTATAGATGCATATTCTGCCACCTTGTCCATGCCCCAACTCTTGATCACGAACCGGCTCGGGGCCTCCTTGTTGTACGACATTGTTTTCCGCATGCGGTTCTTCAGTATGAAAGGCAGGTTACCCAACATCTTGGTTCAAAGGCTAGGAGGTGAAGCGAACAGTTCTCAGTCCGATAGTTCTGCACCGGAGACGGGATCTCAATTAGACGACGCCTGGTCTACATCTTTCAACCTGCCCCTTATACAGCATCTGGGGGACAATTTGTGGTTTTCATGGGATACATTTTTCAATAATGTTAAAATCGACTTCAGTCAGTCAATCTACTTATAACCAGCCACATCACCTCGCGTCTTAGTGGAATAGCATGGTTGCGGCCCGTTCATAGAGATAGAAACATGACAATCCTACAATCTAGGCGGTTCTGCGCGACTAACAGCCTCCATTTGAATACCAAGTGACCATGAACCGTGATCATGTGCTTATCGCCGAGGATTCATCCCCCCATACGCCAGCACATATACCAGAAACTCGGTGTAATATCGAAAGGGGTACCGAGGCCCAAGGGGATCTCGTATGCTCTGACCTGTACCTTGGCTCTTACCTATTATCTGTTCATTGAGCGAAGGTGACAGAGAACGAGACCTAATCAGCCAAGTCATTTCCCAATGCCGACGACTGCCTGAATATCCACTCCGTCGCCGTCAGTGGCTCTCCCTCGTCGTCCGGGCCCTCCGGTATGCCCTTGCCCTTCAGCCTCTTCATAAGACAGCTGTCTTCCGGACGCACGAAGTAGACGATACTATAGCGCGTCCAGTCGCCCTGAACCTCGGGGGCGGGGATGACGCGGTGGCGGCCGGCGCACAGCACGCCGTTGGAGAACCGCAAGGCGGCGTCCCCGAGATTGACAATGGCGCAGCCCCTCTTGGGCTTGACCCACAGCCACTTGCCCGGCACGTCCGGCTGGCCGTTGCTTAGTTGGGCCTTCCGCGCCGACTCCGACCAGACCTGCAGGCCGCCCAGCCAGTTCATCAAGATGGTGATCCTGCGGAGCGGGGGGAATATTTAGACCAACTTGCGCGAAAACGGATCGAGACCCCAACAAAAGAAACCCACTTACGTCCCGAAATCCGTGTGTGATGGTGTCTGGATTTCCTCCGTCCTGCAGGGAGATCTTACTTTCAACCCGGGGCTGCCTAAAAGATAAAACAAAGCCACCCAGGGGGGTAGGTCAAGAAAAGGAGCTACTTACGTCCCCGAGTCCACGTGCGACGGCGTCTGAATCTCGGGCATCTCCTTCTTCGCTCGCGGCGGGCCGCGCGTGATGCGGATGTGGTCGCCCGAGGGCTCCTCGATGCGGTGGCGGTTCGCGAACTCGGCGGGGTCGACGCCCATCTTGTCGGCGAGGATGCCGAGCACGGCCAAGCCGACGGAGTGGGCGCTACGGGCGTAGGCGGCGAGCAGGTCCTTGCCGTCGAGGATCTCGGCGGGCCAGGGCCGGTGCATCTGGCCGTCCGGCGCGATCATGTCGTTCTTGGCTACGTTGAAGAACTCGGCCGTGTCCGGCGTGCCCGCCTTGTCCGTCACGGAAGAGCCCGCGTATTTGTAGCCGAACAGCTGCCTTCCCTGCTTGTACCGCATCTTCTCGGCTAGCGGCAGCCGGAACGCGCGCTCCCCCACGCGGGCGATCTGGCCCGCGCCCGAGAGGATCGTCGAGCCCGCCTCGCAGCCCTCCAGCTCCAGGTAGAAGAACCCGCGGCCCTTACAGGCCTCGAAAACCCGGTCCTGCTCTGCCGCGTCGCCGTCGAGCAGCTTCGACAGCGCGATGGTCTGCAGCTCGACCGTGGGGATGTCTTCGGGGAAAGGGGGGTACAAGTTCGGAGTGAATTCATCGTATTCTTCTTTGTGCGGCATGACTGATGACGATCCAGGTAACACGACGTTGCAAGGTATATGATAAGAACGCGAACTCACAATAGCGGGATAGGCATATGTAGTAGCCTGGAGGGCAAGGAAGAGGAGGGTTTCCGCAGGAGCGGAGATTAAATAGATCCCAGGTCGATATAAGGCTGGAGGGGGATCACACACACAGTCGTGGGGAAGGTTACATAGACGGGAGTGCGGTTTCCTGCAGCCAACGTCACGCCGGCTTCACAGGTTGAACCGATGACGAATATTCCCTGACTTCTCCGCAGCCCTGGTGTCGGCATTCAAATGCGAGTGGTTGATATTAACTACTTCTCCGATCTCCATTGTCTCCCCCGCGCTCCATGGAAATGTTAAATGTAATACGTAGACCAATTGGCACGGCCTTTGTCATGTACTTTATTCCCTATCTGTGGTTTAATTCAATTAATCTGCTAATATTCTTAAATAGGGGTTCATGTAGAGGCCGACAATAGCTATCGAGTACCGGTCGTACAGGCGGAAGTGTAACTCCTGACGACACACCCATAGGCGGAAACATAACTCCCGATGACATCGATGACATACCTACCTTGTATCCGTACTACATTACTCAAACCATCAAAGCTGGCGGAAATTTATTTTTGACAATGCAGCAATACATATTCCAAGTTGCGCAGGTGGTATTAGGTCATTAGGAGCTTAAGCGACCTTCTTGTTCGTAGAATTGGCCCTCCCCAGACTCATGCCGACCTCCACCGAGACTTGTATCTTCTGTCTGCTGAGGTCCAGTAAGTCGGGGTCGAACTTGCTCGCTCCCTTCTGGAACGCGACGATATTAGACGAACCCCCGAACTGGTAGTAACCGATCTCGGCTCCCTTTTTAATAATTGTACCAGGCTTTTGAAATGTTTCCTGTATGCTGTTTGAGTATTCCTCGGTTAGATTCGCACCGTTGGAGTGAGTCGACCATCGTTACCATGAAAAGGGGGCAATCGTACCGCACGGTGCCGACATCCGTTGTGCCAATAGCCACGAACAGTACGTCGCCAAACTGCACCGTCTCGATCACGAGGTAACTTCGAGCATCTGAGGTGAGGATGTTGACACTGCTCTGTAGCGCGAGCGGGTCGACTTGATAGTAGTCTCCCGGAACGCTACGAAAGGACTTGATGGTGCCTGTGACCGGGGAGTGGTAGCGGTGGTAGTCCTGCGGCGATAGCCAAAACTCGCAACGGGGGCATCGGCGAAGTGTGCTCCCAGCTGCGTGTCCATAACAAGGTTCGTGAGGGAGAAGTCGGTACCTTCAATCCATATCTTCTTAATCTCGGCCACGGAGTCATAGGCTATGACCCGAGAATCGGCCACTACTACGGCACTCGCCGGATCATCGGAGTCACAGATTGGACGGGACCCTAGCTTATGAGCCCGGATAAAGAAGTCCTCGAAAGTCTTATACTCTTCGATATTGGACGGCTCAAAGTCGTCCATATCGATGTCGTACGTTTCGACAAATGTCTTGGTTTGGTTATGCGACGTCGGCGTGCCCTCCTCTTGCCCTTCTAGACGGATTTCTTGTGTATCCATAATCGCATGAGGTGAGTTGTAAAAACTTATATCAATACACCCCGTCAACGGGTTGAAGAGAAGTGTCAATTTTAACTTCTTGGTGTGCGGCTGTTGTTCGCGCATAAGCTTTCCCGTCTTGCGGGACTATTGAACCCCGTGATCGAGAGACTTCCACTCATATTCTCCGTTCGTGGACTGAGTATTCGAAGCACGAATTGGTACCTAAATACTCAACTTTCGGGAAGGCTAAGAAATGAGCGCTAAGCTTACCAGATGGCATCTTGCGAGGAGGAAGTTCAGAAAGAGGTTTACAAACCGAAACAAACAGACTGCGGAAGAAGTTGAATAAGTCCATGTCTGCACCCCCTGATTTACGTACAAGGTACAGTATCGTGATGCAAATTTAATACACTCTAACCGCTTTAAACTCTTAGGTTTAACCTTACATACCATTTAGTAAGATAATTCTTGGCAATCTTGATCTAGCTTGCATTGGCTTATACATGAATCCGAATATCCAATGAAGCTGGAACATTTTGAGAGCGTGTATGTGCTTCTGATGACGTCATCATGACTTCAAACGCTAATTATGCTGTCTTCGAGATCTATGAAGATCTATCCGGAATATTAAAGAGAATTAAGGTTCGGTTGGTAAGCTCGTACTCCAATTGCTTCTTACCAGGTAGCTTTCAACGAAATATGTACGTGTATGTTCGACGCGTCTGAATAACCCGACGGATTTCATCGCGGACGAGAATCGATCGATACGCAACGCGGATATTTCGGGGATAGGACCGCCGATAAATCTTCATAAAAGTCTTCCGACGTCCGTATTCTGAAACCTGACAATCTCTGAAATACCGGCGTGTTGTAAACGAACTTACCGTATTCCTCCAGACTCTGCTATCGCACATCTATCTGCGTTGTCTGACTTTAGGTACTTGGCGCATCGGAGCTCTTTACTAGAACCTCTTTAGTCAACGCATAGAAAGAGAGCCGTGATGTGTTTTCCACCATCCCCACCGTCTACTATATCCAGGGGGTGGTTTGCGTATAGTCCTTATCTTGCATTGACGAATGTCTAATGATGTGATGGTGGAAGATCGAGCAATTAGGGAGAGACTAATAGCACGAATGGAAACCAAAGCTATCTGTTCCTAATATATCCGACTGTCGGCGATTTTGACTTAAAATAATGCTTCTTCTCCGCATCGTCAAGATCCACACCGAGCAACTCCAGTATTTGGGGGGGAAGTTGGAGAAAATGAGGGGCCGATCCCCACAGGCCCTGAGGGCTCATTTAAAGATAGCAGGCTGGCAGGATAGGATATGTATCTCTCAAGCCATTGCGGATGCTTTCAGCTGTGACGAAACCGTCCAGCCGTCATGGAAACATCTGGTCAGTTAGCTTTATTTGGATACGTTTCGAAATTGTTGAGGAACTCCTTGCCAACCTATCAAGGTATTTGCCTGTAGGTAGGTACCTGTTATACCATTCATTCATTGAGCACCCAAGAAAAAAAAAAGATTGTATTTTTTCTTCTTCTTAGCGTTTCGGGAGTCGAACGAATTTGGGGTCCCCAAATACCGGATGTCTCTAAATAACGCGGCATAGTTTATCGGCTTACCGAATGTGGACACAACGTGGGAAGAAGCCGTTGATGTCTTAGCCGCGCTTATCTTCTGGTCGACCTTTCAAAACCAAATGTGTTCCTGGCTGCCCTGGATGGAAGACTGGTAACTCACGGGGCTACGAGCTAGGAGATAGCTCTGTGGGGAATGGTGCCGTTTTCAGAAATGCCGAATTGTTGTTCCTGGTCTCTGGTTGGACCAGAGAAAACAACCCAAGTTGTCGACCAGGACTCGGTCTTATTACGACATTTTTCTGGGATGTCCTTATGTTTCCATGTTCGTCATTCAACCGCCCCGTCTGCTCGTCTATCCGGTTCTCATCTGGTACGACGTAAGATTTCTGCAGCTTAGATGTTTGTCTTTGCTCTCGTGAACGCATGTAAATCATAAGATTCATTGTTGCTGTTATAGACCTACTATTGACTCTGATCACCTGAGTCGTCAGCGGCTAGTCCCGTATAGGTAGCTATTTGCCGTTTCGTTTGCCTAGCTATTCGCTATTCGCGCTAGATGGCAAAGCTATAGTAGTTTGCACTTCCGGCTCGTCTTCGAGGGGGGGGCTGGTCAGTTTCGCCAGTTCATTTTCTCCTCAATACTCCCCCCTGCTTCCCCCCGTACCCCAAGCGCCAAGACACCGAAGAAGAGCCTCGTCTCCTCGTCTCCCCAATGTCATTCCTCGCAGTGATTCCTTCCATCTACTTTTTGCCCCGCATTATGGGGTTCTCCATGGATGTGGAAAGTGGCAAGTCGAGTCCCATTCCCTGCAAGGGCTCCAGGTTAAGCTTTATTTCCTCACATGGCCGCATATCTCCCATGTGGTGTTGTACTATGCCTTCGTTTGCCGGGACGGACTTCCACACGGTGGTCAGATAAAGAGCCTGGACGCCGCCCAGCACGTCATCCCACTCTCCCGGCGTTCTCCTGAACTCTGACTACCTATAGCCTGGGTGTGTGACCATTCCATCTCGAGTCTTTATTCAACTCGCGTCATCCCGCGAACATCCCGCGAACATCAGTCCAAATAATATAGTGTCCGTTAAAGGTCGCGGGTCGCCATGGCTGATGAGATCACACGTGCCGGCCCTGTCCATGGGGATTCTGCGAAGCAGAACATCGAAACCTTGGAGCATTCGACGCCCGTGAACAATCATGGCAAGACGTTCGCAGCTAGCTCAATGGACCCCGCCCACCGTGCGCGTGTGGAAAAGTCCCTGAAGCGCAAACTCGACGCGCGATGCTCACTCTTCGTCCTGATCTATATTCTTAACTATCTCGACCGCAATAACATTGCTAGTGCGCGGTTAAGGGGACTTCAAACAGGTGAGCCTCTACCCTTTAGTCGTCGTTCTACTCATAAAACTAATATTAACATGACATGATACAGATTTGAACCTCGACGATGTATGCTCTCTCCTTACCTACACACATACCCAGCACATTATACTATGAATTCTTTCATTCACTAAATGCATCCTCTTCTGTATGCTAACATTCGGCAGGCACAATATTCAACATGTCTGAGTATCCTGTACGTCGGATACATCCTGATGCAGGTGCCGTCGAACATGTTCATCAACCGGATTCAACGGCCGTCGCTCTACATATCCTGCGCCATGTTGGTCTGGGGTCTCATCTCCACGCTTACGGGAAACACTCACAACTTCACCGGCATAGTTCTGGTGCGCTTCTTCCTAGGATTCGTCGAGGCTGCTTTCCTCCCCGGAGCGCTCCTCATCCAGTCGAAGTGGTACACGCGAAAGGAGTTGACGACGAGAAATGCCATCCTGTTCTGCGGTAACATCATCTCTAACGCCTTCTCCGCCCTCGTAGGAGCCGGCGTGCTGTCGAACATGCAGGGCGTCCTGGGCTGGGCTGCCTGGCGATGGCTCTTCTGGATCGAGGGTGCCGTTACCATGGCAACGGCCATCACTGCGGGTTTCATCCTGCCCGACCTACCGCATAACTCGCGCGGTTTTACCGCCGAGGAGCTCGAGGTTGCACAGCTGAGAATGATTGAGGATGTCGGCGAAGCCGATGAAGACAGCGCTAACGCGGGCGTTTTTGATGGTCTCATCATGGCCGTCAAGGATGTGAAGATCTATCTGATGATGATTACCTTCACTGCCTACGTTGTGGGCCTGTCCTTCAACGCCTTCTTCCCGACTCTCACAGGCACACTCGGATTCGACTATGTCCCGACGCTCCTGATGAGCTCGCCGCCTTGGGCGTTCTCGTGCATTATCTCCTTGTTCAACGCATGGCACGCCGATAGGACACAAGAAAAGGTCTGTCACCTTTTTCAATATAAGGTTCCAATCGGCAACCGAAGCTAACTTTACTCCTAGTTCTGGCACATCATTGGTCCCATTCTGGGAGGGATGGTCGGCTTCATCATTAGTATGGCGACGGACAACATAGCTGCCCGATACGTCGCATTGTTCCTCCAAGCCGCCTCCTACGCCGGCTTCATCGTCTTCTACTCGTGGATCAGCTCCTCGTTCCCGCGGCCGCCCGCGAAGCGAGCCGTCGCCATCGCGCTGATCAACGCGTTCTCGCAGCTGGGCAACGTGGCGGGCTCGTACGTTTGGAACTTGAAGGAGAACGGATACCGCAGGAGCTACGGCATCGTCACCGCCATGTTCGGCATCACGATCATCGGGTGCCTGGCGTTCCGCGCCATCCTGGCCAACCTTAACCGCAAGCTCGAGGAGGGCGAGCGCGCGTGGGAGACCCAGGCTGATGTTGCTGAACACACTGCCGAGATGGAGCACATGGATAGCCCCGACGAGGCGCTCAGAATGCAGAAAGGATTCCGCTACTTGGTATAAAAGACGCGAAAAGGAGTATATATCGATCACGACTCTAGATACCCCTAATTAGATAGACGGAGATGGAATGATGATAAGCTTAAAGATCTACGAAAGAGATAATCGAATGTACATTAAAACATGGCACATTTAGGTATAAATTCCGAACCATGACTTCGGTGATACATTTTCTATATCCCTCTTTGATCTGCGCCTAACGTATCTATCTACCTATGCCTGGGATAGAAATCACTTCAATTATTAAGATAGTTCAACATAATAAATTTACTTGCTCAGTATTTTTTTATCATCGGGAAGATAATAAAACCTCCTGTAAAACTTGAGCGGCTAGTCAATATTTTCTATATCGTGTGGTCTTCTCGACGTCATTCAAGCGTAAGCAAACCCGGATGGCTAAGTCGCCGACGGATGGATATCGCATCAGGGCCCTCATCAAGATGACAAAATGACAAAATGCGATTTAAGAATTCTTTCTTTTATATAAACGTATCTAGAAATTGACCATCTTCACCCACCGGGTTTATATTATTGGTAAGGCATTATCTACGAATGGGACGGACGGAACCATCGGCCGGTCGGCCACCCGCCGGCTTCCGCCGAGATGCACGCGCGAAGCGGGCCAAGGCCACCATCAACAAGGTGATACCGGCGGTTCTCGCGGCGCATCCTCGCGCCCGGAAAGGTGTTGATGCTTCCGAGCTCATCGTCGACCCCCCTCCACCGTCATCGTCATCTCGCAATACCCCGCCCTCGCGCAGTCAGAAGCCCAGCAAAAAGGGCCATGCTGACGAAGGCGAAGGAGAGGACGGCAAAGAGAAAGGAGCAGCAGAAGAGAGCAAAAAGGGACCGCGCATCGCCCTGCACGTAGCAGACACGCTGGCAGCGGCGTATTCCCTGCTCCTCGTCCCCGCGCCGTCATCGGAGCAGCGCCGGGACCTGTCGAACAAGGAGGCCCGCGTCGGCATACTGAACATGGCGTCGCCGCTGTCGCCGGGCGGCGGGTTCCTCAACGGCGCGGCCAGCCAGGAGGAATCGCTGTGCGGCCGGACGACGCTGCTGCCGGCCCTGCGCGACGGGTTCTACCGTCTCCCCGAGCTGGGCGTGGTCTTCACCCCGGACGTGCTCGTGTTCCGCAACGACTCGCCAAACAAACCTAAGGGAAAGCGGGCGAGGAAAGGAGCAGAGGACGGTGGGTATGCTGAGGTGGAGGAGGTGGCGGGAGGCGACAGGGGGGAGGACGGAGAGGCGCCCGTGCTCGCCAAGGGCGACCGCTGGTTCGTCGACGTGGCCTCGGCCGCCATGCTGCGGATGCCGGAGATCGAGGTCGACGAGGACTCGGGGTGGGCCAGCTACGCCGGCGCGGCGGACCGGGAGCTCGCCGTCCGCAAGATGCGCGCCGTCCTGCGGGTCTTCTCCGCCAAGGGCGTGCGGAAAGTCGTCCTAGGGGCGTGGGGCTGCGGCGCTTACGGCAACCCCGTGGGCGAGATCGCGAGGGCGTGGAGGAAAGTCCTCCTCGGCTCCGGGGATAGCAGCCAGAGGAAGGGGAAGAGCGGGAAGAGGGAGAAGGCCGTGGAGTCCTGGGAGAGTATCGAGGACGTCGTCTTCGCTATCAAGGACGAGGGCATGGCCCGGGCTTTTGCGACGGCTTTTGGCGATGACCTCGAGCGACATGACATCGATGAGGAAGGTTTAAGCGAGAGCGACGAGGAGGAAGATGCAGAAGACGCCACGGTCACAGAGCTCCGTGACAAGGTCCGGGATATGGAATTGCGCATCGAACAGGCGCGCACGCCTCAACTCAGGGCTGGGTTGAACTCTGTACTCGCCGGACTAAGGAGTCAACTACCCGGCGATGAAGATAGTCGGCAGTGTCCCCAACGAAGCCCTACAGACCATGGGAGAAGTGGGGAAGAAGTAAGTGAGGACGAGGAGGAGTCTGCTGAGGAATCATATGCGGACGAAGACCGAATCGGGCATGAGAGCAATAACCAAAACTCAAATAGATAGGGTATGCCTGCAACTAGTCTATGTCTAAATGCCTTTGTGCATTATCGATGACTCAAGATTATGAAACACGATGAACCAGAGAGGTAGGTATTGGACAAATGCTCTTAATGGTGTCGTTGCTAGTAATAGTCATAAACTCGTATCACTTTACTCTTGTAAGAACGACGCGGAAATCGACTCGTCCTATGTCCATTTTTGGAGGGATTTATTATTACAATTCTCGCGGCGTAATCTACAAAATGGATGTCATCCCGTTGTCTATATCATGCCCGGACGCCCCTAGGAAATTCCATTTTATAGAAGCAGCTCAAGAGGGTTCTCGACAACCTTCTTGAACTCTTTAATCCACTCCGCACCAACGGCACCATCAACAACCTTGTGGTCAAAGCTACCCGTGACGGTGATCTGGTCATCCCATTCCACTGCGCCGTCCTCGCCGACAGGGATGGCGACCTTCTTCGTGGTACCGACGGCTAGGATAGCGGCTTGAGGGGGGTTGATGACGGCGGTGAAGTTGTCAACAGCAGCATTCATACCCATGTTGGAGATGGAGATGGTGCCGCCCTGGTACTCCTCGGGCTTAAGCTTGTTCTCACGAGCCTTCTTGGCAAGCTCCTTGACCTTGTTGGAGATAGACTCCAGGCCACGGGCCTCAACGCCAGTGACGATAGGAGTGATCAGACCGTTGGGGGTGGCAACAGCGACAGAAACATCCACAGCGTTGTACTGGCGGATCGAGTCGCCCTGCCATGCCGAGTTGGCAGCGGGAACCTTCTTGGAAGCAACAGCCATGGCCTTAATGAGGAAATCGTTGACAGACAGCTTGTACTTGCCCTCAGCGGAGCCGTTTAGAGCCTGGCGGAGCTTCAGTAGCTTGGAGACGGAAATCGAACTACTGACGAAGAAGTGAGGGTTCTCCCTGACCGACTCTTGCAGGCGCTTAGCGATGGTCTTACGCATGTTGGACAGAGGGGTATCTTCGTAGGAGACAGCAGAGGAGGCAGAGGGGCCACCGGTCGACATGGCCTTCTTAACATCGTCTTCGGTTATCTTGCCGCCAGGGCCCGAGCCCTTGAGGCTAGAGATGACAACACCCTTTTCTCTAGCTAGTCGCTTAGCCGCGGGGGTAATGTTGGGTTCTCGGTCAAGGGCTGTCTCAAGCTTTCCTTGACTCGAGTACTGTTCGGGTTCCTGGGCAGGTTCGGGGGCGGGAGCGGACGAAGCATCGGACGGCGCATCTTTCTTCTCTTCCTTACCGCCGGGTGCTGCAGCATCACCTCCAGCATCGGCTAAGCTGAAAGACTCGAAGGCCGAGACGTCGGTGCCTTCTTCGACGAGGACGGCGATGGGCTAGACACGATGTCAGCATTACCGGAGTATAAGATGGGGAAGAACAACAACATAGAAAGTCACGCACGTTGCCGACAGGAACATCCTTTTCGCCACCATCTTTTAAGATCTTGGCGATGACACCCTCTTCTTGAAACTCGAAGTCCATTTGCGCCTTGTCCGTCTCGATCTCGACCAGGACATCACCGGGGGCGATGGTATCTCCGGCCTTCTTTTGCCAAGCGCCAATGTTGCCGGCCGTCATGGTGGGCGACAGGGCGGGCATCTTGACGATTGTGTGCGGTGGGAAGGATGCATAGTATCTGGCGAGGGGCATAAAGCCCGATCTGAGGGTTGAGGTCCGAAGAAGGCCTTGCCTTCTCAGTACGGCGCCGAACATGGTGATAGAAAAATAGCTCTCCGACGCCGGATAAAAAAGAAGCTACGGGACAGGAGAAGACTGCCGGACTAGACGGACTGAAGGTGGAGGAAAAGGACAGGCCAGATGATTGCAGAGCGGACAAGTTGCCAGCACCTGAACTGATTGACCGAGTCCAATTGGTACGAGAGGGGAGGGAATTGGTGAGGGTAGACGTCGCGACACGATTTGCGATGTGAGGAAAAAAAGATTAAAACCAACCAGGGAGTCCCCAATTGATTGGCGGCGGGTTATTTTCGTGACTGGGCCCTTCTCAGCAAAGTGCGAAGTACCACTGCCAGCTAGCAGAGCCCCAAAATTTTAGACGTTGAGAGAAGCTCCGAACCGCTACGCCAGGTACAAATCATGTATCATGTATCATGTATCCTTACAGAACTCCGAAGCTTTTTACGTATCTGTTATAATGAGAATATTTGCATTTTTAACCTTAGAATGAATAAGTTTAATATACATAACAATTATACTATCAGTATTTTTGATTTAATGATTAAGTTTCCAATTGTATAGCAGCAAGTTGGTACACATATCAGTCGGTACCTTGACGTACCTTAGGTAGAAGGATTCAATGTTGGATTGCAAGTTCAGTCTTATCGGAATCCGTAGGAAGATGGGTCTCCCCAATGGTTTCCGTTGTGCGCTCCTCCTCTGATTGGTTCACAGACATATCCAGCAGAGCTCATGGGTACGAACGAGGAGAGTGAAGAGAGCTTCGTTACCAAACAACTGAGTAAAATTAACATAAATCAATATGCAATAAAAATGTTAATTCATGTGCAGGACACGATATCAATATCCTTTGCCATTAAGCGTCAACTTCAAAACCTGCACTGGGTCTTCTCAATTGAGTTTTATCTGTATCGGTCAGATTGGGATTTGGGATTTGGGGTGATAAGGCCAAAAAGGTTGAGCTCCCCGTCAGCTCAGCTGAAAGCTTTCAGGTAGAGGATTAGGTAAGACCAGCAAGGTTAGGTTCATCCTTGGAATTATAGCATATGTGGCTTGTGGTAACGGTTACCTAATGTGGCTGATGTTGCCGATGTTGCTGGGCGTGCGTCGGTCCGGCTCTGATTTATCCGCCATACACCTCGCGCCCCCTGTCACAGTTGGAATGTGGGTGCTTTTCAGGTGTCATCAATTAAATCTACAGTGGACCAGCCCGTTTCGGGGGGAACATTGCCAGCTTGGCCAGACCAAACTTTTGAAAAAAAGTCCCCTACAATATTCGAGATTCATTGCGTGCCGCCCTTGTCTCCTGACGGTAGATTATTGGGCTCTTTGTCTCGAGGACGACCGTTAAGACATATCACGTCGACCAGTGTTCATAGTCTTGTTAATCTAAAAGAACAGACTAACGAAAGAACACATATCATCCCCGACTGCGACCAGTCGCGAACCCGAAACCAACAAGCTCCTGTCTCCTGTCTCCTGTCTACCAACGGGCCCTCCCCCGAATGGCACCGACGCCTTCTCCCTAAGCTCGGCGAACAATGGGCTCCTTAGTATTTGTGGTGTCCTCTCTTGAGGCCATCACGGCATCCAAAGAAGCGCACAGGAATAAACAGCTCGCCGAACTTACCGAGAAGGCCCTCACGGCCATCAAGGAAGAGGGTTCCCAATCACCCGAGCCTCAAGTCGTCTTTGCGCCTCTGCAGCTAGCTACCAAGACTGGAAGTAGCCAATTAATCAATACTGCTCTCGACTGCATACAGAAGCTTATATCTTCGCCCTACTTCTCCGTGAATGTAACTACGGGCGCAACCCAAGAAGATGGCACCGAGCAGGCCCCCATGATAGACCGTGCCATTGACACGATATGCGACTGTTTTCAGGGAGAGACTACACCTGTTGATGTACAAAGACACATCGTGCAGGCTTTATTGGCTGCCGTATTGAATGACAAGATTGTTGTGCATGGCGCTGGGTTGCTAAAGGCAGTGCGTCAAGTCTACAATGTCTTCCTACTCTCGAGAAGCGCCGAAAACCAGCAGGCTGCTCAAGGGACCCTGACCCAAATGGTCGGAATGGTATTCGAACGAGTCAAGACGAGACTACACATGAAGGAGGCTCGTATGAGTCTAGGGAAACTGAAGCACAGCTCTAGCAATGTCACATTCGACCAGGCAGAATCAGTCGCGAATGGAAACGATCCTGTAGCTGAGGAAGAGGAAGATGAGGAGGCTGCCCAATCCATATCGGAGGTCGCACGTTCGGACGCGCCAAGCAAGCCAGGCGGCAAGTTAACCCTCAAAGACCTCGAAAACCGAAAGAGTTTCGACGATTCAAACCTAGGAGATGGCCCTACGATGGTCACACAGTTGAAGCCGCCTAAGAAGACGACGCGGAGGGTTTCCGAGCAAACACAAAGCGACACGTCGCCAGACGCAGAAGACACCGCCGAGTCTCTCGAGGCCGAAGACGAAGTCTACATCCGGGATGCTTACCTCGTTTTCCGATCCTTCTGCAACTTGTCAACCAAGGTCCTGCCCCCTGATCAGTTATATGATTACAGAGGCCAACATATGCGATCAAAGCTTATTTCACTTCACCTTATTCGAGCCCTTCTGAACAATCATATGCTCGTTTTCACTTCGCCCCTGTGTACTATTACTAACACGAAAAGCAACGAGGCAACAAGTTTCCTACAAGCCACTAAATTCTACCTGTGTCTTAGTATCACGAGGAATGGAGCCAGTTCAGTAGATAAAGTGTTTGAGGTCTGCTGCGAGATTTTCTGGTTGATGTTCAAGTTCATGAGAGCACCATTCAAGGTAACAGAGACATGTTCCTACGAAACGCTTTACTCCGCTAATACCATAACCACAGAAAGAGATAGAAGTTTTCCTCAATGAAATTTACTTAGCATTGCTGGCTAGGCGAACGGCGCCGCCGTCTCAGAAGCTCTACTTCATCAACATCCTCACCAGATTCTGCGGTGACCCTCGCGGACTAGTAGAGACATACCTCAACTACGACTGCGACTCACATGTTGATAACATCTTCCAAACCATCATAGAAGATTTGTCAAAAATTGCAATCAGCCCCGTGACAATCACTTCCATTCAGGAACAACTGTACGAAGAAAAGAACGCGAACCCAAATAACGGCTCAGATTGGCAACTGAAGGGCATGTTGCCGCCGCCGTTGAACATCAGAGATATCACGCCCCCAAGTGAACCGGAGCCCGAGATACCCAGGGAGTACTTAATAAAGAGAACTGCCTTGGACTCACTCGTTGAGGCCTTACGGTCACTTGTCAATTGGTCTGCCGTTGGACGTCCTGTTGTCAATGGTGCGTCAAACGATAGCGAGGTGCGCGCTTCGGCGGACGATATTCGAGAGTCGATAGACCCTTCAATTACAGACAGCAATTCCCGTCTCGACACGCCGTTACCCCCGTCAACGCCCATTGTTGATGATGATCCCGCTCAATTAGAGAGAGAGAAAGCCCGAAAAACGGCCCTAGCTAATGCTATACGGCAGTTCAACTTCAAGCCGAAGAAGGGAATCAAGCTGTTGCTCCAGGAAGGGTTTATCCCAAGTGACACACCAGAGGATATAGCCAAGTTCCTGATCTCGGATGACCGGCTTGATAAAGCCCAAATCGGTGAATATCTTGGTGAAGGCGAACCAAGGAATATCGAAATCATGCATGCTTTCGTCGACACTATGGAATTTACTAGAAGGCGTTTCGTCGATGCCTTACGGCAGTTTCTGCAATCGTTCCGTCTTCCTGGCGAAGCTCAGAAGATTGACAGATTCATGCTGAAATTTGCAAATCGTTATGTCATGGGCAACCCAAACGCATTTGCAAATGCAGACACGGCTTACGTCTTGGCGTACTCTGTAATTCTGTTGAACACGGATCTGCATAGCACCAAGATCGCTAGACGAATGACCAAGGAGGATTTCATCAAAAATAACAGGGGCATTAACGACAATGCTGATCTGCCAGATGAGTACCTCATTGGAATTTACGACGAGATTGCGGGTAATGAGATTGTCCTTAAGAGCGAGCGGGAGGCTGCTGCGGCGGCGGGCGTTGTACCAACGCAATCATCCGGATTTGCTGCTGGGCTCGGGCAAGCCCTATCGAACGTCGGCAGGGATCTACAACGAGAAGCATACGTACAGCAGTCAGAAGAGATTTCCCTTCGCTCAGAGCAACTTTTCAAGAATCTGTTCAAGAACCAACGAAAGAATGCTGCGCAGGCTGGGATCAAATTCATCCCGGCGACGTCCTTTCGGCATGTTGGCCCAATGTTTGACGTAACCTGGATGTCGTTCTTTTCCGCGTTTTCAAGTCAGATGCAGAAAGCGCAGAACTTGGAGGTGAACAGGTTATGCTTGGAAGGAATGAAGCAGGCCATCAGAATCGCATGCCTCTTTGACCTAGCAACTCCACGAGAAGCGTTCATGTCGGCTTTGAAAAACACTACCAACCTAAACAACCCCCAGCAGATTCTCGCCAAAAATGTTGAGGCCTTACGAGTCCTTCTGGACCTAGGCCAAACGGAGGGTAACTACCTGAAAGAGTCGTGGAAGGATATCCTGATGTGCATCAGTCAGCTCGATCGGCTTCAGCTCATCACCGGCGGTGTCGACGAGGGTGCTATCCCTGACGTTTCCAAGGCACGTTTCATGCCGCCCGAGAGAACGAACACGAGTGAATCACGCAGGTCGACGGCTTCTACGCGACGTCGAAACCGGTCTAACCCAGGACCAAGGGGTTTCTCTATGGAAATCGCTCTTGAAAGCCGATCCGACGAAGTCATCAAGAGCGTTGATCGGATATTCAGCAATACGGCAACTCTGAATGGCGAAGCTATCGTGCACTTCGCGAAAGCCCTGACCGAGGTGAGCTGGGATGAGATCAAGGTATCAGGCTCCAACGATTCGCCTCGCACGTATAGCTTGCAGAAGATCGTCGAAATTAGTTACTACAACATGACCCGTGTCCGTTTCGAGTGGACCAACATCTGGGCGGTTCTAGGCGAGCATTTCAACAAAGTAGGATGCCACAATAATACAGCAATCGTGTACTTTGCACTCGATTCGCTCCGGCAGTTGTCGATGCGCTTCATGGAGATCGAAGAGCTTCCCGGTTTCAAGTTCCAAAAAGACTTCCTAAAACCTTTCGAGCACGTTATAGCGAACTCGAATAACTTGACCGTGAAGGACATGGCCTTGCGGTGCCTAGTCCAGATGATCCAGGCCCGAGGTGAAAATATCCGATCGGGTTGGAGGACGATGTTTGGCGTGTTCACTGTCGCGGCACGGGATCCCAACGAGACTATCGTAAACTTGGCGTATGAAAATGTCACCCTTGTCTATAAGACACGCTTTGGCGTCGTCATTTCGCAAGGTGCATTTACAGATTTGATTGTCTGTCTAACCGAATTCTCCAAGAATATCAGGTTCCAGAAAAAGAGTCTGCAGGCAATGGAGGCGCTCAAATCGATAATACCGAAGATGCTCAAGACTCCAGAATGCCCATTATCGCAAAAGTCGAATACGGCCTCTGCTCCTGATGGCAAGTCATTAAAATCTCCCGATGCTCTGTCTAGGCAGCAGAGCCGTACTTCAATTGAGGAAGGCTTCTGGTTTCCGATTCTATTCGCGTTCCACGACGTCTTGATGACAGGGGAAGACCTTGAAGTTCGATCGAATGCGTTGAACTATTTCTTTGAAGCCCTTCTTCGATATGGTGGAGACTTTCCATCGGACTTCTGGGATATACTATGGAGGCAACAGCTCTATCCTATCTTCATGGTCCTACGGTCGAGGCCGGAAATGACCAACGCTCTCAACCACGAGGAACTATCTGTGTGGCTTTCGACTACTATGATCCAAGCCCTTCGCAACATGATCATCCTCTTTACTCATTACTTCGATGCCCTCGAGTATATGCTAGACCGCTTCCTCGAACTTCTGGCGCTCTGCATATGCCAGGAGAACGACACAATCGCAAGGATAGGTAGCAATTGTCTACAGCAGCTGATTCTACAAAATGTAACTAAATTCAACAATGACCACTGGGCTAAAATAGTAGGGGCATTCTGCGAGCTATTCGAAAGGACGACAGCCTACCAACTCTTCTCGGCCGCTACTATCAATGCTCCAGCTGCGCTTTCACCGCCACCAAATGGTCTAGGATTTGAGGTGCCTCTTACACCTACAAGCGATACGCCGACGGACGAAAATTCACTCAAGATTAACGGCACTGATAAGAGCAGCATTGCCTCCGGACACGACGCCGCTGCTTCCCATATCCCCATCACGGGAGAAGCCCTACAATCGCCGACCAATGGCACCACCCCGTCTCGTCTCGAAGACTACAGGCCCGCGTCTTCGCTCCAGCAACAACCTGTGGTGGTGACGGCAGCTCGGCGGCGTTTTTTCAACCGTATCATCTCCCGCTGCGTCTTGCAGCTTCTCATGATCGAGACCGTAAACGAGTTGTTTTCCAACGATACGGTTTATTCCCAGATTCCATCTCCAGAATTGCTACGTCTGATGGCATTGCTCAAGAAATCCTTCCTCTTCGCAAGGCGATTCAACGAGGATAAAGACCTACGCATGCGCTTATGGAGAGAGGGTTTCATGAAGCAGCCTCCCAATTTGCTTAAACAGGAGAGTGGATCCGCGGCAACCTACATCCAGATCCTGTTCCGTATGTTCGCCGATACGTCACCGTCGCGTGCGGAAAGTCGGCCCGAGGTCGAGAAAGCTCTGATCCCCCTCTGCAAGGATGTAATCAAAGGATATCTCGCACTCGAGGAGGAATCGCAACAACGAAACATCGTGGCTTGGCGACCCGTCGTCGTAGATGTATTGGAAGGCTATTCCACTTGGCCGAATAAAGAATTTGGCCAGCATATTCATGCCTTTTATCCGCTCGTCGTCGAGCTGCTCGGAAAGGAACTAAGCTCCGACCTTAGGGGTGCCCTTCTCGCCGTGTTGAGGAAAATAGGAGAAGTCGGACTCGGTATCGAGGGAATGACGGGTGGTCGCAGAGAAAGCATTACGAATGTCGGTGCTAGCACTGAAACAGCAACGGCTGAGCTAGAAGTTGGCGAGGTCGGCATGGGAGGGATGCGAGCATAAGATGGCAGTTGGTCGATCGTACTACGCTACCAATCCTGGTTACGAGGCGGCGCTGCGATGCCCGGAATCTGATAGATGAGGAGCCGCAGTCGCAAGCCAGTATGAATTGTCACAAGGGGGTGTTGGAACAAGAAAAATGGAAAGCAACTAATAGAGGACTTCGGTCATACTTGGTGTTTGGGGTCCATTATACCAGCCAGCTCAGCTGTACGATACACTTTGTTCTTGTTTTCTTGCAGTGCTTGGAATTGTGTATGTACGTGGTTCCTACTTGGTGATCCCATTGTATAATCAATTCCCTTCGCCTAGAAAGAAAAACAATCGCCTGAGGGGGCGTTGCGTATATCGAGTAGACGGCGAGTCCTAGCTGATGCCCCTAAGTAATGTGCAAGGCAAGTATTCAGGGCAATTTTCCACGCCCTGGCCCCTGGCCTTTCGAATAGGATCTCTGTGACCCGTAATCCGTAGTCTCGATATTGTACGATATATGCTTTCTGCAAGTTACCCCTGTCCCCGGTTAGCCTCACCTGCGAGCATAGCTCCTACGCTACGTCCCGCCTCCCGACAAGCTGGTTGCGCCGGTCGAGGTTATAAATATCATAATATACCTAGGCACCCAATATAGCTACGACGCCTAGGGATCCCTGTGGCGAACTCGGGTCGGCGACCCAGTTTGCGGTCGTTCGTATTCGATATATGGACATCGTTTAGGAATCTCCTTCGGCGTTACTAATGGCCCTGGCTCGAGCCAGTGGTATTTGCCGTGTCACTTGGTATTATTGTTATATACAGCACGGTGTATGGTTTTGGGTGAAGACCACGGGGATGGAGAGTGCGAGTGGCTTTGCCATAGGCCACTCGGGGATATAGGTACGTTTTTCCCCGTGCGCGGGTAGGGTTGAAACAGGGGAACGGCCTCAACGCTACTATTAGGTATACTCTGGTTTAGGAAGTCTTGAACCTTTTACTTCTCTATTTCCACGTGGCTATCCTTACTGTATTCCACTTTGATTGGGCATTGTGACATCTCTTCTTGGATGCGGCATACCTCCCGCCAGCACCAACACGATCGACATTACGTTAGAGCATAGCACCTATATATCGATATTTCGAGCCATGGTCTGAATGCCCAAGAGCAATAGGTGTACGTTTTGCAAGCTGCGAAGGACCAAGGCCAGCATACACATGGCCCCGTCCGCCCTTTTTCTGTACCAAGACTCTCGGTCTGACGCTTCGTTGGGAGTGCGACGAGAATTGGTCGACGTGCGGCGCGTGTACCCGGGCCGGAAAGGTCTGCCCCGGGGCCCGCAGCAATTCCAAGTTCGTGGTCAACGGCTGCCATAACGAGGCGCCGACCCCCGAGTCGAGCGACTCGGATGACGCCAGCGTATTCTCCGGCGACGGGGGTCGGGCAAGCGGCCCGCTCTCTCGCCGAGCCAGTCCCGGCGGCACCATCGTCGTCGACATGAAGGAGTACACCGCCGCTTCAGGCACCGGTACCTTTCACCGTATGCGCTTGACGCGTCCGCATCGGCCTAGACATCTCAGCTGCAGTCGGTCGACGCCGCCGCCAAGTCCATCGCCAGTTATAAGCCCCTCGGAATTGCTAGTGGCTAGATTTGTGTACTGTCTAGAGGCGGCGAGGGGAACCGGCAACGATTGATTGATATGGGGCCCTTCGATAAAGCTGATACCGTAGCGGCTCGGCTCGGAGAGCCCGGTCTTGCGACACGCCGTCGAGTTGGTCGTCACAACGTGGTCCAACAGCCAGCGGGAACTGTCGCCCAAGACCTGGTTGGACTTGCGACTATACACGCAGGCCTTGGGAAGTCTACAGAAGGCGCTCAAGGAGCCCGAGCAGAGCCATGTGACGGACATCATCGCAGCGCAGGCTTTACTGCAGAAAGTGGAGGTGAGTGACGAGACTGTTGGGTAACAGGCAAACTGAATAGATGATGCTAAAGAGGAGAATGCCTAACAGTTGTTACGTAGTACCTAGCTAGCGTATGACTTCGAACGGGGTACAAATGAAGAGAGACACGCCACGGGTCTAATCGCCGTTATCAGCAGAGGAGGCCCTTGGCAAGGTTTTCATGACCTAAGCCTCCAAAGGGCTATACTGGCCGCGTGCCATTCATCAAGTCCCGGGATGTTATCATTGAGCTTTGTGGAATAGGCTGTCGTTGCTGACTGGCTGCATGAGGATTTTAAGCTCATGATTACGATGACGAGACAGACCGGAACGATTGGCTTGATTTGGTAACACACGAACACATTGTATGGATAGCCAGCCTCCGTCTTTTCACAACACGGCATGCAAAAGAAAGCCTATGCAGTATTATGAATGACAAATATGGGATATCATGTGAGATGGCGCTGTGGATTGGATCAGGCTTGGGTTTATGTGAAATTGTCGGAATATGGGGAGCTCACATGGCAAAACTGATTTCGAAGGATACCCGAAAACACTGGATTTTTTTGGCATTTGCTCTCTGATGCTGGTAGTTCAATGAAGTCGAGGGCACCGCCTCTGTAGCCTTTATTGGGGGTTCAATATCTCTTGGATGAATCGGCCTAAACTTTCAGCTTCTTCAGGCACTGTACGCTCAGGCAAACTGAGAAGTGCCGCCTTTAAGGTATTGTCTTGTGCAGTAGCCTCCTTCACAAGCGTCTTGAGAGTTTCCATTTTATAGGTAGAGAATGGCGTGACTCGTTGAATGCTCAGGAGAACTTCAAAGAAGTCAATGAGGTTAAGATGCATCAACATATCCTCCTTATCGACCATGTGCAAGGCGGCAAAATGCAACAATCCGCCGTTGGTAGAGGAGTCTGCGTAGCGCCGGTTCAGGTCGGAATAGTCTGTCCAAGCGACGGCTCGGAAGTTTAGGGCAGCAAGCCGCGGTAAGACCCGAAGCAACCGACCTTGAGCGAGTGAACGTTGTTGGGTACCAAGAGGACCATGGCTGCTGCAGAGTGACAATATCAAGCCGTATATGTCGTGATCGTGAAATATCCTCCGCCACATGAGTCCCTGGCCAGGTTGTTTTCTGACAGCAATTTCCATCCCACTTACGGATACCCCATCTGGTGGTCGAGTGTCACAGTCGACGTCTAGAAGTTCGCACAGGACTTTAGAGCCCTTCTCGCCAACCTCAACTTGGGGGGCGCTCAGCCACTGGGTCAAGAAGTTGGTCATGATTTGGTTCATCATAGCTAGAATGGCAGCATCGCTTGGTGACCTAGCGGCCTTTTCAAGTACTGTCATCGCAAGGATGTTTGCCGATGGCGCAGGGGATCGTAGAGCTTGGATTAAAGCCTCCTCAGACGCCAATGATAGTACCTGGGTAAAACTAACAGGCCCAAGTAACTTGATCGCTAAGCTACAAAGGATGGCCGGATCCTGTTGGTACTGCTTGAGAATCTCCGTGATCTTCGGAAGTAGTCGCGGAAGCAAGGGCGGGATGTTAGCGTCTATGGAACGGTAATACAATTAGTACGAAACACTCATAGACAAATACCTAGGCAGGTCAGCATACCAGTGAGCTGAAGTTCCACATCGTCAAACAGTTTGAGAATTGGTGATAGCGTTGGGTCTGAAAGAAGATCATCTAGATGCTTGTCTAGTTCGTCAACGCCACTAACGGGGATGGTATCTGTATCCATCTGAACGGCAATCCGATTCATAGTCGGGCGTAAAGAAAGAGGAGCAGAAGATAGTTTTCAAATGAACCAGGCAAGGGAAATAAGCACGAGAGTCCAGATTAGATATCGGTATGAGCGCACATTTGATTTTTGCTTGTAAGTCTAGAAGTTCAGGCAACATTTAAAGACGTGTAGGTTAGTATTAATAAGAACTGGCTGGGCTGTTTGCATGGTAAGCTATGGTGGGCCTGATAGAACAGGGATAGACCCGCGGGGTTATAGTGGCTGAAGCTCTAAGTGCGGGGTGATCTGTGGCGGAACCTTGGGATGGGCGACCCCGTCGTCCCTAGAACTCGCCAAGACCCCCACCAAGTCCCCTCTAAAATTTTGGGAGACTCGGGTCGATAACAATTTCAATATTCTGATTCATCCCTTCAGCGTCCCAATTGCTTTTGTCGCAAAGTCGATAATACTACCCGTCATTTCACAATTCGCACATAAACTCACAAGAAACATCTACCGGAATCCATAGAAAGGGGCTACTTCATGTATCGCGATGTCCGGTCGCGGTAGAGGAGGCAGAGGCGGCCGCGGTGGTCGCGGCGGCTTTGGAGCTGCTCGCAAGACGGGGCCTCAGGGCATGCCCGGCGCCGACGATCCAGCCCTGCAGTTTAACGAAAAGCCCCAGGATACGTATCCTGTAAGCATCCACCTTACCACCCTGCACTCACACGGCATTATGTATAAGTAAATAAGTAAGTAAGAGAATGCTAACAACCCTGACGCGTCGCAGAAATCCTACAACCCACCCGTCGCCCCCCAGCTCGACGAGCCCGAAGCGCGCGCCGTCGCGGCCTTCGTGTCGTTCCGCCGGGCCTTCCACGGCACGCCCTTCTACACGCACCGGCACCTGACCAGCAGCCTGGGCGGGGACGGCGACACGAGCTCGAAGCCGACGGACCCCGTGCGCCGGACGTACGGCCAGGCGCAGATCAACGCGCGCTTCGGCGTCAAGAACCGCGCGACGCTCGACCCCTTCCTCGCCGTGCCCATGTACAGCCACCAGTTCGTCGACGAGACGCGCACGCTTCCCGAGCTGAGGACGGCGCGCCCCGCCGGCGGCTACGTCCAGGAGTTCTTCCCCGAGGAGCTGTGGGCCACGCTCGAGGGCCGGGACGCGGGCGGGCCCAAGGGCGGGTTCCTCGGCGCCCAGAGGGACAGGGAGAGGCAGCAGCGCGGTGCCAAGCGCAAGTCCGCTGCGGTTGTAGCCGGCGGCGATCCATTCGCTAGCGACGACGAGGTCGACGGCCGCGCCCACCCGCGCAAGCGCCACGAGGACGAGACCAAGGAGGAGCGCACGGCACGCATAGAAGCCGCCCTCAAGAACGGCGAGAACGAGGACGGCGAGAATAAGGAGGACGTCGACCTGGACGAGGAGGAGGCCGAGATGTCCCAAGAAGATGACGACTACGACGATGACGAGGGTGGCGACTACGATGCCGAGCAGTACTTCGACGCGGGCGACAATGACGAGTACGGGGACGACGAGGGCGTCGGGGAGAGTGCCATGGATTTCTAATGGCAGGTTTTCGATATAACAAAGACGGGCTTCACTAAAAGGTACGGCTGCATTGGGATTGGCGTTCACATATAAGGGTCTTTTTTGCTGCATGCCTCTTTCAAGGTCATGCCATTCCATTGCGGAAACTCACTGGCTGCAATACCAGAGGTCTTGATAAATAGATAATTCACTTTTCTATACCCAATCCTCTTCAGGGTCGCTACAGGGATCATCTCCAGGGCTATCTTGTCATATTCGGCCAAACGACAAGAACGTGTTTCTACCTCGACACACCTAGGTTGGGGTGGAACTACACGAGTCTAACGGCCAAGTCAAGTAAAGCAACGTGCTTCGTATTACTATTCTATCCGCATGCTCATCTAGGCAAACTCCTAAGCTAGACTCCCTTTTTTTCTCGCTATGCTCGCTCCCCTGTGATGCCGAAAATCCAAACGCGATGGAAGTGGACAGGCGAAAAGCAAAAGAAATATGAAAGGAAAAATGATGGAGAAGAAAAGGGGAGAGAGGTTGGAATAAAACAACGTCCGGCCTTAGATGCTCGACAGGTAGGTACCTTTTATCTACCCGCTGTACCACGCTTCGAATCCGTGCCACTGTAGCCCCGTCTCATCCATATGTCGTCAGATCGCATCTAACCGCGTACCAAAGGAGAATAAACCACAATCAACATCAGACCAAGTCGCCCTCAACACTCCTCAACCCGCGTATGAACGAGAAAAATGCACGGCGATCGCGACTTTTAGAAGTAGCTACGCATGGCGTCCTCGTACCCAGTGCCACCCTTCAGGTCCTGCTCGAAGTTTTGCTGCACGTCGAGTACTTCCCGGATGTGGCGCATGCTAAGCGGTTCTCCTTTATTAACAGCTAAGGCTTGGGCGGTGCCGATAGTGTTCTTGATCTGCCGGCCGTTCAGTTTGTGGCGGGCCAGGCTGGTGTAGTCGTCTTCATTGAACGGCATCAGGTCGACGCCAGTAACCACGCGAGCACGCTCGATGAAGATCTTGAAGATGGCCTTCTTGGCTTTCGTGTCCAGGTCGTCATACCGCAGCGCGATGTGGATTCGGGACTGGAACGCGTCGTCGAATGTCTAGCCTGTGTGTTAGCTTATTTTGCACGAAAGATAAAGAGACGGTGTCGTGATGCTGTAATACATACCTGTACACGGTTTGTAGTCAGGAACAGGATGCCCTGGAAATACTCTAGCTGCCGCAGGAAAATGCTGACGAGAGCATTCCGGTGGATATCTTGCATGTTTCGCTTCTCAAGGAACACATCTGCCTCGTCGAGCAGGAGGATCGCACCCCAGGCGTGACATATATCCAATATCTTCTGTAGCTCCGCCTCTAGGTAGCGCGAGTCCGTTCCTAGGTCACCAGCGGAAACCATGTAGAGCGGACACTTGAGAAGCTCGCTTATGCCCTCGGCAGTCAAAGTCTTGCCAGTGCCGGGCGGTCCGTGAAGGACGGCAACGAGACCCTTACCCTTGCCCTGAATAACATCGTCGATGCTCTCGGCTGGGTGGTATTTGTGAGATTCGACGAGAGCCTGTTAGGTGGGACGTTAGCAGAGAATTCAATGCCCACAGAGGAGAGCTGTCTGTCAAGGCCCGGCATAAGCTAAAAAGAAATGTCCACTTACTTTAACAATTTCCTTCGTGTTAGGTTTTAGGACTAATGAGTCATAAGCGTGCTCGTTCCATGTGATCTCCTTAATGCCGGATACGGTGAACTCAAGCCAGAGCTTCTCAGCGAAAGCGAAGCCCAAGACGACGGGCGAGGCGATCAAGTATTCCTCGTCAGTGAATACCGGAGTGGCATTCTTATCCTCGGCATCCTCTCCGCCGTCCTTCGTGGCCTTTTCTTTGTCCTCTTCGCCTTTGCTGGGGACTTGATCCAACTTCTCTTTGCGGGGTTCGGTATCAACACAATCCTTAGGTATGCGTATGTTGCGGACTTGCCCCTTGTTGTCCTTAATCACTTTGGTCACGTACTTGACCTTGCCACCGCCTTCATTATCTCCGTCAACCTCTTCGAGACCAGCATCGCCAGCGTCGCCAGCGTCGTCGTCCGACTCTTCGCATCCGCAGCCCTCGCCCTCTTCGTCACTATCTTCGTCATCGCTAAGGACATCGTGGTCTTTGGGACGTACGAGGGAAACGGGATAGTTGGGGTTTATACGGCGGTGAATAGCCGGGTCGACCATGATACGGCCGTTGATGTTGACTTTGATAACCGACTTCTTCTTCTTATGATAGGCCATTCCAAGGTGACTCTTGTAGTGTACGCCGCCGAGACTGACAAACTTCTTTCCACGATCGATGAGGTCTTTGCGTAGCTGAGCTTCGTTCTTGTGGTACTTAAGGGGGTAGCAACCGAGGCTTGTGATCTTACGAGCACCTCGGAATTCTGGTATCTCCTCTGACATACTGCCGTACCCAAATTGTTTTCCATCGAATTCGAAGTACTGTGGGGGCCGCGTTAACGATCAATCATACAACATGCGGTAAAATTGGCACCGAGGACCGGTTAACTTACCTTGCCCTCAACGTAGTAGAATTCTCCTCTAACGATGCTATAGTGTTTCTCTGCAACATCCACCTTGAATACACGAGGCTCGTCGACAGAGCCATAGGTTGTGGTATACGCGAGGGTGTTCGGTTTCCAGAGAGCCCATAGAAGATCAAATGTGATTAGACCATTCTCTAACATGGGGTATAGACTAGACACATGCGTGAGCTAACCGCTGTTCCAACTCGATAGGAAATGCTGCGGTAACTTACCTCTTCTTCGTTTCGGCATGATCTGCGTCGAGATACTTAATTAAGATCCGAAGATGACGCCGCTTCTCGTCGATCCACTTCTGAACCTTCTTACGTTCTTTCCGTGAATCGCCTTCCGGTTCAAGGTGTTTGAGGTTATGCATATGCTCCCTCATATCCTCGAGGTACCTTTGATCACAGTTAGAAGCAAGCTCATAGGCCAATGGGGAAGAAGGCCAGCAAAAACTTACAAGAACAACATCTTGGGATCGAGTTTCGGCGTTTCTTCGACCAGACTTACACCCTTGACGCTACCAATGACATCTTGGAGGGCTTCTCGAAGCTGCTTGCTTTTAATGTCGACAATAGTCGTCTTATATTTACCCTCCCAATCGAAAGTTCGCCGCACATGAAAGAGGTACTCATCATATTGAGAGTTACTGGTATTCTCGGCAGTATCCTGGAGTTTGTAGTTATGGATCTGAGAATCCCACACCTGATCCACGCGCTTGAACTCAAGACGCCGAACAGTAGATTTGCCGGTACGCCCACTCTTAAGCCTGGGTGATTTTCTCTGGCTACCGAAACTTGCGTCATCGTCCATGTCGAAATCATCAGGAGGGGACCGCCTACGGCCCGTGGGCGGCGGCGCGTTGCTCTTAATATTGCGGAAATACCGTCTGAGATTATAGGGGTCATCATTCCCATTAATACCCATGTGGCCAGCGACCATAGGATTCAGACCGGGTAGACCGAAGCCCCCAGATCCGGCCAGAGCGCCTGCACCGTAGGCGGCCGGGTGAAGTGGGGGAGCGGCGTTAATTCCAGGGGTGCCGCCGCCCAGGCTGAGAGAAGCAATTTGACGCTGCATCTGTTGCACCTGTAGTTGCACCTGCAGTCGCATCTGCGCAAGCTCTTGCTCCATCAATGCTTTGCTAGCACTCTCTTTGCTGTCAACATCCGAGTCATCGTAGGCTGCGCCGTCCGAGTCACTCGTATAGGTTTCGGAGGCTTTGTTTATGGATTTGGCCGGCTTCGTGGACGTCTTGGAAGATTTAGACGGCTTTTTCTTGGTCTTCCGAGGATCTGGGCGCTTCTTCTGGATTCGTTTCTTCTTCAAAGCTGCTTCGACCTCGGATGCGGACTCGGATTCGGACTCAGTCGCATCGTCTGAGGATGAGTTGGTAATCTCGCCCTCACTACCACTAGAAGAGCTCTCACTCCCAGCAGAAGATGCCTTCTTGGACTTACTAGACTTTGTCTTCTTGTCCTTCTTGCTGGTCTTCCCACCGGCCTTCTTCGCGCTCTTGGCTCCCTTGACCTTTTTGCCCGTGTCGGGAGAGGTGGTAGACGGAGTATTCTCGACGGAGCTACCCTTAAGATCGTCGCTAATAGGAATATTGCCTTCGCGGCGCTCAGCCGGAGGGCTGGTCTTTGCTTCCTGGGACTCCATCTTGAGGTCGATGTTGGAGGCCATGCCAGCTGCAGTGCTTTGGCTTTGAAAGAAAGCAATTGGTGGGCGCTGCAACTGATTGCGCACCACTCAAGACACGATGTAAGAAGTAAGAAGTGCTTGAAAAGTATTCACAAGCAAACAGGTAGAGGAATGCCGTCAAGGCTATCGAGGATCAACTCGAAGGCGAAAGGCGGGGAAAGTCCTTTCCTTTCTGTTGTGGTTGTGGGAACAATCAAACGGTCCAACCCTCGTGGATGCTCATGACTGGCTTGACACTGTTACCGAAACACACCATGTTAGTGAAAAAAAAAGGGAACCTTTTTGAAAATAAAAAACCAAAGAAAATGGGGGGTGCAATCAGTTGTGTAATGGGGCGTGCCAAATGTCAAATTCTCCTTGGGCCAACTTTTTCCCAGCACCGAGTCCTAAGGCCGTTGCCACGCTGTACACGGCAATACAAACACGCACTCTTCATCCAATGACACGGGCTCTTTGGAAGGCGAAGGATGTTTGGGATGGTTTGGTATGTTTGGGGGGATGATACGTACCTATTCCGTAATTAATGCTGGCCTCGGCGAAAGAAGCGAGACCAAATAAGTCTGGAATAAGATGAGACTAGGAACAGGAGCAGGAGCAGGAGCTGGAGTTGGAGTTGGAGTTGGAGTTGGGAATTGGTCGTGAAGGTGAGGCGATGTCAGATTTCCTAGCAAGGTGGGAGGATAATATGTCTAAGGTCTAAGGTAAAGACCCGGAGCCCCTTCTTACCAAGCCGAGAATATAACGGAGAGGAAGCCACAGAGGTTGTAGTATAGAAAGTAAAGGACGTAGGACGTCGAGACTGGGCAATAACCTCGTAAGGATATGGACCTAAGGCACTGTACGGACGGGAGATGCAAGCAGGGTTGGAAGGTAAGTTTGCATGTGTGTAAAAGATTTGAGTAGCACACACGAAGAACTCGAATGATACTATAAAATGGATCGCGGACGGCGGTTTAGCTGGTCTGTTGACCTGACCTAGAGATCCCAGGGTCCGGTGCACATAGACAAGCCGGACGAGAACAAAGATGGTGTATAGTTGCCCTATCTACCGTGAAGAGGGAAAGGGCAATAGCTTATTATATACGTGATACCAAGGGTGGCGCCGATCAAGCCAACGACAAGTACACGGCTGCAGGAATGGCTAGGAAGGTATATGTATGTACAATAACGTAGGCGGCATCCTTACCCACGGTACATAGCAGGCATTGCAGCCTATGAGAAAGAACTTGACAGCATACATGTATCATGCATCCAGTTGCAAGATTGGTTGGCTACACGACATGACGGTAGCGTTGCTGCAGCCTGTTCCATTTGTATGCTTCTTGTAGAAGACCACACAGTAGCAGCATCCGACGGTAAGATGGCAGCCCCGTGACGTTCCAACCTGGGCAGGGATCCGTGGTTAAGTTGATACAGAGTGAGTAAGTAACGGCTGTTCTGATGTTGGTTATGTAAAATGTTCAGGGGTATAATAAAGGAGCTATCTCCATAGCTTAGGTAGTATGAGATCATTGCGGGTGAGATGCGCAGATGCGTCAAGAGACATCCGGGAGTTAAGGTCTAGAGTAAGTGTAAGATCAAGTGTTAGAAACATTTTATTCACCGTTCCGGCAACTAAATCGAGTCTAGGCCTCCAAACCACCCCACTATACATACCCACGTACCACCCTCACTGCCTCACAGCTCATAACAGCTTCGAGGATGCGAAGATGCGAGGATGCGAGGATGCTTGCCTCAAAAAGGGAGGCTTGGCTAATCCCTTCTAGCTTAGTAGCTAGGGCTGCTTAAGGCCTTACAAGTTACAACGCACAGCGTAGCGTGCCGTCCTTGTCCTCGATGCAACAGTTGTACATGCCGTACAGGGGAGGTAGATCGAGTCATAGGCCGGTTAATAGTCGAATAAGATAATTTAACGGCTCTATTTGGCTGCGTGAGCTGCGTGGTCGCCTTGGCCACCTTTGAATTTCTCCAGTCAGATCGTTCGCCCTGCTCTGCCGGCCACTGGTGCTGGTGCTGATGCTGATGCTGATGCTGATGCTGATGTCGGAGAGGCTCGTTCCAATGCTACTGTATTAGCCCTCTTTCTGCCTGCAGCACTGCCACTTACCAAGCTCCAAAAGCTGGTATGCCCAATCATAGGTCCGTCAACCGATAGGGAGCCAATACTAAGAAAACAGGTAGAATGCACGACATACTCGACATACTCGTAAAAAGGCTTGCGATATAGCTGCACGAGGCCTCTAGATCCGGACTTCATACAATGTGAGGCGCATATATGATATGATCGACGACAGCATTACCTCCGAATACCTAGTATGTTAGGTAGGGGTAGGTAATGTACGTACCTAACCTAGGCTGTCGAAAGATGTGCTGCGCCGCTGGCAGACTTTGCGGCGTTACGGACCCGGCTTATGACTCTTGTCGGCCGCGAATCCAACGCCGATGATATTTGCGGTCCCAAGGCAACACTCGTGAACGCCTCATAGGCAACCGCCCCCATCATGCATCAGAGTGAAGGGTAAGGCTGAAGTCCATCCCATCGAAGATCCAGTACCAACTGTGACTAGCTGCATAGAGCCTACCTACCCGTACCACCAGAACCACCAGACCACTTATAGCTAACCTGCTGCCTGCTAGGCATGCCTTGAACATGCCGGTTCTCGGTCATGCCGAGAGTTCACAAACTTCTTTACACCTTGTGAAGCGCGCGCCCCATGCGCAGCCCTTCCGGAGAGCCGCCGTCGTAGGTAGGTATGTCGATCAGGCAGGCTTCGGATTACATACAGGTACATAGTCTGCATCAGGTCCCATTCACCGAGCACGGCGCTATTTCACCATGTAGCGAATTCACTGCAAGCCTCGGCAGAAAATACTTTGTGGACCAAGTCGGAAATCCTACGCGGGTATATTTCGTATCTGATGCACCTTCAGAGGTACCAAACGTGCTTGGCTGTTCGTCAAATATCTGCAATATCTGCAGCGCTACACCGACATTGCTGTCCAATCAATCCGGGCGCCAACTGAAAGCCTCACCTCAACAAAATCGACTCGAGTTGGTGGAGATATCCGTAAGGCACGTAAGAATTTTCTCGGGCCTGGCGGTGTTAAATCTGCACGTAGAAATTGCACCATGGTAGGAACATTTTATTCGTTAGATCGGCACGAAGCATTTTGGGCATTTTCATTGCTCCCGGTCCGGTAGCCTGCGCCGCCGTCGCATCGGAATTTTGCAGACAAGATTCAGTTAAGTGCAACTCTTCACTCGGCAGTCAAGTACCTAATCTCGGAGCCGCAATCCGAGGCTAGATTGGTATTCACCGGTGCAGCCAAGCAGCATGTTTGCGAATACCTACCTACCTACCTAGCAGGATTCCGTGGCCATGGTGGCATGTTGAGCTCTTTGCGCTTTGCTTGGGGATAAGAACCTTACAAGCCGGAAACCAGCCGTGCAACATTTCTACCCCTTGCTTGCTGTAGGGACAAATACGTAGGCGCGCAAACAAATGCGAAGTATGACGAGTATGACGAAGCCACCATTCGAAACCTGCATGCTTTATTCTATGACGGGACTCGGGAGAGATTGAAAAATCTTTAAGCATCTCTGCGCCTATCTCCGTACAGTCTAAATGTATGAAGAACCTTGGAATGAAAAAAGAATGGTGGCTTGACAGTTCGCGCGACTCCAAGATTCTCATCTGAAGTTCTATCTAAATCATTATGACACTAACAGGGACAAACAGATCTTTATCTCAATAAGCCAGCAAAGTTATGCAGCTAATAGGAAGTTGAGACTATGCGGGCTTCCCCACAACAGCGTCATCGAAGCTTGTTGGTTCTCCAACCAGAAAATATCGTGGATCCGAGTTGGAAAACAAGGAATGCGGCGCCTTTCTCTATATACGCAAGCGCCTAATGTCTGAGTAGGGCCTCGACTTTTTCCATCTTATCATTGGGATAACGTACTTGGATCATTGATTTTTCTAGCTTCTTCATTAATTCATCTCCATATTCAAACTCTCCACCACGCATTCTCTTTCATCTTTGTATCTGGAACTCCACTACCGCAACGACTGTGCAGCCAACCTATGCTTTCTCATAATTGGCACCCGTAGCTACGAAGAACCTGGACGATACTGCCAATTCCCTGAGAGCGATTGCAATCACTCCCTTCAACTTAAGAATGGGAAGTTTCAACTGGAGGAAGCTTCTGGGATGGGATCGCCATCCGTCGCAGAATCATCATGACTGGTCGATTCACGAATCTCGCCGACGACGTAAGTTAATCAGTCAATTCGCTGCTAGGCGTACACTGCCCTCTCCTAGGAGATCTCCGTCATGCGTCAACCATGGAATTTCATGCTAACAGACGTCGGACCATCCGATCTGAAGTACTCCCTTTCCATAGAGACGATTCCATCGAGTCCGCCATTCCCGCTCCCGAAGTCACCAAAACCGCTCTTCGTCTACGATACCTCATCGAGCAATGCGTACCGTGCGAGCTCGAAGAACAGCAGATAACCAGACCCCATAGCAGAATAATTACTCCTAAAGTGATCAAGGCTGCAAAGGAGGCTGGAGGGCCGGAGAACAGCTCGTGTGTAGTCTTCTGTCTCTTGGTCGTGAAGCGCTGGTTTAAGCATCAGGCTATTGTCGAACTCTGGGATGCGGACCTACACCAAGTCCGCGCCGTCGCATGCGAGGTCATTGCGAAGCAGATCATCGAGACCGAGGACAACATCCCCTACCTGCTACAATCGATTCTGCTCAAGCGTTATTCTATCGTGGTCGATGGCGAGGCCACTCCACCTGTCAACGTCATCGAGAAAGCCGTTGATCTCCATGCACTGCGCGTAATTGGCTCCTCGGGCTACCAGAAATGCATCAACTATCTCTGGAGAGGCTGGCTTGTCCAGGACGAGAATGACCCGGCCAGTTTCGTCGACTATAAGGACCGTGATAATACAAGTCTCCTACCGCATCTGGATCCCGATCGAATGCGTGCGCCCATGTACCAGAACGCCTTCCAGCTCATCGTATCTATCATCTACCTTGCTTTTTATACCGGCGCTATTAACACTATTAACCCTAGTGGTGATCTAGACTTTGTTGAAGTCCTCCTGTATGTCTTCACGCTTGGCTTCATCTTTGATGAGCTCACAAAGTTCTATAAAGCCGGATACCACATTCTCAGTTTCTGGAATGCATTCAACAACATCTTGTACTCGCTGCTCATGGTTTCGCTTGCTATGCGCCTGGTTGCCTATACCCATCCGCGGGATGACGGTGATGCTCGGCAGAAGTTCAACCAGATGTCGTACAACTTCCTTGCGTTTACGGCGCCTATGTTCTGGGTTCGTTTGCTACTATACATGGACTCGTTTCGCTTCTTCGGCTCGATGCTCGTCGTACTTAAGGTGATGATGAAAGAGAGTATTATCTTCTTTGCCTTGTTGGTTGTCGTCATCATCGGTTTCCTCCAAGCGTTCATAGGAATGGATTATGCGGACGACATGGCCGGCGAAGATACCATCTTCATCCTCCAAGCTATGGCGAACGCCATCATGCAATCTCCAGATTTTAGTGGATTTGAGCGCTTCAGCCCGCCATTTGGAATCATCCTCTACTATCTCTTCACATTTGTTGTCATGATAATTCTCTTGAATGTGCTCATCGCCCTTTACAATAGCGCTTACGAGGATATCTACGGCAACGCCGATGACGAGTACCTTGCGCTATTTTCTCAGAAGACGGTGCAATTTGTACGGGCTCCTGATGAAAACGTTTTCATTGCCCCGTTCAACCTGATCGAGATATTCCTCTTGATCATCCCCTTCGAATGGTGGATGCCCAAAGCTCAATATGAGCGCCTCAACGACATCGTGATGGGAATAATCTACTTTCCATTACTCTTCTGTTCCGCCTTGTTTGAAATTAGGTCTGCCAAGGAGATCCGGAGTAACAGAAGAAGGGGCGAGGAAGACGATGACACCGAAGAGGAATGGGAGCAAATGGCAGGTGAAATCGATTTTGAAGGCGAAGGTTGGGTTAAAAAGGTGGAAGACAGCAAAGCCAACGTTGAGGACGACCCTGCCGTAATTGAGGTCAGGAAATTAAGAGAGGAAGTGGGACAACTCAAGGAACTTCTCGAGAAGTTCAGCACAACTCTCAACAACAAGGCCGACGACGAAAGCAACGAAACTCTATTATAGTGAATCCTTGTACATGATCAGTCCCAGCAGTGATTGGGGTTTGTTTGATTAAAAGTCGAGATTACTTTTCTTAGTTGTTGGGCCCCCGATCGGATTTCATCCGGCTCTTTGGCTATATCGGAGTTATCTAGCAGGTTCAGGACAGATATGCGTATTCGTATTCACGAGGATATGATATAAGACGACTAATGGGTGGCTCCAGGCCAATTATTTATTCTTGTTATGATGATTTGGACTGGCCTCCGCGTTGCATTTCATGAGAGGTCCACCGGTTGACGATACGGTTGTTACTTAGTAAGACCAGGCTAATATTGAACATTTCTGTGCATATTAATAGATCACGATCCTCAGAAGTAATATAGTCATCGCCTTTTTGGAAGAGAAGATTTAGAAACTGGTGACTACAATTGACAACAGCTCATCTAAGTCCAGAGGCTCATCCCCCTTTGTGCCTTGGTATATTCAGGGCCTTTGAGTACGTCACAATAGTATTGAAAGAGATGCCTAAAAATACATCTTGCAACTGACGATTCATGTCTGATAAGACAAAGCTTTCGTACAAAGGTATTCACACGAATTAATTATAGAAGATTAGCATGCTGTTCTTGTAGGGATAGTTGAAGACAAGGGAAGCTCCTAGCTGAAAGAATTTTTGCCATTTATCACCGTTTCCTACCTAGGTACCTAAGATATATACCACATCTCCTGTCGCGGTATCATCTCTGCGAACCAACTCATAGAACTCACCTGGTCTCAATCGCATAGGCTAACCCGTTATCCCGTACACCAAAGAACCAAACGCCGAAACTTCCCAACCAAGTAACCTACCTCCTGTCTTGCTAACGCATACCCCCTTTTCCACCACCCCTTTTCGCCCAACCCGCCCAACCATGACCACCCATCGTCCATGCGCCTGCGCCCACTGCCGGTGCCGCAACTTCGCGCAGGAGCCCGACCGCTACTACTACTACGACGACGACGAGGGAGGCGCGGCCGCCATCGCGTCGTCCCGCGAGCCGACGCCGACGCTGTGCCTGGCGTGCGAGCGCGCGGAGCTCGCGGGCAAGAACGAGCCGACGTACGGCGGCTGCCGGTGCACGTGCCGGTGCAAGCTGCAGCGCGCGGACGGCGAGCCGCTGTGCGGCGACTGCGGCGAGCAGAACCGTCTCAACCCGCGGCGGCACCGACCGCACGGGGGGCACGCGAGGACGAGTCGGAGGGAAGCGAGGTAGGCATGGAGACTTGTGAGGGTTTGAACTCGAAGGTTTAGAGAAGTCCTGCGCAATATGTAAAACAGCAATAGCAGGGAAATTTTTAATCGACCATTTATGAATATCGTGAAGCTATTAGGATACATATCTGATGGATGGTAGCCTTCTCTTCCTCGCGCCGCGACTCCATCCACGACCTGTCCATCAGCATTAAGCCCACCTTACTATTTCTGTGTAGAAGAAGGTCACGTAGCTGTTGCGTCTATGCTTAAGATGGTGGTACATTATCATATCGTGTTGCTTCTATAATAATGCATACAGGTGCGCATTGGTTCCTGCCAAATATCCCACACGCTCCGGACTCAGATACAAGAATTCATACTTCCCTATGAAGTAGCTTAACTATACCAACCTCGGAATAATACAACCGACAAAACAAGCGGCCACTGCTGACGAGCTCTTAGATCTTCTTAGCCCAATCGCTTCGCGCCACCCAGCTCCTCATCCTCTTGCCGTAGATGTAGCTAGGGATCGTAAGAAGACTGATTCCTAGATTGAGAATTGCAATGCCGATGAACAGAGTCTTAGGTCCAAACTTGGTCAGGAGTCCATTTCCGACAGTCGAGGCGACGAAGCTTAGAAGCGCCTTCATGAAGTTGATTGTCACGAAGGCCTGGTTGGCATCCTTCGTGTGGCAATCAATGACATAGCTGATCGAGGCTTGGGAGGCGAACGGCACGGCTATCGAATGCATGGTGATCCAAACCAAGCACCAGGTCAGGGAAAGACCCTCGGAGGCAGAGATACCGAATCCAATGAAGCCGGCGGTAGACAAGGGTACAGCAATGACCATGAGGACAAGACGAAACTCGGGCTCGAAGACTCCATGATTGAAACGCCGAGCCATCCACACCGGAATCGCGTCGGCCATCCAACCAGAGATGGGCGAAAAGACGAGCGCTGCTATAGCCAAGGGGACATTGGTAAGACCGATCTGCGCCGGGTTGAGGTTGTATGGAGGAGCCGAGAAGACATTGACGGATAGGACGCCGATCATTAGGAGCCAACAGAAGAAAGATGCATAGACGAGAGTCGAGAAGACGACAGCAGGAAAGCAGATCAGGGGAAACGGCTTGATCACGCCCTTCCAGAAGGATTCGTCAGATATTCGGCCACGGAAGAGGCGGAGCTGGCTCTTGTAGCTCTCCTTAGGCTCGCTGGCCGGATCGTCGCCCTTGAGGTCCTTCAAGTCTACCGATGATGCGCGCGAACCTGGACGCTCGGCTCCCTGAGGTTTCGTGTACGTGGTTTCGACAACGACAAAGTAGATCAGAGGTACAAGCATGCAGAAAATAAGAGCACTGATAGCAAAGGTTCCTGATATGCCCATAGACTCGATGATGAAGCCTGAGATGATCTGACCTAGCAGAACGCCCGTTCCCAGCATAACACCCCATAGCGAGAGACGGAATCCTCTTTGGTGAACGAAGAATAGATCGGAAACCGTAGACGTGACCCTTTTTGGTGTTAGTGTTAGATAGCAGGAGTAGATAGGAATTACACATGGTACTTACAGAGTCTCTAGAGGAGCCGACGCGATACCCTGGAAGATACGCATTGCAGCTAATGAAGGGAACGACTATAGTACTTGTTAATACAGCTGAGAATATAGCGATCATGAATACACTTACATCTGCAAAAGTGCCCCAGACATTGGATGCCAACAACAATACCGCTGAAATTACGAAGAACGGTCTTTTGCCCCAAATGTTTGCTCCCGAAGCCGTAAAGAAGGTGACCGAGCCGGTAAACAGAATGATAGCGCCGACCATGAAGGTAGAGACGGTATCAGGGTCGACTTTGAATTGCTGGCTTATGATTATCAGGCCGGGGGAGATCATAGGACCCAAGGAAGTCGTGACACCGGAACTAAACGCCAGGATCATCATTATTGAGTTCTTCTGTATCTTTGACCACTGCTATCGTATTAGTAGAGCTCTTCATCACTACCTGACAGGAGGTACCGACGTTAAGCGGATCGTTCGGCGAATCGCTCGGCTGCGGAACAAGAATAATGTCGCCATCTCTTTTCAGATCACTGGTGCTCGCTAGGGACTGATATTCAGCTTCGAGTCAATAATCGAGGGCATCATTCTCATAACTGACCTGCGTCGAAGGAGGGGCCCTGCTCCTCGCCCAGCTTCGATGTTCCTGGAGGCCTGTCCAGGTGTTTATCTTCTAGTACACCGATACCCATTTTGAATTTGAATTTGTTTTTGGAAGAGTATGTCCACGGAAAGCAAAGCCCAGAAAGAGAAAAAGGAGAGTCTATTAAAACACAATAGAAGTGAAATCAAGGAATTACAGAAAACACGAGTGTAAGACACTGCCTGCAGTGTTTGGTCGGACGGTTGAGGTCGAACGAGAGAAAGGGATAGAGAGAAAGGAGAGGAAGTGTTCAAGCTGTTGATGGCATCTAGAATACTTATCCTCGTAGCCCTGTGGAAAATCAACTGGCAAGAATAAACGATGATTGGTAACATGCCATTGCGGATTTGCGATAAAACCCTGTGCTAGCTGTCCCTTGTGTCAAGCAGTCGATCATCGGATGGACGCCATGTTAGAGAGCATGAAGATGTCGCAGATCCAGAATAGACCTAGATATGGTTCGCCTATCGTGCGAAAGCAGGCACAAAAACTGGGCCATATGTTTACGGACAAGAGTGGGTTAGTAATGCTCAATAAGGTGAACAGAAACAAATTCGTAATCCATCAACTACGATTGTGATGGGTCGGTGCGACTGATCTTCATCTCGAGTGTTCCGTCTTTGGCGTGCCGTGGCTTGTGTCGTGCGAGTGTCAAGCGGGCCCCGGCGCGGATCACCAGGGTTGTAAAACGAGATGCCTCCCGCGACTCGGTCGGAAACAGCCAAGACAGGCGATCCGGCTCGATGCACCGCGGCAGTTGATTCTGGCCTGTGTGGTTCTAGGTTCTACAGCCCTGTGCCGTGGCTGATTCTGTCATGGTTTGATTAAACGCCCGATTCGTGCCTTTCACATTGTTTCGCGAGATGACGCTAGAGAATCTCTGGTCGTCCAAGCCCAACAAATCAAAAGCACAGATATACACGACATATCTGGCGACGTTTGGGCGTTTTGTGACCTTGTTCTACCGTATGTCACCTGCTTACAAACTCTGTCCTCGGCCGTAAGCAGTTCACAAAGACAAAGCGCAAGGAATCTGCCGTAGCGCGAGAGTTGAAACAGAAACAAGTTGAGCAAGAGAGGGAAGAGAGGGAAGAGAGGGTTTGGCGTTGGTTACGATGGATATCCACAAGGGCGTCAATTCGGGACAGTTACGTTAGGTACCTGTCATTCTACATTTTGCCGCTGATGGGGTGCCTATTGGTTACCCCACTACCCCCCTGCAAGCCAAATAACACCCCTACCATTTTTCGCGATCCCCCACGTTAACCTTCATGATGATCGATTAATCTCCGTAGAACTTAACACGGCGTCCTGAGCGTCCTAGACAGAAAAAACATGCTGTGCCGATCCTTTGTTCAACCCCCCGGATACAAAACAGAAAACGCAATCAAAGACATTACGTACTTATAGTTACCTTGTTGGGCATTGGCTTAGACACATTAAGCTAAGGCATAAGGCATATATGAAGCACGTCCAAGAAAAAGGGGGGCATGGGTAACCTACATTTTGACCAGACCATGCCTAATGTGAAAGATGCTCGATGCTCTCTGAGCAGCGCAGTGTTTGAAATGATAGATTAGTATTAGTGCCCAGCTCACTGAATATACAGTACTATAGTCCTAGCTCTGTTCAATGTCAATTGTCCTTGGTCTTGTCGTCTTCGTGTTCTACCGAACTCGACGGACCCTGCTCAGACTCTTTACCCTTCTCTGGCTCTGGCTCGGCTTTCTCTGGCCCTACTTTCTCTTCATTCTCTTCTCCTGTAATTCCATTTGCATCTTCTTTCTTGTCATCTTTCTTTTCATCGTCCTCGCTATCGTAATCCCATTCCGGTATCAGCTCATTGGTGGCTTCTCCCTCGTCTCCTTGATCATAGCCGTGTAGCACACGTCGAGCTGCCTCCTTACCAACAACCGGGAGTCGACCGACCCCCCTCTCGCTTGCCTTCTTTGGTACGACCTTCGGATCCAACAAGCCGACTTGGACGAGCACGCTCGCTTGATCCCAGTATACGTGTTCGTGATACAGCTTCCCGCCCCGCACAGCGACGATGCTCACCACGAGGACCTCGACTCTCTTATTAGTGGGTGGTATCCCCGGGAGTATCCAAGGCATTTCTTGTGTGTGCTTGAAGGCGACGTGCATCTCATCCACGACACGGTCGGCACCGATTGTGCGAGAAAGCAAAGTGAGCTTCGTAGATGGGGGATTACAGTTGATGAAGAATTCAGAATAGAATCTCTGCAATTCTTCCGTACCAATCCCTCCCGTTAATGTGGGAATGTGAGTTACATGAGGACTCTTGTGGGTTGAATATGTGGACATGGTCTGCTGCACATTTCGCGCGTAGAATCTGTCTGCGTCGTGTCAGTAGGACTCGGCTAACCTTGCTCAATCTTCTTTCCCACTTGCCAATTGGTAAGAATGTCATGGACGGGGAGCAAGAATCAAGAATCTACTTACTCTCAATACTTTGCTCCAGCACCTTCTCGAAGTCGACGTCTTTCCGAAATGCTCTCCGTGCCATAGCCAAGCTTCTGCTCCAGGCAAGCTCCGTGCTGACTCTGTCAAACTCGTCCAGATCGCGTTCAGCGAATCCTGGCGTGGCATTGTAGCTGTAGCTGGGATATCCCATTTCAAGCGTCCCACCAGGACCGATACCTCGGTCGATAGTCCTTTTGACAATCCTTTTCTTTCCTTGGATTCCCACCATCTGTGTTTGTTTCACCACGCCTACTTCCTCGCCATTAGCAAGATGAACTACTACATGAATGCCGCCGGGGAATTTGGTCCTAGGGTCCGGGATCCGCGTGGGATAGTAAGCAATCAGACAGCAAAGCTTGTATTCGGGATTGTTGTCAAGTATATGGAAGTGCTCCAAGCAGTAGCTTGCCGCATCTCCATACGCTAAGTTCAAGGTTAGACTACAACCAGAGTCACGGGTGTTCAATTAGTTGAGATTATGAACATACCAACGATGCCGAAGGTCTCGCAAGGACCGAGGTTGGCCCTACTAAGCGAGTCCAGCTTCGTTCGGTATTCCTTGCCACCGTCTCCCATTGGTACATATTCGACATTGAAACCCTCATCTCTCCATTCGTTTATAGTCAAGAGGTCAAACTCATCACTCTCGGCCGTGATGTATAGCTTGGGGGGCGATCGAGGGAAGTCACTGGATAGGAAGCCTGGATCATTGTGGTTGGGACCACTATTGGACGAGATGATCCCAACGTTCCAATTACCGCGATTCGGCATAGCAGCGTTGACGATACCAGGGAGGTTGATTTCCATACCTATAACAGACCAAACCGAAAGGTGAGGTTAGAATAGTGATGTATTTTAAAAATTCCAATTCCAATCTTAAGACGAGCAGATAAAAACGTTCTGATGAGAAAACAGGATGCAGCCATGACGTCACTTCTTCCAACTCCAACTCCTGCTGGGTGAGAGGTACGTACCCCTACAGCTTCACGAAATGCAGTATCCAGGGCCAATCATATACTTCATTTCTTAACAAATTCACCTTCGTCTTAACATCAGCACAGATATATATTCAATGCAAGACGCGAATTGCCTGGACTGAGACTGTTTGGCCTAACTCTGACTGTTCTACCTTGTACGAATAGATACCTCCTAGGCGTGTATCCGATGAAAAATGATATAGAGACAAAGGTTGAAAAACTTCAAGTATTTTATAAATTGAGACGATATATCGAGCATCGCAATGGCTTCGAGAATGCTCTTATTAATTACCTAGGTACCTTCAAGCCAATTACGGCAATATCTCTCTCATATCTCACGTTTAGTTAGGATTGAGGAGCATCTCTTTTCCTTTCATAAGATAGCAATCGTAACCGATCCCTTGATTCATCCGTGATCGATGAGATTCTAGCCTATGTGCTGAACCTGTAGGTCGAAATCGTAGGTTGATTAAGAGCATGTAGTACGATACGAAAACTCGTCTCTCAAATATGCTCCGTACTTGCCACTCTACTCTACAAGCTACCCGATACACCCGACTGTGTGCAAAACACTTACAGGTGAAAATGAGGATATTTAAAGTATCCAAAACCGAGTTGTCTACTTCCAATATCTTAAGATGGGTAAATATTATATAGACCACCCCTTATTTTAGATTCCTCCGCTCACGGCATCAAGACCAGAGTTACATGTCGAGAGATACGTTAGTATAGAGCGCTATTTTAACGCTATTGGTTTTTTTTTTCCTTCGATGTTGACCTTCATGATACATATGAGTCTCCAGTTGAGCAAAATTGTTTTCCCCCTTTTCAAAAGGGGCGGAAACGACCCGAAAAACTTCGTTATCTTCCGTCGGAGTATGCTCGACAAGAAGGCAACATTTCAGCCAGTATGTCTCGCTCATTGGAAGACACTCATTCACTGATCATGGCGTTATTCAACGAGCCTTAGCCGTTTCTTTGTCAACAGGCAACTGTCCTTAGAAAAACATCATCAACCTTCCACTTTTACGCTTCATTTTAATTAAAACAGCTTACCACAATTGTCTAAACAATGTAACGAAACATGTCCGGGATTCTTATTTTTAATAAATCTACGCAATGGAACGTCGATAGATACTAGGTACATAGTGGAGACCATAATCCACAGTTATCACACCGGTCCGCCATGGGTGGTCACTAGCGAAGGAGGTCTAATAGGTCTCACTGTAATCATTACGCTGCATGAAAGAGCTGGCAGTGGAGGCCACATCTACGTATGTTTGAGAAACGATACAACATGATGGGAACTCATTGTCCTTTGCCTGTCGCCTAGGAGAGGGCCGCCGTCGAGGCCAAGTAGTGACATTACAAGAATGAAACACCATCAGTTCTAAATATCATATTAACACTCGCCCAAACGCACTGCCGGCTTACTGATAGTGATGTGGAAGATGGCGAAGGCCAGGGATAGGGGTACCTCAACACGCAGCTTACAAATCAAAGTGGGAACGGATACGTAGGGTAGATAGCAAATACTGAAACTTCCAGAGCGGGATCTTCGTGATAGTCTCTATAACACAACTGAAGACGGGCTGGAGTCATATGGATTGGCTGAGGCTGAGGCTACTGATGTCAGGGGTTCCTCAGAGGCTAGCTAATCTAATGGATATTGCTATGAGTATGGCCAAGGTGTTTAACAAAGATGCAATGATCAAAGCAATGATGAATACCTAGGCTTGTAGCATATTGAGACGAAGCAGAGAAAGTGATCTACCACAAATATTTACATGAAAGTAGAAATATATCGCATTTCGGACTATCTTTCTCCTGCTAGCTTAAACGCTACGAATCGGACAGGTCCTTGGTCAGACATAGGAGGAGAAGACGTATGCACTTCACGAACTGAATACAATTATTGGCAGAAAGGTCAGAGACTAAGTGATCCATAGAGAAGAGGAACATAAGAGAGCCGAGAGAGAGAATATGCGCCAAGTGTAAGGAAGGGAGGCAAACTATCTGTGCCTAGAACTGTGTCGACCCATGTGAGAGATATACCTCTGATGCTATCACACAGCATTATAGGTATATCATTATCAGGTGCAAAATTGAAGTCCCAAGTATGAGTACCATCAGCAAGGAATGCTTTAGGTACCTAAGTACTTTGATAATGGGGGTGGAGGTTGAACATATTTGTTATTGTAAGTAATCTTACTTCGGTATCTAACTGGTAGGCAGGCTTTAGAAAACGAGTATTATGTATGTGACGACGAAAAGAAACCGGGCTTGGAATTTGCTCATCGCACATGGTCCTTGCATCGTGTGCCGGATACCCAGCCCAAGCTATCGTACTGTAAAATAAGATATCTAACCTAACCATTTCGAGTATATCCATAATTAGGAGCACGATGAAGATCCATCTGCGCGCGGTGCGTATTCCGGACCGTGTGCAAGGAGCCGATGGAAGGATCATCTCCCCTGAACGGACATAACTCCTCCCTTACTCTCCTTCCGGCCGAAAAAAAAGTCCCGTCGTATGATGCCCAACCCCGGAAATCGGGGCCAAGAGCCCGACAGTCATACAATGACATCTAGATACTCCATCTTTCAAGACAGATGGAGTTGCACCGATGAAGAATTTGCTGCGACACAGCACGTACGCTGCTACCCCATCGTGCTTGGCGTAGTAACTTACCGGACGGCGTCCTGATCCACTTGTAATACTCAATAAAGCATACAAAGAAGGGCGAATCCCCATGCAGGCCATGTAACTCGTAGACCGATGGCAAAAAAGAAGTATTCATATCGAGATGCAGCTCTGAAAAAGACTGCTGCTATCGGTATCTTAGAACATTCTGCTCTTGTGGTATCAAACGAATTCCTAGCCTTCAGGGCATACGGCTATATCCTAAAAAATTGCAATTCCGCATAGACCAGGTAATCCAGAGGCTAATCCAAAGAAAAACAAATGAACGCTGCTCATAACTCATCACGGGTCCTGCCATATCATGCTAACATGGACATCGCGGCAATCCATTAGGCACCACTCTGCCACTGCCCAGACTCGATCCGTGCCCAGCCAAATTCAGTCTAGCCATGGCTGAGTTGAGTCTAGGAGAGGTGGGTAGCGGTACCCTTCTCCGCATCGCCATCCTCGCTAGCAGAGATGTCGTGTCCCGGGTGTCCGTGCACCGCCTTGCTGACGGTGTCTGCGCCGGCGGCCTCGACCGCGTCGGCATCGTGGGCAACGTCCATGCTCCTGTTCAGATGCTCGGGGCCCAGCAGGGTCAGCAGGATGACGTAGGCGTACACGCAGCCCATGAAGATGCAGATGACGATGCCGTAGTTGTATCGCTTTACAGTGCCATTCGGCTCGAGGGGGAAGCGCTCTCCGATGGTGGCCTCGATCGTGGAGCTGGCCGACGACACCAGGTTTCCGAGCTGGTAGCTGGTACCGACGACGAAAGTTCGGAACGCGCCGGGCGAAAGCTCCATCAGGTGCACGGGGATAACACCCCAGGCGCCCTGGACGCAGAATTGCTCGAAAAATGCGGCGGCGATGATCCTCTCGTTCGAGACGAACGTGTAAGGGTACAGCAGGGCACCGCCGATGATGCACATGACGATGATGCTCAGACGACGGCCGAAAATCTGCGAGCAAAAGCCGACGACGGCGCCACCACTCATGGCACCTAGGTTCGCGACGACTTGGGTGACTGTGACCGCGTTGGCGTTGAAGTTGAACTGGTTTTTCAACATAGTCGGGTACAGGTCCTGGGAACCGTGCGACATGAAGTTGAAGCCGGCCATGAGGAGAACCAAGTATGTGAGCATCATCCAATGGCGCTTGAGCGCGACCTTTCCTTCTTTTATGAAGGTCTTGCCGACGCCTCCGTTTACGCGGCGCATCTCCTGGTGCATCTCGTACGTGTTGGTCTCGGGCAGCACGAGACGCCAGAGAATGAAGAGGACGGGCGGTCCAGCTCCGAACCAGAACAGCGGACGCCAGCCGTGGGAGGTGCTGTTGACGAGGCCGCGAGCAAATGCAGTAGCGAGGAGGTAGCCGAATGCGTAGCCCTGCTGGAGAATACCGCTCATCAAACCTCGGGTCTCATTGGGCAGATCCTCAAGGGCCGTTGCGGCGGCATTTCCATAAAGACCGCCCATGGCGATTCCGAAGAGGGCGCGGCACGCGAGGAATTGGCCATACGTTTGGCAGAAACCGGTTCCCTAAATTCCACCAAGTTAGCCACTCACACGTCGAGAACGAAGAAGTCGTGCGAAGTCACACGATTACTACGCAAGAAGTCGAAGCTTTTGCCAACGTTGTGCCAAGCGCCGCCAAGCTGTGGGAGAGACCCAAGTACCGAGATTCCACAGCAGCACCACGCGACGAGGTAGCTTCTGGGTCCTCTGGGCAGTGGATCACCCAATCGATGCAGGAGATACGAGATACGATGCAAACTTGATGTGCAGCGCAGAACTTACCAACTCGAGTATAATGAAGAGAATGTTGTTGACGATGAAGGGCCATTTCCGACCGTAGCGATCGGACGCGATACCGAAGAGGATGGAGCCGACAGATCGGAACATTAATACGAGGGTGATTCCCCAGGTGATGTCAGTGTTGGACTTGTCGAACGTCTCCGCCAAGTCGTCGACGGTCAGCGACACGGTGAAGAAATCAAAAGCATCCCAGGTCTAACGCAGTCAGAAACAAGCCTCGGGAAAGTTGCGCATGAATGGAAGAAGCAAGAACGTCATACGTACCCAGGCGAAAAATGCAACACCAAAGAAAGTCCACTGATGGCGGTCAAGCATCCTTATCAGACGGATCGGGTTCGGCGCCTTCGCCATGGGAGGCTTCAGCGTGGTGATGCGCGTAGCCATATACTCCCCGATGGACATGCCATGGTGAGGAGGGTGCATGTTGGACTCGTCCACATAGTCGCCGTGAGACGCCATTGCTCAGCTATGGGTGAAAGCAAGAAGACTACAGACTACTGTTTGTCTTGTTGATGTTCGGGGCTACGGGGGAGAACAAACAGCAGAGGAAACGAGAGGGGGTCCGGTCGTACTTAAACGAATCCGGAGATAGGAAGAATGACACCTACAGAAGCAGAAAAGAGTATACGAGGCAGCACGATAGGGGATTATAATATGGTTCTTTTCAGACAATGACCAACCCAACAGCCCCGGCGGCCCCAGTCATAACCCCAACTTCCACTCCTCTGGGCAGTCTAGTCGGCCTAGGGGATATTTCTGGGTGGTGCGGGGGAATGGGAATGGCATCCTTGACAGTTACCAGGATAAGGGATGCAAGCTACGACGACGATGATTGGCTGGCGCCTGGATAGGTGTTGACGTTGTGGTGGATAGCTATCATGAGAGCAAAGGGAAAAAACCCCGGATTGGTACCTCAACATGCGAACACTTCCAACTAGCCGGCTAGGGTACCATCCTCTCTGCCTCTCCATCCTGTCGAGCCTTGTCGCCAAGTGGAAAAGAAGAAGAAAAAATACGCAAGTAAGCAAGGACAAAAGCGCAATCACTTCAGCTTACGCCGAACAAACCCGTCTGCCTGTCGATCACTCACATCCATGGTAAGAAGCACAAGGGCTGCACCCAAGCAAGGGCGCTGGTAACGAGGTACCTAACCTGGAGGTAGCCCTAACTAAGAATGGCTTCCCCACGACATCTTGCTTCTCGCCCCATCGTCGATGGAGAAAGCAAGAGGGGTATATTCATTAGAGATGGACAGATGGAGTAAGATAGCGAGTTTTTCTTTTCCTTTTTCTTAGCTTGTGACCCCGACATCTAAGTGGATCTATCTCGAGTAAGGCTCTCTTCTAAGCCGGATCTAGGCTGGTACCTGCTCTAAGGAAGCACGTAAGCACACAAGCGAGTACATATGTATGTAGGTACATATGTAGCTACATCACCATGGTTCCCGTGGGATACCGGACAAGAACCTTGAAAGCCGAATGGTCAGCCGCACTACGAGATTTTAGCAGGCCACGCGAGCTGGCGGGGCAGGGGAAGTCTAGGAACGGGCCAACAAGTCTAGAATAGAAAATACAGCAGATATCCTAGAACACAGGCCAAGACATCTCCGGATCTCTCTCGTCCCTTCAAGCCACCCTTTCGTTCCTCCGCGCTAGACAAGACTACCTACAACTATTCAGGTATGCGTACCCGGCGACATGGGTTCGCATATCTTTTATGTCCTTGGCGTGCAATGTGAGAAGAGTCATGAGAGTATGGGGAAAACATGGGGTCCAACAAGGACGGGCTGTGACACTTTGTAGCCAAGGGACCAAGAGACAAGGGATGGACGGAGTTAGGTACAGAAATGAAAGAAAACCGTAGCTTGGCTTGATGAACAGCATTCCCGAGACCATTCGCCATCACCGCAAAAAGGATACCGCGCCGTATGGCAGCATGCCAAGGCGCCCTGTAAGCAAGCATTTTGGCTAACTGCTTTGGCTGCCAGTCGACGTTATGCCGCTTGTTAGAATCACTAGCTTAGCCAAGTCTCAATTCGGGCGCTAGATGGGAAATCAAAGACCGAGGTGCGAGCCTCCCGAAAACACTAATGCTCAGCTCAGAGTATACTCGACGACGGACTCGACTATGTATTTCGGCCGGTGATGGGCTAAAGAAGGTTCGGGATGGTCCGTAATTGGGTTTTCTCGACACGCCATCCGATCGGCGGAGAGAGCCCAGAAGAACGGGCCAGCCTGCCAGCCTGCCAGCCTGCCAGTCTGCCAGTCTGCCAGTCTGCCAGTCTCAGATTCCAGATTCCGGATCTTCCATGAAAGCTGCGATGCGACATGCTGCCTTACCAAGCGCGGACCATTTCGGATCAATATAGAAACAGAGACTCATCACCCATCTTGCATTGGGTTTACTGCAACCCTTTCGAAGTCGGATGTAACTGCCAACGAAAATATGGGGGACAAGATGAGTCGTTTAGCCCTAAAACAGTGGTCTGGACCGTTAGCACCAAGACAATCAATCTTATGACGCATGCAACTTGCTGCAACGCCGTTTGGAGACAATGCAGAGCCGTTATTATTCTGCAAGTTGCCTGCCAACCTGCGCGAGGAAATGATTCTCTCGCTGCTGTGTCCGTCGACGGGGGCCTCGAGCGCTCGAATGAGAAAACGGGTCGCCTTGGCCTGTGTAAGACACCAAGATGAAGTTTCACTATCACTACCGGATTACCTCATAGTGACACCGAAGCCCGACGGTTGCTCTCACGGACATGTTTTCGCTCTCGGGATGTGTCAAAAAGAAGGATTGATCAGTCCGTACCGCCAAGCTATGTGAGCATTCTCGCTACTACCTCTTGAGGATATCGTCGGCGTCGGATTGCTTCGGCATTTGCTAAGTCACGAGCTTTGCGTTTCATTGGCGCCTCACCTGTCTTTTCAACATCAACCTCCGAGTACCATCCATACAATCGGGGGATAAAATATGAGTATGCGCCACCTGATACCTTATTTCAGTAATCGAACGGACTTTTTCTGGTCGAAATAGTTACGACAAGCGCTTTGATGGGGTCCTACCCTACGTCGTCGTCTCTTTTACATGGTGCCCGTTTGACTGGTATCAGCCCGACCTACGGAACATAAAATAAACTTACTGCAGATCTAAGGCCCGCGAATCGTCATCTCCAAACATGTGTAAGAGCCGCATACGAGTCCGATACCTCCTCGTTTCATGTCTCTCAATTCCCTCCTAGGGAGTCTTAAGACCCCGACCGAGTCCGATAGAATGGAAGCGCAGTCTATCGTTGGCATACTCCCCCCGAATCTCGAAGTTCACTTGAAGAGATGTTATTAACACCCCGTTGGAATCAATACAGGACACCCTTTCAATTTCAAAGCAGCTATCTGAGGGTTCATACATATCTAGCGGATGATCTGTCTGCTATTTCTGCCAACAAAGTATGCAAGGCGCATACTCGTTTGTCCGTAATGTCCCGATATTACGGACCCTTCGGTTATACACCATGAATCCGATGTGATTTCTAGCCAAGTGGCTCGGCCGGCGCCTCTAAGAATAAGTGAGGAGTTGAGTCCTGTCTCTAGTTCAGGGTTGTCTTTTTCTCATATCAGGCGGTTGAGTTACGGGACAGGGGCATGACTAACACGTATCTGATAGGTGCCCGTCTAATAGCTATCGAGCTTTGGTTAATTAATCTCGATCTCAAATTCCGTAGAATTACGTGTTGAGTGACATACCCTTCCGATTTATCGTAAGATCTTAATTAAGAACTTTGCACATTGTACTACAATAAGCCATTTTAAAGATAGGGAAATCGACATCTTACGTCGAAGCTTGCTTATGAAGTGAGATGCTTTTATTTTCAAGATCTTCTCATACATAGTGAGGTGCATATCTAGGTACCTACATGTAGGTATCGAAATGAACACATATAAAAGGCGAGTTAATTTTACCTGGGCGCCACTAGGGGTACTTACAGGTAGACGAGTAGACACCCGTGGACCCCTGAGGGAAAACTCCGTGGGGAAATGAAGGTGGTTTTACACATAGGGTTCATGAGTTCTTGCTATTATAAGAGAGAATATCTTAGCTCTTGCTAGAGACAACACATTTTGGGGAAGAGAGGTTCTCCAGACACCTACGATGATATTCGCAATACAAAGACGAAGAATGACGACGAGATGAATCTATCTATTGGGAGCAAGGGTCGTCTTATAGCCTAGCGCTTAGATCGACTTAACTAGTGGCGGATAGGTAAACCGGCCGGCCGACCTAGGCCGTTTAGGTACATGTCCCGAAAACAAGAGCCGGCCCCCGCAAACCAATTGAACTCTCCAACTGCCCCCATACCTTAGCAGCTTAGGTACCTTAACCCCCTCAATAACCCCGATTAAATTCACCATTGGGAGGCCAAGAACAACAGCTTTGATCCCCAGCTTGATCTTCACCGTTTTTCTTAACACCGAAGCTGGCCCCGATGGTAGCACAAGGACGCGGGGTCTCCGCACCAATACAGAGGGAACCTGGTCCCTGCTTAGCTCATTCCTACGATGATCTTTGTCGTTAAAGGATCACGCTGGTTGGACTTCTCCAATGGCAGGTTGCAATGGCTGCTTATGGTCAGATGCTTCGGGGTAAAGCACCCCTAGGAGGTAGAGACAATGAAACAACAAGCAAACCTATTTAAGCCGCGACAGCCTCTCTCGTGAAGTTACGTACAACAGTCCCCGACTTCAGCGTGCTTTTAAGTTATTGCCGAGCTGCTCGTTTTTACGACTTTTAGGTATCTGGGCACGTTCGAACCATGGCTGGGGGCGTCAAGAAACCCGTCAACATCTTCAAGCTGAAGAACTTGGGCGAGCCCAAGAACGTCTTCAATTGGCGATTATGGTTTGCCGTCATCTCGTTCGGCCTCCTTGGCGCCGCCCGCGGTGTCGACGAAGGTCTCATCTCAGGGGCCTTCAACTCTAACGACTTCCAGGAGACCATTAACTATTTCTCTTACAGCGATGTCGAACGCACCAATATCAAAGCGAATGTCTCTGCCATGGTGCAAATCGGCTCCGTCGGTGGCGCCCTCTTCGCCTTCGTCATCTGTGACCGTATCGGCCGAATCTGGGCCACCCGTCAGCTGTGTCTCCTGTGGATCTTGGGTATCGCCATTTTCATGGGCAATGGGGGCAGTCTCGGTGCAGTCTACGCCGGGCGTTTCATTGCAGGCTTAGGCGTTGGACAGACACCCGTTGTGGGCCCGGTTTATGGTACGTTTGTTGCAGACATTCTGTCTTTCAAACCCCGAGACCACTCCGCTTTTTCAATACGAAGGTAACTAACTTATGTATTCGTAGTATGTTCTCGTGCATTCTCATTCGTACCCAATATTCTATTTCGTCGGGACTCTCTAGGCGTTTCCCTGGCTTGGTTGAGAGCGCAGTCTAGCATGTGATGGGATATGTGATGGGATTCGGATTTTGCGCGGGGAGCTAACAGACTGTAGATTGCCGAGATTGCGCCTGCATCTATCCGCGGCCTTTGCACTTGTATATTCACCGGATTTGTGTACGTCGGCATTGTTCTCGCCTACTTTACCAATTACGGCGCTCAGATTAACCTCGGTGATACCTCGCACGTTCGATGGGTATGTCTAATTTGTCCGATCATCGTCGTGAAGCTCGCAGAACTAACTTGATGGACTCTAGCTGGCGCCAACGAGTCTGCACATCATCTTCGCTGGACTCATTTTCATCTTGACTTTCTTTCAGTATGAGTCACCTCGCTACCTCGTCAAGCAGGGTAAGCATGAAAAGGCCACGGAGAACATGGCTCATATTCGGCATCTACCGATCGATGACCCCTATGTCGTCTCGGAGATTGGCGCTATCAGAGCGGCGCACGAGGAAGAACTCGAAGCTACCATGGGCGCCAGTTGGTATGGAGTCTTGAAGGAGATGTTCCTTATCCCCAGCAACCTCTATCGTCTGTACCTTAGCGCCATGGTCCAGTTCATGTCCCAGTGGTCCGGTGCCGGTTCTATCACCTTGTACGCGCCCGACTTATTCGATATCCTTGGAATCACTGGGCAGAACGAATCTCTTCTCGTCACTGCTGTGTTTGGTATCGTTAAGTTCGTTGCTGCTGTCATCTGCGCCCTGTTCCTGGTCGACGTCATCGGACGCAAGCGCGCTCTGCTGCTTGGCATTACGCTCCAGGCCATCTCGATGATCTATGTCGCTGGGTTCCTAACCGCTGTGCCGGAGCTGGGGGTGGACGACAGCTACGTGCTGCCCACGGCAGAGGCAAGTGCCAGCCGTGGCGCAGTCGCGATGATCTACATAAGGTTAGTAATAACAATGGCACCTCAAAAAATCACTTTTCCATAAGAAAGAACATCCGCTAAGAAAGCATCAGCGGGTGTGGTTGGGCCCTCGGTTGGAATTCAATGCAGTACTTACTCACGGCCGAGCTATTTCCCCTACGGATCCGGGCAGTATCCACCTCCCTCGTCATGACGCTGCACTTCGTGAATCAATACGGAAACAGCCGTGCTGTGCCAAACATGCTGCTTCCGACCGGCGCCGGGGGCATCTCACCCAAGGGCACGTTTTGGTTTTTCGCTGCCGTCACCATCGTCGGTGGCTTCTGGGTTTGGTTCTTCGTCCCCGAGACTGGGGGCCGCACCCTCGAGAGCATGGATCGCTTATTCGATTTGCCTTGGTACAAGATTGGGCGGTACGGGAACGAGGATGCTGACCTGAAAGATGACGCCTTTAACGAAAAAGAGGCGGTTGCGGCTGGATTAGACCACATTGATGTGGTTGATGAGAAGAGAGCGCATGGAGATAACCACGTTTAAAGTCGTGGGCCACGAAAATTTGGCATACGCCTTGTTTATAAATTGGACGAGACTCATTCGAAGAGAATCAAAAGTACATATTTGGTTACTCAATAGCGAATGTAAATATTGCTCTTTACGTATTAATCTGCGAGATAACGCTTCTCCGGACCTTCCACCGTCCCCACCCCCTTCTGCTTATTCATCGTCGAAATGAATTTCCCTAAGACGATAGCGTGACGCGTGACTTAGCAAGGCCAAATCTCTCCTGCTACATGCTTTCTTGGCTTCATAGGTACCATTGAAGCTTCCTTGTCCGTTGCTAAGCATAAACACCTCCCCAGACGTATCGCTACTCATATATAGCCGGCCAGCCGCATCGAACACCAGACCAACAGGCCGCACGCAAGTCGTCGACGAGCAATTTCCCTCATTGGGAGGGTAAAAGATGTCGGTGTATCCCTCCTTGCTATCGGGCGCTGCGGCCGGGGTATAGTCGCCGGTGTCTCCGTGGCGCGTAAACGGCACGGCGACCAGTTTGTAGCCGGCGGGAGGCGCTCGATTCCAACTGCCGTGCAGAGTAACATATAGGTTCGTGTATAGACGGTCGAATTTGGCGTCGAGCGGCGCCGTATGCGCTTCGAACGTGAGCAGCGGTGGTACGGACGCCCGCGTGCAGTTCGCGTCGTCAAATGTCGCGTTGGGCGCTTGGACGAATTGCTGGCCGACCCCCAGCTCGCGTACAGTATCGGTGTCGGAGTCGGTGATGGTGATGTCGGAAGAAGGCTGCCAAATCGTAAAACAGGTAGGGTAGCCATACCATTGGTTGTTCGGTATCGCGACATCTCCGAGGAAGTTGAGCTCCTCCGCTGGATTGTCTGTGTGGATGTCGGTCGAGGCGCCGTCGACGGTACGGCTCAACTCATCCGCACTATTCTCTACGCCCCAGAGGCTTTTTGGAGAGTCAGCTTATTCTTTTACACGTTCTTACTCAGCTTATTAGCAAACTGCGATTTATCATACAAGTTGTTACCGTCAAAGGCCAGTCCAACCTCATTGCGGAGGCCGTATCCCGCGTTCCACCCGTCTTTGGCGTAATTATAACCGCCGCTAGGGATAGTCGAGGTGTTGAAGACCTTGACAATTGCACGAGCTATTGCCGGATCGGCTGAGGCATCGTCAAGATTGCCGTTGGAGCCGTGCGAAACTACCAGCAGGTCTGGATGATTAGGCGGAATGATTAATGTTCGCGTGACATGGCCGTTATAGGCCATCCCAGAAACCACTGTGTCCGAAGTCTGGCTGACGCTACCATTGCGAGAATCGTAGGACCATCTATACACGAAGGAATCCGAGCTGGCGTACAGCGTGTTGCCATCAACGCTGAAGTAGATGCCATGGTTTAGAGTGGGTATCGAGATGAGGAAGCGAGAGGATGTAATGCATCCGTTCATGTCGACAGTATGCTGGCTGATTCCCTTGCCATTCTGCACGATGAGAAGACGTCCTGCACTATCGAAGACCATTCCACGAGGCGTCTGTAGTCCACCTGCCACCTTGACAGCAGTCCAACCTTTGGCGACCTCGAATGGATAAAGGGAGGTCGAGACATTTGGACAAGACGACGCGATGGCAAGAACACCTATGATAATAACATTGAGTTAGATATACCAATACCGCACCATTCTAGATGCTTACTGGCGAAAAGTGAGGCCGCTGTCGCGACTACAAGGCCAGTCGACCACATTTTATCTGATTAAGTAGCGTTGACGTTCATAAGCGTTTCTTGGGATCTAGGACTTACGTTGCAGAAAAAAGAGAGCGAAGGTCAAATATAGAGTTGGATGAGGCATCGAGGAGAAGTCACGACTTACATGGTGATGACTTCATATGAAAAATGGGCCTCTTCAACTTCCCCAGAAATACAGGTCCCGACTCCCAATGCAGCGGGACAAACTTAGACGCCAAAATATATCACGGGTCCCGACTGTACTATTAAAGTGACGGAATTGAAATGCCCATTTTCATTAGCTAGTACCTAATGACTCGGACGCTACTCTCTTTATACGTAGAAAGACACTCTAAGGGCTGACTGGAAGAACCCATCGTTGGTATCGACTCAGGAGGTCAGCACCGGGTCGAAGAGGCTAGGCTTGACCGTGTCTAGCTCCAGCACAGAGTGAATCTCGTAATCCATACTATCGAGAAATCTCGCTTCCTTCCACTTGGGTTGTTATCCAAGCCGATGCGCATTCACGGCGACAAGTTGTCCACTCAAGCACTCATTAGTTAGGTGCTCATGCATATGCCGGCGAAGGGAGTCACTCACCTAGATGTACCTATGGTCTTCATGAACATACGCGGAAATCCTAGAGTGCCCGCCGCCACCTTGTAGCTCAGCCAGACTTGCGTTTGGGGCTCATCCACAAGCCCGCGGGCGTACAAGGCCTCAGCGAGACGCTGCATGATAGCCCACCAGGGCGCTCTATGAGCCATTACGAAATAGTAGCCATCTTCGCCACTTGGGATCTGTTCTTTCTGCAGGATTTTCTCTATGAGCAGAGCGTAAAACGCTGTCAAGTCTGATATGTGCACTGCAGTTGGATGCTATCAAGGTGTCAGTTTGTTGGTCTGGAAAAAAAGACTGACCCAATTGAGTGTTCATCCCATAAAGCCCCTTTTCTTCAGAAGCAAGTGGACTTACCCCATCTACATCAAATTTGTAAACGACTTTCTGTGCAATGCTGCCCTAATATATGCTGGAATATTAACCGATAGCTCCCTCCACTCCCCCATGCCTCTCCGTCTATTGAATAATGGGCTTGGAGCGATTAACTGTGTGCTATCTGTTGAGATAGGGGTACTCACATGTAGTGGGGACTGCGACAATAAATGTATCAGCTGAGCGATTGGTATTATGGTAATCAGCAAATCATGACAACGATGTGAATTTTTGATTGCCTGCTACGATAAAATTGATTCAAATCATGTCCAAGGGTTACTTGAACAAGAGGACACAATGACAGTGATCGTAATTCTAATATGAGTGCAGGGGGTAGTGAGAGATAAAGTACCAATTGCGAAGAGCGAAAGGGGTGATTTAGACACACATTACATAGATTCATCGATGCAGTTGGTGTTTCAGCATTAGGCAGTGACACTATATTGACGTCATGGACTCAGAAGAGTAATTGGAAATAAAAGGATGTAGATGCAACTTGGATGCGGAACTTCATTAGGACACCCACCTTCAAATACAACGCATACTGAAGCAGTTTAGTTTCTCCAAAATGAAGGTATACACAGCCGAAGAATGGCTGCCCTCTCATTCGGGTTTAGGGGAAAGCCCCCTTTACCGCGCGAGCGACGACACCTTTTCCTTCGTCGACATAAAGAACAGGCTAGTCCACACGGTACACATAGTCCAATTAGACGAGCCAGTCACCAGACTGGACATTGTCGAGGGCAGAACAGACGTGTTGGCGGCGCAGACAAAGCTGGGTTTTGCTCTACTGGATCCAAACAAAGGCACCCTGGATCGGATCGCCGATGTCCATCACGAAGAAGATGCGGCTATCGACAGCAAGGTGCGGATGAATGACGGAGCAATCGATGCCAGGGGCCGATGATGCGCGGGCACAATGGCTCTAGATGAGGAGAGCAACTTAGGACGGCTTTGGTGCCTACGAGACGGCAGAGCGGACGACGCGTCCGCAGGGGATCGAGCGGCGGTACTGAACGGGCCCGCGTGGTCGCCCGACAACAAGACGGTGTACGTCTGCGACACGGTACAAGGGAAAATCTATCAGTACGACTACGATCTCGAGAGTGGTGATGCCACTAACAAGCAGCTGTTTGCGCACCTTGAGGGGGGAGGTATGCCGGACGGTCTAGCAGTCGATCTCGAGGGGCATGCCTGGGTCGCGGCGAATTCTCAGGGCAAGATAGTCAGGTTATCGCCCGAAGGAACCGTGACGGGTGCATGCATTATCCCCGGTGCCAAGCTGTGCTCGTGCCCTGCTTTCGGCGGAAGCGACATGAAGACGATCTTCGTCACTTCTATCATGGGCGAGGGGTCCACTGGCAATGTCTATCGTGTAAGAGTCGATGTTGCTGGTACGCCTCGACATGCTTATCGAACATGAATAAAATAAATCGAATCCGGGTTTTCGAATGGTTAGGTAATTCTCGTTTGGTACCTACCTGCCCAGCCGGGTAGTTTGCGCTTAGGACTGAGCTTTGACGAATGGAGACGCGTCTACGCGCCTACCAACCTAGATACCTCGAGTTTGCAGTATTTCCTTAGCGGGGAGGCAAAAAAGGGAAAAGGACCTAGTGGGCACTTGTATGGGATAAAAGACAGCTTTGTGCCCCGGTGAGACGCCAGCAAAAGCAGTGACCTAAAGGGTACGCACATAGAACTTGGGCACTGTTTCTAACCCTACATGCCTCAGAGACCCGACACAGAATCACCTATTCTCTTCGAAAATTCTCCTCAGTTACTCATTGCCGCAGATTCAGTCGTATGGTCTACTGTCACCACCTTCGATTATGCACTAGCACGGCTTCAAAAATTACTTTGTCTTCAGCCACTAATTCACTTCGTCCTCTTATTTCCCCTTGCTTTGATTTTGTTGGACAGAACTTCACCTCTGCTACCCTCCATCTAGGTACCTACTTAGGTACCTACTAACGACAATGGACCGTTCAAAAAAACCCCGACGTGGTGAAGACTACCCTCTCGCTATCTGGTGGCACATCACAAATGCCCTCACTTCCGTGGCAGACGTGCACAGATTCTCGCGAGTGAGCAAGGGCATGTCTGAGCTTCTCGCATATCGACGGGCGGTCATGGAGGCCGAACACTACCTGGAATTCTTTGGACGTTGCTCCCAGTGGAAAACAACTCTTCACCCAATTGGCTCTTGTGTCGAAAACGCGCTCCGGCGTCGTCAACCGGTGGAAGTCATCGAGAGTATGATCAGAGGCTGCTTCTCGGTCTCTGGCTTCTACCTCAACGGAACGGAGCCGATGACCGACAACATACCCGCGCTCTTTGTGGCAGCTGAACGTATGTAACTGCTTGGGGACAGCGTAACACCTCAAGCTCTTACAGAAGTATTTACTGATTCCTATGGTACAGTCAATCGAGTAGACGTTATCAAGGTGCTTCTCGCACAAGGCATCCACCATGATCTCCGCTATCCCGTCCGTTCCGGCTGTCTTGAGATTGGTCACTACGACTGTCTTGGTCCGGATATGACCTGTAGAAACGCTCTTTGCATTGCAAGAGAGTACAAGAGCCGAGATGCAGAGGCCTTCTTGTTGAAGGAGGGTGTCGAGGATAGATGCGATGATGATCACTGCCTTCAATGGCACTGGTATTAAGCTGGTGAACCTGAATGGTGCGCGATCGCTTTTCAGTCTATCCACCCTGGCTTAACCAAGCGTTTTTCGTGGTAAGATTCCTGTCTACTATTCCGGAATTGATGCTGATTTTCGTATGTACCTAGGTACCCGGATACCTACGAATAACACTCACCCCCAGTTTGCCTCACATAGCTTTCATGCTTCTTCACACGCAGTGGAATACACGACGGAATACATAGAGGAATCTCTCTTTTCAACCTGCTGACCTATCAGGCATTGGTGTGATCGCCCCCTTTGACCCTTTCAGTGAGCTTAAGAAGCATGTGCCCAGCCCACTCAAAGTCTTCGATATCCAGGTAAACTTGCGCACTTAATCTCGCCCATAGGCGACCATTATGTGCGAACAATGGGATGAATGTGTTATAATCTTTCATCATCATCTTCTCCATCCATGCTATGGCGTGCGATCCTTCCTCGGGTCTTAGAGGCAAGGCGATGTTGATTAGCGCGCACCTTGACATTGTGCCGGATTGGTTATCCATGACCTCTGTTCCGAGAATCTTCGCCGCCTTCTTGCCCCCTTCCCTGGCTAATGTTTGGATATACTCCAATATCTTAGCTTCGCCTCCCAGCACCTCCTTCCTCCATATGATAGCGTCCTTGACGCATAGATAGGAGCTTGTATCCAGGGTGCCAATAAACTGAAAATTATTGACAAAGGAGGATTTGTTGCCCTTCGGCAGAGGATTAAATCTCCCTCCTGATTTGGGGATATAACCATGAGATGTTGGTATGGTGGACGTGATCAACCCCTGATGTCGCAACGGAACGTAGAGAACGGCGCAGGATCTCGGCACGTACAGCCACTTATGGCAGTTCGACACAAAGAAGTCGGGGTCTACAATCCCAATATCGATGTCGATCATTCCAATCCCCTGCGCCCCGTCTATCAGACTCAAGACTCCTGCTTCCTTGCAAGCTTCGGTGATCTTCTCGAAGGGCATTCGAACCCCTGGAAGGCTGGATACCGTATCAAAAACGCAAAGCCTCGCGCGCTTTCCCTCTTTCGAGCTGGTCTCCACTGCAGCATTGAAAGCGGTCACAATCTCATCGTCTTCGCATGGGTACGTTATGTGGATTTCCCGCGACGAGACCCGGTTGAGGCCCGAGTCGACAATATAGTCTATCCCCTTACCGCATGCCCCGTAGATAGTATTAAAGTAAAGAATCTCGTCTTTACAATCGTCGTTCCAGACCATATTTCGCAGAATGGTGTTTACTCCAGTGGTAGCATTATGGACGAATACCACAGCGTCCGTCGGAGCCTTGAGTAATTCTGCGACGGCCTCCCGACACTCGTCAAGGATGTCAAGGACATCGTAGCGAATAAACTGGTCTGGCCTGGCTTCGGCTAAGTCCTGGTACTGGCGAAGCTTCTTTCTGATTTCGCGCGTGCTTGCCCCGAAGGAACCTACCGATGGTTAGAATTTTACGCTCGTATCCTCCTATTGGGGACATCCTACCGTGGTTCAGATTACGATAGCTTGGGTCAAACTCGAAATGCTGAAGTGTCCTCTGGCCAAACAATGTCGAGTTTCCATCGCCCTTGCTTGTAGAATTATCACCGGTTTCTGTCAAGACTGGAACTGTGTGGTGGGGAACCATCTTAGGATGAACGTACTGAGACAGCAATCTCCAGAAGACGTGCGAGGCACACTGACCACAACTCGAGACTTAAAATATACGCGGAAAAGACGGTTTAGCGCGCCTAGACGACCCCACACCGGAAGGGCGTGGCACGCCCATATACGCTCCGATATCGAATAGATTCAGCCGGTCACGGATGCGCACCCTGATGTATGACATATTGTACCAGCCCAATGGATTGAGACAGAGAGTATTTTGCCAATTACGGTGTTTATTTGTTACAACAATTCTAATCGTAATTTAACCATCGATTAATTCTTGCTGCGCTATTGCTTCCGCCCCCTTGAATAAACCTCCCGTGTCCTTATCAAATCTCCTTAAGAACCCCTTAGCGTAAAACACTGGAGCTTAGTGTGGGCGTATGCGTTGGTGCTGGTGTAATTCAATTAATAGGAATAGACATACACACCTTTCAGATATGAAATAGGTACCTTAGTTTAAGGACTGAGTCGTACAAGTTGTAGTCCTAGAAACCCTCAAGGGTAGATAACATTCCATACTGCCTAGTAGGTAATAAGGCTACTAGGTGTGTCCTAGGAAAGACAGATCTGGAACCAACAACATTTTCGAGCCTTCCTCATAGTATTTCCCGTCACCACTTAGTCAACAGCGTATACCCCAGTGCTGCCATATCTGTGCTGCTTCCCTCCCCGGTGCTTCTATTTCTGAGTCTCTTCGTGATGATCCTCCTCTCCGGCATCGTCCTCTTGTTCACGTCTTTTGCCCTCTTTATCTTCCTCACTGGGATTCATTAGTTGCGCTACCACGGCTTCTTTGTATTCGTTCAGTAAATGTTGCTGGTCTTGTAGAGTCTCGATCCCGATGTCGACGTCGGTACCAATTTTGACTCCACGTGCAGCGGACAAAGCTCCTGGATACTCCACTTCGCTGCAGAGGATGGCCAGGTAATGACCCATGAGCTCGTCTTAGTCATGGAGAGAAGGTTCTGGTGATCATTATCATCGCATCGCTACCTCAAATAAGTACAGGTAAATAATGATCCCATGCCTACCTACCACCAACTGTTAATATGTGTGTGTAGCATGCTTCTTTCATAGTTCTGTGCAGTGCTCTTTCGAGCTGCACAAGGAAACAAGATAACAAACTCGTAGGCACCTGGTTATGGCACAGGATAGTCCGAAAAGTTGATCGGACTACCTAGAATGAGTGTGAAATACGCATCTTCTCAAAGATGCTGGAATAGATTTTATTAGTTTGTTACGAAGAGACAAACCTGTATGTGCACTTTTGATTCTCCGAACATGTTGACGTTGAATATGGTCTTCAGATAACAAGACAGGTAGATACCGGCACAAGAGATACACCGCAGTCGCTGAAAATATATCAGCTTATAGTCCTGACTCCGTAGGCGTCTTATCTGGACAAATATATCGTCAGTCCGTGGCAGAGATATCTTCTGATCCCGTGTAGAGGTACCTACCTAAGGTAGGTATTAAAATGTAGGCGTGACAAACATCGACTATGGTGGTTTTGAAATGAATTGCATTCTACATTAGTAATAAACATATTTGAAACTTACTATGGTCAATGGACTTTACGCGAACCTGTTTAGGCCAAAGGGATCGCCTTGGATTCTCATAATCATACCCCTTTTTTTCCCCGCTCGGCAACTGTGACGAGAAATGCAAGATAGCCCAGAACACTTCTGTATTCTCCACGCTGTCGCACTGCGGGGAGAAAGCAATGCCGAGTCTGTGTGATTCAAGACTAGTGGATATTAGCCACGAATTATCCCGGTTACTAGGTAGGTTATGCATGTTTTCAGAAACCATAGCGGATGCCATGTATTTGAATGGAACCCCAACGTATCTAATCTGTTTTGACTTGTAAACAGGACTTGACGTTTCTCATACACACGCACCCGTCCATAATGGCAGAGCAAGGCAAACCTCGCATAATTCTAGGCCTCATGGTTATAGGACCCGAGGGGAGTCCTGGGGCACGTATGACAAGCTTGGTCGATTTCAAGCAAGCCCTTGACATTTTTCAGGGGCGTGGGTACAATGAGCTGGATACCGCTCGCCTCTATATTGGGGGGCAGCAGGAGTCGTTTACGAGACAAGCGGGGTGGAAAGAAAGGGGGCTATCTATCGGCACGAAGTTGTGGTATTGAATTCAGACTTACATGATCGATTGAAACAATCACTCAACATTCTCTTAGGCCGCTTCCGCCTGGATCCCACGAGCCCGAGGCATTGACAAATAGTTTCGAGACCTGTTTGAAGGAGCTTGGGACAGACTCTGTAGATGTACGTACTTACCTACCTACCTACCTGACACAAAGCACGAGGAAACAACAAACCAGAGATAGGACTGACGTGAATATAGATACTCTACCTTCATGCACCTGTAACCACTCTTCCCTAGATAGAAGTATGTTTGGCATAGACTAACAATACTAACCCTGTATAGGACCGTTCGGTTCCGTTCGCGAAAACCCTTGCCGCAGTGAACGAATTGCACAAGGCAGGCAAGTTTTCGCGACTCGGTTTAAGCAACTATGCCTCGTTTGAAGTGGCTGAGATAGTCATGATGTGCCACCATCATGGTTGGGTGCGGCCGACCGTGTACCAAGCTATCTACAACTGCCTGTTCCGGACGATCGAGGACGAGCTAATCCCGACCTGCCGCCGCTATGGCATCGCGGTGGATGTCTACAGCCCTACCGGTGGCGGTTTCCTGCTCGGCCGGATCACGTCTAAGAACGATGATCCAAAAGAAGGGCGATACGCCGCGGGGCCATTCCAGCACCTCACGAGGGGTCGGTACTTTCGGGATGGCATCATCGAGGGCGCGCAGTTAATACGCGAGGCTGCCGAGGGTCAAGGTTTGAGTCCGCTCGAGGTGGCCATGCGTTGGTTGGTGCACCACTCGAAGCTACAGGTTAGAGACGGGCAGGACGGGGTCGTGATCGGGTTTTCCAACTTGCAGCAACTGGACGACAACCTCGACTACCTAGAAAAGGGCCCGTTGGATAATGAGCTCCTCGATGTCTTGGAACGGGCCTGGAAAACGTCTAAAGGTGATATGGAGACGTATTGGCAATTGCCGATGATATATACCTATAACACCCAGGATGTGCTTTTCGGGGATGGAAGCAAATAGTTTCAACACTACATGGGGAAGTAATGGCAGAGTTTCATTCCTATCTATCTCATACCATGTGATCTGTTTCTGTGTCCATCCTGTCACACATGGCGTTTGCAACGACTGAAATATTGCCGTATCTGTGCCTCAGGTGCCTAAGGTAAGGTACCTACGCTTGATAGGGTGAGCGACGTAGTCTATATCTTGTTGTCTGCGTCCGATTTCTCGAACTTCGGATCGTATGCGTAGTTTTATTCCCGCCGAGCTCGGCGTCATTCCCCTTCGAGTCCATCAGAACCAATGTCCTCGCTGAGTTCATAGAATTCGACACTGTTGAATGCACCCACAATACGCCGTCGGAAGTCGGGGACTTTTAGCCTTGTGTCGAGCCACGGCATCTTCTCAAGAACACTCTCTACATAGGGACTATCTTTTATCATTGGCGTAGGGCTGAGACCCTGGCAAAACATTTCGTAATTGTCCTTATTGGTCAGGACGCTCTTCATCTGATCATCGTTGTCTTCGCAAAAGAGCACTAGGCAAATCCGGAGCCAGTCCAGGAGATCTGCCAGGGGGACAGTGAGACTATCCGACAGTGCTTGAATGGATCTTCCATGGAGGTAGGCTTCTGTTAGGGAGGCGTTGTAGAAAGAAAGATGGTTAACATAGAAAGAAAGATGGCTGGTACGGGGCTTGGAATTAAGCCGAGCTTTGCGATCTCTACAGTGAATGCATGTTTTCAGCATCCGATTCCCTTTGCGAAAGTCACTGTCTGGTCTCAGGTGTGGTGCGAGGACGGTAGAGCAGATTCTGTAAGGTAGGCCTAGTCGGCCAAGCTCTTCGTTGACGCGATCCGAGCCATTTTTCATAATCCGATATTGATTATCAATCAAACGACAATGCCCACACCATAATGTGCTTTTCATATTGAGTTTGGAATGTCGAAACTCCGAGACTGGCTTGCTTGTGAGACAATGCACACAGCGTTTAGTGTTGGGGTCATCAGCAAGTAATAGTGATAGCAGTTCCATATCGACCATTAAGATATTCTCGCGTTTGTTGGCATACTCAATTTCGACCGACCACTTCCTATCACCACTAGGCTTGGCTGAGATGACTCGAAATGTCTGGTAGGCGTGTTTATCGTGATGAACTTCATCGACGCCGCTGAAATGAACCCGAGCCTTCTTTTTAGCAGCCGGTCGACTCGAGGATCCAGAGGACTTCATGTTGTCATAAAAAATCGTACTTAATCTATTAGGAGGTGAGTGTACTGGTTGGGCAGAAAGATCTTAAATTCTGTTGAGTACTGGACATCAACAAAGTAGGTTAAATCTGGCAGGTTACAAATGTTAGCTATAGCCCGGAGAAGACGAGATTTGTTGGGACTTGATCGAGACAGGTGCTAAAGACAAACGACGTGGGCGGCCGGATACTTGGATTTATACGAAGTATTGTAATAGCTCGCGGCCTAAGCCGTCGACGCGTGATTCAACTCCAAGTTTCTATTCAATAGGGGGGCAACAGAAAGTAGAAGGTAAATGCAAGAACAGATACCCAAGGAATGCTGCAGAGAGCGTAAGGCTTTATTCCCCGTCTACCATCCAGGCAGGCTAGGCTTGAGGCAGACACAGACAAGTCTACGGGAAGACACCCGGAATTACCTTAGGAACAGTAAGCGAAATGGCAACAGCGAAAGAAGAGCCCACGGGTCATGGTAATAGAATGACACATTTCTCATTAGGAACCCTTCATGATAAGGAAGTGGTCAGCGGCATTGCCAGAATCTGACTGGATATCTCGTCCGTGTGTAAAACGCCTCATACCACCAAAACTCCATTGCCCACCTGGCAAATAAGACAAGAGTCTCCTGCGTCGCATGATGTTGATTCATACCGTCGTGATATATCTCTGCCCGTCCCTTGGATATCAGTCCTGACCATCCTGCTTCTGCTTCTTCTGCGCGTGTTCCGAGTCGGCCGGATCCTTCGTAGGAACATTGGGAAGTTGGCTAGCCGTAGCCTCAGCCTCTGCGGTCTGCGCCTCGGCGATCGCGGCTGAACCTTGGGAGTCGGGAGGGAAGTGTCGGCTACATAAAAGGGAACTGGTCAGCGTAACGGAAAGCAGAAAGGGATTGAAGTGCATGGGGGTTAAGGAATGTGGCCAAATGGGAAGAGTGAGAAGACTAACGGAAGAGTTCGGTTGTAGGCACGGACGTCCTTCTCTTCGAATGTGACAAAAATGACCTTATCTAGCTTCTGGCCATCCTCGCCGTCCATGAATTTTCTCACAGTATCGCATGCGATACCGGCAGCGTCGAGGCTTGGGTAGCCATATACGCCGGTGCTGATGGCGCTAAATGCAATTGTCTTTAGGTTGTGCTGCACGGCGAGCTGCAAGCTGGACCGGTAGCAACCTCGAAGGGCAGCCTCGCTTTCTACGGAACGAGTAGCGTGGTAGATAGGGCCGACAGTATGTATGACTTTCTTACAGGGAAGATTGTATGCCGAGGTGATCTTGGATTCGCCAGTACGACAACCTCCTAGAGTGCGACACTCGGCGAGTAGGCGAGGGCCAGCAGCGCGATGGATGGCACCATCAACGCCACCGCCGCCGAGTAGAGACTCTTTGGCGGCATTGACGATAGCATCGACTTCTAATTTAGTAATGTCACCACGGTATAAACCAATACGACCGTTGTGTACTGAGGAGGCACCTTCGAAGGGACCTGATTTGGAAGCATCTAGCTTGTTGAGCTTGTAAAGAAGGTCGAGGGGGGGAATGTCGGTGCAGTGTATGGGGACCATCCTAGCGGTGGTTCGAAGCATTCTCCGTGAAAGAGAAAAGAGTTACAATATCGTAAAGCGGAGAGATTTTCTGTTGCGTGCACGTTGTTGTATGTATTGCGATAGGATATGTTTGTTTGTGCACTTGAGCAATCGTACAAGATGTGACGTAGTCTTATCGATAAGGAAAGCTAAGCATACGTACTGTACCTAGGTGGATTACGTAACATGGGAGTTTTCTGAATTACAAAACAATAACATCTTTTTACCCATCACTTTTAAGCAACTAGCAAGATCCATCCATAGACCATCCATAGACAACTCTATCATACAAGGCTTCAATAGACCTGTACATATCCCGTTAAAATATATGCCTTAGGTACTTGGTGCCTTGATGCAATACTTAGGAGTCAGTTCCGCATGCGTAAGCTCCTCGGCTTTGTACGCATATGAAAGATGAAAGCAGCCATGACCATACAACAAAGTATCTCAGCCAATCTTGAACATGTAACCTCTGCTATACATCTGTAGGTATCTCAACCAAACTTACCCTGCCGTCGAATCATTTTGCTTTCTCGGTGCTCGATACCTAGAGTCTGGATAACCTGTTGCTACAACACTGCAAAGCAAAATTCAAGTCGAGCGAAGACATCGTTGAAATGGCTGCCCCAAACCAGGCAAACCAGGAAAACCAGGACGAGGCTGTTGCGATTAACCTCTTCGGCCAGAGAACTAATCTATCATTTTGGAATGTTAACGACTACGATCCGGAATACCCAGTAGATGAATCTATACCGCCTGATTTCCAGAGGCCCCCATCACCTTTCGCTGTTCGGCACGGAATATCGACAGACCCGTTTTGGCGTCTCTGGCATCCTGACAACCGAGCCCATTCTAGTCTTGCCCCCGAATTTCCCGATGCCAACGGCCTACCCTCGGGTCTAATACCCAAGCCCAGCAATATTGAGCTGGACAGACTATTCTTTGCCGAAAGGGAGCAGACCCGGACAGCAAATTTTGGCCCCAAGTCTTGGCAACTGCCCGTCTTGGGTGAACAGCTCTCCTTCCATGGACATATAGACGACGTTGACCCATCCTCCAGTAATCAATATTCACAGTGGAAGGCCTTCCGCAACCAGACCGTTCGCGTAAATAAGGAGGGATGGCTATCTTGCTTTCAGCGTAGCCACTGGTTCGACCTTAGATCGAACCCTCTAAACTCGCTACGTAATCCAACGCCTGACCTTGATACGAGTCACTCGCCCCACGGAGACAAGACCTGGTGGAGTATGGACAACGAGGCCGTGCGATCCACCATTGACATAGCCATAGAAGTCTCTAATCGCGTTCTTCGACAACTGTGTGCTGAGCAGAATGAATGGTATGTACCTGAGAGTGTCTCACTTTATGCCCGGGGTTATTACGAGGTCAGCTAATCTTTTACGAAGGCTCGACACACTCTTATTTGGCACTCTGGTACCATGCGGGGATGACCCAAGGTACAGTTTTGACGACAAGATGAAAAACCATGCACTCAGGCTGAAGTCTCGTCCGATAGAGAAGAGAGCAAAGACCTACGAGCTTTTGCATAGGCTCGAACTATTGACATGTGATACCTACTTTGGCTTTACTGATGAAAATAATACGAGGCCGGCTCACGCTGTCACTTCTCCTTCCCTCTTGACCCCCCCCATAAAAACATTCGTAGTACTTGGTGTAACGGAACTGCGTCCTTTGTTTGAGATGGATGCAACGGTCGGCGAAAGATGTCTAGTGCTGCTCTTCTTATCCTCGGTGGTATGGCGCCCATTTTCGGAGATACAAAAGTTTCTAGCACTAACTTGTTTTCCCATCCAGATACTCCACGAGCTGATGGTTAGCCTTGAAAATGTTCCCAACCCCCCTGGATGAAAACTGAACAGAGCGACTAGCACGCAGTCCTGATGACTAAATACGACTTCCGAGACATGCAAGAAGAACCGGTTAGATATATTCGCGTTACAAATTGCTTACGATGTCTAGAAACTTACGTTTAGTCTAGTTCTACAAGGACGAATGGATCGCCGAATTAGGTCATTCATTTGAGAATGAAATTTGGGGTGGAACAATCCACAGACTCCCACACTCGAACGTCGTATGGGGGAGAAAAGCAGGTTTTGCCAGTCACATCATCATGGTGGACTGGCCTAGCTTGTGGATGGTGGAAACCGTTGATCATAAACTAGTGGAAAAGAATGCGCATAACGAAGTTCCGAGAAAAGACGCGTACATGCCTTGCTACTTGGTTCCTACCTTATGGGCTTCTGCTAGTATGTCACCATTTCCTTTCTTAACCCCTTTTCAATATCAAAAGATACTCCAATACTGTCGGTGTACGAGCTCCTCGGCAGCCCTTAACACTTCCAGGAGTATATGGAGGTTATTGCTAAATCTAAGTGTTAAGTGTTTAGTGAGACATATTGGACCGACGTCGTGCCCTGGCGAGGAAGCGCTGCTTTTCGGCCACCGAGGATTATCAGTAGTCGGGTGAATATTAAAGAGCTTGATAGACTCGTCATTTCCTCTTCCCGCCTCCACAAGCCACCAAACTTTTCAGTCCCCGAGTTACAGGCTAAATGCCAAAGACTCTTGAACAGGTGGGAAACTAACAGGTTGACTATGTCCCTAAAGAGGTCTTCGTGGTATAATGAAGAGTATGCTTCATGGCAGCTTCTACCATGGAGCGAAGACGACTTCAGGAAGCTCTTTAATAAGTTTTGTTATCACCACGCGTCCCGGGACTTAGCCAAGTGCCGCGAAATTGAACAAAGCCTCGGTCAACTCAGAGACTTGAAGTACGAGCGAAATCAATCAGGAGATCCATATCCAGATCGTCTATATGCACTCCACTATATTGTAGCATTGCTCAGTGAGTAATCCTGAACCCCTTTTGTTCCAATGCTCAATCTTAGTGTTTATTGGGGGTCCTTGTGGCTGGAACGTTAGGAATATCAGTTGCTAATGCAGGACGTCGTTCTAGTGTACGCAGTTTCGAGTGTCATTTGTCTCCAACCTTTCCACTTGTCTTCAGATTCTCGGTTGGGCGGGTTTTGCATTCTTGAGATTTTCATGTTAAGAAATGGTCACTAACTCTTGTCGCAGGTCATGCTCATGTATGTTCATATATTTGTCCTCACTCGTGTCCCGACCTGTCAAGCTCGGATCCTTCACATTTGCTGGAGTTTTAAGTCCCTTCGATGACCCCCCATACACCGTGCCCAAATTTAAAGGAGCTGGGTATCACCACTAACCCCCCTCATCTCTAGTGCCTTGGAACCAACCAGTTACCGCTCCCGAACCTAACCCGAACAGAATAGCCCTTCTATGGCCATCTTCTGCGGCCCGGGAATGGTGGGATAGAAAGGCCCGCGGGAACGAGGTGGCCATTCACTTTGATGAATATCATGATGCCCAACAATATCCAACAGGGTATTATGCGACAATGTTCACTTCACCAATCGATTTACTAGACCATATTAAGCTATGGATTCAACGTGTTGAATATATTCAAGGTGGCTCAGGGTCAGTATTCCACACTGCCGTCGATCCCCTATTGCGACCTTTTCACCGATATTCGGGAAAGTACTATACGCTAATAGATAATATTATATCTAGGCCGTGGCTCCAAGCTATCCTCCAATGCTATAGGCAGCTCCGGTTTGAGCGCGAAGCAAACCCGGACCCTGATACTTGGGCGAACCTCCTATTCGTCGTTCCACCCTATGATCCAGGCTGGGTGAAGGCTGCAAATTTCGGCGAATTTCTCCGTTATCCTAATCAAACAAGATATATAGGCTATAGATCTTGGCATGATCTTGCACAAGGATCTTCTATGTTCGTCTCCCCGCCCAGTAGTCCTCCTCCAGCCTCTGGTTCTCATGGGGCTATTATACACACTGGGCCTACTACAGCCACTAGGTCATCAGGAGCAATGTCGCAATACCCAAACGTGCCTATTAAGAGACCTTATCCTCGATACTTCTATATCAGTCATGTGGCAAACCATAGGAGTCTCGATGATGCGTGGGTGGTTGAACCGGATGATAGCTCCGGATTCAATGTTTTCAGAATAACAAGCTAGTGACCCCCTTACCCCTTCTCGACGGTGGCTGTGCCAGCTGACTATTTGTTTAGATCTTCTGAAGGAGATTGGTACTACAGAAAGTGAATATCGTGCAGTCATCGTTACTGGGCCGCAAGGTCCCACACTTGCGCGTGGGGACCAAAGAGCGGAACTCATTCGCACAAGGCTCAATGCCATCAAACCAATTGGAAAGTTGATACTATTGAGACGTGCCGAAGAGGTTGCAGAGTGTAACGGTCAAAATGGGCAGCCTGCCTGGGTCAGTCTTGGGCCCGATATCTATGATATCACAAGTACGTATCAACCATCTAAGCCTCAAACGTAGCGTTCGCTAACTTGACCGGAGACTTTCCTTTACAACCTTCTGATGAACACCTGGGGCTTGCGCAAAGTGCTGGCGGCCCCGTACCTAGGGCCGTCATGGAATCAAATACTGGGGTTGATCAACTGCTCCGACGTCTTGACCCCTATCGCTGTGCATATCTCGACGAACCGCAACCAGCGCGCATTATGCAGTATTTCACCCCCAGACAGCTACGATGGTACGATAACCCCGACCTTGGGATTTACATAGCCGTGAATAACGTAGTTTTCGACATCACCAGTGAGTTACGCCCGTCGTGGAAACAGTAGTGTGGCATAGTGTTGACATTGTATAGCTTACTTGCGTTTCCACCCGGGTGGAAACCGATTATTACTCCAGTATACAGGGCGCGACGCTACGCACGCGTTTCAAGAGTACCACGATCTCAGCATATTGAAGGTTAATAGAACCCATAGCGTCCCAATATGGCCATGGGCTAATGTTCATTCCTACAGTTTTACGAGAGCATGCAAGTCGGTTACGTCGTTCCAGAGATTGAAATGAAAGACATGACGGCAGACCATGTCGCGGTTCACGATTGGGTATATGACATATCTGGTAAGGATTCCTCGAGGTACTACTGCTCACCGAGCGCTGACCTGTTTAAAGCTCTGGCAAACGAGGACCCAGGTCTATACGAAACCCTCCATCCCTATTGTGGTGTCGACACAACAACAGCTTTAAATGGCGGAGACGCTGGCGCTCATGCTCTAGTCACTCTATCCTTTGAGAAGAAAAGCCTTATTGTCGCAGGGCTTGCCAAAACAAGCCTGCCGAATTTACCTCGTGGTGAACTGAAGAATTACGACAATCATCGCACCCCAAGGGGGGCCCTTGTTGTTGTCAATGGCTATGTCTACAACACCACGCGTATGTTCACCTCTACGAGCTCCCTACAAGCCTCGTGAATAAATAACTCACTCGCTCTTAGACCTTATGCGGTATCCTCATCTGTATGAACGAGCATTAGGTCCCAATTGGGCCGGACGTGAGATCACAATTCCGGCTCTTGCTCAATGGCTAGCGACGAACTTCAATGCTCGCTGCGTGGCTAGGCTCGTTGATGGGCCGGCCTGGGAGAAGCCGAATGTTAACGTCGATGCGCGTGAAGCGTTTTTAGCCCAAACAGGTCCTCCCTATTATCGAACTTGACCTTCAGCTACAATGACTATCTCAAAACACGAAAACGATATCTACCTCTAACATTTGAGGCTAGACAAAGTCCATGTTGGGTCGCTGGTTCTGGAGAAGTCGTTGATCGTTATATGATTTTTCTTTTTGTTTGTTTGTTTCGTTGTTGTATCTAACGCCATCCATATTACAACTTTCCTGTAAACTAGCTCAGATAGATTGTCTAGTTGTTGTCTAGAAACTCGTTTAGAAACAGCATCGTAGATGCTAAGCGGACTGTAAATTCTCCGACTGTTACTCCTTATCGTGAGAACAAGGCAATTACGAAGAAATATAAAGCCGTTATGGGTGGCCTTTGGTTAACCATTGTTCATGACCAATGTTTGTTTCCCGTGGGAGCTTTAGCAATTAAATTGATGCTCGCCCGCCGGTAAGCCGTAATCACCTTTGTCATAGGAAAATCGCCCCTATTGTCTGTTTATGACAATGCGCTTCTACCGGATACTCATGATGGATGACAAGACAGTATTTGACGATGCTCGGGTCGCAGCCCAGGATCAACTGTTCATGATCATTTTTCTTTGCATCTTTCTCGTTTCTAGTGGCATCGCCTGGACAGCTGTTATAATCAATCATTTCCAGTCTCAGAACGACGAACTAAGACATGATTTGGAAATAGGCCCCGACGATAACCCATATTGCAGCCCACTTCAGGCGTCCGAGTTCGAACTAGCTTGTGAATAGTTCTACATAGGTTAATTAGATGAATAGATACCTGGTGAATTATTTAACACTATATCACGTTCTGAATTTCATATACCAGTTCGGTTCTACTTCGTGTCATATCTACCATCTTTACCCCTTTAAATCATTGCAGGTTTTCACGTATTTTACTAACTAGCTACCTACGTCAACTCATAGTAATAACACATATGGCTTGTCATATACTTTGTGAATTTTGAAGAGCGCGAAGTTGCAAAGCCAGTGCCAGTTCGTATCCGTGTCCTATTATGTGCCGTAGATCCGATCACTTTCCACTATTGGCCTTTGAAAACCCATCTTGGAACTCAGCTGCCGTTACAACATACCCTCTGTTGGTGAGAACCTTTGCCAGCATCCAGTCGTGCACGCTCTCGTCGGTGTCGGCACACGCGTCGGAGATGACTGTTGTGACGAATTCCGCATCGGCCGCCGCAGCTGTAGTTCTCATTACACATCCGGATGTGCTTAGGCCAGTACAGACAAGGGATTTGATCCCTTTCTGTCGCAAGAAATCGTCCAGGCCAGGCGATTTGAGGGCAGACACGTACCCTGGCCTTCTCGTGAATGTGACGTCGTCACCAGTACCTTCGAGAATCTCAGGAGGTTCCTCGCCGTCATTGAACTTCATCGAGGCTACAATACTGGTGTACAAGTCGATATCCTTACAGGTCGGGAATGGCACAGCGTCAGTGTCCATCAGACAATGAATCACCTGAACTGCAACGGAAAAAGTTAACTACCTAGGTATATGGCAAACCCAAAAGCTGGAATGAGAATACGTACTGCCCATAGACTTCGCCCAGGTCCTCATTGTAGCGGCGACCTTCAAAGCCGCACGCGCACTTGAACCTCCGTATTTGTACACAAACATGGAGTGGAAGTCCAATAAAAGCAATGCCGTCTGCGAGGGTCCATAGTGACCCGGGGCGGTCTTATCCGCCGTGTTGAACGTGGCTGCGAATGTTGCCATGACTGACAATATTGCTTCGGAAATGGTGCTTTGACAGGTATGGCCAGGTATAAGATGAACCTCCAGTGCGAAAGTTCGTCGAATTAGTCTTAAATAAGCAGACATTATACTAGGTAGGTACCTTGTGTAGTCTCAAACATCTTTGGGCTCGTAGCCGATGTCGGCTCCGATAAGTGCCGAAAAGGCTCCGGAGTTGTCACTGGATATGCTTGAAAAAGATGACATGATACAGTGCATTTGCACCGTCTTCACGATGGACTCCTTACTGTATGTCTGTAGTACAGGGAGCTATCCCCCCTATACTTATTTCACCCAATTAGATTGCTAGAATTTTACCCCTTTCATTGTCATACATGCAGCCACGAATTCATACCGCCCAAATGGGAAGTTATACTCTTGGATAGCTTTTCTTAAATCAAAATGGGAATACAGGTTGCACACCATGCCTACCTGATATCTGGTTGTAAAGATATTTGTGTCCGAAATGAAGGGCTCCTGCATGTGCTGGTTCCTGGGGTTATCACGTGACCCTCCCCTTTTTGGGATCGTTGTCTCCCGAACATAATTAATCAAAAAATAACTTTGTAACTAGGGCATGCACCAGCTCAAGACTTGTATAGTTAGAAAGCTCTCAATTGAGCGAAACCATAAACTCAGAGTGCACCATTGAAATAAGAAAATCAGGAGTGATAATCGCTATAATACAATATAAGATACCCCTGGCGAGATTATAGCAGGCTTCAGCACTAAGGTCCCTGTATTCCAGAATACAGTATGGAATATATGCTGTAAACGGTGCAAATACACTGTATTTTTGTCATGTTTTAAAAGGGGTTTAGCAGTTTGTTTACCTGGTAGGTACCTAGTCATATGGCCCACGGCAGATACGGTGATAAAATGAGACGATCAAGTTTCACAGTTCCTAGATGACGAAGGGACTTAGGTGATCGTGGCAATGAACACGGCATACTTGTGTATTATGCCACGCCTTTCGAAGAATTGAGTAGATGAAGGGCTGCCAGAGATTTAGCTCCTCAGCCCCTATTCGTATGGATGCTAATAGCGAAGTCGGCAGCTTCTTGCGTAATACCGGTGTTATTTCCACATCTGGAGGTTCTCGTTGTGACGAAAGCGTCACAAATCAATGTAAATGAGCTGAGAGGGACGGTTTGATGATTGTCTACAATCGGTGATAAGCCTTTCAGTGGTATAGAAGCACGTTGGTCTAGGTAGCATCACGGTTTACTAGAGACCTACATGGACGCCAAACCTTAGGATATTGGCCCATAATGCAATGGGTATTATATGTATTCGGGGACCCCTTATTCGATTGCTCTGTCAACAGCCTCACTCATCTTTTGGGTGTCATCATCCAACCTTGCGGTACCTTTTGCTATAAGTAAGATACAGAAGCGCATCGTGGCTTCGATTCTAACCAAACAACTACCTCTTAGGTACCTAGAAAAAGTTCACTAGACACAGACTGACTACCTACGTAAGTACCTAATAAACACCGCATCATAAAAATCATCGTTATTGATTCGTTTCTAAACAATATTAAGTTAATCACCAAAGGTGTAATCATATCAAGTATACTTGAGTTCATTTGCTCAAACACACTCGGGTTGGATCAATCCTCAAGTATTGCACACTTCCTAGGACCTACTGGTGGGTTAAGAAGATATGCCAGGTATTGATTATTAAAATTCTTATTAAGACGTAAGCAATCATACCAATCCTCGAGTATCTTACATGTTAAAACGCCAAATAGATAATAGAAATGTACCTAGGTAGTAAGAACATATTGACAATTCCTGATGATATGAAGTCAAATATGACTACCTAGATACTTACTTTAGACAGCGCAGTGGCACGGCAAAACATGCTCTCTGATCGACCTATTCTATCACTTAGAGTATCTTGTATATATAATGTGATATCGTACTTAAAATGACTATGTTGTATCCGGAATACAACTGGTTATGTCCGTGATGCCGCGCGGAACTTTGATTTTACCACGTTAGCAAGTACCAGCACGGTTCCTTGAGGACATGGAGAACGTCCATACATCCATAAATACCGAACTGGTCTCGGCCCCTCTCGTCCGTCATCGCCGGTAGCATTGATGCCAAGTTCAAGTGAGGTTGCAGCTGATTAACCGGCAATACCACTGTGCCTCTGGATATTGGGGAAATGTGGGGAAAGTAGGGGGGAGATCGACGGTTGGAGGTCTGGGGAACAACAGGGGGATTGTCCAAGGAATCACGTAGCACTTGTAGCAACGTGTGCTAGGACATACAGGCATGCGACGGCATATACAATTCAATGGCCAATAATGCAGGTTCCATGCAAGAGCAAGCAAGGCCGTCATCGCGCATCGGGTATGGGATGGCCTATTCTTAAGTCAGGGTGTCGAACATCTATTACAATGGAGCAGATTCCTAAACATTACCCGGTTTACCTTTACTACGATTCAGAGGTTGTTTAGCAACATAAATCATAATGTCAACAGACCAGGAGAAGTCATGGGTCTTGAAAGACCACTGGAAGGCGATGCTTGGGATGACCTTGGTGTCTTCGTCCGCTTTCCAGTATGGCCTTGATTTTGGTATCATCGGTTCTCTCCAGGCAAGTTTCACGCCCAGGTACTCCCATTACTTGTCTTTGGCTGACACAGATCTATTATTTTAGGCCATGGTCCCCTTCTTACAGGTAGGGAGTGATCCCAGAACGAACTGCGCGAAGCTTCGCTTATACGTTGGCATAAGGTCTTCGGTGTAGAGGATCCTTCGACAGCCCTTGGGTACAATATTCCTTCCGACCGACAGCAACTTATCGCGAGTTTGATGGTCCTGGGTGCTTTCGTTTCATCCGCATCCGCTGGTTTCACAGCCAAGTGGGTTGGTCGAAAGCTGTCTTTATGGATCGCCTGCGTCGGAGTTTTCGTCTCGACAGCTCTCATGCAAGTAACAACCGATATAGGAGGCCTCTACGCAGGCAGGCTCATAATCGGGCTCGCAAACGGAATTCTGATGACACACTCGCAACTTTATGGTATGTTTCAAGGTTGCATTCCCTGCCGTGTTATACCTGTGTACTGATTAGAGCATTAGTAAGTAGTACTTCAATTTTATAGGTCAGATTCGACACAACATGGCATAAGGAGGAAACGGTCGCAAGGAGGAGATACATGGTTAAGAAGACTTCCCCATATCCAGAATTCCCAAAAGATCAATGCAAGGCTAAAGGATGCTAACCTTTAGTAGATCCAGGTATGCTAGATGCGCACGTGGCTAACTTCCAGTACCGATGACTTACTTCTCGATCTAGGAGAGTGTACCCAGTCGCTACAGAGGATTGGGAATTTCCTTCCTTTCCTATTGGATTTCATTCGGTAATCCCTCATTCTGTATAATACCGACTTGTTTTGTTCTCTAACCATTCTTCAGGATCGCTTGTTGGAACTATTGTGGATAATTTCGCGGCCAAAATTCCCAACAAGAATGCCTACATAATTCCTCTCGGAATCGTCCATATCGTGCCTGGCATCTTGGGCATCGGGCTTTTCTTCATCCCGGAATCACCTCGGTGGCTTGCAGCACAGGGGAATTTCGAAAAGGCCGAACAGTCTTTGCACCGGCTAAGGCCTAAGGACTGGCCCGTCGCACAGGAACTACAAGAGATGAGGACGACCCTCGAAGCCGAGGCTCGACTTCAATCGAGCATTGGATACCTAGATCTCTTCAAGAACCCCATTGATCGACGTAGGACCATTCTTGCCGTTTGCGCTTTAACGAGCCAGGCTGCGTCTGGTGCCATGTTTGTCATATGTTCGTCCCCTCTGCAGCCGTCGCTCAATTCCTCCACTAACATATGATAGCGTACGGGACATACTTCTTTGAGATGGCGAATGTTGGAAATGCTTTTGAGAACTCTTGCATTCTCACGGGCGTTGGTGTGGCCGCGCTCCTAGCCACAGCCCTGTTAATTACGAAGTTTGGACAGCGGCGACGTATGATGATGGCAGGCTTCATTCTTTGTGGCATTTCTCAGCTAGTTATAGCTGTGGTCTACACGGTTTATCCCAACACTGAAAGCTCAGGCAAAGCTCTAGTAGGTCTGAGTGTGCTTTACATCTTAGGATATAATTCTCTCATCGCGCCCTATGCGTGGCTCAGTGGTGGCGAGCTCTCCTCGCAGCGCCTGCGCTCGCACACGTTCGGCTTGGCAACAGGAATAGGATTCTTCTTTGCAGTAAGTTCTTGAGTATGCCTTGTTTGAGGCGGAACTAACTAGGAGCAGTGGCTTACCAGTACGTTCTACATTCCGTGATCAATATTGACATAACCGAGGAAGGCATATACGATGACTGACCCCAGGCCAATATAGCATTCACCGCACCCTATTTCATCAACCCAGACGCGCTGAATTGGGGTCCAAAGTATGGATATATCTGGACGGGCTCATGCGCTGCCGCGGGAATCTGGATCTTTTTCTTCCTACCGGAAGTCAAGGACCGCACCTTGGAGGAGATTGATGAAATGGTAAGTTTTCAAGCTGTAGCCCACAGTCGAAAATGCTCACTATTAGGGAAACAGTTCGAGGCTCAAGTTCCTGCTCGGAAGTTCCGCAAGTATCACTGCACCGGAACTCACGTTGTTCTGGATGAAAAGACTACGGCAGTGCAAGTCGAGAAGAGGATGGATAATGGTGAGTGAGGAGATGTGAAGGCTTAAGGATACTAGAAACCTTGGAAGGCTTTTGCACTAGGATCACGGCCGCACAATTGCCCCGATAGCAATATGATAACGAACTTAGGTATGTGGGTAGGTAGGTAGGAAGGGAAGTATTTGATAACTGAAGCTATAGCGCTAGAATGACTACCTATTTTTACGGTTGAATTATCACGGCTGGCCGACCGTGCCGTGGGCCATTGCGATGACATAATACGAAAATTGATGACATAATATAGTGTATTGGCACCGTTTATGGGATAGATTCCTTACTGTATCACTGTAATACAGGGAGCTTAGTGCCGAAAGCCGCTATTGTTACAATGTATCCCCCCTATAACTGTTTCACCTAATTACCTTAGGTAGATTGCTAGAATCTGCAGGCATATCATTGTCTCCCGAGTTTTATCAAGACCTAGATCTTTAGAAAGCCCTCAGTTGAGCGAAATATTTCGCTCAGTACGGACTATTTGAATAGCAGGAAATACAGTGATATTTGAATATTAGATGCACTAAGCTCCTTGTAAGCTCCCTGTAAGCTCCCTGTATTTCAAAGTACCTACAGTAAGAGATGTATACTAAAACGATACCAATACACTCACTGTATTATGTCATCAATATTCGTACGGATTTATTATGTCATCTTTTTTCAGGGGTTTGGTCATATGGCCCACGGCAACCCAAGGCACCCACGGCACAATTACTCTTGGAGAACGCATTATGTTCGTTGATCTAAAGGAACTATAAGCTATGCCTCGAGAATATCTTTGACTATTTCATCATATGTCTCTTCGGCATTCTTCTCTGCGTCGAATTCAAAGATCCAATCTTGTCTGGGGAACTGAATGATCTCGGGGTTCTTCTTGACCTTCTCCCAGTCCGTCTTGTGCCACATGTCTCTCGTGCTTTCGCCAGTCTTCTGTGTCTGTCGCACCCGGTCGTATCGGATCTTCTCGTGTGCTCTGACTGAGACGGGGACATTGTCTTTGCCGCCGCGGCGTAGGCACACTGCGATTACCACGCCGTCCTCGAGAGCTTGGGTCGCCCCCTGGGCGCTAGTGGGTAGGAATGGATGGGCCGAGTCTCCAAGCAGGAGGATTCGCCCAGAAGGGCTAACCCAGGTGGGCAATGGATCTCTGTAGACCAATTTCCAATCTACAAGCATGTCCTCGGGCGTCTTGGAAATGATCCGGGTGCACAGCGGGTCCCAATCCTTCAATGCTTCCTTGACTTCCGAGAGTTTTCCTGGAAAACTCCACGATTCGTCGATATCGTGTTCATCCGGATGAGTTAGAACCCAACAGCAATCGGAGCCGTTCTTGATGGTACTAAATAAGAAGTGCATATCCGGTCCGATCCAGCCATTAAATGTATCGCCATTGTTGCAGAATTGTGCGGTCTCGGGATCAGCAAGCATGTCCTTGTTGGGGAACCTGCAACGCATTAGCCATGGGTGTACGACCAACGAAGAAGAGCCCCTTACCATGCGCGCCAGACAGCGTAACCGCTGCTCTTTGGTTTATCCTCATAACCAAGGACAGATTTTCGTGCCTTGGATCGCACCCCATCAGATGCAAGGACTACATCGGCAGAGATCTTAAATGATGTTAACCGGGTGAAGATAACGAAATCCAATCCCGATGAATGACCAACCTTTTCACCACTCTCAAGTATGATGCCAGCCTCCTTATCATCCTCGAAGTACGTCTGGATCTTGTGTCCTAGATGAATGGGTATTCCTAGATCGTCCCTCGCGTAGTTGAAGACTACTTCGTGCAGCTCGCCTCTGTGGCCATTGAAGTTTGGCGCGTCCTCAGGGTATGGCGGTGTCTTCTGGTTGATGACAACCTCGCCAGTATCGTACTTGTGGATGTTGAAACCATAATTTGTCAAGTCGATGCTCAGGGGTCGCATGCGCTTAACCACCTCGCCGTTGGACCATCGGTTGAAGATTCTTCCCGCGTTTGGACCGAACGAGATAATATCACCAAGCGTTTTGAGTTCCGGAAAGGCCTCGTATATCTCGACGTCGTGTCCTTGCCGGTGGCATTCTATCGCTGCGCCTAGACCACCGAACCCTAGTTGCGCAAGAAGTGTCAGAGAGATCATTCATCTCGTGTCTGTCTTGGAGGTTTTGTATAATGCGCACGAAACACGTACCAGCTCCGACCACTATAACTTTTATACCCGTCTTAAGTCGTTCTCCTGCGCCATTGGTGTTACCATTTGTGTGGCCGTTGGTCGTCATCTTGTCGAGTTGCAGAAGAAGAATACCCCAACGCGTGCGGTAATGGATAGTACCCTCGTTACAGAGGATTTAGAATACCAAAGTTACGACTGGATCGTCGGGCTACTTTAGGTGTGGGATAACGACCAATAGGATATTGATATCATTGACGTTTAAATATGCCGGCTGCACCCAAGACTAGACGACCTCCATACCCCATACCCCCCCAACACACGATGCGGGGGGCGGGGATGCTCACATGGTGATCTCCTCGGTCGTTGGAGAGACAGCCATACGTTTTCCGGCCCTATTTCCGAGGCTTGGGCTAAGAGTAACTCCGCTTGCTAGGGGACCGGCAATCCATTGCGACGTAGGTGGAGTGTTCGATAGTTTGCCCGGGGACTATTGGGCAAGGACCTGGTTAGCCTCCTACGGCATATCTACGACGTATCCTACATCCTGATCTTAGGCTATACTTGGTTGTGAGCCCTCGGCCCAGAATGGCCGATCGTACGAGCTACAAGTCATGCCGACGCTCTCGACGACCCAAAGTTGTGGCAGTGTGGTTTAGTCTAATGCAACGGAAGTAGCGACACATCGAGCTGACGCACCGTGGCGACAGCATCCAAGTGGTAAGCCATATAGAACATCCCGAGACAATAACAATAGCACCTATCAGATCCCCTTCGTGGATACTGGTCACACTACAGACATCCGAGGCTCCAAGATGACTTCGAATCCAGAGTGGGGAGAAACTACGTCTGCCCTAGAGGTTGCCAGTACCTACGCTCAGCAAATCCAGGGTAAAAATGGTGAGTGTGTCGATCTGGTTGAAGTTTCGCTTAACCCTGATCGTGATGTATAGTCTTGATTACTGGTATCGCGCCTGAAGGTGTTGGCGAAGGAACAGCTTTCGCCTTCGCGTCTCAGAAGCCAGCACTCCTCATTCTAGTATCGAGAACGAAGGAAAAGCTCGAGGCCGTATCATCGTCCGTTCGTACACTGTATCCAGGTGTCGATGTGCGAACCGTCACGATGGACTTGGCCTCCCAAAACTCGATTCGAAAGGCGGCGTCTGAGGTCGCAGGTATTGTCTCGAAATTGGATATCCTTGTGAACAATGCCGGGGCGACTTATAACTCACGCCGTTGGACGGCCGAGGGCATTGAGATGCAGTTTGGCGCAAACCACATTGGTCCGTTTCTGTTTACGAAGCTGCTATATCCCCTCCTGGCTGAAGCGGCCAAGGACTCGCCTGCTGGCGCAACTCGCATAATTAATGTTTCCAGTCATGGTCATCGACTATCTACAATACGCTTCCATGACTACAATATCGAGAACAAGGAAGTACCTCCGGAAGAGAAGCCATTCTCTCCTATGCCACCTGCGTTTGGGAGGGTGCAAGACGACGGCTATATGCCTACTGTTGCTTATGCGCAGAGCAAGACGGCCAATATCCTGTTCACGCTTTATCTCCAAAACCATTTGCAGAAGGAGGGGATAATGACCTATGCTCTACATCCGGGAGGTAAGAACTTGAATAGTCCACCCCATTGCTAGTCTAATAACTGCCCGCGGCTAACTCGACGCGTTCACAGGGGTGAGCAGTCATCTCGGCCGCGACCATGATGAGGAGATGGCAGACGCCATTGCGAAAACATCAAAGTTCTGGAAGAACTGTGACCAAGGCGCGTCCACAACCCTTGTAGCGGCATTAGATCCAGCATTGAATGGTAAGTTCGTCCATTCGATACTTCATGCCGATTTCTAACATTCTGGTCTTAGTTCGGACTGGTCTCTATCTATCTGACTGCCAATTCTTTCCTTGCGCAGACTTCGCCGAAGACCCAGCTGTAGCTGAGCGTCTCTGGCACTTGAGTGAAGATCTGATCGGCGAGAAGTTCGTCCTATAATGGACGTCTCGCTTCTGTGTGGACTGACGCTGCAAAGTGGACAACTTGACATTATGGACAACAAAGTGGCATGTCTCGGCGTCATGTAATGCACAATTTATTGATATAGCTACCTCTATCACATGTTCTAGCTGTCTGGGCAAGCGTATTAATAGATCACATCTCCCAAAGTAGGTACGTAATCAATACTATTGGTTCCGCTGCCACGCTTCTATCTTGAGCCTACCCAGATACCATGCATCATTGATTAAAATCTCCAATACGACGCAGAAAAACGTGCTACGCAAGCCGAAAGCGGTATAAAAAAGCCCCGGCCATTCGTGTAACTCCGCGGCTAAACCGGCTGTATCTACTAACATACCTACCTAGGTAGTCACCCCTACGCGAGCTCGTGCCTAGGTCTTTATTGGCCACTTTGAATCATGTCAACATCATTCTGCGTTAATAAACATATGTCTAGATATTTACCTATATTCTTTGACTGTTGGGGATGTCCGTCGAGCTTTCGTGACAGGTAGATCGGGTTCGCGGTTTGTTCTGAAGTAACGTCTATTCGATTTCTTTGCTTCAATCGGTCGTTCGGTCTCTCATATGTATTTCAACATGAGGCTAACCCTCCTGGGTATTCTACTTGGAACTTGGGCAAGTTACGCAGCTACAGAAACATTGATTGGTCGTGAACGTGAAGTGGTCAGCAATCCACCAACAGGATGGAGCTATGAGAAGGTGGCGAGAGCAGAAGAGCCCATAAACCTGTCAATTGTACTTAGACAGCCACGGATCAGTGAGTTGAAAGCCAGGCTCGACCAAATCAGCGACCCCCTGTCTGCTGAATACGGACATCATCTCACGAAGGACGAAGTAAAGGCATACCAAGTACCCGACCAGAGATCCCTGGATGCAGTCTACTCATGGCTCAGATCCAACGGTTTCACAAACTTCACCACCCGCAACTCAATGGTGACAGTTTCATCAACAGTCGCAGAAGTCAACAGAGTCCTGGGAACTACATTAGGCCATTATTCTTTCCAGGGGTCCTCCTCGGTTTTACGCGCTGAATCATATCTGTTACCTCAGGTACTGGACGGGAATATCGAGTTCATATATCCCATCTCTAATTTCATGCCTCCACCTCAATCCAGGCTGAAATCACTTCCCGCTCGAAAGTCATCTACGATGTTGGCCAGTGTGGATGAGGACCAGCCCTGCCCCGCCGGTGTCACGCCAGCATGCCTGAAAGCCCTCTACAACGTGACGTATGCCGACGCTGCAGCAGCTACCAAATCTTCTGTCCGGTTTGGAATAGCCGGCTTCCTCGAGCAGTGGATTAAGTATACTGATGTCGCTGAGTTCTTGGGGAGATATTCGCCCGAGCTGGGAGGATTGAACTACAATTTCACGGTAGCTACGCTTAATAACGGTACAAACCCCCAGCCCGAGTCGCCGAAAACGAGGGCTGGGCTAGAAGCTAGCTTGGACGTAGAATACGCCATGGCTCTCGCCTACCCGTCAAACATAACCTACTATTCGACAGGGGGGCGAGGCGAGAAGGTCGACAATGGCGGTAATCTGGTTCCGTCTAATCGAAGTGATAACGAGCCGTATTTGGAGTTCTTGCAGTATCTCCTCGACCTCAGCGACGAAGAGATACCGCATGTAGTGAGCATCTCGTACGCCGACGACGAACAGTCCGTGCCGGCTCCTTACGCCACTCGCGTGTGCGATCTTTTCGCCCTCGTATCGGCTCGCGGTGTTACGGTCCTGTCTGGATCAGGCGATGGTGGTGCCAGCGGCGTTGGACAAAACGAATGTTACAGCAACGATGGAGAGAAGCGTAAGATGTTCCTCCCCACGTTTCCTGCCAGCTGCCCCTATGTTACTGTTGTGGGTGCAACTGGAAACACACTCCCCTTCGAAGGAGCTGAGTTCTCTACCGGAGGTTTCAGCAACTATTTCGCCAGGCCGGAATGGCAAAAGGGAGTCGTGGACGAGTATATAGCTGCTATCAACGGGTCGCACAAGGGCCTCTATAACGAATCCGGCCGCGCATTTCCAGACATTAGTGCTACTGGCACGAACTACGTTATCCAAGTAGGGGGGTACGAAACCGAGGTGCGCGGCACCAGCGCGAGCACGCCGGTCGTCGCTGCTCTAGTGTCGTTGATTAACGATTCGAGGATGAAATCAGGGAAGAATAGCACCGGTTGGCTCAACCCGGCGTTGTACTCGCAGTCCGTGCGGGAAGCGTTGGAAGACGTCGTTACAGGGGTAAGCCAGAGCTGCGTGTTTGGTGAGGAAAGGGAGCCGGGGTGGGAAAGCATACATGGCTATGATTGCGTGACGGGCCTTGGATCTGTTGGCGACTTTAGGAGGTTGCTAAAGGTGTTAGGGTGAATGGGTTCGTGGTAGTATCATAAATACTCCTAAGCCTACCTAGTAATATGTTCTACTCCATCCTCTGCAAGTTTGATAAATATATCGAGGAACGATAAGTCCTTAGGTACACCTGCCAGCTGGCAGGCAACACGCCGACAGCACGTCGTCCAGGTAACCCGGGGGGCAATCGGCCCGGGCACATTCCCTACCGAAGGGTTAAATGGCAGAATTACAGTCCTGGTTTTCAAGAATTCAAGCCGGGATGGTCTAGTGGTATGACACTGGGAAGGGCGGCCTGATGCATTCACTAAATCTCTAAAACGCGGTTGCCAGACACCACATTCGAACCTTGTGGATGCCAGCCACAGCGAGGAGCTTCAGTGGATGCAAGCAGATGACCTGCTTCTACCGGAGACGCCAGTTCGAATCTGGCTCCTGGCAATTGATAGTTTTTTGTCTTCTTTTTGAAGCCCCTGCCCCCCGCCCCCTTTTATTTTTAATTTTTTAAAAAAGGGGTAATTTGTATTGATGCCACCACCACCACCTAGATAGAAAGAATGCATGCTTCGGAGGACATTGACCAACTTACCTATCTTCGCTGAATTTCTATTTCGTATGTGTTTTCTAACCTAACATTCCTTGTTAATACTAATGACAATGACGGTGCCACCCAACACAGCGACCGTGTGCACTCCGATTTATCGGACTGGAGTCAATTGAATATTCAATGGTGTTTTGTCCCAGACAATGTAGAGATTCTTCTGCTTTCTGGCCCAGTTCTGGCTGTCCGGATCACTCGACCGTTGTATATCGAAGTTGAAAATCATGTGGGCAAGGATCATACGCATCTCGATGAGGGCCAAGCTGCAATTATGTTAGTATGTGATTCTCTTTGCTTTTAATTGAATAACTATGAAATAGGGGAACGTATTACTTTTGTCCGATGCAATCTCTTGATCCGGTGAAGAAGGGTTTGAAGGCCTCACGCGCATCGTCTGAGAACCCCGGGTCGTCCGTGAAGCGTTCTGGGTGGAAACCTTCGGGGTCTGTCCACAAGGTCGGGCTACGGTATATAGCCCACGGCCAAATACCAACGACGGTCTGCATCATAGATCAGCCACCTGAATCATAGCATTCTCACAATGAGAACATTCGGCTTACGTCTTTCGGGACAGGCACTCCAGCGATAGTAGTATCTTTGTCAGTGAATCTTAGAGAGGGCGACCCAGTTTGGGGGAAAAGTCGGAGCGATTCGTCTAGGCAAGCGACAAGGTATGGCAGGCGAGATACCGCATCGGCTGTGATTTGACTCTCATCTTGGAATGTCGAACGAACTTCCGTCTTCAGTTTCTCCAGCTTGTCGGGGTTGTCAATCAGAAACGCGGTTACGGCAGTGAGAGTCCCAGCGCTCGTCTCGGCACCGGCGCCTACAATGACATTGGTATTGATGATGAGATCCGACATCGAAGATTTCTGGGTAGAGAAAGTTGAAATTAGTTATTCCAAAGAATCCGTAACGCTTGTCGGGCTTACTTCACTGCCTTGGAGGCGCACAAGGGGGTTGATCAGATCGGGCCGATCACCTAACGTGAGTCGCCTTTCCACCATCGGTTTAACTAATTCATCATGGAGACGCATTGGGCCCTTCGCAGCGATGCCTAGGATTGGATTCAAGAGTGCGGCCAGGGTTGGATACATGTTAATTGCCGTAAGAAACCCCATGGGTTTACCACCCTCAATCATGGCGGCGATCCATGGGTGTAAGTCATCGCTCTCCAGGCACTTGAAGGATTCACCAACTGTCAAGTCGCAGATGATATCGAAGACGACGTAGCGGTACCATAGCTCTATGTCCATAGGGCCATCCTTGCATTTCTCTCGTAGTCGTCGCATCATTAGGTCGATGTATTTGACAATCGTGGGTTCTTGTGCTCTTAAAGAAGCATCCGAGAAACCCGGGGCTAGGGTTTTTCTTAGAGCCCGGTGATGGTCCTTGTTGACCGTATTCTGTATATGTGGTGGCAAGAATGAAGGAACGCCGTACTGAGAGTTTGTTTCCTTTAGCTCAAGTAGCAGTCGTGATGAAGGTGTTGGTTGATAAAGCACTTACCATGCCAATCCTGTAGTCGGGTTCGTCACGTTAGAAAGTGAGAGGCCGGTGCTAGAGAATCATACGACCTACCACTTTGGAATCTCGGAGGTGCCACCACCCATAATATCACGCCAGGCCTTCGGATCAAGGAAGGCCAGCTCATTAGGGGCCATACGCACAACTGGTCCATACTTAATGTGGATATCCGCCGAGTCGAAGACCACTCTACCACGAAGCAAGGCGATAGTCCATGGCAGCCGACTAGCACGGTGAAGAAGCGGCCCAGGGAAAGACGCAAGCGGGTGAAGGAAGAGGTTATAAAAGACGTTACCGGCGATATATAGGACCGTCTACAGATTAGCGAATCTTAGTTAGTATTGTAATACGGCACGACTGAGAGATAGCCAGCCTTCTGAATTCTCGTCAAAAGATTGGGTGGCTACATGTCTTACCCCGACAATAAGGGTGCCGGCGAAATCTGTAAAATCGACTGATTGGAGTAGGCCCATGGTTTCAAGCCACCGGGAGCTTTCTACTGATCTTGATGTGTTTATGTATCTAGGTATGTACGGGTATGAAGAGATATATAAAGCAAAGAAGTCAGAGTTAGGATAAGATTATTACATAGAGATTAAGCAGGAGATTTGGTTTGATCGCTTGCTTATTACAAGGTCGTTCGCTATCGTACCGATGTTGCAATGGAGGGATAGCGTTTTCCAGCTTGGGCCAATGCGTAATATATCGTTACTTTTCATTACCTACAGTGGTATCGTCTCTATCTTGGTGGATACAGCTAGCAACCATGGACGGAAGCTGATGGCCGAGCATCTGTATATGTGGGGCAAACAGATCTCAACCCTCTGTAGTTGGGGGACTACTCAGTTTGTTGCTCTTATATATATATCTTAGGTTCAAGTTTATGATGCGAGCTCCGTTCCTTTATCGAGCCTCACTAGACCAGATAACAATTCAGCAGGAGTAGACGTTCGAAAAGGATATTAATGCGGTGACATGCCGACTTGACTAAAGGAATACCATAGACCGGCAACCTGCTTGGCGACCGAGATGAAAACAAACACAGAAACGACACTCTTCCATAACTGTGATCGAGTCCCTTCTGTGCCTCAGCCTTACGCATGATGCTTCGGCCGAGTGGTGAATAGAAGTTGGCTATATGTGTAACACACGAGTACATACGCATTGTATTCCGTAGGCGATACCGAGTACTTAATCTATGTACCTTATGTACCTAGCCAAGTTGGGTGCGATATGCGGGCATGCGGCATGCGGGCATGCGGGCTGGTGGGGGTTAGGGGTACCTAGATCTAACGCGTAACTCACTTGCTTAGGTGCTTTTGATTGGATTGGTGGGATCTTGCTGGGCTCGACCCGTCAGACCCGTCAGACCCGTGCGGACCAGCCTTCGGGCGTGTTTACCGACTCCACACTAGCTAAAAGGATGATTCGCGCCTTGTTACCTAAGATTCGAGGGAACCACCAACTTAGTCAACGTCTTAGCTCTATACACGCATCTACGCACTTACATGTACATAACCTTAACCCTAGGCTCGTGTTTGACATCAGGTTATTGCGTTCACTTTGTCTCCTCATTTGTTTTCCGCCATTCGTCTTCTACATCGCTCTCCGCCATCTTCATCCTCCGTCTCTCCAAGGTACTTGTACAACCGTCGGATGAATGCTGACTTTTGTACTGTTTTTACGCGACGAAATACTTCTCCGACTATCGATATACTATTATAATTTTGGTCTTGTGCCTTTGAACTTGTCGGTCGGGTTCCCATTGATCCTAAGGTATCCTAGGGAGAGCAACAGCGAGAGCAGTGCCAGCCAATTCCGAGTAGACGCGTATCGACGCGTCTTTGTTCTCGGTCTCCCTCCCCCCCAATCGATGCGCCATCATTGAAGCCGAGTAATCCTTCGACCACGAGTACCGGCATTGTTGAAGCCGACTCGCTGCGCCATGATGCCAGTAAACATCGTATAAACAGCAATTGCCTCCCCATTCACGACCGTTCAGTATGCCGACTGTTCAGGTCAAACCAACGTCCTCGGAACTTCTCCAGCACGTAGCCGACTCTCTTGGGAAAGCAAGAAAAGTTGTCATCATCACCGGTGCTGGAATAAGCACCAATTCCGGCATTCCAGTATGACTTCCACAATCACGACTAAATATCTTCAGACGTTGACCAGTTGCGCAGGATTTCCGCTCCGAGAACGGGCTCTACTCGCTCATCCAAGCTCAATTCGAACGGGCCGAAGCCAATCACATTAAAGATACCGATGGGCAAACTGCTGACTTTCCCTTAAGTGGACGCCCCGCCAAAAGAAGAAGAATATCACAGCCAGCAGAAGACTCAACCGATCCGGCACGCCTTACGGAACCGACACAAGCATCAGACGGCTACTGGGAACAAGACCGGACGAAACAGTTGGTCAAAAGCTCCGATGCAGGTATTAGAGAGAATGTCCTGGAGCAAGCAGAGGCGCCAGTACGGCCTGAACCATCGCTACAACGACTTACGCGATCACAATCAGGACTACGACCATCGTTACCCCGAAACGTAACCCGGTCTTCGACACAGTCGGCAAGTCATGAATCATTATTCTCGGTGTCCGCTCAACTCTCGAGTGCTTCATCTCCAGTTGCCTCGCCTGAATCTGATGGCTCGGCTGCTTGCTCAGTAGAACGCCCCATTGACAATCAGACGAGAAACGCCACACCGAGGGCGTCTTCAAGTACAACCTTCAGCTCGTCCCCCCTTTCTTCGCCGCCACCAATCCTCTTTGACCCTTACGATAATACCAATTCATGTACAGATGGTAGTTCTCAAGGAACTAATGAGACCTCCGATACCTCCGATTCCGAAGACACTCAAAACTCCTTGGACATATTTTCCTCCCAGACTTGTAACTCCAGCTTGCGCAACATGAAAGGGCGTGACCTCTTCGATAGTAACATATGGGCTGATCCGTTAAAAACATCTGTCTTTTACCGTTTCGCCACAACTTTGAGACAAAAGGTCAAAGAAGTCGAACCCACTGCAACTCATCGCTTTATCGCCCAACTCCGCGATGTCGGAAAGCTCGCGAGAGTTTATACGCAGAACATCGATGAGATCGAGAAAAAGATTGGGCTTTCTACTGATCTGAAAAATGGCGCGGGCAATAAAAGAAGAAAGTCTGCTAAACAACAATTGGTGGATCCTGAGAAGGACTCGAAGGACTCGAAAGAATCCTGTGAACCAACACGATGTGAGGATGATCTCAGTAGTGCAGATGCGGTGCAAGCCTCGCAAAGCTCTGAGGCTTCCGGGCGAGGCAATGCGCGTTCGGTCTTAGGTCAGGACAGAGGTGTTGAATGTGTATTCCTCCACGGGTCTTTACATGCCCTGCGCTGCTTCGTGTGCGGAAAGCTCTGCGATTGGGATGAAGACGGCCGAGAATCATGTACCATGCTGGGTGAACAGCCCGAATGTCCTCATTGTGCCGGAGCAACCGCTGCACGCCAGGAAAGGGGAAAGAGAGCATTGGGTGTTGGCAAGCTTCGACCCGACATCGTTCTTTATGGGGAAGAACATCCTCAGTCCGATCTGATATCACCCATAGTCCAGCACGATCTGTCCGCCGGCCCCGACCTTTTGCTAATCCTAGGAACAAGCCTTAGGGTGCATGGGCTTAAAGTTATGGTGAAGGAGTTCGCTAAAGCTGTGCATAATAAGGGAGGCAAGGTCGTGTTCATCAACTTGACGAAGCCCTCCGAAAGCGCCTGGGGTGATATGATAGACTACTGGATCGAGTGGGATTGCGATGCATGGGTCGATGACCTGAAAAATAGAAAACCTCATCTTTGGCTATCGCCTGATGAGATTCTAGAGTTCGAAAAGCAAAAGCGCGAGGCTCTAGCTGAGAAGAAGAGGGAAAATATCTCCAAGAAGCGCGAGAGCCTAGTAGAGAAGAGACGACATACGATCGGTGTGGTCAAATCTCGACCACCGCCTAAGAATCCTTCTTCGATGAGAAACGATTACCAATGTGGCGCGTACGTGGTCTGGGAAATATTCCAGACCTTGGCCAAGATCGGCGACCGTCCATTTGACAACCTTGGTTATGATCCGCCTCACTTACCTCCGCCGGCCGCTCCACCCCCTGCCTCTAGTCGTCCTATGCCAGTTCTTCCTGGACCAGGCTCTACTGTGCCTGAACCGCGTCGAGCTGCCAAGACGAAGAAGGCGAGGAAATCCGCCCCGGCGACCGTACCTGCGTCTACGAAATCCGATACAATGTCTAAACCTCCTGTCAAGGCCAAGTTCGCGACTCACTCCAAGAGTCGGAATCAATACACAAAGGCTGCGCAGGAACTTGCACGAACTGGAAAACCTCCGACGCCGGTCAGGTTAGCCGAACTGAACCGAGTTGCGATGCCACAGGAGAAGGTTGTAACGCTTCCATATGAAGCACCTAGTTCTATTACCGCCGCTGTCAAGCTTCATCCTCGCCAACGAAAACCTAAGATTCTAGATGATATGCCAATCGGCAGGGCAGCTCCAACAGCCAAAAAGCTGCCCGCGCCTCTTCCCCAAGATACAAGAGAGAGTGTACCTGCTCAAAGTAGATTGGCTATTTCGACGACTTGCGGCACATTTTCGAAAGGTCCCATTTTACCGCCTTTCCATCCAGGATGGGAGCGTTCGCCCCCCGCGAAAATCACACCTCTCGAGCCAAATTTGAACATTTCGCCGCGCAGTCCTCTAGCCGACCTGCCGCCAGTAATGCAGCCGCAGGTCTTTACCATACCCCAAGCTACGCACCCGATGTTCTTCAGCGATCCGCTTATTAAGTTGCCATATGAAACTACTAACTATAGGAAGCCGCTTAAGGAAGCCGATACTGCTTATGAGAAGGCCCCCAGCCCATCGGATCAGCTACGATGGGAATTAGCTCAACAGGAAGCGTTAGAAGGGGCTCAGGCGCTAGAAGGCCTACGACATGCGAGATAAGACGTAATCGTGTCTTGTCGGCATCACCTTTTTGATCAATCATCACCTACAATAGAATACCCTAAATATCAAGTTTCTTTCACGCTCCGACCATTTGCGACGTGAATGAGTGAGAGGTGCTGATGGCGACCTATAGCACTGGAGACGTAATGGCGATCCGCATATCGATGATCCTCGTTATGTCTAATATACCGACCTAAGAACTTGGGACCTTCATTCCGAGACTTTTGATAACACGCACTAAACCCCTAAAAATAGGTAGGGGCTTTATAACTGCCTGTTGAAAATACATTAAATGGTAAGTTCGAGAGAACGATATGAGCACAGTTCTAGCGGCGACATTCTCGTATTTAGCAAGATTGCAGTCTTGTCAAGAGATATCGAGACTCGCCTCGTGACGGAATCATCAAATTTTCACAAAACGAGACAGGATACGATTACACTATGTTACAATTCTAACTAATAACATCTAACGCGAAGCAGGGAACGTGTAGCCCTACAAAATCCACAAAAGGAGACTAGGTAACCGATCCGATTTTCTCTTACAAGTCCACTCGCGCTTTTCATCCCTGCATCTGGGTATCCTGGTTGTCCTGGTTGTACTGGTCATGGTTGTACGGGTCGCCCTGGTCGCCCTGGCTGTTCTGGTTCAAGTATTCCGGTTCCATCATCTCCATGAGCGCATCGAAGTCGGACTCGTGCATCGGGGCATCGGGCGCGAACCACTCCGCAGGCATATCGCCGAGCGAGAACTCGTCGGCGGGAGGCGGGGCGTCCTGCATAGCCTGGTCTTCCTCGCCGGGATCGTCGGGCGTGTAGGCGGGCGTCGGGGCCTGGAGGGCCTCGAGCATGCTGGGCAGCGGGAGGGGCAGCGAGGGGGGCGAGAGCGGGGGCGGGGAGTCGGGCTGGGACTGGACCTCCCGGTAGAGCGCGTCCGTCGTGTACGGGCCGTGGACGACGCCGCTCTGCATGTCCATGAGCCGCGTGACGGCCCGCGCCATGTTGACGTCCTCCTCGTAGGCGTCGACGTCCTCCGTGACCGTCGTCGAGCTCGCGTACGGGCTCCGGAACATGGGCGCGCGGAACTCCCTGCTGTCGGGCGGCCGCGGCCGGAACGCCGTCTGGCCCGGGTCCGACGACGCGATCTGCCCCCCCGGCCCGAAGCTGCTCGCCTGCCCGCCCTCGAGCTCCCGGAACGGGCTCTCCGTCCGCGTGTTCTGGAACGGGTTGGGCGGCACGTTGCGGAACGGCGCTCGGACCGGCGGCGGCATCTCGATCGGGTTGGCCGCGCCGAAAACGACACGCTGGAACTCGAATGGGTTCTGTTGCGACGGCGGTGGCGGCGGCGGCGGCGGCGCCGACGACTGGGACTGCTGCGATGGCTGTTTCTGTTGCGACGGCTGGGACTGCTGCGGTGGCTGCGGCCGCGTGGTTGGCACGGGAGGCGGCTTCCAATTGAATGGGCCGGGAACATTGGCTGGTAGTTCCTGTCCTAGATTCTTCATCTTTTCCATCACCTTGACAACCTGGGCCACGTCGGTCTCGTCCTTGTCGAGGGGGGGCATCATTCCCGCCGACCCGGGGTAACGACGCACGATGGTTTCGCATTCGTCTACCAGGGCGCGTAGGCGCGGGTCCATCTTGACGTACACTTTCTGCATCAGGATGCGGAGCCGGTCCATACGGTTTGCCCAGTAGGACGACGGGATGCTGGCGAGCCGCTTCCGGAAATTGGGGTCGCTCGGGTTGAACTGCGACTCGTCTCCCAGCATGGAGAGGAGGTCTCCGTATAGCGCCGAGCAACGGTCGTACGATCTTGCCCATCGGGACCAATGTGGCTTCAACGCGACTAGCTCCGGTACGTTGGCGAGGCTATTGAGCGCATTGGAGATCCCGTTGGCCACCCCGCGGAAATTTTCCATGCGCTGGTAGGCCTGCCCTAGGTATCCCAGGTCCTGTCCGGCCCCTCCGCTGTGGGCTAGGCCCCGGGCTTGGGGATTCAGAGAGAAGTAATCCAATACCATACGCTGCAGGTGTTGGATGTCTCGTATCATATTATTATACGTCGCTAAAACGGCCCGCATCAGAATTCCACCTCCTTTCACCACCCTCGCCCAGGCATCTCCAACGTTGTTCATAAATTGATCAGGGGTGAACGGGCCGTCCGGCTTTCCCGGCTGGCGGCCGTCCTTGTATGCCTGAACATACAATTGGTAATATCCAGCCGGATCTTTCTTTACGTCGCGGTAGGTGTCGTTAACTCGTATGGCATTCTGCATTACAGCTGTCATCTCGGTGACGCTCTTCTGAAGGGGCGAGATTTCCTCGGAATACCAATTCAAGATTTCGTGTCCCCAGCGACCCGTGGCTATACTCGGCATTATCGGTTGCTCTGCCATCGACTTGATATAGTCTCCCGCGATGGTGTGTCCGTTCTGGCCAAACAGCGCGATGGCCAAGCGCAAAAATTTTGCTTCATTCTCGCCGTAGGCGTTGATCAGGTGTTGTTGGTCGATCCACTGCGGAGTCATGGAACACTTGAGCAAGCGGTTGGTTGGACGCAGCTTGAGGGCTTCGTGCCCGTATGCCGCGTGTGTCTGGTCCCACCACTTCTGGGAGAAGAACTGGCTGATCCAGTCGGCAGTGACAGGCGTAATGTAATCCTCCACCGGGTATGGGGCATCGAGGACCGCCGATCCCCGTGCCATCCCCAATGGAGGCGGGTCGAAACGCATAGGCCACGGAGTGGAACCCAGGATTAACGGGACGGTTTTGAGCTGTCGGGAATGGTACAGGGAGTTGTTGTTCAGAAAGTTTAAGCCAACGCCGCCAAAGACAGCCATCTCCAAGTCGAACCCGCATTCTGCACCTCCGTGGCCCATCAAGACGGGCTCCGACGTAAGAGAAGAGTCCCACAGTTCCCCAGGAAGCGAGAGAAGTAGTTGTGTGACCTCATCGCTCTGGCCAGGCCGTCGCGCCATTGAGGGCATTTTGGTGAGTATTTGTACGGCCTGGACGAGGGCATGCTAGACGAGCCATGTCAGCAGACTTGATCCTCGGACGGTCGAAATATATCTCACCCCAAATTCGTGCAACAAGGTGCTGGCGACTCCAAAGGAGGCCACCATCTTTTCGGTTTGGCTGTACTGGGGCATCAACAAGGGCCAGATTATCTCGGCTGAGAGATATATTGTCTGATAAACGTGGTCTCCTACATCGTACCAGTTGGTACACCCATACGTGCAATCTTCCCACTCAAAACACCCGTCGACAGCCTTAGGATCGTTGCTTCTAGAAGGGCTTAGATAGCCGCTATGGACGTCAAAGTGCAGGAAATTGCCCAGAATTCGATATATGTTATCCTCCCAGTTGTAGCCCAATTCCTGCAGCCTCACCAACTGTTCGTATCTTTCTCCCACTTGCCCATTCTCGGGCGCGCCGTAAGCGGGGACCCCGCGCGGGCGATCAGGATAGTCGGTTTGTCGATTGTCCATATGTTCTGGGAGCCTTCGTCGGTTTGTCATGTCTACCAGTCTCAGCAATGCAGGGTGCCTGCTGTTTATAATTTTCGACACGAGCCGCAGTGCGGGTTGCAACGCCTCCCACAGTTCGTCATTAGTTGCCTGCCGCCGTTAGTTCTCCCCCTTCTAGTCCTCCCCCGTTCGCAAATCCCCCGAGGAAATACTCACCACATTCCACTCCTTCCTCTCGCCATTGAGATTGTATAGAACTCGGGGTACATATCTAACGGCTCCTTTATGGCCAAAATCTCGCCAACGATTCCTCTGAAATAGACTGGGATATGTCAGCCAACGAATACCTCATCTCAGCCAGAACATACGGGTGAATCTCGTCCGCCAGGTCGCACTTCGCGTTGTCCGACATGGTGAGGATGTTTTCCCACACGAGCTCGTCACTTGTCAAATCACGAAATAAGAGTCGTTGCCAGTCCTGGTCGGCTAATGCGTTTGTAAGAAAACTCGAATGGGCGTTGAATATGACGGGCCCCCGCGCGTTGAGTGATTCGACAAACAAGTCGAGGGTGACCCTCTTCCCTTCAGCACCGAGATTGTTCTCCAATTCTTCCTGGAGCTGCTTGGCTGACAGAGTCCCATCCTTCATCATAAGGTCTTCCAGCACTTCCGGGGCGATATAGTCCCCTCCCGCGCCCGCCCGCCTCGCCGCATCCCTCGACGCCTCGATGGCCATCTTCCTCCCCTCGTCACTGAGCATGTTTATCTGGTTTGCGTAGTCTTGAAACGGGTCTCGGGTTTTGGACAGTGTGGGACTGAGCCGACTCCGGCCGCCCAGCTCTTCCGGATGGATGCCGAAACGCTTGGCCCACTTGGTCGGCCCTCTCGCGAGATCTGGAGCGCGCAATGCTGGACGTAGATTGCTTAATGGATCTCTTCCATATCTATACGCGGGGGGTTTGTTGTATGTCACCGTGACACTTGGATCGTAGTCAGGGTGAGTCCACTCTGGGACGTACCACACATAATCAAAAGCCCCCTGACTATCAATTCGCCTTGGGATCGTTTTACTCCTATCAATTGTATTTTGATCGATCCTGTGGCCGCCCGAGAAGCTTGCAATTCCAGTCGTGTTTCCGCCTGGACTTTGATTTAAATCTTTGGGTATTGTAACCCCGGGACGGATGTAGATGCGGTCAGGGGACTGTATAGTTATGCTCTGCTCGCACAACGCCGTGAGAAATGGTGCCCAGTCCCATCCATAGTCTACTGGTATACTGTTAGTGGTCAACAAATCCCCCAACAGCTCTATCACACTCTGTAGGACCATATCCGGCGTTGCCGCCTCGCCAAAAGGCTGGTTGAGTTCTATCCAGCCGTCATTCATGACTTCCGAGCCACTCACGAATCCTGAAGTACCCAAGGTTCCTGGGTTACCTGGGGTTCCTGGGTCACCTGGGGTTCCTGGGGTTTCCGGGTTACCCGGGGTTCCTGGATCCTGTTTTTTAGAATTAACCCTCGTCTTGGTATATGTATATAGAGGTGGGGACGCACCATGTTTAAGCACCTTCGTAGTAATATACCTATTACTGCAGTCACCGTATTTTTCCAAGGGTGTTTCGAAGCTGTGAAGACCTCCTAGTCAACCACAGACAGCCCTTAGGTAAGAAAATGAGAGGTAACATGTGCATTATGAATGCCTTTGTCGGCCTGCTGTTGCTCCCACCGCTCTCGGAAGATAGACTCGGACGCGCGCATGACAAAGACCAAACAAAGACAGTCCATCGATCTCCACACTCCATCCGGATGCGACTAACTCGGGCAATACATGCAAAAAGGCATAGAAAAGACCACATGTAATGCCAAAATTAAAAACGATGAGGAAAGGATAGAGATGCTTCGTAATCAGGTAACTACCAGCGGACACTCATGTATCACTAGACGAACTTCGCAACCGTTAGCAAATTACTGTGAATCAAGTCTATTCAGCGATCTTGCTTGCTCCTATCTATGGTATCCTCGCAGTCAAGAACTTGAAGGGCTACCCCCTGGGCCTCCAATCCAGAGGATTCATGCCTTTCCTGATTCATCTTGCTCGACCACGTCGACAGAGCGTCGCCTTGGTTGCGATAAGCCTTGGGCAACCTAGGACGCTCAAGGCACAGAAACAATGCCCACCCATGCAGCCCCAATTTTTCTGCTCATAACAAAACAAAGGGAATAGTAAAATCATGTTCGTGATTCGGAATTAATTCGTAGGGATGCATAGCGACGATGTTGGCAAGTTATTTAGTCATCCTCGTCCGAGAAGACCTCCTCTCCACGCTTTCGGCGGGCCATACGCTCTGCAATTGATGTTAGCTGCTGGATTAGACTTCAAAACATGCTCGAGAATCTTGAACTTACCCTTCTTCTTCTTTCTGGCTTCAGAGCTGGTCAACTTGGCCTTCTTCTTCGTCGTCACGATTTTATTACCCATCGCGTCGAATTTCTCCTCCTCGTCATCGTCACCCTGCTTTAGCCTCGGGCCAGCGCCTTGGCCTTGGACCCAGTTGTGTCCCGAGGGCGTCATCTTACCGTCCATGACAGCCCAGACTTCCTCAGTCAAGTCCTTGGTGAATTCAGCACTGTGAGTGATGATGATGACACCACCTTCGAACTTCTTGAGAGCCTTGGACAGAGCACCTAGCGAGTCACGATCAAGATAGTTGGTGGGTTCGTCTAGGACGATCAAGTGAGGTCGCTGCCACGAGCAAGCAGCAAGGACAACCTTGACACGCTGACCACCCGAGAGACCACGCATGCGCGAGTGAGAAACGAGTTCAGCATCGAGACCGAAGTTGGCACAGTGGGCCTCGATCTCCTTTCGGACCAGAGGACGGAATTGACCAGAAGCAAGTGCCTCTCTCATGTCGACTTCGGCGACCATCTTCTGGTGAGAACCGAGAAGCTCGGTTCGCGGGAGCCATGAATTGTCGGCTGTCATCATAGGGACCCAGCGCTCGTTCTTCATTCCGACATTCTCACCAAGGGCGAACGAGCACTCGTACTCGTAGCTGTTCTTGAACTTTCTACGGCTGTGGATGCCGATGATGCGTCGCTGTGAACCTTCAACCTTGAAGATCTTGTCCATGGCCTTCTCGTCATCCTCGGTGATGATCTTGTTGGCACGATCCATGGTCTCTCGGTCCTCACCAGTCTGGAATCGCCACTGGATGTACTCGGAGGGGGTCTTGTCGAGATGGTTATCAATGTGGGCGAAAGCGTGCTGCTTAATGTATGCAATACGAATGTTCTCGTGCTGGTAGATCTCACCACCGGTCGGGATAAGTTCACCGGTAAGGACGTTAATGAGTGTCGACTTGCCAGCACCGTTGGGACCAATGACGGCGATACGGGAACCAAGAGAGCACTGGAAACTAATGTCGGTGAGTTGGGGCTTAGGAGTACCCGCGTATTGGAAGCTCATCTTGGTAGCACGCAGAATAGCCTTGGCCTTGGTCTTGACACCCTCGAGGAAACCAGGTTCCGGGAAGCTGAATTCCATCTCGGATTCTCCCAGCTCATAGTACGACTTGGCATGCGGGTTCTTGCGAACAAACTCCTTTAGGTTACCCTTGTACTTCTTCAGCTTGAATCGCTCGTAGTGGATAATGTACTGTGTAACATTGTCGAGGAAGCCACTGTCGTGCGAGACGATGATGGAAGTGCAGGGGGAGTTGATCAGGTAGTCTTCGAGCCATTTAACATTCTTCACATCCAAGTGGTTAGTGGGCTCATCGAGCAGCAGGATATCCGGCGATTCGAAGACAGCACGGCACAAAGCCAGCTTCATCTTCCAACCACCAGACAGGGCAGTGATTTCGCCTTGAGTCATCGCCTCATTGAAGCCGAATTCCTCGAGGCGCTTCTCGACCTCCGCCCTGCTGGTATCGACACCAGCTTCGGAGAGCTTCTTCATGGTCCAATCAATAGTCGTCATTTCCGTATCGGCGGAATCCAAGTCGTGCTCTACGAAAACAGTCTTGACTTCGCTCTGCTTGGGGAAACCCTCAACTTGTTCGTTGTTGATGGCGCGCATGAGAGTGGATTTACCAGAACCGTTGGGACCGCAAAGGCCGTAGCGGCTACCACGCTTGAGTCGGAGATGGGTCTGGTTGAGTAGAATCTTAGCACCGTAGGCAAGGGAGAAGGTGCAATTGCAAAGGTCTTCGCCCTCGTCGTCCTCGGCCTCCTCTTCAGCCTCATCCGCAGCACCAGGGGATGCGCGCTTTCGGAGGCCTTCGACGACCTTCTCAGCGTCAACATCACCAACGAGGACGGTGACGAAGGGCTTCACTGCAGTAGCCCAGACGGACGATTCAGCCTCCTTCTCGTCAACAAGTTGACCACCGATGGCGGAGACGTACTCCATGACTGGAGTCAACTTCTCAGCCGTCTTGGCATGTTTGCTAGGAAGAACAGCCTTGAGGTGGCCGAGGACGGTGGCAATATCACCATCGTGACGGACCTCGGGAATCTTGCCATCCTTAACAGCACCGACACGGGTGAGGGTGTCAAGAGCCTGCTTGGTCTTCTCACGAGCCTCAGGGTCAGCCAAGTTGTCAAAGTTCTTCTGGAGAGCAGGCATCATCTTGGGCAAGAAAGGAGCGACGATGTTGGGATCGTCGACGAGCTTGCACATGTTGTCAACAATCACAGCGGCTTTTCGCTTGATGGCGGTGTCTCGCTCAGCAAGACCACGATCCAGCAGAGGAACCATCAGAGCGAGGGTAGGCTCCTGAACCTCGGTAACGAAGGTGGTAGCACCCAGCAAGTGAACCGTCTCGGGAACGTTCTCAGGCTTGGCAATACACTTAATGAGCTCAGGAATGAATCGCTCGATATCCCTGTTGACAATCAACTCGCACAGCTTCTCCATAGTCTTGTAGGCTCGCTCCTTGACTTCCTTCTTGGTATCCCACATAGATTCGGAGATGACGGGGATAAGTTCGGGAACACGGAATGCCAGTTGAGCAGGGGCGGTTCTGACAAGGATGTCAATGCAGTCGAGAGCCGTGATCTTCTCGGGCCATTTCTGGGCAGTCAGAATAGAGTTGATGATTGCAGGGAGAACGGCCTTGACACCATTAGGGTTGATGGCCTCGACGATGGCGGTTGCGGCAGCGATAGCAGCATTCTTGACACCAGTAATCTTGTCGCCGATGGCAGCCAAGACAAGAGGTAGGAGAACGACTAGGTAGGGCTCGACGTTGGGTGCGATCTCAGAATGTTGGGCAATAGCCTGGATGGCACTGGCAGCCTTTTCTCGGGCTGAGGCATCTTTCTTGTTGGCAAGCTGCTTCTTCAAAGCCTCGACAGTTCTATGAAATTATGCCACACGTTAGCGACGAAATCAAATATGCCGGACAGGGTTATTTCAGCCACAAATGAATTGATGTAGGTAATAAGAATCTCTCCGACACATGCGTTCTAGCTAACATGGAAATTAAGGTATTTCAGAGCTAACGCAGAGACCGCAGCAATAAACACCGGGAAATGATGGAAATACTCGGGCGTGTTCATCGTCTGCAAAATGCCGGTGCCAATGCGATGTGCAAGCGTGGGCACTTGTGTTGGGTGGGGGTTATTTTTGGAACGCACCAAGACACAAAATGCGCAGAATGGTAAAATGGAGGGGTGGCAAAAAACTCTTACCTGGTGGGGGCTTCTTGGTCCTCGATGCGACCGTTGATAAAGGATGCCAGGGAATTCGAAGCATCCTTAACAGCGGCGGCATCCTTGGATAGGGTAAGCTTCTGCATCAGGTCGTCCAGGACCTTGACGGACTGTGCGTTCTCTTGGGCCGTAGACATGGTGAATGGTTTTTTGTGTTGCGATTTCGTTTCTTTGTAGAGATGTGTCGGTCGAACGAAGTCGAGTTATGTATGCGCACAGTGAGGTGCTAACCCAGTCGTCTATTCGGTCGTAGAAACTCGTGGGTAGGTAGTCAGTCTAGGAAGACGGTGAGATCTAGAGAAGTGACGTTTTCGCCTGGGAGCCCGTAGAATTGCTGACGAGTGGAGATCAGAAATCTACTCTATGCTGGCCCTTTTGTCTATTTTCAGTCTAAGCCGAAAACCGCGACGAATCTCTTTTGCCAGAGGGAACGCTCTGAGTTGGAGAGACTCAGATAGATCACTCTTCACGAAAAGAGAGGAATGGAAAGAAGGAACTGATTCACAGAGGAAGAAAGAAAAAAAGGATTTGGGAGAGGTGGGAAATGTGTTGAAGGGAGGCTGTGGTCAAGGTTTTATGTTGCCCTGAGAAAAAGTGCCAAAATGGTAGAAAAAAAAGTTTTTTGGCCGCCTAAATTTTTTTTCCTGCCTGAGGAGGGGCAACAATTGAGGGAGGGGAGAGTGCGCAAGGATCACCCACCGTAATCGATTAGAAGTGGGTCTGTGGCTCCCCCCCCAGCAGCTCAGTTGTTCCCAATGGCAGTTAAAACGCCACTGAGATCCCTGTATTATCTGCGCTCAGGGCATTTCAGCGGACTTTACCAGCAACTCCATCGGGGATAGAATGGTCAATATTCAAGTTTTCATTGGCTCTAACGGTTGATCAGAATCAGCACGATTCATGCTTATCGTCTTTTTTCCCCTTCTACATATGACACTTATAGTCACGCTAATCCCCATTAAGTATTGCCTTGGACGGAAAGAGACAAAAAGGCCAGTATTTCTCATGGAAGCTTGGGCGAACGGCTAGAAGGCGGTGAAGCCCGCAGAATTTCCCTCCCCACCAAATATTTCCCCATGTTTAATGTACACGTCTTTCATGCGACAAGTCTTCGACTTGTCCATATCTGATTCACTTAATATCGCGCCCTACTTAGCAAAGACATCTAAAGTCGTACATTGCATCAGCTGAAGACTGACCATCCAGCTTGTTAAATAGATGACACCGCCCTGTGATATATAGATTACCTGGTAGCCAGAGACAAACTTGCACCGCCACTATCATCGACCCTCGAATCCTCAAAGCCCTGCTCGTAATCATCCTGCCCTCCCGTCTGGGGAAGCTGGTCCGGATCTGTTTCCGTCCCTGTTTTTCCTTGGGGGTTGTTGGCTACTTGTCTTGGTAGCTGATACACGAATAGGTAACCTAGACCATATGATTGTCTCTCAGCCTACCAGATTCAATCTTATCGATCTTGCCTAGACCCTTCGGGGCTTCGGCTCCATCACGATTGAAAACGGCATTCCCGACTTGGGCATCGGTACTTACCTACCTAAATAACATCCCTTGTTCTCAGTCCCATATGTCTCGTCGAACAAGTGGATGCAATCGCTGCAGTAACATTGACCGCGATTAATTCAGACGGATTACCTAAGGTATACATGTCTTGATCAACCAAGATAATTCCTTAAGCTTGTGTTAAGTCCGGAATCTCCTACCTAGCCGGTGCTCCGTTGAGTCCGATTGCATCCGAATGTGCCGTTACAAAATCTCGCTTTCCCCGTACTACATCAGAGTTGACAATCACTAGCTCGGGCTACACATAATAAAGGAGGGACCTTTGAGAAAAATTATGTATTATGAGGTAGGAGGTATATACAAAATGCATTTGTACCTACCTAGGTAAGTAGCGACAAATCTGAAAACCCCAACAACTGCTCGACGTATGCCTAGTGTCGCCCTCTCGTATCGACAGCAACTATCTTTCCTGGTTCACTAATAGTACCATTCACAGGCACAGCAGCGGCTCCTGACGTTGTAATATAGAGAGTGTGTCTATCTAGAGGGGTTCTGCCGAACGCGACGGACGTATCTCCGGCGACGGTTAATTCGGTAGGAGATCCGAGGACTACTATCTCGCGATCGTCCTTCTGGATGGTGATGAGCATGTTATCGAAATCTGTTGCGGCCCATAGGTTGCCCTGCCCGTCAAAGGCGAAATCGTCGACGCCCGAGGCATTCTTGATGGCTGCGACTCTCTCGACTTCAGCTCCCCGTACAGGATATCCTGACATATCTATCGGAAAGCGGTAGATGGAGTCTCGGTCTGTATTCGACCAGTACAGGTTTCCAGCCCGAATATTGATCCCATTAACGCCGAGGTCAATCGAATCTCCCAAGATAGGTTTGAGCTCAGGAATACCTTCTAGCACGACATCATATCGGCCTGTCGTCACGTCAACCCGGAAAACGATGCCAAGCACATTATCTCCCACCAGGACGGTGGTCCTACAGCTAGGAACGGTAACGATGCCATTGAGCAAACTTGCTTCGGGGATGTGAACGATCTTGTGGGCAGTAGCTTCCTGCCCTTTGTCGCTCAGCTTCAGCTCCCATAACGTCGACGTGTTCTGGTAAGGTGCCGCAAGACCAGGGTAGAGTGCCGCAGCCACGATAAATGTATCCGGGCTCGTCTCGGAAATTCCGGTTAGACCATTGGCGTCTTCGAATGTGTGTACAAGAGACATGGATGGAGAATGTGAAAACGGGCTCTCTACAGCATAGACTGAGGCAGATGGCTGGAGAAGCGTGACGAGAAGGTCGCCATTGCTGCGGACGGCAATATTTTCAATGTAAGTACCGTTCGCGGCCGTCTGGGCAATAACCTTCGAAGGCAGTGGGAAGAAAGTCTGGGGAAGACTATCTACAGGAGCAGCCTGCGATGGGACGAAAGCTCCCATGAGTCCAGCCAAGCAAGTCAGCGTCAAGGCCGCCATTTCTAGTGCTCTATTGTGTATGGATCGTGACCGAGAAAGCTGTACCGTCCGGGCTTGTAAGATAGGGCACTGACAAGTATCTAGTCACCGGGTCACACCGTAGAACGCGAGGTAGTGTGATATTTCTTATCCCGCGTCCCTATACACGGACACGACGCAGTTCGTAGTTGTTGAGTCTTCGTATATTGAGGGGCAAAATATTTACTTGTCGTTTCAAATTCGCAAGAAAATCGCATGCTCTACGCGTAGTGAGACTTATTACGAGATTGACCGCTAGATGTCCTTACAATTGGCTAAGGGCTCAGATGAAGCGCGTCACTCTTGTCGAGATACTTATCAGGTAGTCTTCGTTAGTACGGCCCATTGGTACTATCGGCGCAGCTTCTGTTGATGATATTGAGCAGACCGTGGGGTACGAAGTATTTCTTAATAGATGCCCTATTCCCTTTCTACCTATATGATTGAACTAAAGTGTTAGTTAGACCTGCTTGCGTGAAAAGCATATGGTGTCGCCCATCTTTCTGGACCGATATGAGTATTCAATGTACATAGTAAGCGTGTCTAATATTCTATATACACCGATGTAAATCCTAATAAAGATTATGTTCTATCACAAGTATCTTTATATCGTCAAGATTTCTTCGAACCACTAGTTGATTTTGGCACCCGAAAAATGACGAAATCTTGAGACCACGCGTACATCGCTGCAGCTCAAGGCAATCTGTGTCCTCGGAAGAACTCCATGATCCACGCGCTAGCATTGAACGCGGCCATCGTGATACCGCCATTGTCTTCGTTCGGTGTAGTGGACGGCCACTCGTGGGCAATATTGTCACCGTCGTACACCAGCGTAACCAAACCTCCTCCGTACCTCATCTTTACGCCGTTGTCAGACTTGGCGATACTGGTGTTGGCAGGCGTTCCACTCAAGTCGTCCCTCAACGCCCACTGCCGGGCCCAGGAGCTCACGTCGGGCAAACAAGCGTTGGTACGGAAGTCGCCGTGGTACTTGATTGTAGTGTCGGCGCCGCCGTGGAAGGCCAAGATTGGGATGTCCTTACGAGAGGCGTCGCAAGGCACGACCACGGTCTCCGGATGGCAATCGGATTCCACGTCAATCTCCTTGATATAGTAAGCACCGGAGACCGGGGCGAAGGCCGCAATCCGGCTCGACAGACCGGCATCGCATGCGAGACGGCCGACAAAGCCTCCCCCTTGTGATTTGCCCGTCGCGAAGATGCGCTTCTCGTCTACGCACAGCTCCTTGGTTACGGCGTCAAGCACCTCGTGTGTGAACTTGATATCATCTGACTTGCAATCTGGAGCTCCTTCCCAAGTCGTGTGCGTAGGCCGGCTTGGATCATCCTTCCCGAATGTTAGCGATACAGGAACGAAATCACGGCGAGTATTGCGCATTACTTACCGCAGTGCCTTGTAGATAGACCAAGATATGGTCCTTGTTGAAGAGCGGATCGGTCAGTTTGTCTAGATCAACTTGATGGTCTATATCTCTATTGGCGCCGTGGTAGCTTAGGATAAGCGGTGTCTCTTTGTCGGAATGGTAGTTTCCGGGCAGCCAGACTCGATATTCGCGACCATCTGTCATGGTAAAGTTTTTGAAATCACCAGGGGCCATAGACGGCGCCTGACCGCAACCTGTCGCTCGTTGCGACCCTAGCGACCCTGTAACCAAGCTCAGGGTGAGCAAAGCGAGCGAAAGAGAAAACATGGCGTGATAGCAGCTACGATCTAGTTGACGGCGCCAATACTGCGAAGTGCGATCAGTCCTTTACTATATACCTATTCGTGGCTCTGGATAGCAAGAATGGCGGGAACTGACATTGCTGACGCTCGCATACTGATGGCTTTTATTTGCCGTGAGGCGCATTGTCAACACGTAGCGTGCCCCCTTTCCGTTACCAGCTTGCAAGTGACGGGTGGGAAGCCGAAATGCGGGTATAGCTACCTAAAGAATAGCCAATGTTTCTATTTTGGTACTATGTATGCCGATCACCTGTACGATCCTGGTTTGTTTATCAGAATGTTCCCGGCAGTCGGGTCTCAGCCACATGGGCGCGAGACGCTCAGCATGATGAGTTCGCGCCATAACTGTAAGAATCATGGATCTTACAACTAGTAGCTATGGCTTTGAAGGCCAGACAAAGCCGATACAGTAGACCTCAACATCGGATACCGTGCAAGTAACTACCCGTTTCCGGTTTGGTTGGATTTGAAGCCTTAGCTGACTTGGACGATCTTCAACAATTAGGTAATAAAGGGTGAGCATTCTGAAGGATTTGTTATCCATAGTGACGTATTTCCCTACTCCATCACGTCAGCAGTTCTTCATTATGGTACCTAAGATATTACCACCGAGAATGAATAAGATCTTACGAAGTAAATGTCTGCGCCGTTCTCATGCCTGGAGATGCCCCACAGCCTCATCTCAATCTTGGATGCCGATATCCGTATACCTAGCAATTCTAGGTAGCATTCGCGTTTGATTATGTGATATGTCCTCCACGTGGTCAAGGTGGCTCTCATAAAAGAAGTCCCATTATAAGTGCTATACGGATGAATGGCAACCTTCGACTTGAGATGTCGAAGGACATATCTGCTGCTGCTGCTGCTGCTGCTGCTTATCTAATTTTCGTCTTCGACGGAGCTGACTCGCTTCACTTGTCACCACAAGCTTAAGAGGTAGTTTTCAAAAACTACCCCATACAAATATCTGCAACTCTAGCCTTCGCCTCACAATTCAAAGCATCACATACCTTCAGGCTACTACTTACCTTAGAAAAGGTACTAAGATACCTACTAGGAGGTGGTCTACACGAATTGGAATAGGCACAAACTAATCATCGAGTGCCAACACCGCGAACTAGCAAGTATATAGATGAATGTTTTGCTCTTTTTATCTATAGCGGCTATTGCTCAATTATATTTCGTTTGGAGAACAAGTATAAACCTAGGTACTGTAGTATATTAGCAGAGATCTCGCAAGGAACCCCTTGCACAAGACCACAACGCCGGCCCTAGTTCACAGAACACCATCTTCAAGCGATATGCAACGTTCCGCTCGGCTAACAGACACACCTAACGCCACATGACCTCGAGGTCGGGTATTTTTTCATTTGCATAATGTAGTTAAGACGTTCACACAGTCTTGATCACGTTTCTTTCTCGTGTCGTCTGCAGACCCGTGGTCGCCAGCTTCTCGATACCAACTCTCGAGAAGCGTCAAGGTTTCGTAGTAGTTCTTTCCCGGCGACCAGGCTCGTCCCTGAAGATCTGTTGCTAATTGCAGGTACTCTCTTGCCAGCTTGTGGTCGATACTTGTCGTCGGATCGTCGCCGGCAGATCGTGTCTTGTTATGTCGGGCCGTAGCGTATAAGCAGACAAACTCGAGATAGTCGGAAGGCTTTGGAGATAATCGATTCTGCTCCAACACTTTCAGGGAGACCTTAGAGATTCGGTCGTCGCGCCAGCTGGTCTGGTTGCCGAAAATGAGCAGCAAGTCTGCTCGTAGGTTCGAAGGATCCTCGAACTCGTCCAGGCTTGGTATGGTGGCTGTTGGTATCGAGTCAACTTCCCAGTGGTTGAGGCACAGATAATATCGGTGGTATGATTCGCCTACGGGCACGAGATCCCAAGGCTTGAGCATGGTATAGTCGAATGATTTGCCGTCAAACGAACTGTTGAATCTGGCCGAAGCCCATTGCAAGGCCCAGTCTAAAATGTCAGTGTTGTGCCCCAACGCATGTTGCTGTGAGAAGTTGGCAAAAGACGTCAAGACTCGATGCAACGGCTGGTTCACTCCATCAATCGCGGCGGCATACCGCGAGAGATAGCTCCAAAGCTCCTTTATGATTTCTGCGTTGGGATACCGGCGGATCGCCATCATCATTTCGAAGAACGAAAGAAATGCGGATGTGTCGAGGATATGGTGCAAAAGAGCAAAAGCGCCGCGACAGAAGTTCCCACCCTCCTGATTGCGACCAGTCGAGAAGAGCCAGCACCCGTGAGTTAGCAACTGAACGGAATGGAGAGCCTTGCTCTGATGATGCGAGTCTAGCCTTTTGAGGTAGCCAGTCTCTATTGGACGGGGCTTTACGAACTTCTGCGACGTCCACTGGAAGAACCTCTCCTTGAGGCGAAGGTCGTCAGGAGGATCTATGATTTTGGGTACTGAAGGCGGGGTCCGACATCTCACAGTCGGTGGTAGGTCGCCAGAGTCGGCTACTTCGACGAGATCGAAAGCGCTGATCCCTCTTCTCCTCATGTACGCTTCCACGTCGATAGGCTTGCCATTTCTGCGAAACGTGCTCTCCTTGCCGATGGCCAGTCGGTGACGCTGTAAGTAGAGGAGATTTGCTACGTCAGCCTGGCGGTTATTCTTGAAGAATTTCCATTGCGTGAGTTTCGTCTTGTACATCTTTTGGCTTGAAAACGATGGCTTAGTTAACGGGCAGAGAAAAACCAAAGGGAACGCGCAAAGCTTACGAGGCACGAAAACCCCACTGGTTTTCCATTATCTCCATCACATCCTTGAGACGTTTGTTCTCATCCAGATAGAGGCGGGCGATCGCCGCCTTATGCGCTTCCCAGACATCCGGGCTATGTGTTCTCTTGCGATGGCTGCGCTTCGAGTCTGTGGGAGTGTGCACCGAGCCATCAGGCGAGTCAAGCTCTTCAACAAGTCCGGGAGTTTGCACCAGGTGCTCGGTGGTCCATACGAGGGCCGAGCTATCATGAGTCCCAAAAGGCGCCGGGGACGTTTCTTGACTACAGGCGGGAGAACTGAATACCGAGTCTACAGATTCGGGCGACAGCTGAGGTTTCCGAATCAGATGGACGAGATCGCTGCCCATCGCGTCCGTGTTCCCAACTCGCGCCTCGTGTAGGCCCATATGGGGGTTTCCGGACAGCGTCCCAACCTTCACCGAATGCCGATATACGCGCGGTCGGGAAGCAAGGAGCCCATGATCCCGAAGTCAGGGAGCCGGGCTCACAGCAAAGTATCGCGCCTAGACTTTGGAGTTGCACCGCAGCGGAAACTGAATGGTGGCGTTGGTGGCAGGGTGGTGGACGAGCGCTGGACGGTCGAATAAATGTGGTATGTAAGTCTGGGAAAAAGAGGAGTGGAGTGGTTTTGATTGATGAGAACCCGCGTAGGGTGGGGAGTAGAGGGCTTTTGCAGGCGGGTTGGCGCGCTTAATTTCGTCTTGCTAAGCCTCTGGAGTCCAGGCCAGGGTTCGAGCTGTCAGGCAGGGATGTTAGGGGCTCAGGGGTCCAGGGGGGGGTCAGCTACGCAGCTAAGAAACGAAAACTGGGGAGTGTTGAGAACCGTATCATCCCATCAGGGTCACTGGCAAGCTGGTATCCCTATTCATTACTTCGTAGTTGTATCTAGATTATACTTGACGATCTGGGTGAGATATTCCTGGACATTAAATCTCAAAGGATTACAAGTTCATTGTATTAGCTTTGATCTCATCAATAGCATGAGATTCACACTTGGCATTGTCTCTTTGTGGTTTAGGGTAAGTGATGTCAATAATGCAACGTATCTCACGAGTCCAGAACAGAGTCAGCCACGGACACCACGAGCCAATCACGATGCCTCATAGACTATAATCTCCGACTTCCCCATTAAATCCGACACTTACTTCGGCTCCTCTCTTGCCATTTTCTGGTGTAGAAATCCCTTGCACCTGCATGTGCATAGGTAGTTTATACTCCTTATGTAAAAGGATTCTCGCGGACCATCGGCGGTACTGTAGGCCGTTATCCAAAGCTGAACCAAGTATAAGTCCCAATTTGAATCTAATGCGGCCATTTTCGATTCTCACCATTTCTTCCCTTCCAACTCTAGACAAAATGACGCACACGGATGAGGAAATACTAAAGAGGAATCGGTCCTAGATGGACTCTTCATACTGATGGTGAGAACTGATAGTTACCTACCTTGTGTTCTTAGCTGCCTCAATCCTTGGCAAGCCAGGGGAAGGCTAGCTTGAACGATGTCGTCTACCTACATAGGTAAGGTAGGTAGATAGGTATTCCCCTACAGAGAAGGTAACAGTCCGTATTCTACCCGTTTTAGAGACGTTCGGATTACCCTAATCTTCCTGCCGATATCTAATAGTATAAGAGCTGGAAAATCTTTGTAGATTTAGCTCCCATGTTCGTCCAAAAGGCACGCTAAGAGATCCGAGATCGAACGCCTAGCCGTAAAAGGATCGTCACTACGACTGATAAAGAAGATATTTCCCCTTTCAACATTGCATAATCAATGAATGAAGCGATGTTTCGACTGGTAGACTAAATGTCCGAGAAGTTACATGTGACCTCGAAAGGAGGCCGGAGCGAATGTTAGACCGACCCGCAGGGGAAGTCAGTCCACTATGTAATGTGCCTATTCCCGGAGTACATTAGCCTTTTCCAACTACTATTTAGAAAGCAGCTTTCAGTAGTGCCGAATTCTTCGAAATACCAGGCCACCGAAGACGTACGACACACTATCCGCAAGCTACAGTATCATACTTCCAGGCACACTTAATGATAACAATGATAACATAAGGACTGCAGCAAGTTAAATGACCCCACTAGCTACCTAGACTAATCGTCTTGGGTTTAGCTGCAGTTGTCATCTCGTCTTCGCCACCCAAAGAGCTAAGGTGGTGAGTGTATTCGCCCTTCCCCGTGGGGCTCCGTACTAGCCATCAGGTAGCTTAACATTACTTCTACCACAACTTATGTCATGTCTCAAAAAGGTGTCCCTCGGAAACGTACAACATCATATAAAGAGACTCTTACAATGCCACAGTCCGAAATTTTCATTTTCAAGGTGCAGGCGGTTGCTGAGCAGGCTAGATGGGGAACTGATGCCAATCAAGAGAATCGGATGCTGAAGGGCTTCCGAGGTGTTAGCAAGAGGTTGCGAGATGGCCACACCACTCACGCCGGAATTACTGAAAACGACCGGTTTTCGACGAGAAGTTACCGTTACGTTGTAGTGACCCTGACTGATCAGCTGACTTATATCTGGTCCACTCTTTCCCCTATTAAACAAGTCATTCTTCACCATATTGGCGATGAGACTTATCTAGGTAGGTAAGCAGTCGCCACAAACGTGGTTTATCCCGAGACAATATTTTCAAAGTAGGCTAAGCGGTAGCCGTATACCTGTTGTATACCTACCTAGGTAGGTAGTACGTACCTCTAATGTAGATAGAGGCAAGCCAGCATTCGCATTTACTTCTAACAGATCGTTTACGACCCTGATAGCTAAACTCATAGTTTAAAGCGCCCTGAGCATGTGTTTCACGTATCCCAAACAGGGGTAGGCCATTTGATAGGGTCGGTACTTATATCATTTGAAGACTAATATTCGACAAGCTCTCATATCAATCTACCTCAAATCGTGCGGGCCACTCTTGTGCTTGAATAGACGCTCTCAAGCCGCTCGAAGCTTGGCTGCCCTCTCTTTCGTCCAAGCTGCCATCACCTTCTCATCATAAATTCCCAACACGCTAGGGTGCTTAGATACCGCTTCTCCCCATCGATAGAAATTGGGAGCCTTCGCGGACAGGTCACTGAGGATAATCTCCGGCAAGACACCGTACTTCGGCAGCGTGAAAAGACGCACGATGAAGGATCCCGTCAGAACCTAGAACATATTAGTTTAGGACAGCATACACCCAAAACGAGATGGAGTCTCGAAAGGAGTAATTACTTCTGCCTGCGTGAGTTTGTCACTGCCGTTGAAAAAGGGTGCCGCGTTTCCCAGCAGGGGCTCGACCTCCTTCACGATCGCCTCGACGTATGCACTGACCGAGCTCTCTACCTCCGAATCTGTCTTACCCCATTGCGCCTTGAAGAAGTGGGAATTGGCCTTGGAGATGAAGGTGTCGACGAAGAAGGCGATCTTAGCGCGGAGCAGTGCACCACCAGGAGTGTTGGATGCCGGCAGAAGATGAGACGGGAATGCATCGGCCAGGAAGTTAGAGACGATGGCCGACTCGGTGAGGATCTCCCCGTTGAACTCTATGGACGGGACGAGACCCCGGGGGTTGATTTTAAGGTACTCAGGGGTACGAGGAACCGACAGATCAATTATCTCCTCTTCATAGGGGAGCTGGAGTTCGGCGAGAGAGATGTGTGCTCGGTGAGCCCCTTGCGACGGTCAGCATCTTGATCTAATAGAAGATGGTCCCATTATGCGTACATGGGCAACCATGGTTTGTATAGAGCTTGATCTTTGCCGCCATTGCACCACGAGACGGTATCCTTAAGAGTCCAAGCACAAGTAAATGAGATAGTGCGATAAAGTAGAAGGAATTGGAGATATTCTGTCCACGCTTTATATACCTAACCTATACGCTGCTGCTATGAAAGACACGCTGATTACCAATTCGCGGGGTTAGGTGTGCGGAGGCCGAAGATGATTGACCAAGGATAAGCACGCAAGTTGATTGCGCAATCTGGCACCGAATGCATCTCCCAGGTAGGTAATGTGGCGTCCACATCATCAATACCAGGTACCTAAGTTATCTATCTTAACCAGGTACGATTGATAAGCAAATGGAGACATCGAATCCTCCAAGTCGCAGATCCTAGCGTGAGCATACACCTCTCCCCGATATTTCGATCATCTAGATGCTTCAACATTTTTGAGGCTATCCAGACCCATACATAATGCTGTCTTCTCGACATTGTGGGCGGTTAACTGACTCCACAACTTGTCATATGTAAGTGCTGTGAGTAAGGCAGCGCAGTGATTGTGAGATGACGTAAACTTGAACTCGTCGTGTCTATATCCGGTACATTTGTATCACGACCCCTAATGAGGTCAAGGACCTCCGTCGTTCGATTCAAATACGCAATCTACGCCTCTCCACGATTGAAACACATGATACTTCAACTCTACTTCGACTCTACTACTGGAAGACGTTAAATCGACCATATCAGAATAAAGAATCAGCGCACCGGCATTTCTATTTCAAGATGCCTCGAGACGGAAGCGGCAGAGCCGATAACGCCCAGGGTATCTCCTGAGACTGATCATAACATCATCCACGGTGCAGGAAACGAGCCGGTGGGTCTTCGTAGCTCCATGGTTCTCCGAATTTCTGTTGACGGCTTCTGCGAGAAGGATTCTCATGTAGCACGGGCAGACAGGACTGCAGAACTTCCCGAGCACGAGCATGGCGCAGGCCTGCCCGACGCGAATGCTAGCGGTAGCCAAAGCCAAGGTCTGGCACAGGGCCCAAACCGTGGGCAAGGGGGTCGCGGAAGCATGAACTGAAGTGGGATTGGTCCTGGTTACGACTGTGTTTCGCTAGTACTACATCAAAAGTGTATTCTTGCTAGCACCATCAGGTAGCCTCGATCGCAATATCAGTCCAGGGTGTTGCCGTCGGTCTACACCATTGTTCCAATCGGGTTGGTAAGGCAGCTGGTTAATAGTAAAGTAGATGTAGCCATCCCAACCCACATTGGCACTATCCGGCCAGATTATACGGGGGTCTCTAACGTACGGTTCTGTAAGCCGTGTCGTATAGCTAGGAAACATTAGCGCTCTCTGCAGCCCCGAGTCTGGAGGGAGATGGCCACATACTTGTATATGTATATGGCATTATGCTCCGGCATTAACATGTATACGTTGCCGAGACTGTCACCGGAAAATCCATTAGCATTCCCGCCCCTTTGGCCCAGGTTCTTAACGTTGTCGGAGGCGCGTTTGTTTGCCAGTGAATCGTTGTTCGGGTTAGATCGTAAGTACCGGGTCTCAATTGAGTAAAGGTAATCCGTAGTCAACGCTGAATAGTACATGACCTACGAGACATTAGCTCCCTGCTCAAATACTTCGAGTCCGTCTACGCTACCTCCCCAAATTGATCCAGCTCGGCCCCATCGAGGCCTTCGGGTTGGAATCCTAACGGATGCCCTGGTTGCCGTAAGTAGAATGGCACTCCGTAGTAACTAGGCACGTCTTCGGAGATAGCCTGGGTGCTGGGATGTTGGTTCAGCTGTCTCCAGCTCTCTCCCGTCGCCAGGTCGATCATGATAAATCCCGTTCTGCCCTCGTTGCTGCTATCGACGATGTACGCGATACCACCGCCAGATTCAGTAGCATTCGACCTCAAGTCAAACCGCAGGTCGTTCATATAAGAATCCGGGTAGTGAACAGTCGCAGGTAAGGTGTATGTTTTACTAACGCTGTTCGTTGTCAGGTTAATGGCTACTAGCTTGGGGCCGCCAGGTGCCGCATATGGTGTGCTAGTCGTTCCCGACTCATTGATCGTTGGGCGTCCGGTATCGAGCACCCACAGCGTGTCATCGGGTGTTACGTAGAGCGCCTGCACGCTGATAAAGTGGCTCTCATCATTACTGCCGAACGTGATGCCGTTATTGACACTGGAAAGCCCCTGTGGTGGCGTGTTCCAGGCCTGGTCAGGATACGCCGCCTCAGCTGTTTCACTAATCACCTCACCTAACGTGTATGCATACGTCCCTCGCGTATAGCAAGTAAAAATCCGCCCAGTCTTGGAGACTAGCTTCTAATGTCAGCGTGTCTGCTCCTAAGGTAGGCTGTTGCTTGGTCCGGGGTGCATTGACCGAATCACAGACGAAGTACTCACCCGCAAGCCCAATGGGCCATTGATCGTAAAAGTAATGAACTTCGTCAACAGGCGGGCCATAAGTTCCTGTATCAATACGAACATTTCGGGTTCCCGAGGTTGCGAATGTGCTATTGAGAGCGACCGGGAAGATGGCCTGCGTCAATGCTGGGCCAAGAAGATAAGTTGCAACGAAGAAGCTGGATTTCATGGTTTATTTGTGATCGTGTTTAGTCGGGATTTTTATCGACTTGAACAATTGTGATTGTGAGTGTTTGATCTTAGCATAATTAGATATTCAAGGACCTTAAAAATACTATTCAGAGTCCGGATCACTTCGGCATAATATAAAGCGAGGAGCGAATGGAATGCCATTTGATCACATGGCGATGCTACACCCGCCGACATCTCCAGGGTATATGATGCCTCGACCCGTTGTATTTGACGTAATGCGGGGAGACTTATACACAGGCAGTAGGGAAGACTGCATACAATATATGCAAGGTACCTATACACAGCATAAAGGGATATCTGAGCATAATAATGCGTCGTCAGAAAAGGGACGGACAGTCAAAACATCCATAGCCTTTCACGACGCTCATCTCCTCGACATCATGAGGTTTGGTCTTGAATGTCCAACCGCCTCGACAACTTCTTATAATCTCGGCTTTCCCTTCACACAGTTCATCTCGGCGCCAGAGACAAGTCCCCAATATACCCAACTCTGAGATAACTGGCCCTTGGAAAATCATCATGGGAGACACTAATGCCCCGTGCGTTTTGGGAGGATGGATCATTTCCATCAGGATGTATTTACTCTTTTCTTTTGGTGGGATAGTTTCGAGAAAGTTTGGGATATCCTGTCCGAAAATATTATGGCCGCCTCCTTCGAGCGAGGGCTTCAGGACGTGGTTCTCAGCAGTCTCTTGATCGGAGGCTATCTGCAGAGCTTTCTTGCCATTTTCAGATCCATCGATAGGGTATAGGGGCATAAACGTCTGACACAGTATAGTAGCACTTTCAGGGCTTAGAAATCGCTCCAGTATTTCGGGTCTTGTGAGTTCCTGCTGCACCTTTTTGAGGCCGGCGATGTGGCATAATATCGTGGGACACTTGATTGCGCGCGATCTTTCAAGCATAAGCCGAGCCTCAACCCCCTGCTCATCATATTCTTGGGGGTCATAACCAGCCCGTTGGTATACGACCGAAATTTCGAAAGGCTGAGTCCTCGAGGGCGGTTGGAAGAGTAGTTCACGATTCGGACCTAAACTGCAATTTTGCATCACCTCATCGCTGAACTCAACCCGATATAGTATAATAGGAGGATAGCACTCGGATAGCGCATACTCTATAGGTCGTTCGTCGCAAATATTGACATTATTTGGTTGAACTGTCATAAGAATGGCTGTCTGCCGTGCTCGGTCTGTTGGTACATACATCTCATGTGCTTTTGCAAGCAGCTCGGTGATGGACCGAAGCGCGTTGTTCGTTGGGAGATTTGTCGCTCCATGAATGCCCTTCTGGGCGAGGTAGCGATGCATGTTGGCTACTGTCGTGGCGTGTGTACCCCCAGCACACGAATAGGTATTAAACTCGACTTGTTTTAGTTCTGAATCTACCAGGCCTTTGCGTAAATCGTCATCCGAAGTGAATTCTCTGCCTGGAGTGTTCGATTCGTCGCAATGAAGCATGTAGTCGCTCCTAAAGATTCCACACCTGAGCTCTTGGATCTCCCCTTCATCCCTCACACGCTCCCATATTGACCACAACTTGGCAACGAACTCATCCACACGTGCCAGAGGTTGGACGATAGTTTTGAGCCAAACATCGTCTTCGGCGACACCGATATAGAGCTCATTGAACAACCTCTGCATGTATTGAGCTTGCTCAAACTGCGGCTGAGGAAATATCGTTGGAACAATGCTGATACCGATTGGGCGGGCCAGCGCTACCGGCGATTCAAAATCCACTAGGTTGCGCGGGATCTTGAGAAGCGACCCGTGAGAGATCTGGTAGTCTTCCAGCTCAGATAAGATCCTTTCCGCATGATCTTCGTCGATGCTGACTGCTTGCATGTTTGCTTGCATGAAAACGAATAAAAATGAATAACCCAAATAGACAAGAGATAATGAAAATGGGGACGAAGATAAAGAGATAGAGAGGATGAACTTATAAATATAAATAAAAACCCCACTTCTAATGCAGTGTAAGATCATCCGTGGCTGATGACGAGCTTGCGCATATGCTTGGTTGCCTCATGAATCTATTTGTTACAAAATACAAGGACTTGGCGTCTTACGAGGATAGTGTAACTGTCTCAGAGAAAAAGGAGGGAAAACACCCAAACACCCAAACACCCAAGATACGCAGCCACAGATTCATCCTTCAGGGGTGAATATGAGACCGTAGGAAATATATAATTTTTTTCTAAAATACACATTTCAGTACTTTCTCTAAGGTAGAACCAGCCACCTTAGACTTTAGAGTATAAAGGTGAAGACAGCCGGTGTAAGACATGTGGAAGATGACACGAGGATTAGAAAATTTGCCAATACGCTTTGACAAAACTAAAACCAATTAACTCTACGAGTGAACTACAATCCATAGGTTGTTGTCTAGTCGAAACTATCCAGTTTAGGTCCCTTCGAATGGTCGTGCGCTCGATAGTCTTAGGAAACCCAGACTGTTGGTAGGGTTTGTCTTTCATTCCTTCTGTCCTTCTGTCCTTCTGTGACCTTTTCTTAGTACAATTCCGTACTCTGCTTCCCAACGTGAGGCTTTTCTCTGTGAAATTGCCCAAACACCAGTATCTCAATCTCAACCAAGGATTCGTGTGGATCCTTTGTTCACTTCATCGTCGTATAGATGCCTAAGCCATACGTATTCCAATCGCCAAGGGATGGCGCTCAGGTGTTAGATGAAGTCGGGTCGCCGCGGATAACCACGTTTGGCGTACGGAGATTTTTGCGTCGCTTATGGTCGAAATTGAATATTCCATTCGTATCCAAACTAAAGTCCCGATGGCCATACCCGAAGAGAAAGGAAACGACAGGAGCGATGGCGACGCAACAGAACTTCGCTGCGACAAGCATTACATCGCTTAAGCCCACATATCATAACGGCACAACAAACGAAAATCAGCCGTCCGTCCGTGGGCAACCCAGAAATTCGATCCAATATGGGGAGAATTCTGCTGTCGCTCTCCGTCACAAGAGCTGGAGGATAGAAGAATTGGATAATTCGAGAGACCACTCAGACCCAGTTGCCGACTCTTCGAACTCCACTGATTATAAACGGCGTGGTGTGCGGCTGGACATCAGCATACCAGAATTGCCCTTGTTTAGTGAAGCAGACGCGAAGAATGCTGCCTCTTCTACTATTATTCCAGAGACGCCTAGCTCAGTCGAACAGACCAACTTGGTGGACGAAAGAGAAATGACTTTGCGCATGCTAGAGTCTGGGCCTAGGCCGTCAACGCATCGAAGCTCCTCCCCAGCTACAATACGACGACACAGGAGGTCTTATCAACTAGCCACCGACCCGAGAATCGACCCGCAACAATACTCAGATTTTCTGGATTTCCTCCAGCACGAGGTTTCCATGGATATATCTCTTCGCGTACGCATATGGAAAAGTCTGATAGAAGACTCGGAAAATAAGGAAGGATCGGCGATTCAGCTCGAGTCTCGTCACGATACAAGCAGTCATGGCCATCCATCAACTCAGTACAGTTCCCCCCTGTCGCCTATATCACCTGGCCCCAGCAATCATCGCCCAGACCCAGGTGGTAAGCGCCGGGTTAGCAGTTGGATATGGAAGCAGAACGACAGGAAAGTTCGATTTGAAGACGGCCAACTCCCATTACTTGAGCGCAAGTTACGAAAACGGCAGAGCTGTCCCGACGGTTACGATAGTATAGACTCAGCACTACATATGGACCGCTTCGGGGAGGGCTCCTCACGACGGAGCAAGAGGCATAGCCACTGCGACAGTTTTGTGCCTCGGGAAACGTTCGCTGAGAAGAGACGACGACTATCTGCTTCCAGCCTAGCGCATTCCTTTACCCAGTATATCAAGCCGGAAGTGCCCTCAACTACCAACAGGGAGCCGCGCGACACACTAGGATCACCAGACCTGTATGAGATGGCAAGTCAGATGACTGCCATTCCTGAATCTAGGATGGAGTGATATCTCGAGTTTCAGAAGATAAGAGATGTTTATAACACATCTAACCAGCCTACAATTTCAACGCATAGAAGCAGGGTATTAGGAGGTAGTTCATGATTTAATATTGCACCGGGTGTTTGAAGAACATATTGGGAATTTGGATCACTCGTTAAAGGGGACACGGAGGGAATTTTCATGATTTGTTAGACTACCAGGCTAGATATTGTACATTGGAATTGTTTGGCAGTCAAGAGAAAAGGAAAAGATATCTAATAGATTTGTTATAAACAATACGGGCGATAACTTCACACATGTCCTAGAAGCCCCAATGTTGCCCTCAGATTGCTCAGCGTCTTCCACGGGTTTGCCGGCAACCACTCAACCACTCAACCACTCAACCACTCAGCCATTCAACCATTCAACCAAAACAATCCAAAGTTAAAATCTAAATCTTTGCTAAATTATCGCGTGCCTTAGCTTTCTTTCAAGTTTCACAGAAGGTTTCTTACATCGCCTACGAATACACCGTCAGCCACCCTTCAAAAGCCGTCTCCTTACAAGGCTATCGCAACTGTTTCCCTGGTCGCAATTAAATACTATTACGGCAACGAGCAGAACGACCTCAAATTCGCCGGGTCTCCACATCCCCGAAGCTAACGCGCAACGCCGTGTTGGCCAGCGGATGCATTCATCGTGCAGCTCGGCAGGACGGTGATTGGGTCTGGCTAGCCTTCTACGTAGTACGAATGCTAAGCCACTCGCGATCGTGCAGCAAGTTTGTGCTTCGTGAACCTACGCTACTCCTCACTCGACCAGCCAGGCAGATACTGCAGGGTAAGGTTACTGGATACACCTACGCTCCGGCTTGTTTCAAGATTAACTGACGAATATTGCCCCGTGTCTCCGTCCAGATTACTTGGCGCTTCTTCGACCTTGCTACTTTCCACCAGCGACTTGGCACTTCTTATTTCGCACCAGACGCCGTCAGATACACGCGGTTACGGTCCCACGCCATGGCGAATAGCAAAGCGATCCCCCAGGAGCGGCGTGCGGTGCTGCAGAAACTCTACAACGATTTGGTCATGTGGCTCAACTTTAACGACGAGACGAAGCACTTCGTGCAGCAGATCTTGGACGGCGAGTTCGTCGAGCCCTTCTTTAGGGAGTACCGGCGAGACTACCTCGAAGTGGAAGACGACATCGAGGAAGTCGACTGTGCCCAGCTGGAGGACTGGTGCCAGTCAAACAACGCGTTCGCGCTGCCCGAGTACACCAGCCCCGTGGCGCCAGACAAGCGCGAATGGACCGTGCTCCACCACGCGGCCCGCTTCCTCGTCCGCGTCCTCCGCTTCAGCTGGGAGAACAACGGCGAGTGGACGCACGGCAGATACGATCCCACGGATGGCGAGAGCGGGATGGAGTTTATCCAGGTTTGCTTGATTCTGATGTATCTGCAGGCGGAGTGGGAAGCGGCCAACTTGGAAGAGTGGGATGAGGCCGACTTGAACGAGAGAATCGCGAAGATGGGGATATGATGCCGGGTGTGGCGCATTACCGGTCCACGCGACCTGGTCACGGATCAGCTTGGTTGTTTTGCGTTTGCTTTTTGCCTAAAAACTACCTACCTAAGGTAGCTAGACCTCCTGTGTACCTATCAAGCTAATACGAAGATGAACGCTGGTTAGTGATATAAGTATCTTTCGCGAGTCGGGGAGTCAAGGATGACATGTGATACGGTACCTACCACTCCCAACTATGGACCGGGTATGTCGAATGAATACCCATTGTATTAAGTTGATGCTCAAGTTGGATTGTAGCCCCTGGCATTGCATCGCGGCGTTATCTTAGGTAATCACTAGCGCTCGGGTCGGCGAATCTAATGAAAAAGGAGGCGTTCTAGCGTTATATCAGAATGACGTGTCTTCGAACCGACGAGCTCTATCCCCGAGCTCCGAACTGTTTCACTCGAAGTCTATCGCACTGTCATCGAGATGTCATCTCAAGGAATGCTATTCTAAGACATGAGGGGTATCAACAAAGGATTCAGCAATGCACTTGCTCCGGTGAGAGGTACGTATTTTATCGATTTTGCTCACCTGGACGACAAGAGGGCAAAGCTGTGATAGAAAATTGAAAGTAAATGACATTAGTATTGTTTTACAACGATGTAAGGTTTCGGATATGAGTAGTTGAGACGGCGGACCTCCAGATGGACACATGCGCGTCATCATCCGATGCGCCAGCGCCGACATAGAGGGAAAAGCTCAAATGTTTTAACCCGGAACGTAATTAAGCAAGTGAAAAACAGAACGTTCGAATTTTGTTTGTATTTGTAATAAATTAAAATAGCTGCCTCCAGTGGCTGACTCAGGGGTTGACGGCTTCGCCTTCAGCTCGTACCCGATCTGATGTCACTTTTCCCGTAGCGGAGCGATAACCCTGCCATTGATTCAGTGTACGTACGTCGGACTGAAATAATTCGTCTACGCCTGTGTCGAGTTTATGCTACAATCAAAATCGGCTAAGAATGTTGACTTGTGTTCACAATTTGCAGAGTATATGAACTGAAGTAAGAAGAGTGCTAATATATTTCGTTCTATGGGTATCATATTACATCCGTCTAAATGCAGCATCCCTTGACCAAACCATAAATGATTGATAGATATGTCCAAAATATCCGATCACACAAGAGTTGAAGATGTCTCATTAGGTCTCTTCTCCTTTACCGCGCCATGCTCCGCGAGACTTCCATCTGACGACCCGAGGCGGCCTTCTGTGTAATGTCCAGGCTCCTTGCTTCCATTCGGAATATGGAATCGCTTGTCTATCCTAACCGGGGTCAAGATACATAAAATGATAATCTCAATAGTGAAGTTGAAGACATAGAATGGGGCCTTGCCGTGATACCACGCAGGGTCGTTGGAGGGTCGCGGAGGCATCCAGGCCGTTCCTGACCTGAAACCGGAATTCAGGATGCAAAGGCAGGAAACCACGAAGACGATCAAGGCCTTCGACTTCATGCTTCCCTGTCCGAACGACTCTTCGGCGGGAGATCGGGGCAAGAGGTAGGCGGCTGCTAGTACGAAAAGAGGTAGAGTAGTGATGACGAGGAGGTACGTGCCGGCAGCCAGTTGGACATCTCGGCAAGCCTGTAGGGTATACGCGTTTAAGCTGTAGACAGATAACGTCACAGCTGTAATGACCATAATAAGAGCTCCCGCGACCCCAACGTAGAGAGCCCTGTATATGACGCGCAAGGCCGTGCTCCACCCGAGATGGGGCTGTTTTGCTCGTAGAATTCGCTGAGCAAAGATGAGGTTGAGGATGTAAACGACGAGGATGCCGGCGTTCACGAAGATATTGGCGGCAATGGAGAGGCGAATATTGGTCTGGTGGGTAGCCCAGGCTATTCTCAACACGAGAGTGGTGATGCGAGCCATACAGAAACCGAACAAGGCGGCGCTCGGTATGAACTTGTGCCCCCTCCGATTATTCACCTGGAATATCGTCATGTTGGTGGCCGCGAAGGCCACAAAGAGGGCGAGAAAGACGGCGGAGAGAGGCACATCGGGTATGATGGTAGGAAGGCCACCTACGCCGGCGGTCCTGGGCGCGTACGGTGGCCCTGCTTGGTGTTGTTGTGACATGACCCCTATTCTGCCCCTATTATGTATTATGTAAGTTGCCCTATCGACTTTCGGGATGGGTCGTTGAGGGAGGTGCCGGATCCGGTATGTAACGCAAGTGTCACGCAAAAAGTTGAGATGCGCAGATAGATTAAGGTAAGAGATATGTACGAAGGGTCTGTCAGACGCAGGGACCGGTATGGACCGTGGGAATATCGAAAGTAAAAAATGTTTGCTTGGTCTGAGACGGAAGAATGTGAGGGTCTTGTGTCAAAGCTTGGCGAGTGCCACGAAGCTTGTATTTAAACTCCAATACCCTCCATGGCATGACTAGACATGATCGCTCTTCTCGCTCTCCGAGAGTCGAGATCTTGGGAGCTGGGCCGCACAGCGCCTATGGCGCAGGGGGGCATAGCGTATATGACTCTAGATCATGTCATGGCGGTCATAGCATTCCAGGTAAATCCATTTCAGCTGGCCTACTTTGTCATTGGGGTAACCCCCCTCGGTCCTTCACTACGCACCGGAACCGGTAGAGTGGTTCTGGCCAGGACCGGGAGGTCGGCGTTAAGATGTCCTAAGAAGATGTTAACCCGGTTAACCCGTAGAATTCGCCAATAGCAATGATATCACTGTGCCACTCTGCGCCACATTACTGTATCGACAAAAGACCACGGCACCTCGAAGCACCGAGCACCGACTGCCAGTATCCTTTTTGGGAGAATTGTCGGTTTCGCGTTACACGATAAGGCCCGACACGTGCAAATACATTGTGACATCGGCAAGAATAAGGTTGCCTTACCAGTCCTTCGGGCCCCGCCGCTTGTGTCATTTTTGTCATTTTTGTCAGCCGCCCCTCGTAACTAAGCTTATGTCCTTTTGGGAGGGACAGCGACTGCATGATGCGCCTAATATGTGAGACTATGCATTAGTCATTGGTCATCACTTTTGAGAAGTAGAGAAAAGCAAACAACAAACGGGCTCGGAGCCCCTTGGATGTCGGCAAGTTTTGTTCGGAACGCCACGTGGTGATGTAACAATAGTGGTACGTACTACAGTATATATTACACCTGCATGCACACCGGGCCCCGTCCCAGACCGTCCGATACAATGAAGGATTATGTAACCACCCGACAGGTCTTATCATCCCCTGTCACTTGAATGGCTTATATATTCTGGAGACGGTCAGAATTGTTTCTTATGAACACGATATTTGGGGAGACGTGTTGCGAAGCCTCGAGGCCTGACCACCGTATGAGTCGGTTACCTGGTAGCTTTTGCTACGCTTCCTCGATCTTGCCCAGAATATTATATGCTATGCAAACCACATTGAACGAAACGACTAACTCACAAGATCATGCAGAACTATCATGTCGCTCCATAGAGTAGGCTGCAGTTTGTCTGTTGATACGCATCTAGGACAGTATTATGCTAATACAAGTTTACGAGTTACCAAGATGATATATATAATACAGATTCTCAAATTCTCAAATGACGCAGTCAGTTTAATCAAGTGAGTACCTAGCTTCTGTTAAGCTCGATATTTCCTCTTGCTTGGTGTTAGATGCCTCTTGGAATGCTACCTTCACATAAACAGATAACGTGAGATGCTGTTTGAACCGTGGTTTGTGATGGGTGGCCCTACGTGGCCACCGCAAAGTATTGGTATTGGTAAGATGTCCATGTAAGCCCCCACGCTATTTTAATCTAGTGCCCTTTTTCATGTTTTCATAAGCCACGTTCTACGAGAGCCAAGCATCATGGGATACCGCAGGGATGGCAAAGGTTTTATCTATAGACAGGTAGGCACGTCTATGAGGTCGTAGGTTAACGGCTAATAGCTAATCTACTGTCCCTACCTAACCTATATCACCACGTACTTAATATCGTACAGGAGTTTATAATCCATGTCGCATGCAGTGCCACGTCGCTGAGCCTACTAGAATAGCTAGTCACTATCTCCACCAAAAGGGTTGACAAACTCTGGACGAACCTCTTCGAGAATAGCACGAACCGGAGGCAAGGGTCAGTCTTGTGGATGATCTGCGGAGAATGGCAAAACGGTACAGAACATACATATTGAAGATGTCAGGGATGCCACGCGGGTTTCCGAGCATGAACGGGCCACAAGTCATCCGATAAAGCGGACACTTGCCCACTTCAACTGGCCTCGGTCTTACCGCCAATGTTTCATTCCATACGATCTTTCTTTGACCGCTCCTGCAAACATTCACCATGGAAAAAATGTCCGAGAATGAAGGCGCGGCAGCTCTTAGGAGCTTACGAGGAAAACTACTTCGGATTCCGGATCTAAGGCCAATTTACGCAAAATGGACTTCTGGACTCAACCCTCGCTGCGATGAGCTGAGGACGTTCGTCGACGAATGTATAGACAGATATGTCAAGGATGAGAAAACCCGACGCAAGACGAAGGCAATCGATCTCGGTTGGTTCACTTCGTTGTAGGTCGTGGCCTCTCAGTGTATTCCAAGCCACTTGTATTAACCACTTCGAGCATACTAGGAGCTATCCGAGTGCGGAATTCGAACAGCTAAAGACGATGGCTCTCCTATCTCTGGTCTTCTTCATATTTGACGATACAATTGATAAGGAGATCGACCATGAAGCGCCCGACTTCGCTTCCGATTTTGATGCTGCCACGAAACTTAGGCAAGAGTCCATCAATTACATGCGATACCACCTCTCACAGAAAAGCACCGCGTCAAGCTTATGTAGCGAGCCGCCGCAGGTACCTCAGGAGTTTGCAAGCTTCGAGGCCCTCGTGCCGAGGGTGATGGCGGCCCCGCCGGGTCAAATCGATCTTGACCGACTGGCGGACGACGTCCAAGAATTCATCGATATGAATGCGATAGAGCAGACCTACAGACTCTCCGGAAACTTGCCAAGTGTCGAGGAATACTGGACGTACCGTCACGGCGTCGGCGCCTCATTTCCGTATTTCACCATGCACCAGTATGTGAACAACATCTGTTTGCCCGCTAATATCGCCTGGTGTGATGAAGTAAGGGCTATGCGCATCGAGGCTAGCGTGCAACCACTTATGTGAGCTCTTGGCTCCTTTATTTGTGTGTATAATATGCTCTAACCAGCTTGATTAGTTGCAACGACTTGTATTCGTTGAAAAAAGAAGTGGTACGCATCTCTGCCCCCTTTCATGAATAGGGGCGTCGCATGGAAGCTAATTAGATCGTAGATAGAAGACACGCCAACCAATCTGGTGCCCATCATGATTGCAACGTCGGGGGCACCGCTGGAATCGGTTGTTCATGAATTGATAGAACAGCTGTACTCTTCGGCGAGGAAATTCGATGCCGCGGCTGCTTCGCTTCGAGCTAAGGGACGCGAATACGACGGCGGCGTCCAAGAGCAGATTGACATGTTTATCAGAGCATTTGAGACGTTCCAAACCGGCTGCTTCAAATTTTTCATGAACTCGAAAAGATTTGGCGTGAAGGAATATGAGCAGGAAGATGGAAGCTATCTTGTACCATTATAATAACACTTGACAAGTTCTAAAATGGTACACCACCCACTTTGAATTTCACCAAGTTTCTCGTGGATCGTAAGTACCTTCTAGCTCAAGTATAGATGGACTTGCCTGCTATTATAATAAATCATTCTCGATATACAGCGTAAATGGGTACCTCTTAGGGGTAGGTTCAGATCAAACGAAAGAGAAAAAGATATGAACAAGTAGGCAGCAGGGCTTGGTTGAGCAGACTGAGCTCAAGGCCGCTCTATCTATTCTTGTCAATGTGAGCGGGCATCGCAATTCAATTACAAGTATCACGAAGCCAAGCAAGGGATGAGGAAATAATGATATTGCACGAAGGGCTATAGACCTAACAGCTGCCAGGCCCCAGGTATATACATGGAGTGAAGAAAAAGAGCTCATTCCTATCATATCTCTCTCTGGTAAGCTACGGTCCTACCCAGGTGGCTGGGGCTAAGGGTCTGACACCATCCAAGGCTATCAATACGAACTACGCTCAACGTCCATATAGGTTACCCTCAAGTAGTCTTGACTTAATCACCACCAAAATAGTCATTCTATAACCATGTGACTTTTCGTTCTACAGTCAGCATCGGAGCAAGCAGACACGAGCCAAATCGGAATCTCATTCTGAACGGAGTGGGTAACATCGAATACCCCTATCTTCCTTTGGCCTTCCCTTATTTAAGCGCTTATGCTGTCGCTAATCCGATATTCGCCATCCTGAAGTAGGTAGACAAAGAGGGCATCAGAACAATAGTGGCTGATACAGATCAACCAAGAATAATAAGGGGTCGGCAAGTTATGTTGAAAAAAATGAAACAACGTATTGTTCCACCTTTTATATGTGAATAAAGGAACCCTACTATTGTGTCCTTGTCGCGTTTATGAGTCAACCGCAAGCCCTTGAAAGTCCTCAGGGATAAATCTGACTTGATGACCACATCAAGAGGGCTGTAGCAATACTTCAAAGATCCCGACAGACTCTTGCCCGGCAAATAGAGAAGCCTCGAGTTGCTCTCAAGCTGGTCGAAGAAACTACGGTTCAAAGTAGGCCAAACAGTTCACAAGACCTAGCTAACAGAATCTGTAGAGCAAGCAGGCTTGCTGTCAATGAAAATGCCGCCTCTATCCGCCCGGGCTCAACCCTTTCAACCTCTATCCGCTCGATCTCAACCTTCTGAGCTGCATCCGGTTATGTACCTTTTGCGTACAATGGCATTTACCTACGTCGATAAACTGACCGTGCACAACCATTGTCAAGCTATTAATTTCTACCACACGTGTGGATGTAGGTCTAGGGAACGGATCTACGCGTGCACCAAATTCGGATGCAACCACAGAAAATCAACCTTGCTTATCGGGGGTTTGCCGTTCGCGTGCAGGTCGATGAATGGACGCTCCGAGGCGTGCCAGGTCGAAGACCCAGCGAGGAGACGGTTCATTCGGGAAATAGATACGGCGAACCGGCTCAATCAATTTTTCACCCTTCCGGGATGTGCTAGGGAGGATATCGACGCGATCTTACCTCCCTTTTTGGACTCGAAATATCAGACCTGCGGGGAGACGAAGGCCACTACCGAAGGTACATGTGTTGGTGAGGTACCTGCTGATAGCTCTGGAAAGTCCGATTTAGATGATTCTACCCCAGATGAGGTTTCTATTAACGAACCCGAGACCATTAAGGAGCCCGAATCTGTCAAAGAGCCCCAACCTGTCAAAGAGTCTGAATCTGTCAAGGAACCTGAGCCTGAGCCTATAGTGGCACCTGAACCCATTAAGGAGTCTTACTCCACGCCCGAGCAGGTAGAGCAGGTAGAGCAGGTCGAGCAAGTGGAGCAGGTGGAAGTTGAGGAGATCAGCTCCAGCGAAAACGACAACGAAGAAGTCGAAGTTCCACAACAGGACAAGTGTCAACCGGACAATACCCTTCCTCAGGAAAGCAACGCTGAAAATGATGAAAGCGGTGGTGATCCTGACATCGGTGACACGAACGATGCCGCTGGGATGTCGGAGGACGACGATGAGGAATTCGCCGACTTTGTTGAGCCAGAGTCCAGTCATGTTGTTGACGAGATTCCCGCAAGAGACCAGACCGAGACCAAGATCGGAAACCTTTTCGAGGAAGCCGTCAAGGATAGGGCCAAGACTCCCGTCAGCAGCAGCGCCAGTAGTAACGACCACATCGACCACATCGAGGGCGAAGTCGACATTGCCGACGTGGACAGGAACATCGCCAGCATACCTCTTGTTAAGCCGTTGGACTCTTTAAAGGTAGGCTATGCTGACATTGATCTAAAAGTGCCGAGACCCGCCTACGTAGCCGGAAGGGGTCGAGACGCTTCCGGGTATCCTCAGCTTGGCGCAGGACTCGTCGACGGTGCCTTTGGACCAGACGACGATTACATCGACGATTTTAATGAAGATTTCATGAATGAAATCGATGCTCGTATGGCCCTCATGGAGAGTAAGATCAACGAGTCAAAGGAGAAGGCAAAAGGCAAAGGCGTTATGGGGAAGGTCTGGTCTTATTTCAGGGGCTGATTGCCTGCTCCCACACGAGATAACACCATTTTCTACCTAGGTAGGTAGCATGAAATTGCAATTTAGATAGCATATCATAGGTTGAATAATACACCTTGTTTTGATTTAAACATATGGAGCGGAATTCATGTATACATTGTCACAGTTGGAGACATCGAGGACGGTATGATGGAATTTTTTTACTGTCTCTAACTAAAGCTTCGAATGTAAGCCGTGCTGCATAATCTCCTTCTCTGAGATTATTTCGCTTGAAAACTTCGTTCCTCTATGCCAAGCACCATCAATCCATAAGAAGTTCGTGTAGCCGGCAAAATCCCTCATCGAACACGCCTCCTTCCTCTACAGAAGTGACCCATCTCTCAACCATCTCGTATGCGAACTCATTGTCGCAGTTCTGCACCGCGGCCTCATAATCTCTTAGATCGCCCTGAGATTGAAAGACACGAACCCAATCGGGACATCTGTCTGCCATCTCAGCGAGGAATAGCTGACGCAGCATACTTATCTGATGCTGCCTCAGGTCCATGTCGTACTCCCGGAGGTCCTGGCTAATATCAAGTTGTGCCCGATTGACTCTGTACGGGGTTCGCGGTTCGGTGAGCCTGTCTCGTGCCTGTTGTAGGAAAGCTGGGAATTGGCAGGCTTCGTAGAGGGGGAGGCTCGAAATACATTGCCAATCGATAACGCCACGGAGGACCCCATCTTCATCAACGAGAATGTTGTCAAGAGAAATGTTGTCGTGCCAAAGCATGGTTGGTTCATAAGGCTTTTCGGCACCGCTAGCTGCCCATTCGTCCTCATCAGTTAATCCGTCGTCCCCATGACTTAGTCCTTCTGGGTCAAAATCGGGGGTTGGGAAGAATTTATCCTTTAGTTTTCCGAGGCGATCAATGAGGCTCAACATCTTAGCAATGGTTTCTTGATAAGCTGCATTGGACGGTTCTTCTGCCTTTTCATAAACGTCAAACCAAGCAAGACGGAGACGGCGCTTGTTCCACTGGGTTGCAGTACGGAACGGATATCTAAGATATCCATGACGGTGTAGCCTGACGCGCCCATTCTAGAAGAGCGCCATTGATACCGCACCGCCCAGCCGTGGAGAGGCTGGATCATTCGGTAATGATGGATACAGACTACCGATACCTCTAAACTGCCGCTCGAATGCAGCAGCGGCATAAGCAGCAATTTGCTTGACGATGCGTTCCTTAGCGTCTGAGGTAACGGAGTCCCAGCACTGAGAAAGAGGTATTCCGTCCATCCGCTCCATCAAAATCCATTCGAACCCTATCGGATTGTTGCCCGAGCTGTCAAAGTATTGGACTCTTGGGACAGGGAGATTGGTGTTGTCGTAGATCCATTGAAGTGTTGCGGCCTCGCTTTCCGTCTTGAGTGTTGGATAGACAGGCAGGGATACGCGCATAACGAAGCGTTTCTGGTCGTATGAGACGGAGTAGATTTTGGTATATACCCCATCCCAACAATGGTCAACAATATACTGCTTGTCCGGGCCGATGACTTCCTTGAGCGTTAGGATGATAGAATCAATTGTCGGCTCACGGGTCCATTTAGGTGTCACCGAGAAAGGATTATCATCGGTTACCCATTGAAGACCGTATATTGGGTCATATTGATGAGGAGGAATGGCTTCAGAGTTAGAAAGGGCCATCTGCTCTGGCTCTGGAGACCCATCTTCCCCGGCTGACTCTGTTGGTGCACCAAACAAGGAGTCTAGTTCATGCGAAAGACCTCGGCTTTGCCTGCTGTGTTCTGATAGGTCGTCCTGAGGTAGGCTGTCCTCATCTGGCACCTCTTCCACGGTAGACATCTCAGCACTCAATTCTAGTGGATATTATCACTCTAGTATGCCCTAGGCCTGGGGTTTTAGTAGAACGAGGAGAGTTGAGAGATAAGCGAGACGAGAGACATAAATGTAATGGTTTTTGGATGAGTTAAGAGATGGGGAGATGAGAGGTGTAAAATACGCTTGTATCGTTTCGCGTTTTGATGAAGTCCCGATTACCTGAGAGGTGGTAGGGAGGGCTGGTAGGGTAGGAGATGTTGTCAACAAGCATGAAGGAGCAATTGATTCTAGGGATGATCGAAGCGGAAGGTGACTTCTATTTACTGAATAGTAGCTCCTATGGTCTTTCATGGTCAGAAGCCTGTAGTTGATTGATTGAGTAAGTATAGAGAGAGGTACGTAAAGGCGCAGGCATTGATCGTTCTGAGAAGGGGTTTCCTGTGTATATGGTGGCCTTTAGTTACAGTTACTCTACCCACATTGAAGGTCGCAAAGGCTTCAAGTATTGTATGCATTACTACCTGTTTGATAGACTAGTCTCGGAAAAGACGGAAAGAGTTGTGATCTTTGTAGATGCTTCGTACCTCTTCATTAGGTGGAAGCGGGAGAGAGAAAAGGCAAGTGAACCATCATATGTGAATGAATATTCAATTATGCCAGTCACCATACCGAGCTTTCACCGATATTGGTAACGCGCCTGTATCGGTGCTCCGTGCTAGTGGCAGCGGAGGGGGATTGGGGTACTGTAGGTGTCTCGTGCTACAGGGTACGTACCTATAATTTGCAGTAACCCCGGCATTGGCGGCGTTGGCCGGGCCAACAATATTGTGTCTTCCCCCCCAGAAGCGGCCCTTCGGCGAAAAAAAAGATCTTCGCACAGGTTCCAGGTTCCCGTTCCCCGTCCCAGCTTTTCATTACTCCACTTAACCATTTTCAACTCTTTCTCAACTTCCATCACTTCTTTTTCTCTCGGCGTGCCTTGTGTCCCGCAGCCTTTCTTGTCTTTTCGATACCCCCCGTGTCGTCTTCCAAGTAACGTCTAGAAGAACAGAAAAATAAAAATGATTCCCGCAGCACGATCCATCTTCGGTGGCATCCAGCGCCGGGCCTTCTCGGCTACGGCGCAAAACGTAAGTATTGCTTCGTCCCAATTGCCTACCTCGGCAGCTGCCCATACATATCCGAGGCCTTAACGAAGCAGGCAAAGCATGCGCCGAGATGGTTATGAGGTCAATTGCTAATTTGTTCGTTCTATCTAGCTCTCCAAGGTCACCGTCCTTGGTGCCGCCGGTGGTATTGGCCAGCCGCTGTCTCTGCTTCTCAAGCTCAACCCCAGAGTAACCGAGCTTGCTCTGTACGATATCCGTGGTGCTCCCGGTACGTTTAACTCTCCAATTCGCGACATGACAAGCCTACCATCTCAGCATTGCCTCGGGCTTTGTTCTAGCTAGATTGCAACCTGACTAACCTGTAATTGACGCATAGGTGTTGCTGCCGATATCTCTCACATCAACACAAAGAGCACAGTCAAGGGATATGACCCCACACCCACCGGCCTCGCCAACGCCTTGAAGGGCAGCGACGTCGTCCTCATCCCCGCCGGTGTCCCCCGAAAGCCCGGTATGACTCGTGACGATCTCTTCAACACCAACGCCTCCATCGTTCGTGACCTCGCCAAGGCCGCCGCCGAGTCTTGCCCTGAAGCCAACCTTCTCATCATCTCCAACCCCGTCAACTCCACCGTGCCCATCTGCGCCGAGGTCTTCAAGGCCCGTGGCGTCTACAACCCCAAGCGTCTCTTCGGTGTCACGACCCTCGATGTCGTCCGCGCCAGCCGATTCGTCAGCGAGCTCAAGGGCACCGACCCCAAGGACGAGAAGATTACCGTTGTTGGTGGCCACTCGGGTGTTACCATCGTCCCTCTCTTCAGCCAGAGCGGTCACCCCGACCTGACTTCCAACGCAGACCTTGTCAAGCGTGTCCAATTCGGTGGTGACGAGGTCGTCAAGGCCAAGGACGGTGCTGGTTCCGCTACCCTGTCCATGGCCATGGCTGGTGCCCGTATGGCCGAGTCGATCCTCCGTGCCTCCCAGGGCGAGAAGGGTGTCATCGAGCCCACCTTCGTCGACAGCCCTCTCTACAAGGACCAGGGTATCGATTTCTTCTCCTCCAGGGTTGAGCTTGGCCCCAACGGTGTCGAGAAGATCCTCCCCATCGGCGAGGTTGACGCTCACGAGGAGAAGCTCATCGAGGCGTGCTTGGGCGACCTAAAGAAGAACATCGAGAAGGGTGTTGCCTTCGTCGCCGCCAACCCTCCCAAATAAGTATCTACCCCAGAGCCGAACCTAGTGCGGTAGCAAGGGTGCAGACAAGTAACCTTGAAGGAGAAGCATAGCCAGTTCTACTGGATCGGATGACGCGGGCTTTGTTTTGGTCATAGAGACTCTGAGCCGGTTTGACTCCCGCTGCTTATTCGCGGGGGGACAGAATAGACTTGTGCCATGCGGGATTGTACGATACTCAATGCAAAAATTATGATCTTATGATACCTCCCTGCCTCATCTTGTTTCTCTCGTGTCTTGCCATTGGAACTCGGTCTAGAAGCTGCATCTCGTCTACGTCCCGTGAGCTTGGATAGAGCTGGATAGGGAACAAAGGGTTTGCCCATGCCTTGTCTTTCCCAGATCCTACGGATACTAGTACACAAAGTAGCGATATCACTGCCCGCTAGTATTCCTGCGGCTCCGCAACATCTCGGGCTTGCCAATCACCGCCTCCAGCGCCCTCGTCAGCCCGGCCTCGTCGTACCGCAACATGCCGTCGACCCGCCGCCCGTAGACGCGGATGCAGTCGACGCCGAGTGTTGTTAGCTCGTCCCTGTCGACGCGCGGCGCCCCCTCGCCCTCCAGGTACACCAGGTGCGTCACGTACCGCCGCACCAGCTCGCCCCCGTCTCCCGCCGCGAAGTCGACGTCGCGACCGCCGGCGGCGGCGGCGGCGCGCGCCACGGCCCTCACGAAGCCCGTCGCCGTCAGCGGCGCGGCGCGCGGCCCCGTCTCGCGGTCGCTGGCCGAGTTCAGGATGAGCACCTTGTAGGCGGGGCCGTCGGGGGCGGCGAGGGCGGCGCCGACGCCGCGCGGGAGCAGGCTCGGCACGATGGAGGTGTAGAGGCTGCCGACGCTGTAGACGGCGGCGCGGGCGGCGCCGAGGGCGCCGAGGACCTTGGGGTTGGCGAGGGGCGAGATCTCGTGCCCGTACGGGTTGATGTACCAGACGCGGCGGACGGGGGCCGGCAGCTCGTCGTCTACAGCGTCGGCGGCGGCCTTGCTGAAGTCGATGTACGGCTTGCGCAGCGTCGGCAGCGAGCCGGGGAGCGTCGCGTCCTCGATCCGGTCGTGCGCCTCCGTCTCCCGCTGCCGCGACCGGCCGCTGCCGGCGCCCAGGGAGTCGTCGTCGTCGTCCGGGAGCGAGGTCGGCGCCGACGGGTGCGAGATGGAGTTCTGCCCCGTGATCTGCGTGCCGTCGGCCAGGCCCGCCGAGATGTGGTGCGTGAAGTTGGTGTTGATGGCGGGTAGCGTCGACACCGTCGGCGGGATGCCGCAGATGGTGGACAGCAGGTAGATGGCCGACTCGAGGGAGCCGGTGAAGACGCGGGCTCTGGACCACGTCAGTAGATGTATCTATCTATCTATGGTGAAGGGATGTCGAGATAGAGAAGATGAACGTAGGCCTACCCGGTCAAGAACAGATTGCCGATGCTCGCCTTGGAAAAGTTGAAGACGGAACTCGGCCGCGCCCTCTTCACTATCTCCATGTTGACGAGGTTGAAGACGGACCGGATGAGCTCGCGCTTCTCGCTCGAGATGTTGGTCCACAGCTCGTCCCGGCCCTCGACTATATCTAGCCATTGAAGCCGCGCCTGCAGCGGGTCAGGTGATAGTCTGTGGTTGAATATATTTTTGATAGATGCCCGTTCCGCATCCGTATCTGAGCCAGGAATCAGGCGCACGAGTCGGCCTGCAGCAGGCTTTGTGATCAGTAAGAGTACCTACTTATATACTCCACAAGCCAAAGGTCTGGCATGACTTACTTCGGATATCACCAATACCTATGCGTTACTGTTAGCCCGTAGACAAAGAAACGGGGGAAAGGCGAGTCCAAAAGTAAGAGGTTGCAGGAGCTGTTACCAGGACCGCCAAATACGCGAATCAGCTCTGATGAGCTGCCGCCATTATCACTAATGGGAATAACGTAGCTAAGAGAGCAATTCCGGCTCTCTCGAATGCTCTCGAATACGTCGACCAGGCTGTTGGTTGCCGTCCCACCTCCGAAGACGACAATACCCCTGGGCCGAGGCGCATCCATGATGCATATGCAGTGAACAAACGGTACGGATCGGGATTGACGACTTGCCGAGGATAAGATATCGTCTCAGCTCATATCTTTCTCGAATTGCTGATTTGCATCACATATGTATCGAGGCTGTATGTAAGATATCATTTATACGAAGTCAACGGGAGCATGACATGACTTATCGGGGTATCCTTATCAGGCTAGGCTGGACTAATACCTAATACGAACCAAGTTGTAGACACCTTTGGCATTGCGTCTAGATAAAAACGAACAGGTAAGTACAAAGCAGGCAAAATCAATTCCTCCCGAAGTTCGCCCGGCTTCATAGGTTTACATACAAGAGAAGTGTCTTTGATTGTAGTACGAAGGGGGGAAATACCGAGTTTTATCTATAAAACTCATCTTATGACTCTATGTCTACAACGCCTCAAGTCTATAGCACCTATACATCCTCTCTCCCTTCCTCCTTCCATGCGAGATCTCTTCAAAAGAAGCCGCACATCAAGTCAGCTGGTTTACCTTGCTGCCTGACCGCCTTGGCTCCATTCTCGGATCTTCTGTCTTCGCTCCTCTACTTTCCTCTCAAACTCCGCCACCTTCTCCAGACGCTTCTTCTCGTCTTCGGCATCCTTAATCGCCTTCTCCGCCTCTTTCCTCACCCTTTCTCGCTCATTCTGTTCTGGTCGTCGCATAGCAATGTCACGGGGACGGAAGTCGCTAAACAGACGCTTAAGAACCACTTCGATGGCCCAGCAGCCAACGTAGTCGATGATCATGATTGAGGTCATGGTAGTCTTGAACTCGCTCGTGAACTTCACCAGCTTCATCTGCTCGTTGAGCTCTGGGATAAACTCCGTTGAGCAAGCGAAGGCAATACCAGTGACACCAATGATACCCCAGTACATGCCTCGGTTCTCCGATAAAGATTCTCTAAATGGTCTGCCCTGGTAGTTCACCGCGAAGGTAGAGATCTGTTGGATTAGCTGTAAGAGATACACAGCGCTGTTGAGCAGTGACGGCGTAAATTCAGCCTCGAGGTCCACCATTTCAGATCGTCTAAGACCATGTTAGCAATTTATTCCGAACAAAAGACTTTGTAGAGCTTACGGTTCAAGCTTGTCACAAAACCGGGCGATGTAGATGAGAGTCGCAATGTGAATCGCAAACTGGCCAAGAATTGAGCCGATAATGTAGAAGTTGAAGATATTCGGTTGTGGCCTCTCCTTCGACAATCCCTCGACGGACCTAGCACGAGAAATCGAAAGGAAGCAGACACTCATGAGCATTCCACTGATAGTGATCTGTCCATCGCCGAACTTAATACCTTCCAAGTAAAGAACGCTCAGACTGTAGGCACTGATGAGACAGTTGAGAGCCAGGATCTTGAACATCTGGATCGTAGCCACCAAGGTACAACGGCCTTGTCGAATAATATTAGGAACCGCAATGACGTTTCGTAGCTTGCTTGTAAATGGTGCAGCCACTGAAGCATCGCCCAGTTTCAGTGTCGGAGGTTCGTCTTCGCCTAACTCTTGCTCCATCATCGTGGTCGTCATCTTGTCGGCAAAACTAGCGGCCTTCGCCGCTGCTTCTCGTTGTCTGGCAGTTTTGGGATCGTGATTCATTAGCTGCTGAGCCGCAGGGCTGGTCACCGTCTCGATATTCGTTCCGTTTTGTTGAGCGAGTTCTGCAGGAGTGATGCCCTTCTTTTGCGCCTCTCGCTCCATTGCCTTCTGATAGTGAGGATTGGAGGGTCCAGGAGGATAAAGATGAGCAATCATGGCGGGAACAGGGGGTGCGGGTTGGTTGAATCGTTTCATGAGATCAACTTGCTTCTGGTACAGATCCTTCATTCTGGTATTGCGAGAATGCTCTGCAATTCTCGTCAGGTCTTCCTGAGTGCCGTTGAGAAGAGCAATACCGATATGAGCCTGTTTTAGAGCGCCAACGTCGTTCGTACCATCTCCAGCCATGAGGGTGAAATAACCCATATCCTTCAGACCTAGGAGAATTTCTTCCTTCTGCTTTGGCGAAACACGAGCGTATACCCAAGTATAGCGAAGCAGCGATCGCCAAGCAGCACTATTGTCCTTATACTTAGCCAACGCATATCCAGTCACACAAATATCCTTCGACTTGATGATTTCGGGATCAATAGGTTTCGAAGCGTCAACCTCGATGTTAGTCTTATCGTCAACACTGCGCCAGACCAGCTTCTCCCCTCCCTCGTTGTGTTCGGGGGCATCGAGAATAAGCACTTCACGATCAACGATTTCAACCTCTCTAGCCACGTGCACAGCCGTAAGCGGGTTGTCTCCGGTGATCATGACGACACGATGGCTGCTCTCATTCAACATCTGGACCGCCTGCTTTGCGTCATCTTTCAGGGGACACTGAAGAACCAGGAAACCAGCAAAAGTAAGATCGGCTTCGACATGCTCTCGCTTGAGATCATTGATCTTTCCAGAGCCGAGCTCGCTGTCGTGGGTTAACTGCTTATAAGCGAGGGCGAGCACTCGAGATCCGCGGCGAGTAAAGTACTTGAAGGTCTCCTCGTAATTCTTGGGGACAGTAACAAGCATCTTCATAATGGTCTCCGGTGCACCTTTCACACCAGCGAAGGTACCGCGAATTCTATTACCCGTCTTTGGATCAGCAGCGTTTACGGTGGCAATAGAGCTCTGGCGTTTCAAAGCAGACGAGAACTGGAATCGTCGCTTGATTTGAACAGTGCCAGCGGTGCCACCCGCAGCAGTGACCGAGGGCTTTGCCGCAAGAGTATCGTTTTTGCCCAGAGCCCAACCCAGGGACGTGAGAGTAGCCTTTTCCATAGGGTCGCCCACGATCTCGCCGTCTTCGAGTTTAACCAGCGCATGAGCGCTAGCAAGAACGAGAGTCGTTTCCATCCCAGCCGCCTTGACGGACGTCAAGTGACTATGAGCACCATCAGACTCGCGAGGTGTATCTGTACCAGTGTGGCCAAGCCCAAGCCCGGCAATGCCCTCAACAACCAGATCCTCGCCGGTGAGTGTTCCAGTTTTATCGAAGCAGGCTACATCGACACGGCCAGCGAATGGAATGCGGAAAGGTTCGGTACAGAATATGGCGAACTTGGCCAGGGCTGCTAAACTAGTATTGACTGCCAGACTCAGCTCCATAGGAAGCTCGGGCGGCACAACACTAGTGACAATCAAGACACAGTCGAGGAGCAACTTGGATCTCTTGCGATCTTTCTTCACACCCTCATCCCACACATACCAGGAAGCAGCCACTGCGAAGATAAGGAGGAAGAGGATGAAGAAAAGGGCCTCGGCATTGTTTGCCGAGACACGCTCCGTCGAGTAAATCATAGTTCGAACCAAACTACCCTGCGAGGTCTCGAAACCTGTTTTTATCACAATAGCCATGGCGCCGTTATCAGGAGGTGGAGGAACGCCGGAGGCAAGCTTGGGCTTCTCCTCATCAGGATTACCATGCGTAATCTGCAAAACCTTGGTGCCACCCCAGAGGAAGGCGTTCTTGTCAAGACCCTCGGTGTCGATAGAAGCGTCGGCGGGTCGCAGCTGTATCGAGTCCTTTAGGAGCGGCGTGCTTTCACCTGAAAGCATAGCTTCGTTGACGATAGCAGTACCTTCGACCAGGAGCATGTCGCAGGCGACACCGCTATCCTCCTTGGTGCGTCCAGCAGAAACGAGGTCGCCTGGCAAGAGCTTATCGCTCTGGATTTCGGTCCACTTGCCGAGACGATAAACCCACATATCGTAAGGCTTAATACTCATTCCTCGGAACTCGTTCAGTGTCCGCTGTCGCTGCCAGACGACAGTGCTCTCAAAGGCGACGAGCATGAAGAGGGTGAACAAGGAGTAGTACCAATACTCGTCAAGCATCCAAAGACCAACACAGAATATCTGGAACACGAAAAAAGGAGCGACGGCATGTTCTCGGAAGAGTTCGGTGAAGGTAGGGACGGGGATGTCGAAGGTATTTGTGCCATAGTACTGCTCAAGCTTTGTGAGTTCAGCCTGCGAACTGATACCTTTTGATTTCTGAAACTTTTCGATCTTTGGCTTGGGGTCGGCATCGATTTCGTAGGTCAGAGGACTGAAGGATTTCTTGGTAGGGTTGTAGAGAAATCGGCGCTTCTGGAACAGGAACGACAAGTTCGTTTTATCACCAACCTAGATGGCGCAATGCTATCAGCAAAACAGGAACAGGAAACGGTGGTAACTTTGGGAGGGGAACGAGTGGGGCACAATAGGATCAAGACACCTACCCTTTCGCGATCGAGCTTGCAAATGTCGGCTGAGCCGGCGTTAGCAATGGGAATGACCTTGATAAGCTGGGCATCTTCAATCTTTTTTGCCTTCCTAGCAGTAAAGAGAGCCTTGAGATCGACACTCCAGTTCGTGCTCAGCCAGACCAAGCTCTGCAGGGTGATGATGGTGCCGCACCAAACAAAAGTCCATTCAGACGAGCCAATGTGTTTGTCGTATAGCTCAGGAGTGTAGAAATATCGAGCAAATATAGGCCATATTATGGCGAAGGGCGCGACATAGGTATGAAGGTAGATGGGAAGTGGCTTGAGCAGCTCGGCGCTCTTGATCTGGGAATTATCAACGAGAGCCATGGTTACGCTTAGCCCTTCGGCAATCCCATAAAAGTGAACCCGAGGATTAACTACTCAATTCTCCTTTCCCTTTCTCAGAATTTTGTACTTGAGTAGGGTCCAAAGAGGTCGACAATCATCGAGTGTTGGTGTTTGCGAATCCTAGAACGTGTACCGTAAGGAAATTGTGGAAAACCGTGGTGACGTGTGGCAATGCATGGCCTGGCCAGGTGCTTGCAGCTGATTTGGCAGCATGCCACTTACGTTGCCGATTACTTAAGCGCAGGACATCGATCCTATCGATAAGATTCTTTCCCTTACGTAACCTCCTACGATAGTAGTACCTAGCTCTCGTCATTTACATCTGGCATTTTGATACGGCTCTTCATAATCATTCGCGATTCTTTTTCTATAGCGTCCGAATATTACCCAAGGCTCATAGATATTCAAGTGTTTTTATTGTAGCTGTGCCAAAATAACTTGAATATTCCCCAAGATTCTTGCTTGAAGCTTCACAATGTCCTAGTTCCCCTAGAGGGTCGATGAACGCCTCTCTCAGTTGGGCTGACTTGTTCAATCAAAGCGCTTAATCGAACCCGTCGTTTCAGCCAGTCCTCCAAGCGCTAGATGACATGGTGGTCTTATGTCATGGTAGCTTTACACATGGTAAATGACTAAGGAGTAGACGGAGGCTCAGGCGAATTTGGGGGAGGCGGAGGTGAAACACGCGGTGGTGGTGATGGAGGAGGAGTCTGCGGCTCTAGGGATGGCGAGGGCGAGGGCGAGGGCAAGGGCGGCGGTGAGGGCGGTGGCGCTGGAGGGAGACTGTTCATATTGCTGGATTCTCTAGTCGAGTTCTCAAAAACGGTATGTAGATGCCTCAGGTTGCTATGAAGATAGTCGATCTGCCACCAAAGCTATGTTGTGTTTGGAATTCCAATGGAGAAGAGGAGTTCTGCCTGCTGGCTACCGGGTAGATACCTTTTATACCTACCTACCTACGTAAAAATCCATATGAAGCTTGGCTCGCAGACTTCCTGATGAGAATGTTACGTGAAACAGAATCCTCACGATGTCGCGTAGTAGAGTAACACCTTACGTCTCGCTGATCGATTACTCACAAAGACCTATTAGTCTGAACACACAGTTTTATTTCTTCGTGGGGAGCTCACCGTCTGATGAAGACGCAAACTTCCTCTCAGGTTGACTTTGTGTCATAGACCAAGTCAACACACACACCTGATTAATGTTAGGCGATCCGTCCGGTATCTAAGAGCTCACTAAGACATATCGCTACTGGAAGGTTATCATTGGCTAAGAGATTCAGACACGTATGTTTTGACTTGGACTTCTATAGATGACTCCCTATGTTTTCTCATAATTTTCATTCAAGGTGGCTATCTAACCTCCCAACCATCTGGCTCTCGCGGTGACATCTCTTCAACGTCTCCAATGACGATGTACGTCTGGTACTGGTGTTTAGTTATGTATTCATTGCTGAGACCATCAAACTCACTATCCTGTTTCAGGGCCTCTGCCATAGTCTGAAAGATTCCTTTGTCGGTTCTCCTGCTGGCCACCCTCTCTATATAAATCAGGCCGCGCGAGAATAAACCACTTATCCTTCACCAGCTCTTCGATACCCTTCCACGGCTCCCGATCTGCGAATATGCCTTTAAAAATGAGAGTCTCGGTATCAGATTCTATGCGTTCGTCTTCGGGTGCTAAATCTCGCTTTTCCTCGTCAGAGCCACTACGAGATACAGCCAAATATATGGGATCTAGAGAAAACTTGACGACAGCTTACCTAACAGTAGGATTGGAATAGATGTTCATATAATTGAAATAAATTGCTTTCCTCTGTATATGATAAATATCAGACCAACTTCAATGTCTCTAGCTTCACATCTACATTATCCGAACCACCCCTCAAACTGATATAATTCTTCCCCGTAGCTAGTGTAACAGTAGCCGTAACATCGACGTACTTTCCTCTGCTCGGGACTAGGCGTAGGCTTGTCTGTATCACTTGGTTGACTTCAACACTCAGCACCACCGTCGAATTGCCAGCATTGGAATAGCTGAGTGCTAAAGAAGTCGAGCCGCCGCTTGACACGATACCGGAGAAAGCGACATTGCTGTCCGACGTCAATCCTCCAACCACAGCTCCATTGGCTGTGAGGACCGAGGCATCGTCGAGCACGACACTAGTGTCTTGTCCGGTGAGGTAGGCATCAACTGCGTAGTAAGTTGGGCCAGGGACTGGAGGAGTCCAGACTTCTAGTTCGCACACTCCAACATAGACCTTGGAAGATTTGCGATACATGTTGACAGCTATCGACCTGGCTTCCACTGTATCGAAGTTCACCTCGTTGCGATCATTGGGTAATAAGCTAGAGGAATCGTTGACTACGGCTAACAAGCCGTGGGGTCCATAAATTTCGATACGGGCCGGCACATCGATCACACCCCCTCGTGCGACGTCCGAGTATAATGCGAGTGTGACAGAAGATATATTTCTTGGCCGAGCAAATGTGACCGTCAGAGTATCGTTTAAATTAGAAGAACCATCATTCGTCCATCTGTTATCCGGGATCGTGTCATAGAACAGAACGCCGTCAATGGCCTTGTAGTGGTAATCCTCAGAGTTGGTGAACGTCGCGTTAATCGCCGGGTATTGACCTGGTCCAGTAGGATTTGCTATGTAAACGTCATGTTAGTCGTCGTGATATTTTAGTCTTCTAAACCATATCCTAAACATGAAATGTCCGAAATAGCAGATCGAAAGACCATGACTGACCTGCAATATTCACAAATGGCTCATCTGGTAGTATTGGCGGAGGCACAGATATCGATGCACTCTTACTATCACCATTATGCACCTCAGTGCCGTCGACAAAAACAGTCAGGCCTTTCCCGACATTGTATCTCGATCCATGTTTATCATACAGCACGGTTATCAAATGACCGTGGTATGGTAAGTTTTCGAGGGCAAAATAAGACCAGTTCGCTGGGACAATAGGAGAAATAACCAACGTGTCATCTTGCTGCGGTATAATTCCAAATAAACCGGTTATAACGTCGTCGTTGTTGGTCGAGTGATCGTAATGCTCCGAGTGGTTCCAGCTATCAGCACTCCAACTATCCAAGAAAGGATAGTGAGATTCCGCGACATAGGGCTGTCCGTCTTTTTGCTGTGTTTGCGCGTACATCTTGAGATACAGGAAGTACTGTTCAGCAGTAGCATTGGTAGTCTGAGAACGATATATCTCTGCAAGTGACTTGAGGGTGTGGCCCGTTGAATAGGGCCAGGACATGCCATTCCAATAGCAACCTAGGAAAGTGGTTAGCAGAATACTAAAAGAACCCCCTTTTAGACACTAGAGCTATAGGAGCGGGTTGATCCTACAGTAGTCATCTGGCTTGACAGCGTAAAACCACGGGTCTCGTATCTCCAATGTTGTCGGACCATAGGTGGATAAGAAGCCTTCCGGATCAAACATGGCGTCGACAGCTGGTTGAGCGTATGACTTATTCAACCCAATACCAAAGCGGTATGGGAACAATCCAACCTGCTCCCTTCCGGTGAGACGCGTTAAGTTGGGGTTATTGGGGCGAATAATATCCATGAAGAATTGTTGTTCGGGAGCCCACATGCGTTTATACATGGCCTCTTCCAGGTCGTCGGCAAGCTTGGAAAATTGAACCTCGAGAAGTCCATTACGTGCAAGTTTAGCAGCCCTAGCGATTGCTCTGGCATTCGCTACCATATAAGCATTATGACTCGGTCTGAACGTATCGGGGCCGTCTTTCCTTAGGTCCCAATCGGTGCCATTAGGGTCGGCGATAAAACCCGGCAGAGACAGTTCTTGCGCGTCCCATACTGGCTGATAGTAGTATAAACCAGCTGCGTTGTCATATACTGAATCCCATAGATTCCAGACGCGAACCATGTCGTCGAGCTGGGTGGCGAGGTAATCGGAATCCCCGGTCACCATAGCGCGACGGCTCGCTGCGTCGAGGATCCACTGAGTATACTGTAGGGCGTCAGCTGGCCCGCGGGTGTAGAGATGAATATAGTCATCGCCATATAACGTGTCTCTCAGCCATCTTGACTCGTCGATCTGATGGCCGGCGGCAGCGTCAATGGAACCAAAAGCCCTGGCATAACCGACAGGCTGGACGAACTCGGTGCACATGTAGCCTGTCCCAGCCTTGATGTAGCGGAGGTTGCGCTGGATGGTCGTCCACCTGTAATAGTAAACATCCTGGACAAGCGAGTCGGGGATGTCGATAAAAGGAATATTATGCTTCAGAAATGTCTTTCCTGCAAAGGCGCTGATGGGCTTATCATGGTCTAGAAATGCCGTGCCTTTGGTGACATCGTTCTTGAGGCGAGATGGCACCTTAATGATAGTGTTCCAGGAGTGTGAGAGTGCTCGTGATCCGAAGACGGCGTAGGCAATGATAGCTAAAACTCCGATGGCTGAGATGAAAGCAGACACCTTGAGTAAAAGGTAGTCGGCAGCAGTAAGTCGGCCATCTCGTTTCGTCCCAGAACTAGCTTTGCTAGATTGTTGTGGTAGCGAGTATTTGGACTTTCCCAGACCAGCTGAGGAGAAGGAATCGAATGTGTTATATGATGATCGCGCCATTTATGAGCGTTTCTCGACTTCAGATAAACAACCACTTTATCCTTTATCGTACCTACAGGTACATGTAGGTAGGGTTACCTCTTGCGTAACCTATCTAGGCCCTGCATTAATTGACAGAAACCGATTGACGGGAATATTCCGACAGGTTTGGAGAATGGGATGAGTCTTAACTTGTGATGGTTAATATCCAAGGCGAAACGTGCATAAGCTCGTGGGTTGTACGGCTGGTAAGCTGGCGACGTCACTACAGGGGCAGACCGTCTACAGCCAACGGACTCAGGGGGATTACCCCACCGTTCAGGAGGGATTGCGGGGAAGCTTACTTGGGGTAAGCCCTTTCGGCATAAGACGGGTACCTGTAAGCTATAAGTAACCCCTTTTATTAGTCGTGTGTTCTTTTGGACATACCTTTCGGACTCTCATAAAATTGGAGAGCTACGAACCTCTTTACCTGTAGCAGTCTGTATAAAAGCACGACTATTGGCCGGTGGCAAAGTGCTTGTGGTGTAGTGAATATGGAAGATCTGCGTTGTTCGACCAACTTTGGGTCAACTCTTAAAGGATTACTTTAAATATGTCTAGGAAAAGTACGAATGCCATATTTATGTAGCCCATTGAGTCCCCTCAGGGTAGAAGCTATGCTTTCCGTCAGATAAGTACGCTACTCGAAGGAAAACCTCATGTGGCCGACGAGAGAGTAGTCATGCGCGGGCCGTCATGGGAATGACCTCCCCGCATGTCTGGGGAAAGGCAGCGAGACATGGAGCTTAAGTAGCTCGTGATGGTCTACTGCTTACTCTCACCCAACATATCCTGCTTTTATTCTACCCCAAATTGCCTGTGCGAAACCTCTGTGACGCGCTCGCTACGACCATGATAACCCGCGTTGCTGGTAATCCATTTCCTCTTTCCCTAATCATCGTAGCTTGAAATCCGAAATCCAATGAAAAGGGTCGTTCGGATACGATCCGGTGACGTTATCATCGGCATGGATAGATAAGTCTGGACCTCGCTCAGGGATCTGTGTGATCAAGATGGGGTTACATTGAGAAGTTCCGACTATTGCTCACCTACCTTGCCTTCTGATTCATCCGATCTCTAAGAACTGGTATTGATAAAGTATCAGCCATAGATAGTAGCCTAATGCTTCAATGATAGAAACGACTTCTTTCAACAACAGTAAAAACTTGACGATCGGTTTACGAACAATGTCTTTCAACGTCTGCTTCTCCGCATGAGTACGGTATGCATTTATACCGAACGCGTGGGGTGCCCGAAAAGTGGGCTACCTAATCGGCGTCGGTAACCAAAACAGCTGACAAGCAGCTGCACTCAGTTGCTCTGACTCATCCACGTTCACCGTTAAGTTGTACATCGCCTTATGTCATCTCGCCCGTTTACAAATTTCAACATCCTCAACCTTTCGTCCGCAAACCCCGGCTTTTCTTCATTCTCGGCTTATTTGAAGCGACCATGTCGGTGCCGCAGCTCTCCAGACTGCTGCCTCTGCCCGAAGGCGAGCTGAAGCAAATCCTCGACTATGCGGCCACGCTGTCGAAGCCGGAAGCCGCCGAGCACTTCCGCAACCTGCTCGGCGAGTCGCCCGAGGCCGTCGACTTCATAGCCAGCTTCAACGCCAAGAGGCAAGACCCCAAGGCCCCTGCTACGACGGCGGCAGCACCCGCCAGACCCTTCTCCGGCGCCAATCCCGCGACGAAGCCCTCGAGGAAACCTAAAAAGCCCAAGGCCCAGATACACACGCCGCCGCCGCGTCAGGTCGCCAACGTCGGGCCCGCGCCGGGCACCGCGTACAACAAAAACGTCGAGAGCGACTACATCCCGCGGCGCGCCAGCCCCGCCTCCGCAGCCAGCGGATCCAGATCCGGGACCCCGACCAGGCCTTCTTCTTCGGTGCAGAAATCCGCTACACCGCCGCCGCCGCAGTCGAAACTACCGCCGTCCGCGGCCGGTCACCTGATTTCGGACGTGCGCAGCAGCAAGCCCAAGTCGACGCCGGCCTCGCGGTCCTCGACGCCGGGCCCGGCACCCAAGGCCAAGACCACGGTGCAGATCGCGGGCGGCACGGCGATGCACGGGGCGTCGACGGCCCTCGCCGACCTGGACGAGGCGATCCGCGCGCTCGAGGTGACGACCAACCCGGCGCTGGCGTCGGACGACGCCGCGCGGCGCTGCAACTGCGTGGCGGCGCGGCACCCGCTGCTGGCGGCGGCGCCGAACTGCCTGCGGTGCGGCAAGGTGGTGTGCGTAAAAGAAGGGCTGGGGCCCTGCACGTTCTGCGGGGCGCCGCTCCTCTCCGCCGGCGAGGTGCAGTCGATGATCCGCTCGCTGCGCGCCGAGCGCGGCCGCGAGAAGCAGGCCGCCGACCGCCAGGCCCACCGCCGGGCCGACGTCGCCAAGACGCCCGCGCCCTTCTCCAGGCCCCGCGATGCCGTGGCGTCCGACGAGGCGAGCACCGAGGCCCAGGCCCAGGCCAAGGCCAAGGCGCTCGAGCACCGCGACCGTCTGCTCGGGTTCCAGGCCCAGAACGCCAGGAGGACGACGGTCCGCGACGAGGCCGCCGACTTCGACGTCGGCGGCGCCGTTGCCGGGTTCGGCGGCAGCATGTGGGCGACGCCCGAGGAGCGCGCGAGGGAGCTGAGGCGCCAGCAGAAGGTGCTTCGGGAGATGGAGTGGAACGCGCAGCCGGACTACAAGAAGCGGCGGCAGGTGGTCAGCATCGATCTTGTGGGTGGCAAGGTGGTGCGGAAGATGGCGGCCGTCGAGCGGCCGACGAGTCCCGAAGGGGAAGGGGACGACAGCGGCGCGGCTCCGGAGGAGACAAGCGCGAGCCGCGGAGACGGCGGCACGACCAGCGGAGCTTTCAGCCGGAATCCGCTGCTGGGCTCGCTGATCAAGCCGGTCTTCGACGCGAAGGGCAAGGGGGCGCAGCTCGAAGGCCGCAAGCCCGGCGCGAAGCGGTGGAGGAGGCTGCAAGACGACCTCGACAACAACGAGGCCGTCATACTGGATGGCGGAGCGTACGGCGGGAAACCTGACCAAGAGGCTCTTCACTCTGCTGCGGACGAGCCTGCTTGTGGCTGATAGAACATAGAATAGAATAAAACAAAAGAACGGAGGTATTAATTACTTCACTTGGGACCTAAGTGTTACTAGTATCTAGTATCTTGTGCTAGATCATATCATAAACGAGCGTGTATCGTATTGGTAGTGCTTCGTGCTGGTTCATCACCATACGCCTGGCTTGAATTTATGGGATGGCCTATATGCAATCGAACGGTTTCATTGGTATCTCTTCTTAGCTATCATCAATCCACCTTTCGTCAGACCATCGTTTCCTTGGGACTCTGCCCCGAGAAGATGTCCAACGCGCGTACCCTCCTCCCATTATTCACAGCTGAAACCGGTGCGGGCTTGAGCCTAGCCTCGAACCCCGTAGCCACGCGCAGCTTCTAATAAACGAATGGCATAAACGTGACGTTACAAGACATTCTGAATGCGTGGTGGGTTGGTGGTATTAACATTAAAAACCCCATCGTCATACCGGGCATTATCGTCATTGCCGTTGGCATCTTGGATCGCAGAAAACTTCGAAGTAGCATTGCTTAACAGGAGTCAAGACCTAAGCAGCTGCAACTTCTTCCGCCGCCTTCGTCTCCTTGGTCTCGGCAACGCCGTTCGTCTCTGCGACACCGTTGGTCTTCGGTGCTGAGGATTCCTCCTTCAGCTGCTTGACTTCCTTCTCCAAAGCCTCTGCCTTCTCCGAGGCTTCCTTCTTCTCTGCCTCTAGGCCGGCAATGGCAGCTTGAGCTTCTTCCAGCTTAGCGCTTAAGTCAGACTGGGCCTTCTGATCCTGCTCCTTTCCAGACTCCAACTCGCTGATCTTGGTCTCGAGGGTGGTCTTCTCCTAATCTTACAGTTAGCTTGGATTCTATTGCGTACATTAGTCAGAGATAGGGGTTCCTTACGGTTTGGGCAGCCTTGATGTCTTCTTCGGACTTGGCTGCCTTGGCCTTGGCATCCTCAACCTGACCCTCAAGGGTAGAAATCTGAGCAGCTTGTTCGTCGTGCTGCTTCTGCAACTTCTCGCTTTCACCCTGGACGGATTTCAGCTTATCTTGTAATTCAGATGCTTCCGCCGTGGCCTTCTCAAGTTCCGCCACCTGTGCTTCGTGCTGCTTTTGCAACTTCTCGGCCTCTTCTTGGACAGACTTGATCTTGTTCTGTAACTCGGTGGCTTCTTGCTTGGATTTCTCAAGCTCGGCAGCCTGGGCCTCGCGCTCGTCTTCAGCAGACTTCAATTTGCTTTGCAATTCCGAAGCTTCTTGCTTGGCGCTCTCGAGTTCCGCAGTATGCTCTGTCTTCAGCTTGCTCTGGCCTTCTTCCAGTGCGGATACATTCTGCTGAAGCTTCTCCGCATCGGCGCGGAGCTTCTCTAACTCGGCCTCGTGCGCCTGTTCAAGTGCCTTCAGTTTGTCTTCGCCATCAGCAGCGCCTTGCTTCGCAGTCGTTACCTCCTTGGTAAGGTTGTCGTAATCTCCCTGCAGCGTCTCGTGCTTCTGCTTCCACTCGGCAACATCCTTCTCCACGGCGGCAAGCTTCTCGTCAGACTCCACTATTAGCTTGTTGTGAGATTGTTGCAAGTCTTCGTGCTTCTGCTGGGCCTCCGTCAAGATCTTCTTTACCGAGGTAAGTTCTTCGTCAGAAGACTTCTTGAGCTGGTCATGCGCTTCCGTGAGGGTCTTGTACTCGCTCTGGGATTTGGCAAGCGCATCGTCCTGTTCACCTCCGCGAGCCTTGACAGATGCAAGCTCTTCCGCGAGCTTGCTGTGGTCGCTTTGGAGCTCATCATGCTTCTGGCCGGAGGCAAGCAGTTCCTCCTTCAAGGTTGCCAATTCCGCCTTCAGCGACGCTTCCAGGGAGTCTCGTTGTTCGATAGCGTCGGCAAGTTCTCGCTTAGCAGCTGATAGCTCTTCGCTCAAAGTAGTCTTGGCTTGCTGAAGAGCGCTGACCTTCTCTTCTAGTTCGGCTAGCTGGCTTCGTGTCTGCTCAAGCTCCTGGGTTTGGGCAGAGGCGGCCTCCTCAAGAGCGCGGTTCTTCTCGGTAGAGTTGTCGCTGGCCTGCTTCAGTTCATTCTGGAGCTTGTCGATTTGATCCTGGCTCTCCTGCTTCGATGTCTTGGATTGTGCCTCTAGCTCGGCAACCTTCTCTCGAAGAGCATCTGCTTCCTTAGATGCCTTGATGAGTTCCTTCTTAGCTTCCGAAAGCTCTTCCTCCTTGGTAGAGAGGTCCTTCTCAAGAGAGTTGATGTTCTCCTCTCTATCGGCGATCTTTTTCTCTATGGCCTCTCTTTCGTCCTTGGCAAGATTGGAGGCACCGCCAGAGAGAGTAGAGAGTATGTTACCCATGGCGTTTTCTTGTTTGTATGAGACGGGAGATGTGAGGTGGTTTGGATTTGGGATTTGAGGCGGTGATGTGAAATGAGCTGTTTGTGTTTGTGCTTCTCAAATACAGCTTTTCTCTCCTCCGTGACGCTTCTTGCTTGGGTATCGTGATCAATCAAACTACGAGAAAAGGTATCAATCAATCATTCAGCTGATGCATGCACGACATGAAAAGTGGAAGAACAGGAAAGAAAGATACGATAGGTTCGGCGGCAGGAGGTTGAAGTTATTGGGTAAAGAGACAGGAACGATTCGGCGTTCCGATAAAAAAAAATATTTTACCCTAAGCTACAGGGGGCTGGAGGGGCCGCTATCTAGCGGTCAGGACTTAGCGGTGGTTGGACTGGTTCAGGGCTGGTGGGTTACCTATTCGTTGGTCGCCGTGGTGATCCGAGCCGGTGCAGGAGAGATTTGCGTCCCCGACAGCTCATGAACTGTGCACGAACCAATCAGCCGCACTGTCGCCGTTTAGATTGAGTCCCCATCCAGCACAGCGCGAATTATTTGCTACCAGGCGCCGGTTCTTGCATAATATTCAGTACGTATCTACATGATGTACAGTGTGTTTCATTCACGTGAAAGAGAGAAAGCGATGATTTAAAAAAAAATGATGCAAATAATGCTACCTTGTACTATCGATGTCCGGCGCGGTGACTAGGAAAAAGAGGATCACTCGACTTGGTTTATCTTGGTTATCTTGGCTGGAGTAACTTCTTCGAGATCAATCAATGAGACGATATGTATGATCCAGATGCACATGAATACCTAACAGTATGTTTGTGCATCACCGTCAATACTCAGACTTTGCCACCCATCCATCTCTTCTAAACTCCGAGTCTCCCTTACTCACATCCACACATCCACACGCAATACATTGTACTTAATTTACTCCGTCTTGACTGGCAGGACTCAGTCCAAAAGACTCAGGAATGGGGAAAGTCTTTTTATCACATTCCTTCTTGAAAACATCCCGAATCTGCCTCCTATTCTGCATCACCCAATCTATATCACCCTATCTATGCGATCGGTCCATTTGAACAGTTCATTACCCTTTGGTGCTTTCTCTTCAGTCTTTTCATCTTCTTCCAAGCACCACTGCTCAAGACTGTCGATCTAATCCTTGTAAGCAGAGTATACCAAGTCATGAAAGGTCCTCTCACCCGTTTCGTCGCGCTTCCTCTTCCTCCACATGGCTTTCTTCTCTTCCACCCAACTATCCATATCCTTCAAAGTTGGTAGATAGCCTGTGCGACGTGAGGAAACCCTAGCAACTACTGCACTCTGCGCCTGTGAAATGAGAAACGTTGGACTTGCTTTGGGGATTCCGACAAACAACGGCTTGTCAGCACGCACGCTCTTTCTTAAGTCCTGTACAGAGTACAATTTTGTCGACTTTTCTCGCTTTCTCCCCATCAAATTTGACCTGTCGTTTTTCGGGCACTAGACTTACGACCTTCTTTACAGGTGTGGCTTTGGGATGGCTTCGAACGTTAGGCCTTGTTAAGGCCACCCAAAGCCTCTCGGCTGTTTCTGCAATTTGGGATGATATATCCCAACCAGAAGCCGAATTCCCCACAACAACAACACTCTATCAACAATCGACATCCATGAATGGACACATGCCTGATACGGAATGACTTGCCTTTTCTTTGAAGTCGCTTGTATCTCAGTAGGTGTTTGAATGGGAAATGCTGTTCGGATACATCTTTTCCCATCCCTTGAGCCCTTTATAAGTCGGCATGAAAGGCCTATCAAATGTCCCGGTATCCATCACGACATATTCAAAGTCTGCCGTTGTTTCTTTGCCTGATGTAATGTGCCTTGTCGTAAGCCTTCAGTCATTTGGTTTCCAGAATCTGCGGCGGAAATTTTTCCAACACCTCAGCACCATATTCCACGCCGACCCCCTTGCTATATCTCCGCAGATATTTCTCAACTGCATCCCGCATGGGAAACAGAGACACTAGCCTTCCATGGCAAGTCCGCGAATTCCATCAACTCCCTAGGGAAATTCGTCTCCAGACCTCCGTATACAAGAGATGCGAAGATGTCACTTGCATTCTCAGTGAACTTCCATACGTCTCCAAGTCTGGACTGTCTTTCATAGACTGTGACCTTCAGTCCCTCGGCCTTGAGACGTCTAACGTAACGATCAGTAGAGCAACATAGAGTAAAATTTGGAAGAGAATGGGAGCCACTGCGATAAAATAGTGATGATTTTAGCCAAAGGGGACTAACTTTGCTGCATTAAGGCCTGACACTCCTGCTCCAATAACAGCAGCTTTGCGTTGCGTTCCCATTTCTGAAATCATGCTGAAGAAAAAGACGATCTGGCAGGGTATGAGTTCCGTATTTGATGATTGCAAAGGATCTGTCGGTACCGTTACGTGGTTGCGTGGATAGCCAACTTCAGATACTGGAGTGTTGACGCTGATAGAAGAGTATTTATGAAGTTGCATAGGCTGCAGTTCTGCGGAGAGGCAGCAACGAAATATGTGTGAGAAAAACGAACTTTGTTTCCCAGCCCCTGGAGGGCGATATTCGAAACGACGGAATGCTTCGTAATGGTGAGCTGGTATTTCTAGCCATTGTTCCTTTTATTATACACCCTTCTATGGACGGCAGGTTGTCCAGTGGTTGGATTCAATTTCGAGCGTGTCGTGCGCGTCGATGCCTCCATCAGCAGGATCACTGTGAACGTCTCAGTGCCTTGCCAGGCCAGCAACGGGTATAAGAACAGCGTCCAAACTTACTGTACGAATGGATAGTTGGCGGCAGCGCCAATGACATCTACGTAGGTGCGGCAGCTCGTGGATCAGGATCTGAGCACCGATGTTGAACTCCTTGAACTTGAAGGGGCCGGTAGCACACCGCGAGTTTCACCGGCCGGAGTTGTAGGGTTTTGCATACAAATGATGCCTACACGACATAGACGACTTCAGGACTGGAGGTTTTGGGATCTGAAAATGGCATACCTTATGCCACATGCGACCCACAGAATGGGCTGTTCCACGTGACTCCTTACCACATCAAAACCGGACACAGTTGTTAATTCTTATCATTGTCAAAGGCGTTACTTCCTATTTTTCAAATTATATAAAGCGAATAGGTCGTGCGATATAATGCAATTTCATACCTACCAATTTTATCATATAATACCCGAATTTAAAAGGGTTATTTGTACGCAGCCGGTAGATCAAATCCTCAGCCACATTTCCCCAACCATTTTTAGAAAAAAAGGTCTCGTATTATCAAACACACGCATCTATTAAAATAACCTTTTTATTATTCTTAAACCAACCTAATAGTTAAAATAAATAGATAAGTTTTATTGTCCCCAAATAACTAGAAATGGCATTTTCGTTATTTACTTAATGAACTCAGTTCTTAGGCTATGCTTAGATTTGGTAAGCAGCCGCCGTATTTCATCACAGTTCTTCATAAATAAGCAACGGCAATAACCCCCCGGTGACCCACTCGCTCCTTACTTAAACTTCACTGTTAGGTTCTTCCCGTTGCTCTGTTTCGTCAAGTTCGGCAAGAACATCAGGATACCTGTGATCTTCAAGAAGCAGCACTTGTCAACTCCTTCCACACGTATAATCCTCGGTGTCATCCCCAAACCCTTCAAACCCCTTACGAGGTAAGGACTAAAAGTAAAAGAACAGCTAGAATTTCTAAGTCGACTAGGTCGGGGGGAGCAAAACTCACCTCAAAACTCTTGACCACAGGCCACGGATTCGATCCGTGCTTGGGGCATAAGGCGATGATGATCCTTCACTTTGTGGTAACACTAAGTACGTTACGGACATTGCCCTATAATGATGAAGAAACTACTGAGCCGCCTCCTTTTTGGTGCCCTTGGAGAGAATGGGAGGGTAGGCATTTATAGTATTTGCTTTCTCCATTTTGGTGACTCATTTCGGACCATAGTAAACGCAATATATAGCTGCGCTACGTCAGCATGAACCGGCCCTTGGTGCGCCATCGTTTTCGAATTGAAACCCGGAGGAAATTATAACTCGCGCTAAAATACAGGGATGTAACCGCCCTTGGGGCCAAGGCTCAGCCTATGCGTGCACTATAACGGGCTGATTGACTGCCTATGTAGATGCTTATACCAGTTCGAAAACAAACCGCAGATTCGGCTTTTGAATCTGGGCCATTTAGAGCGGCATAAGTAGATAATCCAGGTCTTCGACAGCTCCGTTTCAAACAGAACGGTCGTCCGGCCCCATTGCAAAATAGAAGGCGGCACTTACAGCATCGGGAGGCGGCCGGGGCAGACAGCAGCGTGTTCACCAGTCCGAACCAATCAGTCAAAACCCTTTTAACTGGATTGTATCAAACCAAGTCAATTATTTAAATATTTTTAACTGACTAAAGCTAAATATTCGCAAACTGATTTAATTAAAAAGACCCGGATGCGAATTAATAATAATCCCAGGCTAAATCAGGTTAGTATATATTTAGGTACTTAGCTACATATCTGTATTAGGGAATTAGTGGGTCCATTCTGCTTTGTTTTTGACTGAATGCCCCACCAGTTTGAAATAAATTTTTAATTGGTTCGGGTCAGTAGGCTAAAATTCCCCGACTAGGTCGGTCAAACCGAACCAGTAATCAGTCAAACCAATCATTCAACTGAACTGGTGAACACGCTGGTAGACAGACAGAGACAGAGCCCGGAAAGGTAAGTGGGTTTGTGCACCACCACGATGAGTCAGCAGACGCAGCCGTGCCGCATGTTCGATATTGCTTCAACTTGAACGTTTGGTAGGGTTTGTACCTGATTCTGGGATTAACTTTCTAGAACTCGAAGTAGAGTCGTTATCGAAGCTCGTAGGTAAAGCAAAGCTCAGTGGAGCAAGCGCAAGGACTACTGTCCTCCGAAGGCACCATTGGGGGAAGGAGGCGATGACTTTCACGGATTCCGGTTCTGAGACCTTGGGATGTTTTGCTGTTGAGGTGATGATTGTCCGAAGATGAGGACACAAAAAGACAGATCCAAGCAGATACTTGTGCGTCTACAGTTCTTCGAATCTCTTTCTCGTGAACTCTTCAGCTTTATGCCCTTCATTCTTAGCACACGGGCTCTCACACTCACTCACCTGGGGTGGTGTAAGATTTAGCAGTGTCCATGACTCCTTAGGAGGTTTAGTTATGGTTATCTGCGATGATATTATGGTTGGAGGCCTCTATGATATATCCAAGGCTATGTTCGCGATCTTCGCAGATCGGCTTAAAAAATATAACAATGACGTTCATCTCAGACGTTGAGTTCAGCGATCCCGGCTTTCGAGATGTAAGACTTATAAGGTAGAAGTCGCTGCTCAACGATGCTGCCTTGACCGCAATACTTTTCGACAATGGTGGCGCTACGGCCGATGTACAGCTTAGGATCCATCATCTCATCCAGTTCATCCCAAACCGGCTTGACTGGGAGTATATTAGCTAGATCCGGCCAAGGATTAGGCTCTGGCTATAACTTACAGTATTCATCTTTCTTGATCCGGTCGATGAGGTCGTTTTGGCCGCCCTCGTGCTTCACAACATGGCCAGCTTCGTGGGACAGAACTCGCACCTTCTCATGGGCTTCAATTCGTAAGGTCAGCGGACTGTATCCCTGGGCTGGCGAGAGCAAGGGAAAATTGGCATACCTTCCTGGCGGTTACCTCCCTTGGAGACAATTTTCATGATGACATTCTCCGTTATCATGAAGGGAAGCTCCTCTTTCTGTAACACCTGAAGTCAGTAACAAGAGCTGTTAAATGGCAGAACCTCTCCAGGGGTTTGAGATGATTTGAGCTAATAGACCCAACTGAGATGTAAGACATACATTATGAGCGTCAATGCGCTTAGGATAGACAACAAGTCCGTTTGCCACATTTTCTAAACCGAGAAGGAGGGCATCCGCTAGGAGGAACATTTCCGGTCGTTAAAGCTGTTAGCAACTCGGTACTTCTTTATACCTCTAGGAACTGAAAACTTACATGTCAATTCTCCGAATAGCTATGGGGCAAGGCTATTAGCATTTCATAGTTGTTGGGGTGCGAAAAACATACCACTATCAGGAAAGAGTTAGCAGCTATTCCGAGATGATAATGAGGCAAAAAATCGAAGGTCAATTTCATAAGGAAGCGCCACTCCTTAAACAGATTGTAAATAGCAGCAACAAATGCGAACTAACCTATCATCAAGCGATCTCTCTAACCACTGACTTGAGTACGTGTTGGAGAAATTGACTGGTAAGCTTGCAAGCTTGCGACCGAGACTACAAAGGCGTTCGGAACTGTGATAAGGAATGAGCATATATTCAACAAAACCGGTTCATAGAGATGAAGCATGCATAAAACCGAAATGGGTCGAAACTGGAGTAGAACATAGCCTCGAGAGTTATACAAGGCCAAATATCTTTCCTTGCAGTATTCTCGTTGCATTGTTACATCGCATGACCCAACGAAATCGTACGCAAGCCACAGCTCCATTTCACTGGTACCCGGAATAAAAAGAACATGAACAAGAATGGTTGATACTAACCGCATAGGATTCCTTTTGTACGCCATTGCAGAACCTAGTATATGTATGTTAGCAAGGATAATCAAAGATGTACTTCACCATCAGTCTGCATGCTAACCCCTGAGTGTGCGCATAAAAGAATAACTCGATAATATCCAGCCACTTAGAGCAGCACATCACCTCAGAGATTCAATATAAACATAACTGACGTGCAAAGGGCTTGACTTACTTCCGATTTGGTCCTTCTCAAAAGGCTCCTCGAGTTCTTTCATATTTGCCAAATGGCGGACTACAAGCAATCAATGGCTGTCTACGATTCTAAGATAGGAAGCCTGCCTACTGTCCGAGGTTAAATGTTGTACTGTTGCGCCGACTGCCGGTGAATAAAGTCAATAGTGTTCTCCGTAAGTGGTAGAAAAAGGCTTTGGGAGCTCTAAACACAGATCAGGATGAGGAAGCAGGCACGAGACTACTTACGACCAGTAATAGCGTTTGCAAGACGAAGATCGACCTTCCGCGTGTAGGTCTGCGTGGAAACTAGTCAGAATAACAGATTAACCTTTCACGATCTTATATCAAAATGCCATAAGTTCACAATTAGGTGTTCAATACCTGAATAGCATTCCTTAAAGCCAGCCTTTTCACACAGGAGCGTGTTGAGCTTGTCGATTTTGGCTTCGTCTCCCTTGAAAAGCTCCATAAAAGACGCCTGCGTACCAGTAGTTCCTAGATAAATATTAGCAGCAATTTTCTTCTTTTTCTTCTCATTTTCCCTCTTTCTTATATTATAGCGTTTACAACGTACCTTGAGCGCCACGGAACTTCAAGTCTTCGCGAGCTCTCTCCATGTCTTCCAGGTCCATCATGAGCTGCAGTAATTTGCGTTAGCGAACAAGAAAAGAAAAAAAGGAAAATGTTGCCTACATCTTGTATCCAACCAGCTGCGCGCTTCCCAACCGTGACCATTTGCGCTGTGGCATCCACGTTAGTGTCTGTGGGGAAGGATGCCTTGAAATACTAACCGGGCTGATAGTGCGTGTACCCCAGGGTGGGCTCGTGTCGCCACTTCATCGCGAACTCGGACAATATGTGAATGACTCGGGCCAACTTAGGGAGCAGGAGATCCAGACCGTCCTTCATAAGAATAAGTTCGGTATTGTCGGTGATATAGCAAGACGTAGCACCGGCATGAATGATACCAGCAGCCGATGGCGCGGACAAGCCGTAGACATGTACGTGGCTCATGACTGCCTCCCTCTACATTAGCATGCGTCCCATTGCTAAAAGGTGTAAATAAATACCATCGTGGCGGCGACGTTTCTCCTCCTGAGCAGCAAGTTCGAAGTCTTGATCCGTGACCTCGAGGTTAGAGGCTAGCTGCGAAATTGCCTCATCCGAAATGTCGAGGCCACATTCTTTCTCAGCTTCGGCCAACCAGAGCCAAAGTTTTCTCTATTTAAACGTCAGTCTCATCTTGTTCTGATCATGGCTCCGTACGTTGGTGCGCTACCCAAGTTCCATGTCTGCTCCTTCGACCGAACAGTTTCTTCATCTCCTCGCTAGAGTAGCGGGAGTCCAGCGGGGTTTGGTAAGTATCATAGCCGCCCATCGTGACTGAGTTGGTGTTGGTGTGTGAACTTGGTACTGGAACAAGATTTCGATCTTGCACAGGTTGTGCCGGCCGCGGCACCTTTTAAAGGGCAAGGTAAGGGCGGACCTAAAAAGCAACTCTCGTGGTCCGAGACTTTTGAAAATTGCTACAATCGATGTGGGGTGATGCAGGAACATGGAGGGGCATGTGGGGTTGAGGGGTATCAAATTTTTGAATTGCGATTTTAGATCGCGGTCGCTCTTTTAGGTAGGCGGTGAGGCATGTCGTGCAAGCCATGATGATTGATGATGTGACGTGGGGTGGATGTTAGAGGATCTAGAACCCGAGGACTCATCCATGCTGAGTGATGATCAATTCCTGCTCGTTTTGAACCTTTAGCAGGATACTATTCATGATACACGATACCCACCTAATCGTCCCTGGTGGTCCGTTTACATGGATGAAGCACCTAACCTACCTGCTGAGTGTTATGAAGTGTATTTAATTGGGTATTGTTGGCTTGGAGGTATGGATAGCCGCTCGTAGTGAGAACCAGGCCACTCTCAACAACGCTTAAACAACTCTTATTCCTAAATACGACTTTCATACATTAGGCTCTCAAGGTATCGGGATTGTTAGGTCTGTTTCTAACTTTTAGCTCGTAAATTCTCCATATCCGACTATGGTATTGTATCTAGACTTGGGCAGGTTATAAGAACATAGCTCTTGACTTATATAAGAAACATTAGCGAAACCACAAGACGAACTTTGCCTCTTAAGGTCGTATATTCTTCTCGACCGAATGTGGAATAGCAAGAGTGATTGCCATCGTGATGTCATCATTTCAAGTATATACCCCTAAGATATATGGAATATAAAATACAAGAACTCATAATACAACCTATTATATCTTTATTCCAACAAAGGAAAATGTAAACGTTGTTGTCCGTTAGATTATCACGACATCAAAAGTGCCAAGGTTCACACAAGCCCCACCTTTACAGCCGAAATCTGATTTATTTTTATTGTAGATTTTTGTTATCGATTAGCACATGCTGCATACTACCACATCAAACCTCCATCTAGGTGGATGGGACGGCAGGCAGTAGACAAAGTCAACCTACTACATCATGGCTTCGTCCGAATCCCGCTTCACGGCGCAGAACAAGACGACACAGCAACGCCTATCAACCACTACTGTTGGTCTTGTTGCTCTATCCGACTTCCGCAAGCGACGCGCCGAGGTTCTCGAGCAGCAGGAGCGCGAAGCTCGCGAGGCTGTCATTAGCGGCACACCCCTAGACACACCCGACCGTTCGCACACTGCTACGCCCGCTGTTCCTGACGACACTAGTGATTCCTCGAACCCCCGAAAGAAAAAGAAGAAGAATAAGAAGGCAGCCAAAGTTGGAGGCACCAAGCTGTCATTCGGAGATGACGAGGAGGCTGCAGAGAATGATGACGAAAGAGACGGTCCCATCGTCGACAAGCAGATTGGAGGAGAGAAGAAACTCAAGTTCAAGGCCAATTCCTCCGTGTCAGTTGTCCCGCGCTCGGTAACCAAGGCCGCTCTGCGCCGCGAGGCTGCGGAGAGGGAAACTCTGCGACGCGAGTTCCTGGCACGACAGGAGGCGGTAAAGGCAACCGAGATCGCCATACCCTTTGTGTTCTACGATGGAACCGACATTCCCGGAGGCATCGTCCGAGTCAAGAAGGGTGACTTCATTTGGGTCTTCTTAGACAAGAGCAGAAAGGTCGGTGCAGACCTCGGTGTAGGCGAGAAGGCAAACGCAAGGAGAGAATGGGCACGGGTCGGAGTGGACGATTTGATGATGGTCCGTGGGAACATTATTATTCCTCACGTATGTTGATTTTTATAATCTTGATTCTACCAAGGAAACACCGAGATGGAACACACTGCTGACTAGTCTATAGCATTACGGCTTTCTGTTCTTTATCATGAACAAGACCGTTGGACCCGCTGGCAAGCTCCTCTTCGACTATATCTCTGAAGTCCCCGCCCCAGCAGAATCTCATTCTCCCGACAATGCCCAGTCTGAGGCTGCACAACAGGTCTTAAAATCGGCTAAGACGCAACCAAATGTCGGTGATCTGGAGGGTGCTTCGGACGACCCGACTTTCACCAAGGTGGTCGACCGCAGATGGTATGAACGGAATAAACATATATATCCTGCCAGTGTCTGGCAGGATTTTGACCCGGAGAGAGATTATCAGAAGGAAGTGCGCCGCGATCTCGGCGGGAACACTTTCTTCTACTCCTGAGCCCGTTGCGAGCTCCCTGGGTCACTTGGGTTCGTATCCCGATCCGTTTTGCGCATTATCTGCGCAGTAACTGAAGCATGTTGCTATATTTGCCGCTTGCTTGCACGGCTGGTCAGCCAAGGTAAAATGGTGACTGCCCCTGGGGATCACTTACGAATAATCTCGCAATGTCAACCTACACATAACCGAGCCACCAACACAATAAATCCAAGCACCCACCATCCCGGCCAAAATAATACCAGGAAAAGACTGTTGCCACTCGACCCGAGCAGCAACGTGTAGAACTCGAAAACAATCTTTTTTCTCAATTGCCGCGCAGTTCTCGTCTTCCATATCGCCTTTCCTACACCTAATGACAACCTAAAAGCCAAGCGCAGTTGGCAAGTGAGAATTCGGTTTGCGGAGAGGATTTGCCAAGCCAGCCAGCTAGCTTGGATCCCAAGGAAAAGAGACGTCGCACCGAGCAATTGTTGGAACTGAAGAATAGCGACTAATGTGGGCGCTAAGATTGCCGTTATGCCGGAGCTTGCATTCACCACTCCTCGTGGCTCCTTGGTCGGGGCGGTGATGATAGCCACCTTAGAAAGACCCATTGCTGCTGATCGTCCAGGCTTGCGCTGGCCTACTTGTCGTTGCCGGCGACAGCAAGTCCAGGAACACAATGGACCTCGTCTGAAGGGATTCGCCCGTATAAGTGTGGTCTCGCCGTTGGAGGAATGTATGTCTCACACAGGGCAAATGCGGAACATCGGAGAGCATGGCATCGGGGATGCAGTGCAACCGAAAATTGCATGCAGATCACTCCCGTTAATATACATATGCAGGGTTCTAGATGCTGGTTTCTATATAGTCGGCCGTATGGTGGACGTCTAACTACGTACGAGCTCTGGTTTGTAGGGGACGGTACCCGCACCACGGAGTAGACTCACTAGACTGGCGTCCCAAATACACACGATTAGAAACCCACGTGTACCTCCTCATTGGCCGTAGGCTATAATTAAGACGGAAGGGTGGAGGACAAAAACAACACGCAAGATCGTTCAACTAGGGAAACTATATGCTGGGAGTCAGTAACCTTTTTGAGCGGCTAATGGCTGACGACGTTGCCCCTTTCGTCGCCACTTCATGCTCACGAGGCCTATTAAGAGATCCAGCAAGAGTCTGACTTTGCCAAAATCAGTAACCCGAAGTCCCTTTGCCCTCGCGTTTCTATGAATGTCGGGATAGGTATTGACTAGGTGGTGGTGACTTGGACTCGCTCGTCCGTCACGGGTGTTGCTTAGGTGGATTCTAGACTCGCAGATCCCGGCAGGGGAAAATGCCAATTGCCCGGAACGTGCTGGGACACGCCTGCTGATTGGTCCTGCGCTAGCCGGCACCGGACGACGTTCGGATGGGAATCATGGGACCTTGTCCGGAAGCCTCTCTAATATCGGCATAGGAAACCGAACTGGGATACGTTTACTTCTCAAGTCTGAAAAGTGAGGTTATTATGCTAGGTAGTGTGGAAACGTCTAAAATCCCCCCATTATAGGGGCCAGAGTCAATATCTACCCATCGTGAACACTTTACCTCTGGTTCAAGGGGCACTTGTTTCGACTACCTAGGAATAGCACCCAATTTCTGCTTTCCTTTTCGTAAGCTGATGTCTGATAAGCATACAATCATGGTCGAGGCACCTTCTACATCGCATTGGTTTAGCTTATGATATTGCTTATCGTATACCTTTTCGTAGAATACTATGTGATTCAAAAGTGGCTTTAGCATGCACGCTTTACCCTAGGCGAAAGACCAGGGAATACTGCTGTATTAAGGCAAGATAATAGTAGCAAGGCAATCAACCCTTACTATTGCTATTGTGGGTATCGTGAGATAGATGTGAGGTAGAACCCCGAATTCATCGAGGCCCCAAAGCACGCCTTCTCTAATATGGCAATCAAGAGAGGCCGATCGAATGATATACGGGACGAGAATAACGCCTGCGGCTACCAATTCCTTCGTCCACCGCGACCGCGGCCGAATCCGCCCCCTCCGCCTCGTCCCATACCCTGCTCATACCCAAAGCCTTGCCCTTGGTTCCCGCCAAATCCTTGACCACCACCGAAGTTGGAATTTTGGCCCTGTCCTCCGCCGCCGCCTCCAGCGTTCTGCATACCAGCGAACATGGCAGACATAGTAGAAGCATCCATCTGGCTCGGGTCCATGCCTGAAGCCATCATCTGCTGCATCATGGCTTGCATCTCGGGGGGAATGCCATCCATTCCTGGCATATTGGGCATAGCACCCGCCGCACCTGCGCCACCCATCCCCGGCATGCCACCTATCATGAACATCTGCTGCATGTCCTCTAACATTTTCTTGCTGGCATCCGAGTATTCGTTACGGATGTTGTCTTGCTTGGAGGCGTAGAGGGCCCAGGTAAATTCGTCGAAGCCGTAGTTGAAGTAGTCGCTTAAATCGGTGCCGGGTTTCCTCCAGGGCTTGTCATTCTCAGGGAGGTCTTAGACGCGATGGCATGTCAGTACTAAGGAAAATTATGGGAAAAGGTATGCACGAACCTTCGTCAATATTGACTTGGGTGATGGGCTTTCCCACTGGCTTGTAGACCGGTACCGCATTGACATCCACCTTTGACGTCGAGACTGCGGGCAAGTCAGAGCCCGATTGGCCCACCACGGTTCGCGGTGGCGCATCGTCTTTCTTGACAGCGGTAGGCTTAGCGGTGATATCGCTCGAAGCTGATCGTTGGGGTATATTTCTTATGTCGCTATATCGGGTTTGGCTGCAAAAATGTGTTAGTAGAGGTTGTGTCGACTGAGAGCAGGGGTGAGGCTCACGTCGGCGGAGGGGCGTTGGTGCCGTCTTTTCGCTCTGTGATTATGTCGATGTCGGAATCGTCTTCATCCATATCAGCCCCTTCGTCCTCCTCCTCGCCTTCTTCTAAGTCTCCCTCATCCTGCTGCTGCTGTTGCTGCTGCTGCTGCTGCGGTTGGGTCTGTATAGCTGCGGCAGAAGCATGGGCGTCAGTAGAGTCGGAGGTATCATTTTGAGTGGTAGGCTCGTCGGGAGCGTAAAAATCGTCATCGTCGTCAATATCCATGGTGTTTTCGACTTATACTAGAGCTGATATGGTGTGTGTGTGTATGAATATTAACGAGGTTGCAAAGTTACGGCTCCAGACTTCAGCGCTTTGTTTGATGGAAAAGTGAAGTCATTCTAGGAATTGACTACGGGGTGCTATGTGGGTACCTACCCACGTAAACAATAAGATCGCTAATTGGAGGGACCTAATGCAAATGGGGAGCTTTTGCGGCTGGCTGCGGAAGCTATGACCAAGTACAAGGCAGCCCCAGCTGACAGGGAGATCAGGCTAGGTACTAGTACTTATATCCCCGTGCAGTTTCCACAAGAAATCTTGTACCGATCTTAGGTAGATGACGCGCTAGCTTATGTACCTAGGTACCTAACATTCAACGCGACCTCACAGCTGCTTTTAGCTGCAAAAACACAAAATTCGCATATCTTCATATTCCCATTCCTGTCTCACTTTACTTCCGTCTAAGGTATGCTAGACTCAATATGTACTCGCAAACAGAAATCTAAACTGACGTGTCTAAATCGACATAGGTACTTCCTGCAACATTCCGTCCCTGGCCAGCCATGTCTCTCTCTAGGTCCGCAAGTGGTCCTGGCGGCCTAAGTATCAACACATCCTCCGCCAACTTGTTGTAAGTACTTTGCCCCTTCTCTCCTTTCTCCCCTATTCCATACCCTATACAGCGGCCCTTCGTCTCTATCACAATGTCGCGTCTTTCTAGTCTTCTAAAACTTGGTGAAATACATAGTGGATCGAGCAGCAGCCAGCCTCCCGCTCCCAGTGGTTTATTCGGCGCTACCTCCAATGCGCAATCCACGCCCGGCTCGACTCTCTTCGGGAATGCATCGTCAACCCCTAAACCGTCTTTATTTAACAATGCCTCGTCCACTGCGGCCACCTCTCAGCCGCAGCAGTCTGGCGGACTCTTTGGGTCTTCCGCAGCGACAACACAACCACAGCAAGCAGGTTCCGGCCTATTCGGTGCATCGAATACCGCCAATACCCAACCGCAGCAAACCGGGGGCCTCTTCCAAACGCAGCCGCAAACACAGACGCAAACGCAGAATACCGGTGGTATATTCGGTAGTAGCATTGCCGGTCAAACGCCAGCTACGGGAACGGGAGCTCAAGGAGGCTTGTTTGGTAGCTCTGCAAACCCTTCACAGCCAGCGGCCAACAATACTGGATCGAGTTTCTTAAACCAACCAAATCAGCAAAGACCTAGTCTTTTGTAAGTCAACTTTTCCATCCTCTTATCCGTCATGGCCGCTGAACCTAGTTATAGTGGTAATACCCTCAGCCAACCCGCCCAAAGCCAGGCGAACCCCTTCGCACAGTCTCAACCACAGTCCCAACCCCAGCAGCCCGGTCTGAGCTTGGGCGGATCTCTAGGTCTGGGGTTGACTATGGGCCAGTCGTCAACACAACAGACTGTTCCCGGTGTACGCATAGACGTTAGCAATCTGAAGGGTACCACACGATTCAACGATCTCCAGGAGGATTTGCAGAAACAGATTGAGCGTGTTGATACGTTTATCCAGCAGCAGATGCGGAACAAAGAACAGGTGGACTCTTTCATGCCCGGCCACAAGGAGATGCTCGAAAGCGTACCCAGCGACGTCAACTTCGTCGCCAAGAAATACGAGAGCGCACATAGCGCCCTAGCATCAGCTGCCCAGTCTATCGAGGCGGCCCGTGGCTTAGTCGCACAGGACGTGGACCATGCGCGCCTAAGCTTCCGCGCCGTCGACAACCTCAAACTCCCCGAGCAGTATCACACGGCCGGCATATGGTCGCCTAGGCAGCAACCGGCTGGCACGGCCAATACGGAAGCGGACGGACAGGACCTCGTCGGATTCTTCTCTAAGGCAGCGGATGATATGGAAGAGCAAGTAAAGAGATATGAGAGGAACATGAGCGAGATCGAAATGCACATGCACGGTGTTTCGGACGGTCTGGTCGAGCAGCTGCAGAAGATGATGGCCAACAAGAGTGGAGTGACGTCCGGTCCCAACGAGAAAGCTCAGGAACTTGCGATCGTGCTTAGGGAATTGCAACAGGGTATCTTAAAGGTAGCCAGCGATGTTGCGGTCGCCAGAGAGGGTGTGACACATCTGCAATTGGGCAACTTCATCGGCAATAATGGAGATCGCAATGGCGTTTACTAGGGGGTAACATGATTGTTCTATACGTTACGGTGTTCGATAGTGTACCTAAGATACCCAGATAAATAGGGGTTGACCCGATATATTGACATAGGATTCCCAGCGTGAATGAGTATCTAACTTGTCAACAAAGAGACAGCAATCCGTTCTTTACAATTTCGTTGACCAGGTATACTTACTCCAGCTACTCCGGTGACTAGCCTACACTTCCATACTCGAAAGATAGACATATTTAGCATGTTTATTGAAGAAACGCGAGCTTACACAGAAGAAACCACACCTGTTATAAACATATTGATTACCTAGCCTACAACAGACGACTACCACAGCAGCACCCGCCAACGCCAGCCATTGAGTATTTTCATGTCGTCCTCGCCGATGCCCTGATCCCCCCTCTCGACCTTGGCCATGAGCCGCTTCAGCCGCTTCGACATGGTCCGGGCCACTCGCAGCGACACCTCGCTCTGAAACACGTACAGGATGGACAGCACGAAGAAGGCCACCGAGGCGATCTTGCTCTTGCCATGCACGGAGCTCAAAATCCGCGAGATGAGCCCCTTGCTCCTCTTGAACGCGTACTCGGTATCGTTGGCCTCCCTGTCCTTGTGCGACCGCCGGAAGATCCTGCGAACGGCGGGGATGAAGGCTGCGCTGTACGAGTTATGAGCAGCTGTGGTCACGAACCTCACGCCGGCCTTTCGCGATGAAGGGGTCGAGGTAGAAAGAGGGTGGAGTGATCCGCGACGGGACATATCGCGGTCATCTCGAGTCTATGAAAAAGCATAGTAACAAATTGAGACTTACACAACACCGCCCAGTAGCCATTTTCGCCATCTGTGTGCCTCGGCCTCTTTCATCATGTCCGACACTTCGCCCCGCAGCACCTGCAGGTCGCTCATCACGATGCCCTGCTGCGCGCGGAGGCGGCGCTCGCTCGCCGGGTCGTCGTACCGCAGCCGCTTCTGCAGGGTGAGATACTCGCCCAGCGAGAACTCACAGGCCGTCTTGATGGAGCGGATATCGGTCCCCGCAAACGGAGTAGCTACCGGGCGCTCCGGGCGCTCCAGGCGAGGATCCGGCGGCATCGGGGCCGAGGCCGGAGGAGCAGAAACCGGGGCGGCAGATGTTCCCGTGTAGGACGGCGTCGGCGCTGGTTGGTATTCCATTGGCTTGTGACGAGTGAGTACTCTAGACTGTAGATGAAGGATCATACAATTGACCTACCTCCTAAGTCTAGGTCGAATCGATCTAATACGCTAGGAACAGGCTGCGACTATTCTCTTATAAAGTTGACAGTTCAAGCATAACACCCTCTTTTTGCACCTTCACTTTGGCGACGGTACATGATAGGGTAATGTATGAGATGAGGTTTACGAATTGATCTAATCACGGTGGCTGGGGATCTCGCGGGGTAAGATTATCGAGGGACTTGCAGGCTCGGCAAAGTTGCCAGAATTGGGAAACTAGAGGCGTCACATCATCCAACCAAAGTGTGTGCCGTTATGCACGGTTGACACCAGCCGCATATTAGGCCTGCATTCATCACGATTACTGCCACAAGCTACATGCTTCCGACCTGAATTCTTTCTAAGTCTAGATACAATATTTGCTGTCAGACCATGAGTATACGTGGCTCAATAATTCGCATTTACCAATTCCTCGGACGTATAAGATGGCGATTGAGAGCTCTCATGATATTGTACAACCTACCTAGGAGGTACCTAAATGCCTCCATTCATTGAAAGGTCCACTGTGATTTCATTGTGAGACCTTTATGAGCTACAACTTAACTAGAACGCAAGGGCGGCATTCTTGTAATGGTGAAGAGTCGGATTGCCTGTTACCAATAACATAAACCGATATTGGTATGAGATTTCTAAGATGCTCATAATACCCTCTGTGGGGAATGCCTTTGTTAAGCCATGAAACGAAGCCCCTTTTCAAACAAGTGGCTAGAGTTCGAATATCCAAGGCCTCGAGGTGAGACTTCAATGGGTTAATATACTATAAACCACTAATTATTTCAAACCACAAGCTTCTTGTAAAGCATCATAGAGCAAAAATCAATACAAAACATTAAAGGAATTCATATGATAGGTGAGCTTATGTCGAAAACTTGAGAGTGGCATGGCCTAGTAACAGGTACGTTAAATTTGTAACAAAGGCATCGGTTACGTGTTGCTCTCCCTCTTATATCTACCTAAGTTATAAGAGATGCAAGCCTACATTTTATACGAATAGGATTTTAAGAGCCCTTCTCGCTTTGTATGTGTGACGTAAAAGAACGGTTTAGATCATTGCAACATCTAGGTTCTCACGTATTACAATCCTCAGACAGTATCATGAGTGTCTAAAGCCAGCTTTCTGACTTTCAGCCTATAATAACTCCTCTAGGATCTATTTCCGGTTATGGTATAGAGGGCCTTTCTCTAATGGTAGAGTGTATAGGAAAAGATGGGTAACGAGATAGATGAACGGGTCACAACTAGGGAAGGGATGGCATTGCTTTGCTATTTAACACACATTGCATAAGACATTTGGGCTCCCGTGAGCTTTGTCAGAGTCTCAGCTCTTGCCACCCGGGTAGGACTACAGGCCTGTGGTTGAAAAGAGATGGGCATCTTTGTCCTTATCTCCTGTATATACCCAGAGCCTTGTAATTGTTAGATCTATAGCTCTTCGCGCAACAACGTTGCTGTTTTTTTATCGCTTGGTTGGCCTCGTGGTAGGCTTCACACACAGCATGGAGGGAAAGAAGAGAGAGCCTTCAACTGACTAGGTAGTATGGCATTCTAAGAGAAAGTTATCGGTAGTATCTACCTGGGATTATGACATATCATATATGCTAACAAAATTATCAAGTACGGCTCCTCAAAAAGAGACAAGAGGAACACAAGTTAAGCCTATTACTAAATGAGAAAACATCGCCTTGAAGGCCTGGATAACTGCTTGAGGGAAAGCAAGATAAGTAATAATCAACCAGTATATATGCGTTGACCTTTTGATCAAAGAGTTGCGGTCTACTCTGATGAGTTAGAAATATGATGCTCGGCTATTAGGTGTCCGAAGTAGACGGTTCTCGGGATCATCACATGGTTCAACGTCGTACCTAGGTAGTTCTCCCATTCAGAAGCGACCCTGTCCGGTTGTCTTCATACGTAGAATGAATCCTCACCTTGGCCTTTGGGTAATGTATTGTCTGAGGTAACTGCTTTATAGCTTGTCTTAAGTGGTATGGTGATTTGCCACTTTAAGCCTCAAACAGTCCGGTGGCATGGGCATGAAGATACATTATCAAATCAAAACTGGATTGCGCATCTCTACTACATATTACTTATCTTCAAGCCTTAGCAGAGCGGGCAAAGACCCACTACGCGCCGTCGGGAGATGACGACATTGGCCTAAAGATGAGCGCGAAATTGTCGCCGCCCTGCACGAAAGTGGTGGATAAATCGGACGTGCACGAGCGACAGTGTGGCTGAGGTAGGCTCGGTAGCAATGCTTTGGTGTAAGACGAGGCAGCAGACCTTGCCGACCTACCGATATGTGATGACGGAAGCACAGGAGTACAGAACGGGGAGCCCGGAAAATACGGAGCATGCTTGTCGACTCGAACCATTGCACAGTCTGGTCGCTGCCTTGGTGACATACCACACGCTGCATGAACTAGGCTCACAGGTGGGCTAATGAGAATGGAGATGGGTTCATTTCTATCTATTCTCGTTCCCGAGTCTAGTGGCCGGATGGGACGGTACCATTTCCTTCCTGCTCTCCGCGACTTGGAAACACGTGACCATCAGCAGACAAACGGGAGGGACCGCAGCAGCTGCGTCTTCCGTAGGGCAATCATCCCACGCCGTTGGAGAAGGGGGAAACAGGTAGGCAAGCAGGCAAGGGGGGCTGGGGGGTAGGGCAGCCCTCCCGCACGCACCCTACCTTGGGTCCTGATGACTCGTCATATTGTAGATCTGGTTCGGCTTGGAGCATGTGGGTTAAACGGTGAAAGGCTAAGCCAAACGAATGTTGTGTTGCACATCGTTCGGTAATCTGGCCGTCCCGTTTCTGAACTCGGTCCGTTAGATGGCTGAGTCGGTGGGAGAGACTTGCCTTAATGGTACTGTGCGATAGTAACCCCGGCCCGCGGGTCGCTTTAATTTTCTTTGGTTACGCAGGTGGGCGGACGTGGACTAGGGGGCTATGAATTTCAGGATAAACGACCCGGGCTGCCCCTTTTTTTAATTGACGCCGAGACGTGCGACGCTCGCGGCTAACTTTGCATAGCGCTGTAATGCCATCAGGAGGTTAGGTCGAAAGGGGTATTTTACTTTTATGTAACGTATCGATCACTTACATGAAGGGGAGTCGGGGAGGCATTCCTGCGACGGATGCTGATATCTATATACCTACCCTCGGGTATTCCGGCGGACGGGCACGCACAGATACATACGGCGCAGATACGACAGCACCCAATGTCAAATGATAGATCATTGCCCAGCTTGTGCTAGGTTGCGAAAGGTACCGGCCTATGACGAGTACTTGAACAAAGCGGCGCGACGGGCTGACGGGGCCATGTACATCCATACCTTCGGCCGGCGCACAGTGCGGGTATCTTTTACGGAGTTCGCCATCTCACGTCTCACGTCTCACGTACGTAAGTAGGGGACGAGGAATAGAAATAAACGAAACGCAATGCTTTTCTGATTATTTTATTGGTAATCATTGACCGAATGTATTACCTATATTTAGCCCAGAGGACCGTGACAGTAGGTAGACGCGCCTGAATACGGATTTTATTAGATGCATTTGTGCACGCGGCGATCTATCCTGGCCTGAATATCGTTTCTGTTCATTTCACCACGAGCCTGAATGGTATTAGTCTTTGGGGGAAAAAGAAAAAGGGGGGGTCCGTGTCATGAAGCCCCTAGCAAACCATCGGCGGCTCCACTCGATCCGTGAAGCTCATTTTCTAGCTGCGGCAGATTATTGGGATGGCTGCGCGTATCACTCGTACACGCGCATGCGCGTAATGGGGGATAATAGGCCGTTACCATCCATCTGGAAACCTGCGGGCGTACACGCGTCTACGTGGTGATCTCTGGTTCGGATGAGGCTCTCTGAGTCATCCCGTATTTCGCATCTTGTCGTTTGCGACTTCGCCTCCCGGACCGCAGGCAAAATCTAATCGACGGTTTGGGTATAGAAATAAGAAAACACATAATAGCGAGGCAGGCCGATTAGCGAGTATCGCAGCCGATCAGGATTCGACGAAATTCGGCGGTAATGAACCCCTGGCAGGGGATTGGAGTCGTAAAAGGTGTAGGCTGTCATCGTTTCGGGTACTTTTGACTTGGCACTTACACGAACGAGTATCGGGGCGAACACATCAAATCAACATCATTCTCTCTCTCTCCGGGGTGTTGCGCGCAAGAACCGTCGTATCGCGTTTGAAGGCAGTCGTGTAGTATTGATGGGCAGCTCGACGGGAACATAACAAAACATTTGTACAATATATAATATTTATATTTATATCTACCACTTACATATTTTCTACTTATGTAGCTCAGTATTAGTAAGGCCGGACGGAAGATTGCACCAAAGGAGTCCGGTGCCGATTCCAAGGGGGAAGGGGTTGGATGACGATTTGCGCACATGGCACAGCAGCTTAGTGTCACCCAGCCATTCCATCTCCGTTTCGGACTATCCGCCGCCCGGATACCCATTAGGATACTCTGTATTGAGAATAGCTTCAATAGTAAAAAAAAAAAAAAAAATTTGCCAAGGGGCTGCCCCCTTTTTTTTTTTCATTACTAGTTTGAGTATTGCTATTTTTCAACGTGATGGGTAGAGGGGGGCCGTCCATTTAAATTTCTTATTGCTTCGGCGACGGCGAAGCGGACCCATTTCGGTCAGCTTTGCGATGACCAAAGTGGGAGCCCTTCCGTTCCGTATGTTCTCTTTTGAGTGGTAGGTCTGCGACGCGCCAACATCCTAGGCTACACAAGTAGGTCGACGGCCGGCGGAGTTCTGAGCAACCAACGTGGCGGGCTGGGTTGCCTGGTTGAGGTTGCATCGAGTCAGCCCCGGCTAGCCGATTCATTCGTTCATTACTTCGTCAGCCGACGAACAGCCCCCGAAGACTTTTGCCATGATGCCGCCGCTAATATGGCATGGATATTGCGCATGTCCATACAAGGTGTGTATCATAAATACGTAGGTCAGCAAGAGAGATAGACACGGATTGGAAGGGGGTGCGGGTGCGGCATCTCGGAGGCTGCGGCACTTTATTAAAGAATGCAATGCAATACCTACCCACAGCTCAATGATTTCCATGATATCTGCGCACCCGAACTTTGGCAATCTTGGAACCAAGAGGTGGGAAAATTTCCGAGCTACACGAAAATCGTCGGTATGCAGAAGAGGCCTGCTGATACAAGGTGAACGAACATGTTAAAACCGTACAATTTTTTATTCCCTGGAATGCGAAGCATCTCGTACCTAACTAACCTAGACAATTCCCGGGAGTGTGTGTATCGTACTGAAGATCCTAGGCGGTGGCATGTACCCGTGGTCACAAGCTGGCTCGGTAAGAGGTAATCTGTAGGTAGTAAAACAGGGACCGACACTCCGAAAAAGCCCAGTTCATCCGCCGCTCTAGACCCCGTGTCCGCATTCACAGTACGAGGTACCTATTAGCATTCGAGGTAGAGCCACGTACTTTTTTAAAAGTACTGTTCGTACTTTCACACATATAGTGCGTACCCCGAGCGTAGTCAAGAGTGTTTAAACTTTTCATCTTCTCTACGTGTCCTCCGTCATCCAGCTCCGACCGATGTTGTAGGTACTTGGTAAAGGGGTCGGGTGGCCGAGTCGTAAGGCAGGTCGAGTCTGCGCGACTAGTAAGAAATCCAAGCCGCGATCCCATCCAACCGGTTCTTTGAGCGATACATTACCCCATAGGTAAATATAAATATATATATATATACCTTGTATAGGTATACAATAAATTTTGATCCAAGGTAAATAGGCAGCTGGGTATGGAGGTAGGTAGAATAGAACAGAGTTAAGGGAGAGTAAGTACGGAAGTGCACGGATTACGAAGTACGTGTACACGACTTGTTTCCCGTCTCGTGTTGTACAGTACATACAGACAGTACGGAATGGCCCCGTACCATTACCTAGCTAAATTTGTAAATTCCCACGCGAAAGAGACGACCAGCGCCGGGAGCCGTGGAGCCGAAACCCCCTCAAGAGCAAAAGTTGAGTTTGGGACATCAATCTGCTGCTGATCGATCGACCTGTTCTCTTTTCCTCTCGTGCGATCGAAGTTAACTTGACCTATTGACCTATTACCTTGCTAGATATTACGTTCTCATCACTTCGATATCAAAGTTGTATGCGAATATATATGCGGAGGTTTTCGACGAGATAATAAACAGTTTACGTTTTGGAAAAAAATTAAAAAAAAAAAAAAAAAGTACTTATCGGACGGGCGGTCCCCCGGTCGAGGTCTTACCCCCACAAGGAAATAAAAACCATTTGAAAAGGAAGAGGGCAGAAGGGAAAAATCCAAGCGCAGGGAAAGAAAAGACCCGGACTAGGCCGCCTAGTAACCCCCCGAACTGACCGCCTTGTGGCATTGCGCTTTCCTCGGGAATCGTCAGTACAACCAGCGCCTGGTGTACCAGGTGCTGGGGCTTTGGCTCAGGTGCGCGTGCTGATTTTAGCGCAAACGCCCCGAGTCTCGTCCGTCCTAATTTCTGTCCTCCCTCCCGTCCTGCCCGTCTCCTGCAACAACCCTCCTACTCTCTACGGCATTGCGCCAGAAACGCCATCTGGTACTAACCTAGCTCCTTGCCCATCCAATTTTTTTCCTCTTTCCTTTTTCTCGCTTCTCCTAATCTTCCATCATTTTACCCCCCCCTGAAACCTCCACCCCGACCGAAACTTATCCAACAAAAAAAATTTCCCATCTACCGCGCCCGAACATCCACCGCCTCCCGTCTTCTCCGTCCACACTTCTCTTCTTCACAACTCCTTCATCTTCTACCGGACCTGCCTTCGGAGCATCGCCTTACTACTCGGAACGGCATCATATTCTACATTCCATTCTCAATTTCTTTGTTCCTCTATCTGTTCCGTCATGGCGTCCGTCGTACGCGGCACGTCGCTGAGAGCCGGCGGCGCCTGTGTGCGCTGTCGCAAAGGCAAGACCAAATGCGTCTACGAGAATGGTCGAGCACCTTGCAGAAACTGTGCTAAGGGTATGCACGAATGCTATCTGCCCTCGGAGAGCCTGGCGCATCATCACGGCCAGTCTCCCGCTAGACCTCCTCGACCGCGAGAGTCTCTGCCTGGAGAGCGAAGCGTGTCTGCAACGAGCGACCGCCAACCTGTGGCCTCCGGTGCCGTCTTACCGCGTAACATGCAATCGAATAGCGAGAAGTAAGTTGTTGTCTATTATCCTCTATTCATTTTCGCTACCCATGATCCCGTCGTCCGTCTCAAATCTCCCAACTTCCGGCCTCCTTGGTGGTTGTCTCTGCTGGCGCCATGGTGTTTCGGCCTTTGGCCCAAGACAACGGCGACTGCAGTGGACGCGCCCCGAGCTGGTCTTGGTATTGATCCGTGCCCCCCCTGGTCTCGGTCAAGCCTTGAAGTACAGTGGGCATCCTCCCCCCAATACCAGTACCCTACTAATTAGGCGGGCTACGAATGGGATGGAGATGCCGGTTGCCTCGTCTCTCCTCCTCGGGAACTCCAACGCCTTTTCCAAAGGTCCCATCCTACGTTTGGCTTCCGTTTGTCCCTGCACCCCCAACATGCGTTCCCATTTCAATCAACATCCTTGTCCTCCCCCAAACATCGTTCGCGTTGATCGGCTCCACTAACACGTATTTTCGTTCGTCCCCACAGACTCAATCCGGAACTGGTGACGGAATGTGAAAGGGTCATCAACAAGACCATTCCGTCTTGTGTCGCCTTCCACAAGCCTTCCTTCTTGCAGAAACTGAAGAACGGTACTCTCGAGGCTAGCATCATCAACGGCCTTCTAACATGCGCTGCGCGGTAAGCAAATAACTTATTTCCTTGCCATATCTCTTGTCTTCCACTCAACTCGCGCCGCCGGAACCCGCTTTATCCACTTCTGAAGGGATTCCGGGCGAATGGTTCAGTCATCTCCGGAGGTGCATTTGCGTTTCGCCTAATGCACCAATAATTCCTTTCTCCCATACATCCTTCCCCGCCGTCTTCCTTCCCGATGGTGCATGGAACTTTTCACCTTGTATTAAGTTGAGTAAACCGGGCTTACCTAACCGTTTTATTTCCCGTACGCAGAAGTTCTCCCGCGTTGATTCGTCGGTATGGGGGCCAGGGAGGTGCTTCGGCTGCCTCCGAGCATTTTGCCGTCAAGACTATCAATATAATTATGCAGAATCTGGACAACCCGAGCTTGGCGGATATTCAGGCTCTTTGCCTCTTGATCATCCACGAATGGGGCAACCGCAATGCCGTCCGCGCTTACGTATACCTCGGACAAGCCTCCCGTATGGCACAAATGTATCGGATAATTGCTGTTCACCAGAACCGAGGCGACCCGGACCAGTTCATCAAGGACGAGTCATTCCGTCGCACTCTGTGGCTCATCTATGTTCTTGACTGCTTCCTTACTAGCAGCCCCGGTCGCCAACCGGCTGTTTCCCACCTTGACGTCAAAGATGTACCCCTTCCGTGCCCCGACATGAGCTACAACTTCGGCACTCCTGTCTATGTCCGCACCCTGGCGGGTAGTCCGCCTCCTTCTCTTCCGGACCCGACCACTCCTATGACCGAGGTCGGCGAGTTTGGCCACATTGTTATGGCAACCCAGGCCTGGCGTAACGTCATCGAAATGCTCACTACGGTCACGAGCAATACTTTTTCCGAAGAGGAATGTGCTTCTCTTGAAGCCGGCATTGAAGCTGTTCGCAGCTCTTTGCCAATGCACTTCATGGATAAGCCCGGCCACATCAATCTTCACATTACGATGGGCAGCGGATATACATATGCCATGTTGCACTGTCTCCTCCACTGCGCCACTATCATGGTCAACCGTCGTAGACTTCTTCAACTCGTCACCACCGAAGGTTTCAGCACCGAGACATGGCGCATGGTTCCGCACGTCCACTTACAGACTGTCGATCGAGTGTTTGCGGCTGCTCACAGCGTGGTGTCGCTCCTTTTGGCCCTTGAAGCTAATACCGACAAGGATGCCGTCCTTAACTTCCCTCTCGTTATGTTGTTCTCGTGCTTCACGGCTTGCTCTACCGTAGCTTGGTTCAGCCTCAAAGGTCTGACGCCGGGCGACGTGAACGAGACAGCAGAGTCGATTGTCCGTGATGGTATGCGCTTCCTCCAGGACGGCGCGAACATCTGGATTCTAGCTGTACCCTGGTATCGTCATTTGACCGTTATGAATAAGGTCTTGCGGAATGGAGATAGACCACCACAGAGAGCGCAGGCCGATCCTGTTGCAACCTCGATCAAGGAGGACACGGCAAGCCAGCCCGATAACAATGGTGACAGCATGGATTATGAGCGCCCGCAATCAGCAAATGCGCAAGAGCAGGTCGAGGGCCGAGGCAGCGAGCCGCCGCGAAAGTCCGGATTTACCACTATCAATGGAGGATCGGCTGGAGCGTCAACGCCGGCAACCGCGAGCCCGCCGCCGGGACAGCAGAAGGCAGACTCGCCGGCCCCTTCGTCATCCGGGCAGGCAGTGGAGGGTGCACCTGCTTCCGGCAACGATATGACCGCGGCCGAGCTTTGTGTGGCCTTCGAGCGCCAACTCTTGGAACTGGATGACCTTGCTGCCTTTATGGGCGGCGGCGTGTGAGAAACCCTCGTCCTGCTTCGTTTTTTATTCCCAAGTTTGTACTACTCGCACTTGCCTATCGGCCTGGTACCCTTTCATGAACGCCCCCGGTGTGTTTCTCGCAGGACTGTACGTTAATAAGAGAATCATGGATTGGCGTTGGTTGGTGTTCTCGGATTGCTCTCGGTTAGAGCCTGGTTCAATTCTCGATTTACAAGCCCTTCTCTTTCCTTCGCCGTCGACATTTCGTCCACAGACTATAACAAGTTGCGGAGTACACAGAACTGCGCGCGAGTCGAATGATTTATGATCAAGGCTAACTATCTCTTGGTGGTGTTAAGGGGACAAAGCTATAATGGCATGGCGAGGCTGGCTTGTTGAATTTGTAGTGGATTTTTCCTTTTTCCTTTTCCTTCAGGACTAGAGTCCTGATGCTCCCGAGAGTTGACGCATACTCTAAGGCATTGTTTGTCATGCCTACATACGAATTGGCCATCGGACACGGCCTGGAGATGTTAAAAAGGGGGTCGACACGTGGTTTTCCTTTTACATGTATTACAGAGGGACACTGCGCTAGGGTGATGCCTAGGTCGTTTAGGGGCTGGTGGCTTCGAAAGAGCTTGTAGTACTAGTAGTCATTTCTGACTTGCGAAGGTCAGTCTTGTTGGCCATGCTTTATAATGTGTCTGAATTGAACCGTTTCGAGTTATCTGAATTGTTTCATTTGTACCTACTGAGACCCCGAGACCCTTCGGAATCGTTGGAGACTGTACGTACCTGGTGCATATGTGATTGAACGTGCCGGAATGGGATGCGGATATCACGTGTCATTGTTTACCTAAGCGGCTCGACTCGCCAATTTTGCCTCCTCTTAAACCTTTTTATTTAATTTATTTTTAGCTGTAACGATTTACTCGACAATATCGTTGCACATGAGCTTGTCACCGTCAATTTTTACGGAAGACCGGAGATTCTTTTTACGATCGCTCGAATTTCCTTGTCATGCATTTGTTTACGGCATAGATAGGGCTGCATAACATCATGCATTGGCCCCACCACGATCGAACATGGAGATGGACATGCCGAGTCAGGATAACAGCACTGTGCGCGGCACGAAACGAAAGCATGCCGGAGATGAATCTGAGATGAGCGGTCCTAGCAACAAGCTTGCTGCTATCGCAGATCCTAGCGTCTCTTCGCCGACGGCTACTTCAGACACGGACCTTACCTCGGAGCCATTGGTGCACAGAGATGATGAATACTTCAAGACGCTTTATACAGAGGAGACGGACTTTGGCCTCCTCGGACAGCGCGACCCGGAATTCAAAGCGGTGTTGCAACATGGCTCCCTCGACTTCGCAGATCCCGCGTCGGTCATGCAGCTGACCAAGACGCTCCTCAAGGTCGACTTCGGGCTGCGCGTGGACCTACCCGCGGACCGGCTCTGCCCCCCGGTGCCGAATCGCCACAACTACATCCTCTGGCTGAAGGACCTCCTCGACTCCTCGGCGCCTTCGTACGTGGACTCGTACGAGCCGGCGCGGCGCGTCACCGGGCTGGACATCGGCACGGGCGCGAGCCTCATCTACCCGCTCCTCGGCTGCGCGCAGCGGCCGGCGTGGTCGTTCGTCGCGACCGACGTCGACGCCGAGTCGCTCGCGCGCGCGCGCGCGAACGCGGCGCTCAACGGCCTGGAGTCGCGGATCCGCGTCGTCGGGCGCCGGGACGCGGCGGCGGACCCCCTCGTCCCGCTCGACGAGCTCGGGCTCGGCCGCATCGACTTCGCCATGGCCAACCCGCCCTTCTACGCGTCGGCGGCCGAGCTCGCGGACCTGGCGCGGCAGAAGGCGCGGCCGCCCAGCGGCGCGTGCACGGGCGCGCCCATCGAGATGGTGTGCGCGGGCGGCGAGGTCGGCTTCGTCCGGCGCCTCCTCGGCGAGTCCCTGGCCCTGCGGGACCGCGTCCAGTGGTACACGGCCATGCTCGGCAAGCAGTCGAGCCTCGACGCGCTGGTCGCCGACCTCCGGGCCCGCGGCGTGACGAATTACGCCGTCACCGCCTTCGTCCAGGGCAGCAGGACGCGCCGCTGGGCCCTCGGCTGGAGCTTCGGCAGCCGGAGGCCCAGCCTCTCGGCCAGCAGGGGCTGCGCGCCCGCCGCCGGGAAGAAGCTCCTGCCTCCCCCGACGGAGACGACGGTCGCCACGTGGTCCGCGTCGGAGGCGAGCCCCGAGCGGCTCGGGCGGGCTATTCGCGACGCGGTGGGGTCTCTCGACTTGGCTTCGTGGTCGTGGGACGAGCCGCGATCCCGCGGCCTCGGCTTCGTCGACGGCAACGTGTGGAGCCGGGCCTATCGGCGGAAAAAGGCAAAGGGGGCGGGGACGGCCGATGTGCATCTCTCCGGCGGAGATGCGCCGTCGTCCCCCGGGCAGAAGCCGCGCGAGCAGTGCGCCTTCGGCTTTGCTGTGTCCGTCAGAACCTCCAAGGACGTGGAGACGGGCGAGGATGGCGTCGCCGCTGTGGCGCGCTGGCTGCAGGGCGGCGACCATGTGCTCTTCGAGAGCTTCGCGGGGTTCCTTCGAAACTCCATCCGTCTGCCTTGAATATGAGCAGAGCCGGGATGAGTATGATGTTGCTCTGTTGCGTTCCGTTGAGGGTATAATCATGCGATAACCCCTAGTGCAGTGTGGTCGACTGCGTTGGAGGTTGGAAGTGCTAATTATTCAAGACTTTCGCTTTTACGTACCACAAATACCATTGCATGCATACAGAGATCTGAATTGACATTTTTATTCATACCCGTCAAACCATTTTCGCGTCGGACTATTTCACCGGAATATATCTAGAGCTACTAGGTAGGTAGACGTAGCTCATTGGACATCGACCGATCCCGAAACGCATTGCCGGTTAATCTATATATGTGATATGCCTGGTAATCCCGTTACCAATAGCAGTCATCTAGGCAATTGCCATACCTAGCGCAGGATGTATTTGGCTTAGTCCTCGATACGAACGAAAAAGTCGGTCTCCCCCTCCTTCGGAACCACAGCCGCACGTTTGACGAACTCGTCGCCAATAGCGAGACGGAGCTTTTCCGGAGTTGCTGGGGCGTTTAGGACTAACGGCTCTTTCACTCCGTTCATCTCCCTGGCGGCTCTGACAGCTTCCCTGAGGGCGAAGAAGACCGTCGAGCCTAGGAACAGCGGCGGCTCCCCGATACCTTTGCTGCTTTGGATTGAACGCAGATGCTGCCAGCTTATGGCATTTCCGCTCGAATCGTGTTTCAACATGGACACATTGAATATCTGGGGGATGTCCGAGAAGCCTTCCATTCACGTTAGCACGTGCAGAGTTGTTGGAATACACTCCCTTCGTCAATAGCTTACCTGGTATCTTGTATGTCCCAGGGCCCCGGGTGAACAGCTCTCCTTCTCGAGTCCATAACGATTCTTCCATCGTAAACAGACCCTGTCCCTGAACGAACGCGCCTTCGATTTGGCCGTAATCGATAGATGGATTGATGGAGCGGCCGACATCCTGCATCGTAGTTAGACAGGTCTTTCAAACTTGAGCTATATGCCACTCACCATCATTATATCAGTCCTCAGAACAGTGTGGTCTCCTGTGAGGACGTCTAACTCGACCTCGGTTATGGCGACACCCTGAGTGAAATAGTAGTACATGGGAAGGGGATCTTTGTAGTTTCCCCATTTGTATCCTGCCGAACTGTTTAGTCATTCATCGCTTGCTACTAGCCAAGGGACATTGGGTAGACCAACCTATTCGAGGCATCTTCCAGAAACCGTTGGCTGCGAGGTTGACTCGATCTCGGTACGCGGCATGGGCAAGCACGGACATTGGAGTGTCGGGTCCAAACTGCTTCCGATACGGCGCTAGACGCTCGTTGAGCTGCTCGCAAGCGTTTTTGACGGCCATGCCATTCAAGTCGCTGCCCGAGGACGCTGCCGTGGGAGACGGGTTGGCAACTTGATCGGTTTGCGAATCTTTGTTGAAGATCTGATCCACGCTCACACCGAGCTCTTCGGCAGCCACCTGGCACATCTTGGTGTAAAGGCCTTGTCCCATTTCCGTGCCTCCGTGGTGAAGGAGTATGCTGCCATCTTCATAGATCCTTACGTACGCGCCAGCTTGATTTAGATGCAGAGCGGTGGCAAAGCTGTTGAAAGTAGTTAGCTCTCTGGATATATCTCAAGTGATCGAAAGGTGGCTTACCTCAATCCGAATTTTGTTGGGATCTTACAAATCCCTCTCTTCCTGTAGCGGTTCTTTGAGTTGAATAGTTTGACCTCCTTTTTCCTGTTATCATAATCTGCGCTGACGCTTAGTTGCTCTAGCATGGTTGGGATATGAAAGTCAACATCAATCCGCTGCAAAAACGGCGTTAGGTCACCCTCCCGATACAGGTTTCTTGACCGAAGGTCGTCAATGTCGATCTCAAGCTTCTCGGCTATGACGCTCATGAAAGATTCCGTGACGTACATGGCCTGTGGCCCTCCAAAACCGCGGAACGCCGTATTTGATACCGTGTTGGTCTTGCAAACCCAGCCACGGATCCAAGCGTGGGGGATGTGGTAGCAGTTTTCGAGATGAGTGCAGGCTCGATCCATGACAGCTCCTGACATATCTAAAGTATATCCAGCGTTATTGTAGAGGTCTGCATCGAGGCACTGGATTATCCCGTTGACGTCGGTGCCGATTTTCCACTTGACTTGCATCGGATGTCTCTGCCCACTGGTTACCATATCTTCGTCGCGGTTCAGCATTAATCTCATGGGACGGCGCTCCTTCTTAGCGGCAATGGCAACCAAGCATGCGAACGGTGTACTCCTCGACTCCTTCCCGCCATAAGCGCCACCCAGGCGTCGAACTCTCATATTAACACGACTCATAGGTACGCCGAGTACCTGGGCGACGAAGATCTGATTCTCCGCCAAATTCTGCGAGGATGAATATACCTCCATGGAACCATCTTCGGCGTGAGGGATTGCTAATGCGGCGTTAGTCTCCAGATAGAAATGCTCCTGGCCGCCCAACTTCGTTATTCCCTCGAAGACATGGTCGCAACTAGCAAAGATATCATCTAGAGGCCCTTCAACAGCAGCCCCTTTCTTCAATTGCTTGCCATGGTCGAAATAACTCTCCGCCTTAATTGCCTGGTCGATCGTGAGTATGGCTGGCAGTGTCTCGTACGTCACTCGGACTTTGGCGGCAGCGGCTTGAGCTTGCAAAGCTGTCTCGGCGTAGACTAGACCTATTGTCTGCCCATGTGAATGCACCTCATCTACAGCGAAAATGGGTTCATCTACGCGGATCGGGCCCCAGTTGTTGCTCTCTCTCGGCAAGCTGTCTTTGTCAACGTAACCGACAACTCCTGGCATTTCAAGTGCGATGCTCCAATCAACCGCAAGGATTTTCGCATGTGCTTTTGTTGACAAGACGAGGCTGCAGTGTAACTCATTTCCCTGGTGTGGCATATCATCGACATATTCTGCCTCACCAGTGCAGTGCTTTAAGGCAGAGAGATGCGGGATCTCTTTGCCCACAACCTTGGTTCCCGAAGTAGCGATGTGATCGCGAGTCCCAGTAGACACTTCACGGTGTATCTCCTCCACAACGTCGAGGCCCACGCCGCGAATTTCAAAGTCTTTGATACTCTCGTGCCAGAAACGAAAGAAGAGGGACAAGGTTAGGGCTATCAAACTTGTCAATAACTGACGGTTCATCACGGAATCCGGACACTCACTTTTTCTGTACTGAGCCATGCCGCCGGGAACACCAAATGGCAAATCAAAGTCCTCCAGAAGAGCCCCGATTGCCTCTTCACGCGTAGTGATATCCGCCCATTGCTTTCCTAAAACAGCCTTCTGTGCGGTAGTGCTTACGATAGTAGTTGGGGCCATACCGCCGAGCGCAAATGTCGCCTGCTGGACAACGCCCTTCTTATCAAGGCGTACTCGAAACCCGGCAGTAACAATCGCAATATCATCGTCCTTCCTCTTTGCCTGCTTGTATGCCTTTGTTACTTCGATCGACTCTGGGGGCGGCAGTGGTATCTTGATGTGCGTAATGACCCCGTTGGGAGGTAGTTGGGTCGTTCGGTATTTTACAAAGAAGGTTGACAGCGGTATGTCATATGAGCCTTCTTTCTTGGTTTCCACCGTGATTACAGATCCTGCTGCTAGCAATGCTGGAGCGGCATCTGATATGGGACTAGCAGTTGCCAAATTCCCAGCTAAGCTAGCGACGTTCCGAATCTGACGGCCTGCGAAATATCTAAGCTGCTTCCTAAGGGCTTCCAAGGCACTTGCTCTTGCGCCGAGCTTCAGATACAATGCGGTACACATCTCTTCTACCTTCGTCAGCGGCATATTGCCCGGAATACACACCTCTGACAGGGAGTGTATTGCGGCATCGCTTTCAGGTTCGTTGAAATTACTAAGTTCTCCAATATCTGATGCATAGATGCATACTTGATACTCTGATTTCTTGAAACGAACCTCAATCTTGTACGGTGTGAGAGTTGTTTGCAGCGAAAATCGGGGGCTGATGTAGACATACCTGAGTTTCACTGGCGCCTCCTACAATTTTAGCAGAGGGCCAAGCGTCCTTTAACTCGATAAGCTGGGCAAGAGTCGTAGGCCTGAACCAGATTTTCCTCTCATCCCCATAGCAAATAGGCTGTTGCTCATATTTCCAGAGAGATGGGGGAAATATTGATTCTGCCGTGGGATCGTACGGAATGAATGAACTACGCAAATTGGTGCTTTTGTCGGAATCCACGGATGTAACTTCAGTGATGGCCGACTCTTGTGAAGATTGTCTGTCGATACTACCCCTAGATGAGGTTGATGGGTCACGGCAGCATCCACCAGGACGTCCGCAGGAGCCAGTCGTTGCGGCACCGCACCCGCTTCCAGTCGACGGAGTTTGTAATAGGTGCTCACCAGTACTGTCGACATTTAAAGGTGACAGACTAGGTACCTCAACTAAGTCGCCTTTCAAGTCCTCCACAATGAACGTCTTGGCCGCTTCAAGAATTGGCTTATAACCAGTCTAAAGAATTTGAGTATTCAACGTGCTCGTAGATATAGAAAGGAATACATACGCATCTACAAAGATTGCCGTCTAAATGCCCTTGCAACTCAACATCAGAGCTCGAAAGTCGGAATTTCCCGTCTCGGTATGAGTTTCTAATTAATGCGTACAGGCTCATGACTATTCCAGGTGTACAGAAGCCGCATTGAGAGCCACTTGGTGAAAGTCACAGCGTTAGTGCCGTGGTTGACGAGGTTGGCGAGATAACTGACGAGACAATGAAGCCAACTTACTGCATCTTTGCTATCCTTTCTTGCAAGGGGTGTGGGCGATCAACGGATCCCAAACCCTCGATGGTGATTAGACTCTTGCCATCGACGCCCACTAAGGGGAAGAGGCAGGCATTCACCGCCACATGCCTCAATCGTTTCCCCTTTTCGATGGTTTGGAGAACAACAGTACAGGCGCCACATCCTCCTTCGCCACACCCAAGCTTAGTCCCTTTTAGACTGTCCTGGGCGCGAATCCAATCGAGGAGAACCCAGTCGGGATTCGGGTTAGTAATGGTAACCCGGCGTCCGTTCACGAAGAAACGCAGCTCTGAGGTTCTGTAAGTCGATTGGATTAAAGGCGTCAGCGCTTCGGCGGCGGACGGAGCTGGAAGGGGCTGAGGCTCGGACAGCGGCCCGACGAGGGGCAGCTTCGGAAGGATCTCAGCTGATGCCATGTTTTACTCGAGGTCTCGGCAGAGGATGAATCGGTTGCGATGGGATCAATGCCTATTGCCTTGAATTCGCTATTCATATACCCTAGGAGGCAGACAGGGCGAGGTTACGGGTTTGCAAGCATGTCCGGGGTTTGGCAAGCGCAAGGTAAGTATTCCGACGATAGCTTGAGCTGTCGGTGATAAGCGCTTGGATAAGTCGTGAAGAGGTCTCTACGGGTGGGCGATATGTTAATAGCGTGCAGTGACTTCGGACGACCACATGCAGGTCTACGTTCGCCTCCCCCACTTTGACCGAGCATTCAAGTCATGATTATGTAGTTCTCTGCAGGAGAGCGTAGTGTACCAATGTACGGTATATTCGGAGCTTCTGAGTGGCAGTTGGGGGTGGGAAAGCTGGGTTTGTAAGCACCTAGTTCATTCCTTCTGTGCCTATCTTACCTCCTGACGTAGCCTAACCATCCTATCATCCTGTCTTGGGCCAAGTACCTATGTATGTATGTCACAGCTATAGAAGCAGCCAAGTACGTGTAACTAGAGGCAAACGAGGAAGGTAAGTACAGTAGATATCTACGGGAACTAAGCTTAGGGGGCCATGCTCCGTCTCCGCACTTACAGTAGTACACCCCTGAGGGTGTTGGGTGATTACCTAATCCCCCACTATTACTTGATTCTAGGTTGTAGCAGATTCTTTCCTCCTACAACATCAATATACCCTCTTCTGCTTTCAAGGGCTAAGGGCTTTAAGAGTAGCCCCGCCCCCACTGTCGCATTATTACCCCTATTCCCTATTCCGTGCCCAATCCAATGCTATCCCACTTACGAACACCATTGATAATGGCTGAAACGGAGCATATGCAGGTACTCTCCTGCCGGGAGCTACCGACAACGGCATCGTGCGGGCCGAGGCACGGTACGTCGCGGTCTATATTTTCTTCCGCCTCCGATTCTGCTGCTCTTCTACTATAGAATACATCTGGACGATTCTCATTCTTCCTCGTAAATGCTCCGTGACATCTATGCTACTTGACGGGGAACAGGGAACAGGGAATCTCATCATTCCGAGCTGAAGGCATATCAACACACCATGTCGAACCCGACGTTTGCACCGCTGAAGGCCACCAAGCTGTTCAGTCCTATTAAACTGGGCAACATTGAACTCTTGCACCGCGTCGCCCAAGCACCCTGTACTCGCCTACGCAGTGTCAAGGAGAGCGATGGCGTCCATGTGCCCAATGACCTGATGGCAGAATACTATGGCCAACGTGCCTCCAAAGGCGGCCTGCAAATCACCGAAGCAACTGACATTGCCCACTACGCCTCGGGATACCCTGGTGCCCCCGGTATCTACTCGTCCTCTCAGATTGCCGGCTGGAAGAAAGTTACCGATGCCGTCCACGCTAAGGGAGGCTACATTTTCCTGCAGATCTGGCACACCGGAAGGGCCTCGCCCCCTTCGTTCCGAGGCGGGAAGTTGCCGATAAGCTCCAGCAACCATCCTATGGACGGTTCTTGGATAGATGGGGCAGCCTGTGCCGATTTTCCACCCACCCCCATGACGGTAGAAGAGATCCAGGCCGTCACGCAAGACTTTGCGCAAGCTGGGAAGAACGCCGTCGAGGCCGGTTTCGATGGAGTGGAAATTCATAGTATGTGAAATGTCTCGATGACCACAGAATGTTCTGGCCAGCAGCTTACGCTTCACAGGCGCCAATGGCTACCTCTTGGACCAGTTCCTCAACGACAACATCAATGATCGGACCGACGACTACGGCGGCTCGGTGGAAAACCGATGCAGATTCCCCCTAGAGGTTGTGAAAGCTGTTAGCGATGCGATCGGCTCCGACAAAGTCGGAATCCGGCTAAGCCCTTGGGGCTACTTCCAATCCACCAAGGATAGCGACAGGCTAAAACACTGGTCTTATCTATGCGAACAGCTAGCCACCCTACCGGCTAACCACAAACCCGTCTATGTCCACATGTATGCTAAAGAATAGTAACGCCAAATTGTAAGCACACGCTAACGTCTACAATAGGGTCGAGCCACGATTTGACGAGGGCTTGGATGAGGACGAAAAGATTAACTCTCTTGCGAAGGATGACAGCGACACCACCATTTCGCTCTCGCCGTTCAGAGAAATCCTTCTGAAGGGCAACATCGTCTTCTTAAGCGCCGGGTGCTTCAACTGGGAAAATACCGTATCGAAGTTGGAGGCCGGCGGAGCAGACATCATCTGCTTCGGTCGGTGGTTCATCGCAAACCCGGACTTGCCGAAGAAGCTCGCCGAAGGGATTGCTTTCACACCGTATGACCGAGCGACATTCTACGGAGCGGCGCCTCCATCGAAGGGTTACACGGATTACGCCTTTCACGAGTGAAGTAACTTGAGCTTTTCTAAACCCCCTTTGATATCTTGTTAGATACCTACCTACCGGTAGCTAGAAAGGAGTATAACGCTTCAGATAGACATAGAAAGAGGTAGAATCAATTAGTCTGTGTTATTTTATTCTATATGGGCTCGAGAGTTGGTATCTCGTAGGTACCTCGCTATCGTAACTATGAAGTAGTTGAGGTCCTGCCTTGGGGAGGTTTGTCTAGAACCGTTTCTCTCCTAACCACCTAATAAGTATGCATCATGTCTATGACAGTCTTTAACATTACAAGACCGGCCGTGCCTTATTTTCGCCTTGAATTTGCTCCCACATTCGCTCCACATCCTTCTCAAGATCATATGTTAAAAGCCAACCTCCGACACCATGGTATCTCCAGGGCAATGGATCATCCCCCGATTCTCTCGTGGGTTGCGTAATGGCCTCTGGGTTCTTTAATAACTGTTCATCAAGCTCCCCGAACGCCTTGAGTTTCTTGTCCCTTTCTCTTTGTTCTTCGCCGTCGTGGATGTGGTACATGTACTGCTGATAATTACCTCTCGCAACAACTCTCTCTGTTCTCTCCTTTCGACATTCTTCGTACACTTTCAACGCGTTTAATTTCTGCTCCCGAGATTTATTTGTCAGTTTGCCGAGACAGAGGCCCAGAGCTGCCGCGTCTTCTAAAGCCATACCACAACCACCTGAGACGAGATGTTAGCCGACATACCAAATATACAATAAAATCGCCAATTCTAAGCTTATGACCTCTATATCAGGACGATCGAGAACTTCTAGAGGATGGTAACTCACTTGCGAGATATGGAAGAGTTGCATGAACAGCATCTCCCAATAGTGTGAAAGTCCCCGATTCATGTGTCCATCGTTCTAGAGTTGGTCGAATGCAGAGTTTCCATTTCTGCACGGATTGGCAGAGGTTCAATATCTTGCCTATCCTCGGGTCCCAATCCTTGTATAACGCTTGCATCTCTTCTACGTTCCCATCCACGGTCATGGCGGCCTCAGGCATATCGTCCGGGACTAGAAGAACCATGTTAAATAATTCCCCACCCCTGAGGACGTAGTTAACTGCATGCGCGTCTGGTCCTATCCAGTAGTTGACCTGAGGATTTTGGATGAAGTGTTGCAAGTCAGGGTCGGCCAGCATGTCCTTAGCGTTGATGAGTAGCCTGTACGCCAGGTCTCCTGTAGGTAAAGGGGGGTCCGGTTTTCCTAGGAGAACCTCGCGCAAGTGAGATGAGATGCCATCTGCCCCAACAATGAGATCTGCCGACATGTTTCTACCGTCGTTCAATACAGCAGTTGCTGTCAGCCCGTCTTGAGCATACTTGATGGTTTGGACTCTCGACCTGACGTGAAGCTGAGCTCCGAGTTCGATAGCTCGATCCAGGAGGCAACGGTGTAGATTAGCTCTGTGAAAATCCCAGAAAGGTGTCCCCAAGACATCTGCATAGGCATGAAGGTCCATCCTCGACAAGAGATTGCCCTTCCAGCCAATCATTTTCACATAACGGGGCATTGTCGCATGCTTTACAAGCTTCTCCTCGAGTCCCCAAGAGATCAATATCCTCGACGAGTTAGGCAAGACCTGGATACCGGCGCCGATTTCGCCGATTTCAGACGCACTCTCGAGAACGGTCACTTTGTGTCCTGCTAGGAGTATAGCAATAGCGGCACCAAGACCGCCGAGCCCAGCGCCGACGATTATTACCTATGATAAAATTCAACACCTGGGGCTGCTTTGAATTAGGCACGCAAACCCCACTTACATGCAGCTGGCTGGCGGGATCCCTCTCCGTCTTTTTCCACACCTTGGGAGGAGGTCTGGTGGACATTTCGAAAACTGATGTCGTCGTTACTTGTTGCGTACCTGTAAATCTGACGACTGGAAAGCGCTAATAAAGCAGCCTCGAAATATTGCCCAGATGTTTATAACTAGATCGGAGTTGATGTTTGCTTGTACATGAAGAGACATAACTACATGTACTTGATGACTCGGACTCGGGACATGATGAGGCAACTCGGTGAATTGGATGGAGGCGTAGACGAAGTGAGTCGAGAGATAAGTGAATTGAACTACTATGTAGGTCTTCCGCTATTAGGCCGCTACTGGGGGAGCACAGAATCCATTAATGGTGGCATAAAGCTCCTTCTAATGCCCACCCTCATCATGATGCATACTTTTTAGATCTAAAACACGTACACGTACCTGCCTAAGCTTCCTGCATCCGTGACTGGCTATATCATTGCGCAGGTGTTTTGGTATAACGATACACGGAAATCCCACCTTATCTCCAGCAAACGCAGGCATGGTAGTACCGCTTACCACCACCCCACTCTCGATAGTCGGGGGCTGTACGTCGAGAGATAGCAAGGGTGGGGGTATGAGGAGTGAGGAGAAACATTGCGAAAGTCGTCGGCCTCAACTCGGAAATCGTTGATTCAGCTCAGCTGACAGGTTGCCATCTCCGAGTTAGCATCATGATAGCTTCTGCACTACTGCCACTTGGCAATGGCAATGGCAATGGCAATAGCAATATACTCTAACTTGTCTTAGCAAGTGGTCCTCGGTCCTCTGCGTTGGTGTTCTTGAATTACACGCTTTTCTCTCTCTCCTCTTTTCTCTTCTCTCTCCATCTCGCATCCTTGTGAGAGAATGGGGGCGAGAGGCTCCACATGAGACTTTCCCGGGAAAGTGGTGAATGAGATTTGATTATTGTGGCATTTGTGACACCAGCTAAGATGCAGCGATCCAAACGGAGGGTCCGGGATGGAGACAGCACCCGGCGCCTGTTCACTTGCACTCATGACGGGTGCGGGAAATCGTTTTCGAGGTCTGAGCACCTCCATCGCCACCAGAAGAATCACTCGGATGGAAATGCGACATGCCCGAGGTGCCGCGCTCATTTCAAGCGCCAGGACTTGCTCGGTGAGAGAGATCCCTCGCTGTGACCCGTTTTGGACTCATGGGATTAACATAGACAACTAGAAAGACACCTGAACCGGCATAAGCAGAAAGATGAAGAAGCTGGCGGCGAAGGTTCCGGCACGTTAAACACGCGCAAACGCATGTGGAAGGACCTCGACGGGCGCATCGTCCAGAAGAAACCCACAGAGAACCAGGCCCTTGATAACAACAATTTGGGAGCTCCGTTCGCATCCGGATCCGGAGTAGAAGGTCCTATTTCACCTCCGGTGTCGTCCCACAACTCGGACCTACCGAGCGACAGCGACCCGACACAGGCATCCTTCGTTAATGATCACAGTATCTTACAGGGGTACTCACTGTCGACGGGCCAATTCGATTCGCAAGGTCCCGGCAACTACTGGATTCCGACGGAGACATCCCATCCTCGGAGCATCGCGTCGCCTTACTTCGACATTAACTACGACGAAGTCTTCCAACCGGATACTGCAAACTCCTTTAACATGCCATACACGACGCAGGTCAACTATGACTGGTTATTTAGTTTGAATAATAACTATTCGGATCCTACCCCGTATGTTCCCACCACGTCGCTGGCCTCCTACTCATGCGGTATGCAACAGCAGCCTGCGTCTATGAGCTTAGGCCGAGCCGAGCTCTCACCGGAAGATGGGCCTTATGATAGTAGTACGACGGAAAGTTCGTTGACGCCCATAGCTTCGCTCGACTACTCTCGCTCTAGAGCGAGCACGCAAAATGTAACAAGCCCCAGTATCTCACCCGGTATAGCACCCAGCCTCTCTGCGGTTGCGAAGCAGGGGTCTCCTGGAAGTCCTGAAGGGGCTCTTGTGGCGGAATTCGAACGCCCCCTAGCTACTCTCCGGTCATCGAATCGTTTACCGTCTATAGACGAGTTCACTTACGCTCAAGTCCTAGAGACCATCAAAACCGCACGGCCGCTAGCCCCTAACGGCTCACTTCTAGATACTAACCACCCCTTACTATCACATTTGTCATTACAGTCCTATTGTGACTTGTACTTTACAAAATTCAATACCGCATATCCGTTGATTCACCAGGCCACCTTCGAACCGAGTCAGAAGGAACCCCTTTTGCTTTTATCTATCATATTACTGGGAGCAACTTGTGAGTCCTTTTTTTAGTCCACTGTTAAAACACGAATATTGGTCAATCGGTCACGCTTCGATTTGAGTGTATCTGAACCCATACCTGAATTCCCCCTGTCTTCTTTTCCTCGGTGCTGTTGCTGACTCTCATCATAGACGCCGAAAAAGACGCCCATCAACTCGCCGTCTGCATACACGATGTAATTCGTCCAGCGAGTAGGTCATCACACTCATTTGTTCCGTATCCAGTGTTTCGCGATCGGCTGACTGACGTATTCCGCAGTATTCTCCCACGCGAGTTTCGACGCCAAGCCCGACCTCTGGATGCTCCAGACGATCCTGCTGGTCGAGTGCTTCGGCAAGAGCCGCGCGGGCCTGAAGCAGCACGACATGAGCCACCTGTTCCACGGCATGCTGATCAACCTGATCCGGCGGTCCGACTGCCAGTCCGTGCGGCCTGCGCGGCCCGGCCCGGGCGAAAGAGACGACGCGGCAGGGGACGAGCCGCACGAGCGCAGCTGGAGGCGGTGGGTGGAGGCCGAGGAGAAGAAGAGGTTCGTATCGCACCACCCCGTGTCGCGTGTCCGGTCGAGCCCCGTGAGCTGAGACAATCCACTTCCTCCGGAACAGGCTCGCGCTCCTGTGTTTCCTGTGGGACACGCAGCACGCCGTGCTCTTTTCCCAGTCGCTCTGTATGTCGGCCTTCGAGCTGCGGCTCCCCCTGCCCTGCAGCCAAGCGCTGTGGGAGGCGTCCGCGGGCGCCGAGTGGGCGCGACTCTCGGCACCGGCCGCCCCGGAGCCCATGTACCTCCTGGCGCTCAAGGCGTACATCGCGCGCGACGCGCACCGGGTCCCGCACCTCAACGGGCTGTCGCGCGTCCTCGTCTTCCACGGGCTCATGTCCGTCTTCTGGGACATGCGGCGGCGGGACCAGACGAGCCTCGGCGTGATCTCCTCCTCCTCCTCCCCGGGCGGCCGGTGGCAGACGCGGCTGAGCGCGGCGTACGAGGCGTGGAAGTCGGACTTCGACCTGTTCTGCCAGCGGCAGGCCGACCTGACGCTGGCGGCGGTGGGCCGGGGCGCGGCGCCCGAGCGCGCGCGCGCCGAGCTCGACGCTTGGCGCACGGCGTACGCGGCCGTGTACCACGCCGCCCACGTGCTGCTGCGCTCCGAGTTCCTCGACGTGCAGATCTTCGCCGGCGCGCGCCACATCCTCGGCCGGTCCGTGCAGAAGTCCGACTTCGTGCGCTCGGAGAAGGTCGTCAAGCGCTGGGCCGCCGGGAGCGCGGGGAGGCTGCCGCCGCCGCCGCGAGAGGACGACGACGGGGACGGCCCCGACGACGCCGCGGCGGCGGCCTGGCACGCGGCGAGGCTCCTCCAGACGGCGTCGCGGACGCTCGTCGACTCCGACTCCCTGGGCCTGTTCCACGCGACGCCCTGGTGTCTGTACATCGCCACGCTGACCATCTGGACCTTCCACCACACCGGCGCCAAGGGCGGCCCCGAAGACGACAGCGAGCTCGTCTGGGACGCCCAGGCGGAGATGCGCGCCGTCGTGGATTCCATGGTGCAGGCCGGCATCGAGGGTCTGCCCGAGATACAAGGGGTCAAGCGGACCGGAGGGCTGGTGTGGGTCATGGCGGAGGTCCTGAGTAAGGTGCGCTGGGGAATCGTGCACGACGGCGTCACGGTGCTCAAAGGTCTGGTTCCGTGGAGGCTTATAGGGCGGTTCGACGACGCTGCTGCTTGAGTGTCTGGAATTTATCTGCCTATCTTAATGTTGCGCATGAGCTACGAATTATGAGTTGATGAACTAGGTAGTCTGCAAGACGCGCTGGCGGGATATTAGCAGATATTAAATACACCTGATAAGTAGGACATAATGATGTATCACCCTACATGAAGATAATGAATCCCAAAAATTAGACAGTTGGATTCACCGAGCTTGTACCCCCTAGAAGAGTTACTTCACATGAACTATACCGTACAACCTGCCGCAGTGGTACCAAAGAAACCCGCACGCGATATCATGCAATGCCGCTTCCCATCCGAATCAGGTTCAGGTATTCGCCGACCAATATTATCTATCTCTACTTCTCCTCGGGAACCTTGAGGAACCCGTCGTAATACGAGTTGAGCCAGTCGGCCGCCGTAGAGCCGGAGGTGGCGCCTAGGGAATCCCACCTACTGATCGACCCTACGTAGCCATCGGGCCGTACGATGACAATAGAAACCTCGTCCTTCTGTAGAGTACCTACCCACTTGCTCGTACACGTCTGTCTACGCGTGTCTAGATACGGGACGTTATCCAGATAGAACGTCCACGCGCTTCTAGCGAAGAGCGGGGGTAGATCCTGGATCTCAACTCTGGCTTTATCCATAGTGGCTGTGTTTGTAGGTTAGCCGTGCGTACTATCTCAACGAGAAGACGTGTGCATATAGCAGTTGATAGATCATGGGGGACTTACTAATGAGACCAAACGTAGTGAGCTCGCTGACACTTGTGTATCTTTCGGAGCGCACGTAGACGTCTTCAGCAGTCGGTGTCCGGGGCTTTTCTGCGTAGCTCGCTGCGGCAGCCTGGCTCAGTTTCCTAAACAGAGAGTCTTGCCTCGTTAAGCCATTGCAGAACATCTGGAGGAACGGCATGCTGTTGTGGATATCCGGGACGAAAAAGTACACCCTGAATTGCCCTAGCATGGGGATATCCAGCTGGACGTCGATCGGATTCGCGTCGATATACCGGGTTACCTTAGCAGGCGGAACGAGGCAGCCAGGTCTTAGTTCGCCCCCGCTTCGTTTGGATGCTTGGTTGAGCACGTTATGGTCGTACTCGACACCGACGCCCGAGATGAACCGGACGTTTGTGCGGAAATTCTCCGCCAGTTCCTTAGCGTCACCTCCGGCCATCTTGTTGGCGTGCTCATAGTCGAAGTTGATCAGATCGTGAGCAATCTTCCTACGTTCCATCTCGTACGACTCGAGCAGAATGGGCTTTGCTAAGCCTCTCGTCGCCAGGTTTAATTTCCATGCCAGGTTCCAGCTGTCGTGCATGCTCGTATTCATGCCCTGGGCAGCCTTGGGTGAATGGGTATGACTTGCATCTCCGGCAATGAATGCCTGCAAATGCGGATCCGTAAACTTGTTCGCTATTCGCTGTCCAATCTGGTAATTACCGAACCATTCCACGGTACGCCATTCGACAGAGTATGGCGCCAAGATCTGCTTGGCACGCTGCATGACGAATTCCTGACCGAGTTCCCGCAAGTTGCCGGTCTCAGTATCGGGTTTGATCTCGACGTAGAATCGAGTCGTGCCCCGTTCCCGCGGGACGATGAGTATGGAGCCGTGCACCTCGCTGTAGACGACCGTCTTGGACCAGAGGTCGGGAAAATCTGAGATGAGCTCTCCATCAAGCACCGCCCATACCGATTCGTGGGATTTGCCCACCGAGTACGTGTCCGGTATGCAGTTCCGTACCTTAGATCGTGCGCCGTCGCCTAGAGGGGTTAGTCAGTAGCACCTCAGCCGCGTATAATCGCAACTTACATCCTACTATGTATTTGGATAATGTCGTCTCCTTTTCACTTGTGGTTGTGTGTGTGGACTCAATCTCTAATAAACCTGCTTCATCTTCCTTCTGTTTGAAAGTCTGAAATTGGTGACTTCGCTTCACTTCGATACCCCGCTTTCGTAGATCTTCTATGAAAACTCCTTCCACCACCCCCTGATGCACGAGGAGGATGTAGTCGTCGAGCAGGTCAACGACTAATGCCGGATAATGAATTTCACGCCCTAAACGCCTTAAGCGGCGGTTCGCGGTAGCTTCCCAGAAGCAAATGTCAAACACCTTAGCGCCTCGCTGTAAAAGACCGTCTGCTAGTCTGAGCTGCCGCAGAGTCTCTATCGTCTTTGGTTGCAATCCATCAGCGCGGCCAGCTTGCGTCTGGTCGGCTCTCTCATCTAGGATCTCAACAGTGATGCCGTACCTGGCCAATAGAACGCTGCACGGGTGTAAGCACGGGGGCCGGAAGTGTTCGAGATATGATATCTCTCATAACAAGAAAAAGAAATGAGAAATTTTTTCAAACTTACGCCAGCATCAAGCCCGCCGGCCCTGCTCCGACAACGCATACTTCGGAGCTGTGTCGAGATCGGCTGGTTTCACGGCGCTTGGCTGGGCCATGGGTGATTTCGTTGTTGGTGTCGCCGTTGGTGTCGCCATCCTGTCGCACACCGTTTACCTCATCTACGATCATGGTGCCGATGGAATGCCGGAGACGATATTGATCATGCGAGTAGAAACCTTTCTCTGCCAGAACACAAATAAATAGCAAAGGTGGCTTATTTTAGGGTAGCAAGAAGTAACCGGGACGAGGCAAGGCTGGGAGTTGTGCGTTGTTGAAGTGCTTCGCCCGATCGAGAATGGGTTGAAGGGGACGGAGAGGCGCCTATGCACTGTATCACCGGCGAGCAGCGTTCCGTTCGGTGGACTTGGGGAGAAGAAAAAAAAAAGTGACCAGTGGAGTGTCAGGGTAGTAGAAGCCGGTTAGACGTTAGACGTTAGACGAATGATGCCGGGGAGTGTCGCACTGTGCTCAGACCATTGTCAGGTGGTTTCGCACCATTCTCGAACCACTCCGATCCCTAGATCGGGGGGCTTGAGAGACGTGAGGCAAAAGAGGGCGTATAACTGGTTCCCCCGAAGCCCCCTAACTGGGAACGTGTGGGCTGGTGTGGGCGGGAGCAGTGGATTGTTTCGACGTGTTCTAGACTTGAATCCCAGTCAGACCCCTACTTATTGTACCTATTGTAGGTACTAACCTGCTAACCTGCTAGGTAACCTGCTAACTGTAGGCCCGGTACCTATTCTTGTGTACCCCTCGGAGACCCTTATTATTAGACCCCTAAGTTTGCCCCCCCCCTGCCCCTCCGCCCCTCCCCCATTCTTTCGTATGTACCTAAGGGACAACTGGGACAACTGACACCACTGACACAGTCGCATACAGTCAGACCAGACAATCCCTCCCACTCTCTTACGCAAACTAGTAAACCTCATGAATATCCTTGTCAGATATCACACCACTTTTATACAGTCAGACGTTTCCGTCTCTTTGGGGTAAGGTACGTATTTCCCATAATAAGCAGGTCGATAAAGATTGGTAGATCTGATAATGAAATCCAAATACCTGAAGCGGAGCTATATCCATAGGTACTCGCGGCATAATCAAAGAGTCCAACCCGCTACGCTATCTTGGGCTATCGTGATCCCATCTTGGGACATTTTAGACTATCTAACCTATCTAACCTATCTAACCTATCTAACCTACATATCTAACCTATCTAACCTATCTCCTGCTGCATCCCCAGCTACATGTACATACATAAGTGCCTAATCATACCTAGGTAGCTTGCCGCTAATGAAACAAGTCGGTGCCCAGTTCACGAAATACCACGTGTCGCACCCCAGCCCTACAGGAATCAAAAATAAATTGATTTGGTCCACGGCTATATCCCTTGCGCCTCGCGGCAGTGTGCTTCTCCCCCCTACCCATATTTCGGTGAATAGAAATTTGCCCCTCCACCCCTACCCTACCTCCCTGACCGATCCGGAACGAAACAAGGGGTAACAGATATCTCATGATGGAAACGTCAGGTGGCTGGCAGGAGAAGGTCCGCCGAAAGCGAGAGGCTCAAGCCAAAGCAATAGCTACTGCTGCGAATGCGGATGTATGTGTGAAGAAGCTGTTCCTTCAGCTACCAGTGAAGAGTTGCTAAGTTTGATCTGATCGGGATGATAGCTTCGAGGACTTGATCTATCCGTGGTAGACATTGACGACATCTCGACGCTTGCTAGCCGCATCGCCTCTGGAGGGTTGACTTCGGAAGCTGTAACGAAAGCATATATAGACAAGTTTAGTAGATATTTATTGAAATCAAGTTCTGTAATTGTATTTGGTCGTTGCTCAAGTTTTACTAATTCGTAATGCGATATACAGGGCCATCAAGGCGCACAACCAGGTGATTCCATATACAAACTCGTTATCGTTACTGCGGGCTACTGACACTCTATTAACATAACAGACAAACTGGCAAGCAACGCATACTGCTTCTTCATACTATACGGATAGCTAACACTGGAAGCAGTCTCACCGAGGTCCTCTTTCAAGATGCTCTTGCACAGGCTCGCCAGCTCGATGACCACCAAAAGAGGCACGGAAGCGTGGTTGGGCCCCTGCATGGCATCCCCGTGACTCTGAAAGACCAATTCAACGTCACTGGTTATGACACCACACTCGGATACGTCAGTCGCACATTCAATCCCGCGAGCGAAGATGCAGTCCTCGTCCAGATGCTCAAAACGCTCGGTGCCGTCGTGCTCGCCAAGACAAATCTCCCTCAGAGTATAATGGTGAGGCCCTTCATCCCTGCCTCTTTTTGCTAGTAAACGGTAGGATGTGTCTAACTACCGTCGGTTGTAGTGGTGCGAGACTGACAATCCTCTCTGGGGACTCACCACCAATCCGGCATGTAGCGACTACACTCCGGGAGGTTCCACAGGCGGCGAGGCGGCGCTCCTGAGCCTTCACGGCAGTCTCCTTGGCTGGGGCACCGATCTTGGCGGCAGTGTCCGGATACCTTCCTCGATGATGGGTCTCTATGGGTTAAAGCCAAGTGTGAGATGTCCCTCCATACGTTAACTAGGTGGATCATTGATCTGACAATTGGCAGAATGCGCGACTTCCTTACCAAGGAGTGCCCGTGTCAACCGAGGGGCAAGAACACGTCCCATCGTCAGTAGGGCCGCTGGCGCGGAGCCTACCATCTCTAACCCTGATCATGAAAGAATTGATCCAGTTGGAGCCTTGGAAACTAGATGCGCGATGTGCCCCTGTCCCCTGGAGGAACGAGATATTTGAAGGGTTCAAGTCTGAACAGCTGACCATCGGCGTCCTCGCCGACGACGGCGTGGTTCGGCCGCACCCGCCCCTGAGCCGGGTACTACTTTCGCTGGTAGAAAAGCTTCGAGAGGCCGGCCATGACATCGTCGAGTGGAATGCCGATCTCCACCCCGAATGCATCCAGGTCATGGTGAGTTGATACCCCTTGTGAAACATTGCAGCGTCTGATCTGTCCGTGTTTAGGATGAGTTCTACACAAGTGACGGCGGCGAGGATATCCGCCGTGAAATCCTAGCCGGCGGGGAGCCCTTCATACCTCACGTGGAAGCACTAGTCAACAAGGGCCAGCCTATTTCCGTCTACGATTACTGGCAGCTCAACAGACGCAAAGTAGTGCTTCAACAGGCGTATCTCAACAAGTGGAACAAAATCAAGTCGCCAAAGACCGGCAAGCAGGTCGATGTCGTCTTGATGCCGCCTATGCCACATACTGCAGTTCCCCACCATTCTTGCCGATGGGTAGGGTACACCAAGATATGGAACGTGTTGGACTACACGGCTCTAGTTATTCCTGCAGGTAAAGTCGCCCCCGTTGATAAAGATGCGCCATGGAATCATACACCAAGGAACGCACTAGACGAGCACAATCTGGCGCTGTGGAACCAGGCTGGAGACAAGATGATTGAACTCGGCCTGCCCGTTGGCGTACAGATAATCGGAAGAAGGCTGGAAGAAGAAAAAGTCCTAGCGATTGGTACTATTGTCGATGAATTACTGAAATAGCGGGCATACATTTTAGAAATCACGTATGGTTGCATGAGGCATCTGAATAGATAGACAACCCATCATGGTGTGTTTTGACATTGTGTTTATTCTCATTTTATTCTCGCTAGTGGTCCCTTGCACCTATTTATCACGCTCTCATTAAAGAAGCGAACTAAGAAAAAAGCTCGCCTAGAAAGAGGTAGGTAGGTAGATATTTAATCCCTTAAGTTCACCCATCCATCACCCACCTACTCCTTCGGCTTCTTGAGAATTTCACCCGGAGGTGCGGGCATCATAGCACCCTCAGGCGGCTTGTTTTTACTCTTGAAGTAGTCGCACATCTTTGATATATTAGCTAAAGCTGAACAAGCTTGAACGGATAGAATGCATACCTCGGCAAATGTCATCCACTCCACTCCCTCGTGCTTGTTGATGTGCTCGATCAATCTGAACACAAGTAAGTATTACATATCCGAGTACGAATTACGGTAGGTGAATTTACCTCTCATGCATCAATAAAACATGAGGCCGTCCCGAAACGTCAGGGTGAATTGTCATCGGGAAAATGAATTCGTCGTACTCGCGGTAGAAGTAATCGAAATGGTCACGCCAGATATCCTCAACATCTCTGCGCTAATCGTTAGCTACCCGCTGGTGGCCTTTAAGTTGGTTTCCCCTACGAACCTCGGGTTCACCCAGCCGTGCGAATTGGCCGAGTTCTTCATGAACATCATAGGCGGCAGGTCATCGATATACCACGAGCCGGGGATTTCTACCATGCCTGTGGGTTGCCCCTTAACAAGTGGCTTCATCCATTCTTCGGCTTTCTTTGAATAATCAATCCTATTCTATGTTAGCATTGCCGCCACATAAATCTCTGGGCAATTTCCTTATGGTAAGGCGTGACATACTGCGGTCTTGTTAGCCATCATAGAGAACGACTAAAAGTTATTAAATGTAATTTAATTGAACATACCTTAGTCCAGGTGTCTCCCGTCCGCAGCCAATACATCTGACAATCCTCATGGGACATGGAATGATCATACTCAATCCCATACGAGAGCATCAGTTCGGTGCCTTCTTTGCTGGTTTCCCACCATGGTGCGACGCTACCCCTTGGAGGCTTGCCGCAAAACTCGGTTAGGAGCCTGAACGTCTTATCAAGGACGTCTCGCTGCTGCTCGAGCGTCATGTCGACCGGATTCTCATGCGAATATCCGTGAAGACCGATCTCGTGGCCGGAATCCCTCACCATGGCGCATTCTTCCGGGAAAGTCTCGAGTGAGTGGCCCGGGATAAACCATGAGGCCTTGATGTTGTACTTCTCAAACAACTTGAGTAGACGGCGAGTGCCAATTGTGCCGGCCCAGAGACCTGATTAGGGGGATGAAATGCCGCTGTTAGCTAAACAGTCTTCTGCCCATCTTTTGCCCACCTGGTCGCATCTGGGAATTCTAACCTCTGCTGATGTCGCTAGTGCTATCCTCGCCTCCGTAAGAGCCAAGCCAACCAGCCACGGCGTCAATGTCTACGCCATAGCTAGAGCACGCTGCGTGAGCCGCTACTCTTCAAGCATGTATAAGAAAAGATACTCACCCAACGAGGACCTTCTTCTTTCCCATGATGAATCAATGCGGATGACGATCAAACTAGTCGGTAGCTACCAAATGATGGCCGGAGAATGTGAAGCTCGATGACCGCTTTCTACGGTTTGCCCCAGGAATTCGCCCTTACGTGAACGTGATGGCTTTCTTCAACTGCGACTGATACCCCGCTGAAGCTATCTAGATAACACAGCAGATACGCTGCTAACTTGAGTAGTCGAGTTTAGAGGTTTCTGGCGTTCCTCAAGTTCGACCCTAACCTAGTGATTGAACATGTATCCAGAAGGAATAGTAGGTCAAATTGATCCTATTCGTCAAACTATACCTATGTCCCCGGCCACGATAAGGTCTCCCCCAAGGTACACGACCCCCATTCTTGACATTTACCCCGCAAGTCTAAGTGCGCCTCTATCGTTTACTTGTGCGTTTTGCCCACATTTAGGTATCTAAGATAGATATGCGGCATACTCACTTATCTTAGGTACCTAACCTATAGCTTTAGGTATTCGGACGATTCCGACATATTGCATGGCGATCGTTCAAGTAGCGGCTGATATCGAATTACTTGTCGTATCTGTATAATTGTCGTCATTTCTGTGTGTCATCTGGGTAGGGGTTAATCTACCGGGTAGGATGAAACAGATTCTAACTAGACTAAGACAAACTCGTCTGGTTGGAGTCGTGCATATGCAGTTACCTTTTCATTCCATACACGGACGATACCATACCTCCCTTTCGAATATCGTTTTCGTCGATTTCATCAATTCGAATTCAAATCTTTCTATTTATCTGCCCGGCCTACTATTTGCTCTAGCCACCACACATGAATTCGAATGTCGTCGGTTAGTTCTGGATGGAAACTGGTTCCAAACACGTTTCCTTGCCTTAACGCTACAATGTCTCCTGCTCCTTTCGGAGACACGGCCTCGGCGTCTGCACCTACAGTCGCCGCCGCTGCCGCCTTATTTGAGGCGTGACGTCCTGGAAGAGTAGCCAGGATCTCAACCTTCCCTTTCGAGTTCTTTGTCTCGTTTCCAGAAGCCGGTACCGCGATTTCCGCGGTTGTACTCTCCATCTTGTCGTCAATCGACCCAATCTCGGTGGTTAACACATGATCCACGACGGGCGCCCGAATGAAGACGGCGGGGAAAGGAGCAGCTTGTATCCCATCCTTTTGAGATAGGAAGGGCAAGTCCAAATCGGTCACGAAGCTTTCTCTCTGTCGACCGAAATGGTTGCGGTGGACTTTGACATCGAGTCCCCCGATTAACTCTTGTCCACCTTTCTTGGCTGCGCTCGCTTGCTCCGACAGGAAGATAAGACCTGCACACGTGCCCCAGGTCGGCTTCTTGGTGACCCTTAAGCCCATGACAAAGTTCGATGGTCAGCGGGACTTGTTCTTTAGTATCGGTGAACGCAGATCAGACTTACTTGACGAACTCGCGCAAGGGATCTAGTAATCCAGATTGTGCCGCTACAAGAGACAAGGTAGTGCTCTCGCCTCCCGGTATGACCAGTGCGTCACATCTGGCCAACTGTTCTGGCGTCCGTACTTCAATGAGGTTGACGTTAGGTGTTGATGGAGAGCGACTGGAGATATAAGCGGCCGCTTTGCGTAACGAGCCGAGATGTTCCGAGAAGCCTCCCTGGAGCGCAAGGACGCCGACGGTCACCATGTTCGCTCCTATTAGATACGGCCAGTCTCAGAGTCTCGCAATCTTAATTATCACTCCAGCGCGGCAGACGAAAACGATATAAGAGTTGCTATTCGCCGGTATACGAAAGACCGGAGTAAAAATTGATATGGGATTTGATGGGGAGCTAATGCGCCGCGGTGCAGGGATATGCACTTCTCAGAGTTTAAGATGCCTATCCTTTTCTCTTTATTCTTGATTCTATCCTCTGAAATAAGGAGGTAGGCTGCCAGGTAAGACCGCTGTCAAGTGGCAGTATGCACTATTAATCTCTTCGTCCTTGGCGCGACTTAAAAGACTCATTAACTACCTACATATACGTATGTACAATGCTTCAAACGTACTCTCACAGTACCGAGCAAACCCCCGAGACCGGCGGTTCGTATGCGTCATTGTTTCCGAGGTACTGGTGCAGTACTTCGCCCTTTCACTACAGAAAAACTTCTCAATCCCATCGGATCCCGGCCGAGTGTCTGTTTGACTCTAAGCTTAATAGCCCCAAGTCTATCTTGGGGAAGGTTATGGATCCATCTAATATCTGGGCAGCTCTCTGATTGGTAAATTCGAGTCCCTGGTTTGTCATGTCACTCGACCTGAAGGCCGGTAGGGAGGCCGGACCCTGAAGATTCCTCTCAGGGACGACGGATATGGACGGCATTTGTACTACCAGACCTAGGGAAGACCTATTGTACCCGGTCATTGTCGGATACATGTATGAGTAACAAAAACTAAAGACCCGACAGTCTTCACGGACCTTGTCATCTTAGAAACTTTGATTCCTCGGCTTGGAAATTTTTATCATTCCTTACGTTCCTTCGCTTTTTCTTCCTTCGATTGGCATTGCAGATAGTATTTTACGAGTCATCCAATTCGAAGATTGCCTACCTAACCTAGGAAAAAGAAAGATAAAAATCCTCCTAGCAACCATGACGAACAACGACGCAAGCGCCACCAATGGCAATGGCACGACGATACCCACCACCTCCTCCAAGTCCGACTTCGTCGTCAAGGCCGGCCTGGCGCAGATGCTGAAGGGCGGCGTCATCATGGACGTGACGGACGCCGCGCAGGCGCGCATAGCCGAGGAGGCCGGCGCGTGCGCGGTCATGGCGCTGGAGCGCGTGCCCGCGGACATCCGGGCGGAGGGCGGCGTGGCGCGCATGTCGGACCCGGGCAAGATCAAGGAGATCCAGGCGGCCGTGACGATCCCGGTGATGGCCAAGGCGCGCATCGGCCACTTCGTCGAGTGCCAGATCCTCGAGGCCCTCGGGGTGGACTACATCGACGAGAGCGAGGTGCTGACCCCCGCCGACGACGCCTTCCACGTCGAGAAGTCCCCCTTCAAGGTCCCCTTCGTCTGCGGCTGCCGCAACCTCGGCGAGGCCCTGCGCCGCGTCGGCGAGGGCGCCGCCATGATCCGCACCAAGGGCGAGGCCGGCACCGGCGACGTCGTCGAGGCCGTCAAGCACATGCGCCAGGTCAACCGCGACATCGCCCGCGCCAGGGCCGCCCTCCAGGAAGGCGGCGACCTCGCCATCCGCGCGCTCGCCCGCGAGCTCGAGGTCGACGCCGGCCTGCTGAGGCAGACGGCCGAGCTCGGGCGCCTGCCCGTCGTCAACTTCGCCGCCGGCGGCGTGGCCACGCCCGCCGACGCCGCCCTCATGATGCAGCTCGGCTGCGACGGCGTCTTCGTCGGCAGCGGCATCTTCAAGTCCGGGGACGCCGCCAAGCGCGCCAAAGCCATCGTGCGCGCCACGACGCACTACCGGGACCCCGTGGTGCTGGCCGAGTGCAGCGAGGGCCTCGGGGAGGCCATGGTCGGCATCAGCGTGAGCGGCATGCGGCCCGAGCAGAAGATGGCCGGAAGGGGATGGTAGATGGTATGTAGCATCAATGGTGCGAGGGGGGAAAACCTGTGAATTTCAACAATACGGTGTCACGGGAGCATGGGGGCTCTAAAAGTAACCACAGCGAAAGAGCTAAACGCATTGTGTTTGTATTCTGCGACGGCGTAGACATATCTAGCCTATAAAGATAACCAGCACAGAAGTTGGGTGCCTAACCATGAATTCAACAAGAATAAGAACAATCCCAAACTCTCCCGTCGCCTTAAGCGGGCTGGTTATTCCAGATCGCGCTGCTCAACGTCTCGTTAGGAGTGAAATAGGCCTCCAAGCAGGGCTTCGCGCGGATGATCAGATCCGCCACCATCCGGCCAAACACGACGGTGCCGTGCTCGTTTAGATGCGTCGTGTCCGACCCGTCGGCGCCGTAGTTATATGCGTAGGCGGCAGTCTTCCCTATCGCGTTGACGTACGCCAGACTTGCGGCGTTGAGGTCGATTACGGTCGAGCCTGTCTCCTCGGCGGCGTCGATGGCCGCTAGACGCTGGTCGTGCAGCGAGTCCGTGGCGTTGTGGTCCTGCCCGCTGGGAAAGGCCCGGCGGGTGAGCGAAGACGTCAGGAGCTGAATTCGCGTCAGCGACAGACTTGCCTTTCCCGTTCTTCTTTCTTGTAGATCTCTTTCGCTATGTTTCCCGCCTATTTTCCTCTTGCTTACCCCCCTGTCCACCTTTCCTCCTCTCAAGAATGTTGGGGACACGTACCGGTATACCACCTAGATCCTTGACTTCTTTGGCGAACGTGATCAAGTTGGCCTGGTACTGCTCGAAGGTGACGCCGCTGGTATCTTTCTGGTCATTGTGTCCGAACTATCAACATGCGCCCCAGAAAAGGGGGCAACCCGTCAGCTCATATTCCGTCTACCCTTTGTCCCTTCGAACGGAACGCTAAGCTTTCTCCAGGAACTTGTGTCCTTACACTAATAGTCACGTAGCTATCGAACTTAGCCACGTTGTCCTTAAGATGCTGCGTGACGTTGGCCCAGTATCCTCCCGCACGGAAGGACGCGGTCGTGGCGCCGCTCTTGCCAATGTTGACACCCCAAGCCGGGCTCTTGAGCGTAGCGAGCAGACCATCTCCCCAACCGCCGTCAATCGCCGTCGTGGAATCGCCCGCGAGGAAGAACGCCGCAGGTTTGGCGCACTCAGCTGTCGGACGTGCTACGACCACGGCAGACAAAGCCGCGATCACGAAGACCGGGTGTAGCATGGCTAGATATTATTCAGAAATATTTCAACAGACGCGATTTGATTATTAGTGGTGTATCCAAAAGCTACTGCCTCGTCTCAGCTACGCCTACAAATAACCTGAATACGGGAAGACGTCTAGATATATACTCCTAGGCACCGCAACCCCTGCTACATAGGAGCGAGGCCAAGCAAACGCCATTACACGTCCAGATCGCAGCTCCTCCGCAGACGACCTGCATCGCGACAGGGTTCCATCGTGGGCATACCGTCAGCTTCTCGCAATATTATAGACCGAGGCAGAGAAATCACGCTGAGCCCCCGCTTTTGTAGTCGAGGGACTTGGTCTCCAATTCATCCGGCGACATCAGCCATCGCCGCCAATCAACGAAAGCGTACCCGCAGAGGACGAGGCATGCTTTTGGAATAGAGCGGCGTGGCATCTCCGTACGCGACGGTACGGTAGAGAAGTCATATCCGCGCCTATATTTGCTTCGCTTCCCCGGACACCGCCTGTCATTATTCCCTTCGTACCCTTCGTAGCTCCCCCCATCGAATGGGGTATTGGTCATGCACACCATCCGTAGCGTTACATCTCGACCCCGCGCTCGTCGTCGCCTAGCCTGGTCGCCTCCATCTATACCGTGACATAAAAGCTTGTTAGAGCTCCTAAGTCTCGCGTGGCGTTTGCTTCCTAGTATGGCGCATCGTGCACCCGTATAGAAACCGCTCGTTCATCGGTTCGTCGTTATCGATAGCGGTGCCAATACGATGGTAATTCGACGGCCGCGGGAGAGGCTGGGAGCTCCTGCGGGACGGGTGTACGTACTGTCGTGGCAGAGCCTTTCGGCTTGTTGCTCTTCGTCGTGGAGTGTGACAAACTGCCGGTCTGGGTATACCCTCGTTGAAGCTGGAACCCTGGATATTGTGCTGGCGGCATGCCGACGTAGTGATTGTTCTTCTTAGTCCCTCTTTTCCTGAACCTCCGCAGCAAATACATGGCTAGGACCCCTAACCCGAGAGCACACAAAGAAGCTACAATCCCAATTCCTACGAGCATGCCAATGGTTAACCCCGAGCTCATCGCTGGGTCGGACGAGGCACTCGAGATCGCATGTTGAATCGCGGCTGTGGGTGTGCTTGTTGCAGTGCTCGGCGATTCCGCAATGCTGCTTGGTTCGGGCATGGCAACACGCGGTCGTACGAAGAAGTAGATTCGCATTATAACTTTTGCTGAGTGACCTTGAACATTCAGTCGGTTGTGCTCCACGATAATGTTGAGCTACACATCAAGGAGGATGGGCGCACGGCAGACGAAATCGTAGAGTCGAGACCAAGATAAGTTGGAATACGATGAAGTCATTATAAAGGATCGCCATACCTTCGTACAATACAAGAAAAGCGACGCCGGGGCCGGCGGTTTCAGAGACGAAGAAAGCAAGAGGTCACTTGGCTGACGCGAACGGTAGACTCGAATTGTCATTGGTGTGGGCGAAGGAACAAGAACAGGAATAGTTTGATTCCTACGTCCACACAGGTTGCCTTGGGACATTTACCAAGATGTGGCGACATCCTGTAATAACCAGACGTATCCAATAAGACAGGATATAGAAACATAGGTACGTTCGCTGTTCTTTAGATATCCGAGTGTTGACAATTTGATGGTTTTTATGTTCTGGGCTTGGGGGCTTGGGGGCTTGGGGCTGAAGCTGCAGGGGCATTGGGGGCTGAACCGGTAATACACAGCCCCTAAATAGAACTTTACAGGCTTTCCAATTAGAAGCTTTACAGCTAGGGTAGTATCCGGGTTTAGACCCCACGAGAAGCCTTTCATTGCCATGGCCCCTAGAATATCACGAACTTCACCATATGAGCATTATGAGCACGGATCGGACAAACGAGCCTTGTAACACTCAAACTCTTACCATACGAGGTACCAAGGGACCAAAATCATGTGTCACCGTAGGAGGTAGGTATTCGATCTTCATTTAAACCACGGTATTAATTAATGACCTAAAAGCAACCATGCCGCAGCCACACGCAGACCCCCCGATCCTCTCATCAAAACCCGCCAACGCCAGATGCTTCTCTCACCCGTGACGAACCCTGACGTTTAGTACCATATCAAGCATACACGCTTTCTGTCCACGAATTGACCTGCAATCCCGTCTCGGCCATGTTGGCATCCTTGAGGTAGTCCAGTGGCATCCATACGAGATGCCCCTTGATCTGGTCAAGTCTCCTTCGGATGTCGTCGGGAGGTTGGAACTTGTCGAAGATATGGCCAGCCTTTACCCCCTTTGGTGGTAGGAAGGTATTGTAGTCGTCAAACGTTTTCACTATATTTGAATTAGCTAAATTAGGTAGGTACCTAGGTATGTATCTTCAGGGTTTCAAATCTTACCGTGGTCATCGGGGTCCGCATGGAATAGATGCCTGAAAACTTCCGTATTGGTCGTCGCATTCGCCGTCCACATATCCCAAAGTTGGTCGCTCAAAGGATCTTCGACGAACTTATAGCTGTCGTCTCTATCCCAAATATCGTTGGGTGAATTCTCTCCCGGTGGTTGCGCATTCGGGTCATTGCTCGCATCGTGGGGCTGCGGAGGTAGGAGGCCAAGATGTTCTCGCCAGAGATATCGTCGTAGCGTGGCAGCGTGTCTTCCTGCTTCGAACGTCTGCCCGTCCATTACACTCTGTATCCTATCGGTATCTTCCATGACGATGGATAACTCGCTGTCGTGATTGCCTTGTTGGCTGCGGTCGTTCAGGTTGCTGGAGCCGCAGATCACGATACGATCATCCACGATGAGAAGCTTGGCATGAATATATAGCTCCTCTTGGATCCAGTTGTCGACTTCTTCTTGAGGTTCGCCTTCCCAAACCTCGTCTGAGAGCTTGCCAGTGTTGGCCATGGCATGATGAGCTACGCTAGAAGCCGATTTGGTCCCTTGACCCTCTTGCCTAGCCGCTTCGAAACGCTGCTTGGCCTCGTTGCTCTTCGTGTTTTCATCCATCTCTCTCTGCTCCTCCCTTTTGCCCATGTGCTCATCCCGTTCGCCCTCGACATCCTCAGTGCCATGGATACCTTCACCCATAATTTCTTCGGCCTCGGCACGTTGAACTTCCTGATACTTGACGCCGGATATCTCTTCCTGTTTTGCGACTGCGGGGGTCTTGTTCAAGCGATCGTACGAACGCAGGTTGAATAAGAAAATGTGATCTGTAGGATCGACACCCTGTGCGCGGATCTGCTCAAAGATTGAATGCTCGCCACGGCAGATTGACTTATACTGATAGTCCATAATGGCGCGCGTTCCGGTCGCCGCATCGTCCCTCAAGTCACCAGCAAACCCCGGGACAGCAGGGATGATAATAATAACCCTGAACTTTCTGCCTTCTTTACCAGCCCTTACACAAGCATCCACAATTGCTCTTCCAATGGTATTGTGGACAGGAGATTGCTGGTCGCCAGTTGCGGTAATGAAGAATTGATTCTCAATGTAGACATAATGCTGCGCGTTGCGGATGACCTCCGAATACGCATTCTGAATGGTATGATCCGTTAGTATACCACTAGACCAATCGGCGCTGCTTCGAACGATCTGGGCGTGAACAGTTCCTCGGTTGTCAAGATTTTTGCTCTCCAACGGCGTCAGGGGGTGAAGGATATATTCCCCAACAGGGTGCTTCGGTCGCTGCACACCCACGAGATCTTCATCCTCACCCTCACGGCCACGGAGCATTATCCAGTCAAACCTATCGTCGCGTTTGTACTTGTCTCGCTTGATGAAATTCCAACGCAAGACAAAATGCTCCGCGATATCATAGACACAAGGTCCGATCACACCCATAGCAACATCGTGCCAGGGCATGCGTCCATACTCTGCCTTGCTCAATTCGTTCTGCTTCCAGTCCTGGACGTTCTGAAAATCCATGACTCGGTTGTTATTAAAGTCTTGGCCCGGCCAGACTTCACTAGCGACCCCTTCCGGGTGTACGTCGGCTAGGATGTGCTGGTGGTCGTCCCAACGGCCAAAGCAAAGGTCTAGACCTCCAATGAAGGCCATCGCATAGTCGATGACGATGAACTTCTCGTGGTGGGCCCAGTAGAAAGTCATGTCCGCGGCATTTTCCAGGACGTTATGGTCAGGATGCCGCATGACTGTGATGTTGCCAAACCCTGGAGAGCCTTCAGGACACAGACTCTGCAGCGCATGTTTGGTATGTTCGGAGTTGCAAGTTATTGCAGCTTCAACTTCACGGTATACCATAACATAAATCTTCACTCCAGCTTCGGCGCGGCGCTTCAAAACCTTGTCCAAGCGCCATTCCTGGTTGGAGTAGGGAGACCTACGGAGGAAGAGCTCGGGCGAAAGCCACCAATCTGCAATGTAGATGGTCTCCTTCGCCTGCTCCAGGGCTTCTGACACGGCCTAGGAAAGATGAGCTGATATATTAAGAGGATTATCACATTCTACTAGCGGACTCACCCAGAAATAATCCCTTCCGTCGACATACCATTTGACAAGATTCCCGTCACGCTCGGGGAAATATGACTTGAAGCGGTGCTCGTCGGCGATTCTGTTGCGCTTGTCGTCGCAATCCTGCTCGTGCTTTTCATCGTGGCGGTGCTGTGGGTTAAACTATTCAGGGGCGGTTGTGAGCAATCATTCCTGTGATTATTAAGTAGCATCGACACATAGGAAGCCTACAAGATTTGCAAATTTTCCAATCTTATGTCTAAAGCAAAGTTACCGTCAGCGATCTAGGAATTGTTTCTTCATGAGAATGCTGGCGTACTTTTTGTGGATGAGGTTCACTTTAGCATCATGTAGATGCGTATCCTTCAGCTTCTCCTTTAAGTCATGGAAGGGATGTTTCAATTTATCGGCGAAGTCAGAGTGCTCTTTTCCCTCATTTTGCTCATGCGAACCAGCCATGGTGTAGTTTACTAGAGCCTCATTAACGAGGACAACTTAAGCAGAGGAGGACGTTAAACGAGGTCAGAGGCAGGCAAATTCGAATGGAAGCTGGACGGTGATTGTTATATGTAAAGTACTTAGTATATAAGCGATAATTGCGTACGCTGCGGGGTTCTAGAGAACACTACGCAGCTCTAAATAGGGCGATCAAGGAGGTAGAAGAGATAATAAGTTGTAAAGTCGTGGACTGGTGATGTTATTATGAAGATCGCGTTGTACAGGATTAAAAAAACGTCGTCATAATGTGGCTGGCTATTGTCTTAAAAGCAAGGGGAGCTAAGGTAACCGTGACCTAGGTGAAAAGCAGGTTCTTTTAAAACTCGTATATCCATTTCTAGGATCTGGTTCGTAAAGAATGGCATGACAGACCATCACGGCAACGCGGCACGTATCTACTACGTTGATCCCGTCTCACATGTGCGGGCAGGCGGGCTGAAGAGAAGAATTCATCAGCTCTAGTTTACTTGGATACCTTGGATGCCTCCAAGCCAAGACTCGGCCGGCCAAGATTCAGGGATGCAAGGACCCAGCTCAGGGGACCGATCTTGCAACTTTGCCTTTAACGAGTAGAGCTCATATTATTCGGTGTCTGACGTCTTGGAGTATCATAGTCTCTTTCAGCCAGAATAGGATGAAAGGAAGTGGATGTGGAGGCTGCAAGTCATCTGTTACGCATCTTCAGCATCTTCAGTTGCTCAGCTCGAGCCCTAGATAAATCAGGTGACGTCATACGAACCTCGAGAATATAGTCGCTGTTCGAAAACGGCCAAGTTTCACGAGCCACACGGATCCCCACTCTCCTGTCCCGCATTCAACTGATTCACTTACCAATCGCCAGCTCTACCACTCCACTTCAATCCCAGGAGGGGAGATCTGTGGCTGGTGGAGAGAACGGGCCTACGCCGTAGCCACCGACACCCCGCCCCCTCCTTGTTCGACTGTTTGACCCCTCACCAACTCACCAACTCACCAACTCGACATAGCGAAGGGGCAGTTTCACCTACGAAGCTATCCCACATCACATCTCCTTACTAACATATCTAAATACCCACTTTACCTCCTAACACGTACATTCAGCATTGACCGCTATCCCCTTTACTTCTCTGCCCAGAACTCTTTATAATCTCTGCGCGTTTACTCTGTCGTTCTTTTCATTCATCTATCACTCTCCAGTCTCTAGCTTCCTATTCGAGAAAAAAAAGAATACCCCAGCCATGTCTACTCCCACGTTTCCCCCTGGAGGTACTCTGATCCAGACCTTCAAGCAGTCGTTCGTTGATGTGCCAATTGACGCCGAAAACGACAATGCTATCTCTACCTCCGAGTTCCTCGATGCCGCCGAGTCTCTTACTACCATGTTTGGTACGTCTTACGTGCTGTCAAGTACACGGCCCGTAGCTTGCAACTGACCCCCAATTAGACGTTCTTGGATCCATGGCTTTCTCGCCCGTCAAGAATGACATGCTGGGTAACGTCAAGGTAAGTGTAGATACATAACCAACGTGTGGTATGCAGTGCTGACCCTTGTAAGAAACTCCGTGAACGCCAGCTCGCTGCTCCTGCCGAATCCGAGACCCTACAGGCCCTCGTTATCAACGAGCTAAAGACCAAGAAGCACACCGCTTCTGAGGGGCTTCTATGGCTGGTCCGGTATGATAGCGCCCCAAAACATGCATACACGGTGACTATCAACTGACCGCTTTTTCCCCAGGGGTTTGGACTTTACCTGCCTTGCGCTGAGCCAGAACTTGGCCAAGGAGGCCGAAGAGCTCTCCGCCTCCTTCCGAAACGCATACGGCTCGACCCTCAAACCCCACCACGGTATCCTTATCAAGCCCGTCTTCTCCGCCGCCATGAGCGCCTGCCCATACCGCAAAGACTTCTACCCCAAGCTGGGAACTGATAGCGCCCAGGTCGCCTCCGAGCTACGAACGTACCTGGCTGCCCTTGAGAAGATTGTCGGCATACTGAAGGGATTCCAGGGCCGCAAAGAGGCCAAGTGGTAATAAAACAAGGAAACGCTGCGCATTCACCCGAGACCTAGATGGTCGATATCTCGAGGAAGCTGATCCTGAAACTTGGTTGTGGCATACACATGCTGTCAAGCAACTGAGTTGGGGACTGATGTAAACGGGTAGCTTTGCGAATCCCAGATAAGAGGCTACCCTTAGCAGGTAGTTGGCTCACCAATGTCTCGCACTGCGTGTCCAGAGAGAACAATATACAAAGTCTGGGCAGATGATCCTAGACTTACTTCGATACAGTATCTACACTACGCGCACGTGTTTGCTTTTATGTTGTTTTTGTCCTCTGTGAGTTGGTACCATGTCGTAGAGATTCCGAAAACGAGTATCTGGTCCTACTTCTCGCGGGAGGAAGTCGAAAATGTTTGGCTAATAATCTAGCCCAAGATCCCGGTCTGATGCTAGGATCGCATAACCTACCTTAGGTAGTCTTACCCAGATATTACGAACATTAGATACATATCTAGTGTGGCATGTGCATATGTAGTAAGTTGACAGAAGTATCAACAAGTGACCACAGGTTGTCTTATTTCATCTTTAGAGGTAAGTTGTCTAGTTATATTTCTTAACCTTTACCTATGACTACCTACCCAAGGTACCCAAGGACACTGAGGTCCTCTTACCCGCTCCTTACTTATTCACCCTCATCCAAAAAGATTTCGGCCGAAAATGTTGAAGTCCGAAGCAGATCGTAGACCAACAGTCGTTAAATGGCTTTTTCTGTTACAGATATTCTTCTCAGGGAACGATATCGGGTTGTATTGTCTATAATAGAAAAGATACAGGTACAGTACATACTATCCCTTTGTTATACCACCAAATAGAAATGTACCCTTTGAGCACACTACTCCAACCCCTGAGTTCGTGTATATCCTTCAACTCAGGGTGCCTTCAATATTGCCCAACTAATCGGAACCGAGTTACTACAAGTGAAGTTACCCTTGGCGCCAACGTGACCCATTCTCTGGAACCTTGCGAGGGCTGAGTAGATGTTGTCCACGACATCCTTGCTCCCAATATCCACCTCCGAGCTAGAGTCATCGAGGCGATAGACGCCAAATGCGCAGGTGCCACTCACAGCAAGGTAATTGTAGTCATCGCCTGTGTATTCGGCGGTTTCGAAATACCCCGGGTTTGCTTCAAGTTCCGCCATGATGTTTGAGCAGTCCGAGCCGAGAGCCCCGTTCCTGTTGTAGGTGTCGACAAAGTTGGTCTCGGCGCAAATCTCGAATTTGTTGGTATCGTTGTGATACGTCTCGTAGAAGCGCTTGTGGTGTGCATCTATACCATCGTGGTATGAATCTCGGAGATGCACTTTGACGCTGCTATCGCTATTCTGGATTGAGTATTCGACAAATTTCCCATTGATCCCCGGTAGTCGGACTGCTGTTCCTGAGGCAGTAAGAAGAGCCAGAGCAGTAAATTCGGCTAAGTGTACCCTCATCTTGCTTGTTGCGAAGTGTATTCGAGTTTGTATGTGCGGGTATGATTCCTTGAAGTTTCATATGTGAGTGGTCTACTTTTGGAGAGTAGAGCCACTCCTATATATAATAATTAGGTATCTTATAGATTGGGGAAATAAACTACAGGGCGCAGAAGTTTGCTGAGACCTTGACTGGGAGGTGAATCACTTTCCTAAACAGGACGCACAATGCACACCAGACCAATCGTTGCATGAGGATTGTGTAGCTAAAGTCACATGGATCCAAATCTGCAACGACCATCATCACTCATCCAGGTCACACATACACATTCATGGACATTCACCTAGCTACCTTTCTCCAAGAGTGTGCGCTGTTGCTCATCCCCAACTCGTTTTCTGATTACATGTTTCTTCCAGGAGTTGGCACAGCAATACCTATGAGACGAAATCACACACGGGTATACGCATTCAATGTTATATGAGAACGATAATGGGACTATTAATAGCCAAAAACACGGATGAGTGCTGAAATGGAAAAGGAGAAGGCGGAGATTGCCTTCATTCTAATGGAAACGTTTCTCATATGCTCATAGCAACGATATAGGAGGTAGCAAACAAACAAACACATTAATTTCATCCTTGAAAGTTATCCCTAAATACATCCCTAAACACTTGCTATAGCCTTAAGCTCAGGAAATTGGCGACGAAAAATGTATGTATTGGGCTCAAGTAAGGGACCATACGGTAGCTTAAAAAGCCCAAATATGCCAAAGCTTGCACAGTCACTCGGGATGCTAAGAAGGGCAATTTTGAGCCATATAGGAGCTGCAGTTTATCATGCTCTTGAAAGTGTACTAGGTCTCTGGTGAGGTTAAAACGGTATGGTCATCATTGTGAACATCTTGAAGTTCATAACGGAGCAATACTCCTTCTGCCCTTTCATAAAGCTGTAAACTCGATGAGCCCATATGGATAGGGCTATACAAAACAGGGAGGTTGTATCTATCTATTTGGCGCATATTTTACATTAGGTATATATGATATAGGTCTAACAGAACTTCTAGGAGTAAATATAGTGTCCAAATACTGATGTTATGATAGCTAGTGCTCATCCTAACCCCTTCTATTCCAGTCGGCAGCGGTAGACGTAATGAGCTGTGATTGAAGGCTCGATATCATGAAATTAAAGTCAATACCAGGTACGACTATTGAAAACTCGTCTATGAGTAATCTTTTGGATCTTCGACTGAAATTGCCTTAGAAAGGAGGTTATCACGGGATTCTTTTACTAAGCTATGCCATGCAACGGCTTGTCGATGTCGACATCGTCCGCTTTGATGAGCAGCGCCCAGACCAATATCACTTGTTTGTTTGATGGCCTCAGATAGCCCGCGAGATTGGCCGATATAGCCAAACAATGATCGCTTCAAGGCTTCTAGAGGCCCGAGAGAGTTCCATGGGGTTTGTGCGGCTGATAATGAGGAACTCGTCTTCTTCGATCGCTGTCAAAGCAGGCCAATATTGGCCTTTTTGTTTTAAATCTTCATTCTCGGCAACAACTCCGATAATTCTCACCAAGCCAAGGTTGATAGCCGTCGCCTTGTCCCCACGGCTTGTATCTTGAAATGTATACCCAGCTGCGTAGTTAGATTGTCCCGCGTTTCCAATGAGGCCCAAAACTGAAGATAGAAGAGAAGAAAACCACCAGCATCGTACCAACGCTCAAGGTTATGGTATCAGTACCTACCTAGGTACCTGGATAGGTATGCAGCTAGCTGACCAACATGCAGGTTGTGCATGCCAGCGACAAAGGGAACTAGGGATGTATGTATCGATGAAACAGACTTCCCAACACCCACTCTGGTGTAACTGCTCTGCACCCAAACCCCTCAACTTCTCTATCTTTGCCTAGATGTGTTCCCTCTTGCGGTTCTCGTAAAGCCAAAGTTTGACCATGGGCACCGCCGTTTCTTGTCGATATGCAATCCCGCCGACACTCTCGCACCAAGATAACCAGTCCGCGCTAAAAAAATAGATTCGAAGCTGCTATCGTCAAAACCGTCCTTCAAAATCCTGTTTTGCAAGTAGGCATCGTCGATGCCGACTCGAAGACACCAACCTGGACCCGGCTCGATCACTTGGACTTGGGAAACCACATTGAATGGCGTTCCATCCAAAATGGCATTGACGGTTTGGTGGAGAAACGGTGGCCTCACAGATCGATGCCACATTCCCACAGCTTGATAGGCAGCCAGACTGGCGGATTGTCATCCTGCGTCAAGGAACGATAGACGGTGTAGAAGTCGTTTTCACATGGAACCACCCACCCACAGACGGCGATATTCCACCAAGACCTTCTAAGGTCTCTCAATGATATGGGCGAGGAAAATCCACCTCTAGATGGAAACACGTTTATACTTCCCAAGTCCACACCAAGACTGCCCGTCCCGGTTGAGAAGCTCTCTACTCCACCCATGAACGCGAAATATGTCACGACGACACTATGGGAACTTCTCAAACCTTCCATGTTCTCCAAGAACCCGGCCCAGGCCGGATGGGCACCGATACAGGCATCGCCATATAAGACACAGGTCCGGTTCTTCGCCGTCGACAGAGAAGCACTCGACAACATCTTGGCCAAGCGTCGGCAACACCAAACGACGATAACCGGTCTTCTCCACGCGCTTGCTGCCCTTTCGTTTGCATCTCACCTGAGGGACGCGTCCGGCTTCCAAGGTGGCACACCAATCGATGCACGTCGGTTTCTACAGGCCGGGCCTGGGTTCGAACCGGACCGCACCATGGCCAACTACGTGACCATGATGGACCACGAATTCGCGAGCAAGGTAGTAGAAGACCTTTGGTCCGCGTCGCCAGACGCTGAAACGCTAAAGGGAGTCTGGTCGATTGCGGCCGATGTTCGACGACAGATTAATAAAAAAAGCTGGCTGGCGGATTGAAAAACGACGAGATCTGCCTTGGGCGATTCGTCAAGGACTGGCGGGCTCAGATGCGCGAGAAGGCGAGTAAGCCAAGACAACTCTCATGGCTAATTACGAACATCGGCGTGCTGGAAGGTAGCCCGGTACTAGAATCGGTAGGGGAGGAGGGTAAGTCTGAGGTTCCGGGGCAGCGTTCGTCATCTCGACCATGACCGTGACAGACGGGGCACTGTGTGTCACGAGCAGTTGGCAAGAATGCCTTTTCGATCCAAATTTTGGAGATCAGATCACGGGGCACATAGAGCAATGGCTTCGTAGAATAGGCTCCTGACGAGTGAGGAGCTGCATCTTGGCTGACCGACCAGTCGGTGGTAGCCATCCGTGTCACTTAACCTGGCTTTTGTCGGGTCTCCCTTTCCGAATATCGCGTGAACTGCACGCCTTAGGTACTAGAGTCGAGTGGGGTGTATCGTGCTTTTTTCTGCAAGACTCCGCAGGCGATGGGCGTTCCCATGTTACAATCTAGATGCCAAGACTCAAGATTGTGACCATGGCTGTATATTGTGTGACGATATCATTTTAACCGTACCTGGATTGCAAGGGTTATATCTGGTTAGGTGAACGCAGAATCCAAGACAATATTGTGACATTTAGAGATACGAACCATCTTCCTCCAATAATAGTATCCCGCTGGGTGGTGTATGGTGTCTTGCTCATATATATATATCGTAGGCTTATGTATGAGATAGGGGTTGCAGAGACCTGCAAGCCTCAAGATAAGGGGTCGCTGAAAAATCTTTACATTTGTAATATCGTTAGCTCATCTCGATGTAACAACGCCCATCTCGCACAGGAATAGATAGTAATGAGACAGGCGGCAACATGCCTATCCAACCTCTAGATTAATTGGAACAATAACTTTATTTTAGAATTTATATCCCCGTCATCTGGGGTATCTACATGTAACCCCAAGTTCCATTCCTAGAGCGCGGAGCTCTGGCTTTAGCCACGATATGGTTCGCGTCTCACTATTGGTCTGTATGGTCTTGTAGTATATACCTATGGACTACCAACAACCTGGGCGCGAGGTATACCCTTGCTCAAATCTCCGAGCAGTGCTTTTGGCAATGCTTTTTATTCAGCAGTCCCAGGTGACAGGGTGAATAAGAACGCCAAGTAGAGCAGCTCAGCCGCCGATTGCTCTGTCGTTCCTTTTCATTTGACTCGCATTGTTCCAACATGCACGCCTGTAAGATAGGTGCCTTAGTAGGCTGCATCGCCTCGATCGCAGTCGCAGGTCCAACATGCCCCCTTGACGGTCCTGTCTTTCCTAAGCCCATGCGGCTATCTGAAAGCGAGGACGTCAAAGCTGCTGTAGCAACTCTGAACGATGCATTCGCCAACATCACAGCGGGAGCTCAGAACTACTCCTTGTCCATACAAGTCTTCTCGACGAATGAACCAGAGCCCATATTCGCCTTATACCATACGGCGCCGAGCCTCGCAGGCCAAAACTCGCCGGGAGTGAAAACTGTGGACGAGAACTCCGTCTTCCGCCTTGGGAGCTTGACGAAAATCTATACCATATACGCCTTTCTGATCAACGCTGGTGACAGCCTTTGGAACGAGCCCATCACTGAATATGTACCCGAGTTGCAGGAGTTGGCGAATCGATCGGACCCAGTGAACTATACATCATGGGACGATGTGACGCTTGGGGGTCTCGCAACCCAGTTGACAGGCATCCCCCGGGAATGTTGGTATAGATGACGAATTCGACGAACTTTAGCTGATGGGTAGCAGATGCATTGCTAGGGGAGTTGACACAGTCGGTCGAAACGAAGGATCAGGTGGTGCAGCTCGGATTTCCGCCCCTATCCAAAAACGAAACACCGCCAGTGAGTACACCCAGGCCCATTCATCGCTTAGGAGCAATATCACCCTCAGTCGATTTTACTGGCACTAAAATCAAAATGGTCCCAAGGCTTTAAATGACGGTTACTGACTCTAGATCTTATAGTGCGGAGCAAATCCAACGTGTACTCGAGCGCGTGAGGTTCATCAATACCCCATACGAGTTGTGAATACCTCTAATGAACCTTTTTAGAATTCTTCACTGGAATTGAATCGTTTTATCCGTCTCTAGCCCCTTATCAGACTCCGGCATATTCCAATGTTGCGTTCCAGTTACTGTAAGGACACTCGAAACTCATGATGTCGTCTCGTTACTTAACACAGGAACTTCTTAGCGGCTATGCCCTCGAAACCATTACGGGCGAGACTTTCCAGACGCTGGTGGAGGAAACGGTTATCAAGCCTTTGGCATTGGACAACACGTTTCTCCGAGCACCAGAAGACTCGCGAGGCATTATTCCTGGAGATCGTATAGGAACTGCGTGGGCTTTCGACATTGGTGAATCGGTGGCGTAAGTCATCAATAGTCTTTGATACCAGACGAATGCTAATACGGCTCGAAAATAGAACTGGCAATATGTATGCCTCTGCAGCGGACTTATCTAACCTAGGCCGTGCCATTCTGAGCCACGAACTGCTCTCGCCGGTCACGACGAGGAAATGGCTCAAACCTTTTGCCTTCTCGTCGGATCCGCGAGCGATGGTAGGTATGCCGTGGGGTGCGAGGCGGATCAACCTAGGTGATACTTACCGATGGACCACGGCTTTTAATAAAGCTGGCAACATTGGTGACTACAGCGCTCTTCTAGCAATCCTACCAGATTTCGACATCGGGATCACTATCCTATCTGCCGGTACACTTCCAGGCAACCTCAACTTTGGTCTCGCTGGTACGCATACTGTGAAATAAGCAAAATGTGACGATTGTGATACTTACGCAGAAGCAGACACCATCGGTGAGCAAATTCTCCCAGCAATAGAGAAGGCGGCCCGCGCCGAAGCAGGAGCCGTCTACAATGGTCACTATGTTCTGCCCAACAGCCGAGTGAACTCATCCCTTACCATAACCACCGATGACCTCCCCGGTCTGAGCATCTCTCAGTGGTTCAGCAACGGAACAGACTTTGCGTGGGTGGCAACGGTGCTACAGAACTCGTACTATCCCGTCACTCCTCGCATCAGACTCTATCCCAGCGGACTCGAGGGTCCGGCAGCTAACGGGGGAAAGCGCGTGGTGTTCAAGGCCATGTTTGAAGATGCGGACGGCCCCAGAAACGAAAACAAGATGTTCTCGACGGAGTGCGGGTCATGGGTCACGGTGGAGTCCGTCATATACGGATCGGCAGCTATGGACGAGTTGATTTTCAACCTCGACTCGAGTGGTAAGGTCGTCAGCGTCACGTCACCGTCTTTGCGCATTACGTTAAATAAAGAATAACGGGTTCTTTAAATCATATCATAATAAAGGCGCTGGAAGATCTCCTCGATTTTTACTACTGATTTTGAACGTATTTGAGGATACTCGGCTTCATTTGTATCAATCAACTTTCGAAACATGATATGTACCTATATAGATGTATTCAACACCAATGAGTTACAAAATTCTTATTATGTTCCATTAGATTCTGTCCGTCACTTATCAAGAAAGATATTTCCTCTTAGAGCGAGTACCTGGACTGGTCTACTGCTATATTTACCAATCAAATCAGGTATACGAAATACCATTTAGGGACCTAGTCTCTCGCAGTACATTGGTAACTTATCTGCGGCTGAATTCCGAATCCGGTTGAAATGATCTGATCATGCTTACTGAATCCTTATATCGATGCTCATGTCGAATTGATAGGACAGTGTGATCCCACGAGCTATTCGGCATTCCGTCTCGGAGATTTCGACATGCCCGGGTTCCGCTGCAGAAATGTGTGATTCGCGACCGAGCTGAACGGTTCGAAACCGGAGCCTCCATATAAAAAGTGACTAAAACCTCCCTATCTTACATCGTGGACTTCATAGCTGAACTTCGTCTTCGAATATTTAATTTGATCTCACCTAAGATTGGTTTCGCCATCAACCATCTCTGTCTTCAGTTTAATTGGAACTCGAAATGCCATTTTTGTCCACCCCCTTAACACTCTCCGCCACCGGTGGTATCCTTGGCTCCGCGTGGGTATCGGGTGAGTTAGCAAACGATTATCGAGGCAAAGGGGAGAATGCTGGATTCTAACACGGTTGTACTTTCAGGGAGTCTCGCGTCACTGTCTATCTGCGCCATCCCAGCACTCCTCCAGTGTGGAAATACCGCAGAAGGACTTCTCAAAGGATGGCATCTGCAGTACTCTAGGGGTCTGGCCCACATACCAACCACGGCTGGGATAATCGGGCTGAACTACATCTACCTGGCGTACCAACACCATGCACTGGGACTAGAGTGGAGGGGCTACGCGACAGCAGCGGCGATGAATCTGATGATGGCTCCGTTTACCCTTACTGTTATCAGACCCACCAACAACAAGTTACTAGGAGCAGTATTGGGCACAGGCAAACCGCTGAGTGAGTCGGTGGTCAGGATGTTGATGGAAAAGTGGTCAAAGCTGAGCGCGATACGAGTACTCATGCCGCTTGCTGGGGCTATATTGGCATTATGGAACCTGCTCCAGTAATACCAGATGATCTAGGATCCTGGAACTGTACAGTTGACGAACTGAAGCCGCCGAGTAATCCGACCATATCATATAGGCTACTGTGATTCCTAGAATAATATTATTCTTCCAACGGATGGAAATGTCTATGATTCTGTCGATTATATAGGCAGATGCCAAAATGTCCACCAAAGAGCCATCAGAGCCAAAAGTAGTTCCACATGTAGATTGATGCACTCATAAAGAGTGCGGGACGTACAGTATCGTGCTACGATACCGGAACCGAGACGCGTCGAGGAAACACCTCGCCAAGGCCGCACAAACTGAAACCGAGACCTCGAGTCTCATGGCACGGGGCACGGTATCGACCGAGATAGCACTAGCCGCGACCGCTTCGCTCGCATCGCGTGGCTCCAACTCGACCTCCTCGCCGGCCGCCGGCTCGCGAGGGGGCGGGTGCGCCCTACGCCTGGGCCCGGCGAGGCCGAGAGGGCGCAGGAGCGACTCGACGCCGCCGCTGAGCGCCGCGGGGCGGTGGAAGGCCTCCTGGATGCTCTCGAGCGAGCGGCCGCGGGTCTCGGGCATGTAGGCGGCGAGCACGCAGACGGTGCCGAGCGAGAGGCCGCCGAACAGGAAGTAGGCGCCGAAGGCGGAGGCCTCGAGCAGGACCGGCGTGATGATGGCGACGACGAAGTTGGTGGCGAAGCACAGGCTCATCGCCGTGCAGCTCGCCGCCGCCCGCGTGTGCCCCGGCTGGATCTCGCTCGCGTAGATCTTCCCGACGATGCCCCAGGTGCTGCAGTACGCGAGGCCGAACACGAACACGGCGATGATGACCAGCCACCGGGCCGCGCCGTACGCGTGGACCACGCCGGCCGCGTACAGCGTCCCCATCAGGAACATGCAGCTGGTCAGGACGATGCCGCCGCTGATGGCGGAAGTGCGCCGCCCCCACTTGTCGGCGAGCAGGAAAGCCGGGATGGAGATGGCGAGCATGAGGATAGACGAGAGACCAGAAGCCAGGAACGACGCGTTAGACGACGACAGTCCGGCCTGCTCAAAAAGAACGGGGGCATACTGAAAAAAAAAAAGGAGAAGATGTTAATAAGCTACGACACAACGACTCGCGCTAGACGATTGGAACTCACGTAGACAACGGCGTCGATACCGGACAGCTGGACCATGCCGCAAACGAACAAAGCCAAAATCGTGCGGGCGCGGTACCCCCTCCGGAACAGGAGCAGGAAGCCCTGCCAGAGCGAGAGGCTGGGCGCCTGGTCGGTGATGGCGAGGAAGTCGCGCTCGGCCTCGACCATGGGATAATCGAGCTTCAGCAGGGCCTGGCGCGCGTCGGCCTGCCTGCCCTTCAGCATGAGCCACCGGGGCGAGTCCGGGAGCAGCATGCAGCTCCACGTGAGGACGAAGCAGAAGAGGCACTGCAGGATGTAGGGGAAGCGCCAGGCGACGTCCGACTGGATCCCGACGGTGCCGTAGCACGTGAAGTAGCCCAGGCACACGCCGGCCGTCGCCATGAACTGCGGCAGCCCCGCCAGCGTGCCCCGGTGCCGGAGCGGCGCGATCTCGCAGATGTACACCGACACGTTGCTGAGGAAGACGCCCTGGCCGGCGCCCGCGATCGCCCTGCCGGCGATGAACTGCGCCAGGTTGCGCGCGAGGCACTGCAGCAGCGCGCCGATGCCGAACAGCAGCGCGCCGGGGATGATGGCGGTCAGCCGGCCGAACTTGTCGGCGAAGTGGCCCGCGAACAAAGAGGGGAGGGTCCCCGTCAGCATGATCATCGAGACCGTGATGCCCAGCATCGTCGCCGAGAGCGGGCCTATGGACTCCTCGAACTGGCGCATCTGCGTTACGGCGCCGATGGACCCCGTGTCGAACCCATTGAGCAGGCCGCCTATCGAGACGGCGACGGACGCCAGCACGTACCGTGGCGCGAAATAGGGATAAGCCGGCGTCGTAGAGGTACTTGTCATTTTGGCTGCGGTCGTAAGCTTTGAGCACTTGGGTCTGCCTACACGATGGTGGGTGGTTGGGGGTGGAGGGAATGGAAGAAAGGAAGCCGAACTTTGGTATCTCCTTATGAACCTATGATGTCGTATGTCTTGGTAATGTACGGGTAAGACCTAAGCTAGGTACCTTTTTCTGTTTAGACCCGAAGCGATCGTAACGACCGAATCCCCCACACCATCACATCACATTTCACATTTCACATGCGCCAACCCCCGTTTTCTTTATCACGATCCCCGCGCTGTCCCCGGTGCCGGTCGCCTGTGTACCCACATTTCCCCATCATCCCCATGGGAGAAGTTTAAGCGGCGTATACCCCCTTGCATCGTCAGGGTATCTCCTCTCGATCCTTCAGGCATTGGACTTGGCGTTTACAAATCAACCTACCGCTCCTGCGCTCTCGGATCCGAGGACCTAGGCTTTGCTAGCGTGCTGGTTTCGTCCCGACTTATTCTCCTAAAGGAAGATTTTTAAAAATGGCTCGACAAGCTCACCAAACTCGTTATGGTGATATCATATATTGGGTATTTTGAATTGATATCATGGCGTCCCGTAGATAGACACAATGAGTTGGTATCAAACACGGGTAGGTGTAAAGAGCAGCGAGCTCATCACAAATGTGCCCTCCCCTCTAATCTCCTTCGTCTCCTTTCTGCCTTAACGGCTTTCTTCACATGCGCCGCCTCCTCATCGCTCAGCTTGGCTTCCGCCTTGCTCTCGGGGTGAGTCGCATCCTCAAATAGCCTCGCCCCTAACTCATCCGCGAGTCGTAGTACCCGCGTGCTGACTGTCGCGCCGTCTCTCCTGTTCTTGCCCTCACGCCTGCTAGATGCGATGCGCTCGATGAAATTCCACAGCTTACCCGATGGCTGCAGAGCACCGTTTTTCGTCGGATCGCGAGACGGTCGCCACTCAGACGCAAGCCTCAAGCGAGGCGGGACTTTCGAGTCCTTCGATTTCACTACATAGATGATGCCTTCCTCCTCGAAGCGCTGGTACGAATTCTTCAGCGTCTCTTTGTTCACCGCTTCGAAATAGCTCAAGTCGCCTTGGTGATAGAGTGTTTTCCCAAGCTGTTCGCATGCGTTAGCTTCCATGTACCGTTACTTCTCGTTGAAGATATGATCAAGAACGTACCAGTTGGGCAGTGTTCTGCGCCTTTGCAACTTCGATCCAAATATCGTCTTTCAAGTCAATAGGAGGTGTGAGGCCCATCAGCGAGACAGCAGCAAGCCAGGTCGACTCGATAAATGGCCAGATTAAAAAGCAATAGAAGTCGTAGTTTTCTCGACCCGCCGTCCTCTCCTCATCCGCGAGACCAATGCTTAGTATGCTGCCTCGCTCGTCTCTCTTGAGGTCAAGGATATGATCATCCTCTAATCCAACCAACGTTTTCTCCAAGTTCACAATCAACCCTTCGCCTGGGAAGATGAACTCCCCACGAAATAGGGATGAGAGGAATAATACTTGGTCCCGTAACGCAGTATAGGATATTTCCTGGTGAGCGGGTCCACCACCTAGCTTTACGCGAGTGTAAATACTCGCGCTCACCAGCGCCTCCGTGATGAAAAGGTGAATTGTCATGTTACGATAGAAAGAGAGCTGGAACCGGTCCACAGCGTAGTATGTTGGCTCTGCTAGACCTTGCACAACACCGACGAGGTCTTTCCCGAGGACATCCAAGCCTCGTTCCACGACATCAGATAGGGGAGCGTTTCCAAAGTGCGCAACACGACCACCTTTCGCTCCAACTCTGGCAATCAGCCACTCGATCCTCCGCATGAGCTCTGACTTACCGACACCCCGCCCTCTAAGTGTAAGCAAAACGGTGCCAATCAGTGCGGTAGGCATCACTACGGACACATTATTGATGTCGGATAGAACCTTGTAGCCCATTGTCCGCAGCAGTTTTTGCTTAATTGCAACAGCCTCCGGGGTCTTGATATCTAGCCTTAACGTTCCAGGAGATGGAGTGAGTTTCGTTAGCTGCTCATCGATATATGTGCGTAGACTCCAAGGCTCGTGGAAACGAACGTCGACCCTTCCTAGCTTCAAAGACAGTACAGAAGAACCGCCACTGAGGAAATCGGCCAGGTTCTCTTTTTTCTTGGGAACGCCCAGGAGCTCTGTAACGTAGCCTTCGGTCTCGACGACTTTGTCGTATTGCGTGCTCACCGGGCATATTATGGCATCCTCGACCCGTCCTGATAGCAGACTGTCGAGTATAAAACTCAGGATACCGAATTTAGGAGGAAGTAGCTTCCCTGTTCTTGATCGACCACCTTCGATAAAACACTCGAAATTGTACCCTCCTTGTAGTAAGGTATCTATGTAGGCTTGTACAAGGGTTGTGTACAATGTGTCATTTCCAAAAGACCGTCTAATCCACATTGCGCCTAGACGGTGAGTGAGCCGGATATCCAAAAAGGGGTAAGAAGGTCGGGGCACTTACCAGCATGCTGTAGAAAGCTTCCAACAACTGGAAAATTGAGATTATCTCCGGCAACAACAACAGGCAATGCTAATCCTAGCCGATAGCATATCAACTGCATAGACACGTAGTCCACGTGGGAGCGGTGGGAAGGTAGAAATATAATGCTTTGTTTCTTCTTTTCTGCCACCTCGGCGACCTTTCTCAATCGCAACACCTCTTCGCTAGACACGTGTATTCCTACGCGTCGGGTTAGCGCATATAGGAGCAGCAAGTCATCCTGTCTGCAAAACGGTTACCTTGATGATATGCTCTTGTGAGCAACTGTGTAACTAGGTAGTATGCGCCTCTTATAAACGTTTTGCTCTCGAACTTGCAGATCATGTCGTTCGTCATCTTTTCTGCAACCTCCTGAATGCCCGACTCTATGATGGCCCGTCTTTGCGCCTTTTTGGTCACGAAATCTTTGTCGTCTCTTTTCAGCCAGCCTTCCTTCTCTTCGATTTGTAGTCGTCTATCGGCTAACTCAGATATTCTGGTCTGTAAAAGCGGCGCGGATACGACGGAATTCCTCATCTGTTCAGAGAAGCCGGAATAGAATATGGGTTGGCCGATGACATTATCGTAAGCTCGCCAGCCGGTGCCGGAAACGTATAGGGAGACCTCACGAAGGAATCTAGCCAGGGAAGAAATCATTAATCAACGTCCTGCGACATAGGAAAGGTGACAGCGGAATAGCATACTGTAGAGGCTCGGAGCGGAAACGGGCCATATTATGCATCAAAGGTTCTTGGTCGTCATGGCGGCGAGCTTCGACGTAGCTCCTGGGCTGTAGGGTAATCTGATCGCCTAAAATCTGCAAATCGGGCGCAGAATCGCGCGTGGGATCGTCGTCTTGCGCCATAATGGTATGGTGAAGCGGCTACGAGATCAAGAGACTGGGTATTTATCGCATTCGCTACGGCCGAGGGTATCTCAGCGATCTAGAAGTATTACATGCTAGGAGCATAGTCAAAGAGACATAATACTGAAAGGGATTATTTCATAATTATATCCATGAAGTACCGTGTTCCATCTGCGAAGACTCTTCGGTTGGAGTCCTTGAAGAGATGGCAAAAGTTGTAGATGTAACAAAGTAGCTTACGGGTAGCTGACCCGTGATGATGGAACCTAACAAGGCTCCATCCATTGGACGCTAGAGCTGTTTAGTGCCGAGGTTTTGGGGCATGTGAATGCCCCGGACGAGCCGCTAAAAAGCAAGCTGGAAGGGAGCGCTGTGAGTGGAGCCCCGTATGTAAGGCGTATTGTAATAAGAGTATATGCTTCAAGAGAGGCGAACACAGGGACAAGAGAACATATAAATTCAACAGCTAGAACTGACGAATATATATCATCTCAATACTAGTTCTCTCGAAATGCCTCAAGCCTTGCTTTACCAGTCATCAGAGTCCATACCCACAGCGCATCTACTATCATAACATCGATGAAACTGAATACCAAGCTTCCGCCGAAAACCAGGCCATGATACGTCCAAGCATTATTCACATTCAGATCTACTACCTGGCAAACTATAGCCCAGGGAAGAACGTAGAAAAGGTTGCTGACTAGGCTTTGGTAGAGGTACCATTTGGGCCGCGTGGCAAGAAGGACGGTTGCGAGCTGAGTCGACGCAGCATAGAAGATGTAGCACCAGTCGATAGTTCGCCACATATACGCTGTGATGTCCGCGACTTCATTCACCTGGCTCAGGTAGTAAGCGAAGGATCTGGCACCCCAGATTGACAAGAAGATAGCAAGAGGGACTTCTATTGCCAGTGCAATAGCGAGGGACACGAGAGCCGGCTTCGCAATGCTAATTATCGTCCGAAGAGAAATACGGCCGGGCCTGCGGGTCGTCTTGCCAATATGGCGGCGCCAAGATCCCCAGCGATGGCCGATAAACACGAGGCTTGTTGCCTCTAAAGCCTGAACCGGAACCATGACAAGTCCCCAGCGGATGGTAGTGAAGATTGACCACGCAGTCGCATACGTCGCTCCCATTGCTACTATAGTGCTTATTAACCAGAGGTAAAATGCGTTCCGAATAGCGGATTCTGCCAGGGTTAGAATCCCGGGCCGCATCAACACGCCCAAGGCACGGAAGCTTGGACGGATTCCAACATCATCTTCCATCTCTGATTGAGGGGCGTCCCTATGGCCACTATCGGAACGCTCTCGATGGCGTCGATGCTGCAAACTCGTCATCCAAAGGAAATAGCCAAGCCCCACGAAGGAAGCCGTTAGACCGCAGGCAAGCTGAATGCCGGCTTGCATGTTGATGGTAGGCTGAAAGCTGCCGACGTGGAATCGCGAAATAATAAGCATATCTAGGATAATGTTGACGACAAACTTGGTCGTGCTGATAACCAGCGGTATATCAGGCTTGCCGAGGGCCCTTGTCGCTGATGCTACAGCCGTCTCAATTGTCGAACTCAAAGCTGAGAACGCGCTGATCTTAACATACGTCACGCTTGAAGCGTAGACCTCGCGGGGGACAAACCCCCGAGCGAAGGTGGCGGCGCCAGCTAAGAAGGCGATACTCATGATCAGGCCGAGGATGGATTGGAACAGGATGAGCGTGTAGGAGAGGCCGAGACGTTGTGCTGGCGAACGCGAAGCCTTGTCCGCAATGATGACCCAGGAGGCGCGAGGTAAACCTTCGTTCAATACCTCAACCACGACGCCGATATAGGTATATACATCGGTCGTGACAATGAGTGAGGAGTCAATGTCTGCAACCCATAGCTTCGAGAGTGTGTTGTAGAGGGCTGGGAGGAAGAACGCGCCAATGTTGAAGAGCAACGCCCCCGCATAACGGTCACGATGGCGCCAATTTTTGTGCTGAGAGACGCCATTGGGACCATCACTAGCATTCACATCCCAGGAGGATTGCACCTCGTCTGCCGTAGTAATAGTAGTGTCCACTTCGGGCAGCATCGTGTAACGAACGCGTAGTCTCTGCAGTATCCAGGTTGGGAACCTCGTCATTCCATCAGACCATTCGCCGTGTATTAGAACATACGGTGAATGTAGGTAATCTAGTAGTCTGAAAAATAAATCCCGCTCGTGTAGGCTTAAGGTTAAGCAAAGACAGGTGTGCAGATGTGCCACATCATGTGACATGACAGATCACATTTCTAGTTATCGCTCTCGTCCACTCAGCTTTCTTAATGTTTTAGTGTTCTTTCAAACGACGATAAGAGCTGCAGTTATGGCATTGCTAGTTAGGTATGTTTTCCAGCAGGATGCATAACCTTTTGTCCTCGAGGTCTTCGGTTTCCACTGGAACGTGATCAGTGTAGACTTTAAATGTAAGTTGTATGCCGACATCCACTGCGAGTTTGCTGGTGCCAGAACCGATAGCTTGTGGAAGTCTAATGAATCAGGTACATACTAAATTATGTTGAGCAACAAGGGAACAAATATAAAGTTGAAGAGACTTTGGGTGATCGGGTTACAGAGCGAGTCTAAAGAGCTATAGACGATTCCATGACTTAAACAAAATCTTGATATACCTGCAGAGTAGAGGCCAAATGGTATTAGAAACCTTTTCCCTATTTAGAGGTATGTTTGCTGACAGTGAGTTAACTTCAAGAAGGGAATTGAGGCTTCTCACTTTATTATTCTCATTGGATTTCAAGCAGGTAGATGTTAGACATGAGAAGGACTATGGCTGGAGGGATATCGTAAAATGAATAATCCTGTTTATGGAATATAGAAGCTTATAACGTTTAGGTAGGGTGGACCAGGCTTCGGGGAAGTGTGGGTAGGGTGGGGTAGAATGGCCGGTCTTCTTATCGATAAGGGAGAGCTACAACGATTTTAAACTTCGTCATCGTAGCAAATAGATAGCATCGTGAAAATTGCCGGATCCTTCAAGCTGAACCAAATTGTGACATATGCTCTACTCAATCTCACACACGAATCCATGACATCCAGTAATAACAAGGAGCAATCCTTGACCCACGAACTTCTCTCGCGAGCCCACAGCCCAGACAGTACGAACCGCATCTTTTCGGAGAAGATCCAGCACCGGCCGCTGTTCCTCAAGCCAACATCACCACCACCATCGTCTAATGCGCGCGACGCCCGACGCAAAGCCCGTGTAGAGAAGCAGAAGCGCGCGAAGGCTCTCAAACCAAAACCACTCTCTTCCAGAGAACGGCGCAAGCTTGGGCTCTATGACGTACCCAAGGAGGGGCAGAAGTATGCCGTTTTTGAACCCCTGAACCGATTGTGGCTCGGCTACATCAGAGAGATACTAGGCAGCGAAGTGTACAGCGGAGGTCAGGGCGCCGCTGCCAAGCTGAGCGCGGCCGACTTCCACGGCGCCGAGGTTGAGGTGTCGCGGAGCGGCTGCCCCAGTCGCGTGGGCATCCGGGGCATCGTAATCAAGGACTCGCGGTTCGTCTTCGAGATCATTACCAAGAGAAACCAGGTCAAGACTGTGCCTAAGGAGGGGACTATGTTCCGTATCAACGTTGCTGTACCCCTACCCGTACAGCAAGCGCAAGAGCACACTACTGTGGAGGCACAGGACGCAGGGCGGAAACCGTTCACTTTTGAGATACATGGTGACCAATTCCAGTGTCGATCGGCGGATCGTGCGACCAAGAAATTTAAGGCGCATTATTTGAAGAACCTTTAAAACCACCTTCAGCAACCTTTATATGCAATCTACGCATGCAAGATGGCCCATGAGCGATCTGGCTACCACTCTATCGGCATTTGGCTGATTCGGAATTGCTAAGTGCGTCCTAGAACGACTCTAGAAGAAGAAAGAAGGAAACTAATGCTGGTGTAGGTTCCATCGTATCCAGGACGAGTGATGTTGGGTGGTAAGGCCCGCTTCAGATGCAGCGAGGAGATTTGATCTCTTGAAGCGTAGACGCCTTGGGATGACCTAATGATGCAATACCATTGCTCAGGAGAGCGACCCGAGTAGTTCACAAGGGCCTGCTACGCAACCTAAAATCCGCACATGGGCTGGATCTACGGCCTATTATACGTGGAAACCGTTAGGTGCCATGCCTTCCCCCTATACTACCGACGATGACTGTGCTTAGAGCACATAACCTATCGTAGTAATGGGAAGAGTTGGTGCTACTATTTGGTCACCGTAAGATGGGTGACTCAATAGGACCTAGAGGGAGGAGTTGGTTCCTTGACTTATATCGTCAGTCGCGGCCTCGGCAGAACATCGTCAATTTAGCTACTTGCAAGGTAGTTGGATATACTTAGCTTCCTGTATGACACGGGATTGTGCCTCATGGCTCGCATGTGGATGGCGAACAATGGCGAGTCAAGAACATATCACTACGCCTTAGGCCTGGGTCATTAGCAACTTGGAGTTATACGATCAATGCCTCCCTGCCACCATTGTCTGAGTTCTGGATCAAGATCGGCTTCTCTTCGTTAGGTAATGAAATGGGTTTATCTATATGTATACTCCGCGAAAACGCCTACAGAGCGAAGAACTATGCACGCAATCTAGTTCACACCACAATGTCAACGAAAGCTCTCTTCGGAATAGGGATGATCATCAATTTCATTCATCGTCACCCTACAGCTAACTGAACGAAACTGAGCTGCCTGGGCATAGACAGGAGCCGTAGGGAAAGCAGGGAAGAGAACGTCGTGACCGGGAAATCATGATATATCATCCCACTCGCAGACCATCAATAACTTCATGTCGGCATTAAGCACGAGACATCATGGTGATCAAACTAGCATCGTAGACATCGAAACATAAAGCGAAATCCCCCGCTGGGTTTCTGAAGGCCTCCGAGTCCAACTCCTTTAGGCAGGGACAGCCGCCGGCAAGCCAGCCTCCTCCAGCAGGATTTGCATGGCCCTAAACAGCTTCTCGTCGTCGTACCTAGAGATGTATGCGTCAGCTCGTTGATTCTCTACGAGCATCCAAAGCGGAAGAGAAAAAAAGCAATCAAACTTACCTTCGAGCAACAAGCTGCAGCGAGATCGGCGCGTCCTTGTACCCCTCCGCGCCGTGCTGCTGCCACAGGTCGTAGAAATACCTGTCGCTGTCGCTCAGGGGCTGGTAGCCGTCGGGGTACGCGTAGGGCGCCTCCCTCTCGGGGGCGCCCACGGTGTCGTGCACGGGGAAGATCATGGCCGGGTAGTCCAGCAGGTTCCACTGCGCGGTGTAGGCCCAGTAGCGGCTCGTGCCGAGCTTGGGGGCCACGCCGGGGCCCGCCGGGCACAGGATCACGTCGAGCGGCCTCCCGTCCGCGCTCGTCTTCGCCGTCTCGTTCCACAGCTGGTTGTACTTGTCGCGGTAGTCGTCGCGCGCCTGGGCCGCCTTCCACAGCTTGGGGATGGTCAGGTTCTCGACGAACGGGTTGTCGTGTATGATGAATTTGGTCAGCGGCAGGAACGGCTCCCCCGACGCTTCGACCTCGGCTATATCCTCTGCGCCGCCGTCTGCGAAGTAGAGTTTTGCCTAGGTATGTTCCTGTTAGCGTATGATCAAGGAAACAAGAGGAATCGGATAAGACTTTGGGAAGGGGGTGGGTACAATAATAGACCATGCCAAGTCGTGCTTCCAGGGTTTCCAATCCACGAGCTCGATATTAGGGCTCTTCTTCAACTTCGCCACAAGCTCAGTCATGGTCCTCAAGACGGGCGGGTGGGGTCTCACGACGCCGTCGTCGTAGATGACGCCAACCCTGAGCTTCCTGTCCGGGAAGAACTGCGCCTCGTCACGCCAGTCCATCCCGACCAAGCTCTGCTGCCGCAGCCACGGCTTCCGGTCTAGGATCGCCTTGGTGAAGAGCCTCGCGCCCTCGAGGCTGGTAGATAGAGGACCGATGGTCCCGAGGATGGATTCCGTGCCTCCCATGGTGATGGCCCACCCGGCGACCGGCAGGCGGTTGGTCGTGGGCTTGAAGCCGAAAATGCCGTTGTTCGCCGCCGGCACCCGGATGGATCCGCCGATGTCAGTCCCGATTCCAAGCACGGAGCCGCGGAGCCCGATCAGTGCGCCTTCGCCACCTGTCGATCCTCCAGGGGTTAGCGTAGTATTATAGGGGTTCACAGTCGTGCTATAGTCGTTGTCAGCTAGTTAGATCGTACTCGAGATTGTGTCTTAGGACTTCGCCGGCTAACGCCGAGCCAGCGTCTACTCACCCGTATATGTTAGTGGCCGATTCTATATGCATCAATGTCTGCGGTTCCGTGGTTCTCGCATAGATAATCGCTCCGGCATCACACAGGTATTGCACAATCAGCGCATCTTCTTCGGCGACACGGCCAACCCAGGCTACATAGCCCGCGTTCAAGTCTTCACCCTTGATGCCGATGTGCTCCTTGACGCTAATGGGGATTCCATGAAGAGGGCCTACTGGCTTCCCGTTGGTAGCCAGGTATTTATCGAGCTCAGCTGCCCTGTCCAGAGCTCGCTTAGGTAGCAGCTCCGTGATGCAGTTGGTGAGCTTCTGAGCTAGGCCTGCACGGCGCAAAAAAGCATTGGCGACGGCTGTCGAGCTCCATTCGCCGGCAGCTATCTTCTTAGCCAGATTCTCCACATCCGTGCTCGTGATTTTAATCTCTTCCTCGGTTAGTAATTTCTTCGGGATCCCCGTGGTGTTGAGAGGTATCTCTTCCGGGGTTAACTCCGGTACTGGCGGACGGACCTCCGCGATCGAGGCATCCCTGTGCCGTTGGCGATCGGCCGCTACGTCCTGCCACTTCGCTCCGCTAGCGATCGTTACAGTTGCGGGAGCCATGCTGACAATACGGGGGGATTTCGAGATGGTTGAATTACAGGTTGAGTTAAGAGGGCAGATGGTTGTAGTTATGTGATGGATGGTTCCCCTCTGATATGATGACTATCTTTTATAGGATAGATAGCATATATGGGTCATCAATGATCCATTGGTTTATCAGCATTGATGTGTGGTAACTCGGCGTTACAGCGCCGCGCGGTAGCCGTGATAAGCCATAGCCCATGCCCCATGCAGGAGACCGGGGCCGCACGGCACATCATGTCGTACGCCGGACGCCGGCTCAGTCAGCACTATTGTTCGGTATCTAGTCGTGTATAGAACCTTGCCCGAAATATTCCTAAACAGATTTATTTGTTGTTAGGCAGTGTTTATTGTAAGTGGCTTCCATTATGATGGATGCTTACTCCGTAACTTGAATTAAAGCCAGCATAGCAAAAAAATAAAAAAGCGAAGCACAACTTCGATCTCGCGTGGGAAACACAACTTGCTAGTACATAACTGTATTGCTTTTATGTAACAAAAATGCGATTGGAGCAAGATAAGATGACCTAGCACATCATGACGTGAAACATTCATGTCCTACGTACTGCTGGCGGCTTAGACAAGAGCTCGACATAGGAAGTCACGATCCGACGGCAAGCCGATCCACGGGTAAGTTGTAGCGACGCTCATCAGCATTACTAAGACATAGACTATTGGCTTGGGCCATTCTGTGAAAAATTCATGCTGTAGCCACCAGTCTTCTCGTCCTTGACCATTTGGAAATTGTTTGTGCTAAGACCAAAAGGTCTCAAGATTCCGTTACCAAGCTGTGCGTGTTCGGTCAGCAACTAAATTCGTCACAGGACATGCATCTGTTCGACGATGATAACTTACATCCTTCAGCTTGCCCCACATCTCGGACATCTCCTTCTCCTGTGCTGCCTTGGTTCTCGGGGGAAGGATTCGTAATTGCGTCTGGACAATCTTCCTGTCTGCAGGAGTCAGATTTGTCATGGTCGACAGGACTTTGTAGTCCTCCTCAGCACTAGAGAGATTGGACCAGCCTCCAAGCTCACTTCTGGCTCTCGCTCGTCTCATTAATGCTTTGGCTCGGATCCTGCGAATGTCCTCTTGGCGCTTTCGCCGTATGATGTCGGAGACGCTTTCTTGCTTCGGGGCAGGGGCGCTCTTCTGAGCTCCAGAGCTGACAATCTCCTCCTCGGCATCATCCTCTTCAGTATCCTTCTTCTTCCCCTCTTCTTCGTTTGGTTCCCGGCTAGCCTCGGATTTCTCTAGGCGATCCAATCCATCGATGGAGTCAGTAGCAGCCTTGACAGCTTCCTTCCACTGTTCCAGCTTCAAATGACATGCGGCGATGTTGGACTTGAGAACTGCAAGCTCATAGTCTAGATAATGCGGACAAACAGAAGCGGCTTCTTCGTACTTGGTAATGGCGTTCTCATATTTAGCTGAAGAGAATAGCGCATTGGCCTCAGACTTCTTGTCGTTGGACTCCTCTAAAAGGCTCTGTAGTGCAAAGGGATTAGGAAAAGGTTCTAGTTATTCAAGTCAAGTTTCTGCGCTTACCGCTTCTTCTTCGGGCGCAAACTTCTCTGGAGTTATAAACTCTTCAGGGTTGTCTTGATCCGTAGCATCTGCGTTTGCCTGGTTGGGCTCAGGTTCCCTTGTATTTGGTTGTTCGGTCATGGCTTTTTGCTTATTACTCCTAATGATCGAAGATAAAAAGAAGTAGGTCCCTTTTTGCAATCATCTTATGATTAAACCACAAGACAGTTGAGTACGTGTAAATTAGACCTCACTGTCCAACTCATCCAAGTTTCCTCCTTTACGAGCTAGCTGCCTGAGTACGAGTAGCTTAGTATGTAGTTAAAAGGAAAAGGCTTTATCCATGCCTTATGCAAGTAATGGAGTATTCTTGAAGATTGAAGATTACCTAATGCGAAATGGGGGCTTACCCCGCGTCGGGCAGCCCCGCCATATATGCACATAAGAGGAACCAAGCTCCTAAACCCGGCCTGACTCTTGGTTTCGTTCATTGCAATTCCAGATCGTGAATATACGTCGAGCTGCTTCTTAGCTACGACTTCAAAACATACCTAGGTACATCGCAACTACACACAATGGCGCCTCGCACAGAGTAAGTCCATCATTTTCCATCAGTCGCAACCTCAAGCTGACCTTCGACCTTCCCGAAGCTTCCCACCCATAAGGGCCTGTCTATTTGACATGGACGGTTTACTTCTAGACACTGAGGATCTGTATACGCTCTGTATAAATCTGATGCTCGAGAAATATGGCAAAACCTCGCTCCCCTGGTCTATCAAAGCGAAACTGCAAGGAAGGCCCGGACCGGAAGCAAACGCCCTCTTCCACCAATGGGCCCAACTACCCATCTCCGACTCCGAGTATCTCGCTGAACTCAGCGCGCTTCAGCGGGAACACTTCCCGACCGCGAAGCCGTTATCCGGTGTCGAGAAGCTGCTTGGCGACTTGGGAAGGACGAGATGGTGGGATGCCAAGGACCAGAGCGGCGCGAAGAATGGGGAGAAGGGGGCCAGCGATGGGAAGAAGGCGCAGAGAGTCCACGTTGCGTTGGCGACAAGTAGCAACGCGGTCAATTTCGCTATCAAGAGCCCCAACTGGACTGAGCTATTCTCCGTCTTCGAACCGCACCGGAGAGTGCTGGGGGATGACAAGCGCATCCAGCCCGGTCGCGGGAAGCCATTTCCGGATATTTACTTGCTTGCGCTCAAGACCATCAACGACAGCCTCGAGGAAGGCGAGAAGCCAATTACACCCGAGGAATGCCTGGTCTTCGAGGACAGTGTCCCTGGAGTCGAAGCTGGGAGACGCGCAGGCATGAGAGTGGTATGGTGTCCTCATCCTATGCTCAAGAAGGAATACGCGGGTCGAGAGAAAGAGATATTAGCTGGGCGCATGGGCGAAGCAGGTGAGGTTGACGTGCACCAGCTAGGAGAAATCGACGATGGATGGGCTGATTACTATCCCGATCTGACCAACTTTCCATATGATCGATATGGCATTATCGTCCCGCCTGCTGAGGTGGAGTTGGATAAGTCCATACAAGCGGATACCGCCAGTGGTCCTACTACCCAAGATACTAAAGCATAAAAAATTAGAGGCTTATACTTAGGAGATTATGGAGTCCATAGACTGTCAGCATTAGACCTCATCTATTCACAGAGGACTGCGTACTGACGCCTTGTCTAGACCACTGCTCATTTCACTCCTGCAGTTATAGCAGTGGAATCTAGATATCTACCTCTTACCTAGGCGCCTCCTATCTTAGGTATAGGCGTATATACCTAGTAGACATAATGAGCTGGAGTATTCTCTTCGAAGGGCATTATTAGTAGATATCCCATAGACTGATTTTCCCATCCTTACTCCCCACCGCTAGCCAGTGAGCCTCTTTAGCCACCTTAATCCGCCTATCCTTGACACTCAGCTGGCTCAGTTTAGACACGGTCACCGTAACATCCTTGCTATCTACAGTGCCAATAGCAGTCACATGGTCCTCGGCTTTCTCATTAGCCTCTGTACCGGTGAGACTCGGGTTTATGGGATGCAATGCTTCTTCATCTGTCAATGTCGCAAAGGCAATGGCGTAACAGCCAACTTCGTGCCACTTCAACACCGCTAGCTCGGACATGGTCTTGGCCGAATAGACACGTACTTTCGAGTCCCAACCCGCCGTCGCGAAAATCTTGCCGTCGGACCGGATGCGCAAACCTTGCTGTCCTGAATGTTTAGTATTGATTGTCTTGAGGGACTGCGTTTCGATCACCGGTTTCGACTGCTTCGGCTCTGACGAATGGGCGGCGGAAAGCAAGGACGGGCTCGAGGCGGTGGCGCTTCTACTCTCTGTCTGTCTTGGATGCTGTGGCGCCTGAAGAGGGAAAGTAGCGGTGGTAGGAATTGGATGCTTTGCGATGACGGCGTCAGCACCAGAAGTTAGAAAGAAGCCTTTGTGCGGAGCCACGTCGAGCGAGAGCACCGGTTGGCCATGCGCTCGCGCCGTATATATTACGTCCCACGTTTCATTTCTTCCGAGCCGTGCCACTGTTACGAGACCAGACTCATAGGCGGCGGTAAGAGTAAGATTCCCTTCGAGCCAAAATAAACCTAGCGACATAACCATGCCCTTCTTCTCCGTCTTGCTTCCTAGATGAACGGTATGTTGTCGATTCTGGCTCGGAAGTTGGAAAATATCAACCTGTGTGGGTGAGCAGCAAACACAGTAGAATTTTGCCACAAAAACACGCAATGTCTAGACTTACGGCTTCGGTCTCCAAGGTGTTAGGGACCGCGATGAGAAGCTCTCCATGATTGCTATCTGATTCGGTGGTGCAAGACGCAAAGGAGCAGAAGTTCATGGTATTCACCTCGAGTATATGCAGGATCCATGGTTGAGCTCGATCAGGTGCAGATTCATCGAGTGGAAGAGCGGTGCTCATGCCTATCTCCTCTTGAGGCCCGAGTTTCCACACAACCAAGCGATTGTCTCTGCCATGTCTGAGAAATACTTCTCAGCTGTCTGACAAGTAAACACGAAAGCGGTGCTAAATGAGATAGGGGATGCATGCTGTGAAATGAGACTTAACCTACGTGATGATCTTGTCGTCTCCCCAGTCGGCAACGCCGAGTATGGCGCCTGTGTGAGCGCGCCAGACCGCTCGGGGTCGCATGATGGTTAGGTCCCAGAGTATCACGAAGCCGTCCGCATCTCCAGATGCCAATCTCTGGTTGCTCCTGACGAATGCAGCGGCATGCACCTGGGCGCGATGGCCTCTAAGGACGGACTTGGGCTGTGCAGGTCGATGCTGAGACATGATCTTGACGGTGCTTGGCCGAAGAGAGCGTGGGCTTCTGTGATACGCCTAGCGCGGGATGTATATGTATATACACCATCACCTATGCGGTGAATGTGAAACCATCTAGAGATCTCTGGAGGCCGCTGGAGATCGATTTCGTGGCTTTGAGAAATGGAACTTATGATTTGCAAGACCGTTCTCGTTTACAGCCAAGCAGAGATGGTCGGATAGATGTGCGCCTACGATGTAGGTATGTAGGTACCTAGTAAATTGTTGTAAGTAGCCATTTTCCCAACTGAGCCGCATGGGACTGGAAAATATAAGAATTATATGTATTTAGTGGGTATTATATGTCTGCATAATTCAATAAGACATCGCATATGAAGATAAAGATAATTGAATTCGGAGGTATTTTGCCAACCTAGGTGCTTGAGCATATCTCTCTTCTTGTTTATTATGTCAAAAGATAAGATGAAGTCCACCGTATGAGAGTTCATTGCCTCCGAGTCTACATCGTCAAATCGAGAAACAGAGATGAACAGCTTCCCTCTGAAGGTGCGTGGTGAACTAGTGAACTAGCCTTGTGTGGTTCCCACGAATCGTGACTCGATACGGTACTCAGAAGCCACCTCATGCAGGCTAGATCATGATCGGGACAGATTCAGTCGACTGCACTTCTCTTGTCCGGCAAGCTCGCAAACTATCCCCGTTTCTAGAGCGGCATTGTGTCACCAAGGTGTCCAATGGCGGTATGCTAGATGCAGGCAGCTACCCGTGGCACATGGCATGCTTTTATTTACGCTCGTCGGTACTCTTGTCAAATCTTGAAGAGATATCTACCTACGTTACAAACGGTGACCTGCAATGCCTAGGACTGCATGTCAAAAGAGGCTCTAGTTCGTATCCAATATGAGGGACGCGTCACACGTATCCTCACGTTGGGAAGGAATTAGATGACATTGTTGGTGTTGCAACGTGCGATAGTTGACCACTTGCAGTCTACGTCGGCTCTTCTCTCGGATTTGCCACGGACTGCACGGACAAGGCATAGTCAATAGCCAACTAGCTTAATCGTGAAGATTCTATCATAATGAATAGACAACCGGCAAGCAGGCAAGTAGGGGCTTATCAGTTCTCGGATTCCTGTGAAGCCGGCGTGGAAGCAATTGATCTACGGTATTGACCCCGTAATCAGCCGCTCTGACCAGAAATTAGGGATATCTGGCATCGCTTACCGAGACTCGCCCACACAGGCCACAGTATTAGTCGAAACGGAAAACCATCCCCAATCAAACATCAGGCGAAACAACTGTCAATGTAGACAATAGATGCATACCTGCCTACCCAAGGTACCTGGTATGCTGCAAGACAACGTACATGGTGATTGGAGTCCATTCATATATCTTCCAAGGCAAGGCTTGCATGTATGTATGTATCTTGGACCGATTTCCTATTTTCTTTTTCCCCTCGAAAAAAAAAACCGGTGCATCCCTATTGTGATAACTCACAATTCCTAGCTGAAGGAATTGATATCTTTTCCCACCCTTATTCGATAAGATTACCAAACAGGTTTGCAGCTCGCTCTGTCCGGTCTCGACGGCAGCAGTGAGGCGATCAAACATTCACAGCCACTCAGCCTTGGAACGTACGGGAAGATTTCTTACTTCTAGATGGCAACACAATATTCGAGAGAAGTAGGAGAAGCAGGAGAAGCAGGAAAACTACCTAACCTATAATCTCACAGAGTGCTTAAAAGCTATATTTAGAATCTTCAACTTCTAGATTCTTCAAAACACGAGTTTAAATGATTTACATATTCTAATAAACTTACACTTACACCGAAGCTTGGCAGGGTCCATCACATCTGCACTTCGTCATTCTCATGTGCGAGCTGCAATGGTGTCCATGCGCTTGCAGCCTGCAGGCATGTTCGGCTCGGATTTCTCCTGGTAAAATATCCGCTAGTGCCCCCTGGATTTCTCGGCACCCCCAAACTCCTGGAAGCAACTTAAGCCGAAGCACTTCTCTAACAAGAAGCACTCGACACGGAGAGCGGGATACTACCGTAACGCTGGGGGCAGTGGAGACCCATTCAGCAGCGAGGCACGAATCGTGGGGAGCAGTCGATTTTGACTTACACGGTTGGCCAGCTACCCCTAGTCGGGATCTGCATCTACGCACTAACGAGGTTAAAGAGAGAACACGAACATGGGGGCATGTTTTGGTTGACAAGACAGCAAGACTCCCAAGTTCGAAGCTACCCTTGTACTGGATAGTTGACCACCAACCAGTTCCGAAGCATTTTCGAGTCGTGTGTCCGTCTTCGTTTCTTAAGAGCCTACCCAACATAAACTATAGTAACTTCGTCAGAGCCTCCTGCCAGCCATCAACGAACTGTAGGCTGTCACGGATATGATTAGTCTCCTGGGTCAGATGGTCAAGCTTTATTAGCACGCTACCTAGCATCTAATTATTTGAAATACATCGTACCGTCCTTTTCTTGTCCTCTCGCGCTAAAGAAGCCATATTAGCTAGGCCAGCCCGGTCGTCATTCTACTTGGTATATGTACTTATTCACTCGGGCCTGGACCATTCTGGCTGGAGGTTGCTTTTTAATCAGTACACTGCCCCTCTCGAACTTATCTACATCCATTTCTATTAGCATGCAGACTCGTCTAGCTATCTTGATCTAATAGGAAGCTCAGCGTACATTACATGCTGCTTCTCTCGACTACACTTCCTCCATCAAAATACTAATCCGATCTAAACGATTCAGGGAATAAGGGACAGGAAGGCCATCGAGGATCTGACTTTCTGCTTCTAATCTCAAATCAAACTGTCACGCACAGGCACACGACACGCCAAAGCCTTGCCTGTTCAGGATTGGTGTCATCGTGGGCGAATTCCGAGACATTTGGTGTATTTCTCCAGATCCTGTAGTTGGGCCCCCTATAGAATAAGCGGCTACCCGCATACAGCACGCACCGTACCGTACCGTACCGAGGATTCGAGCCGTTCAAAGATCACTGAGATCCCCCCCACCATCGCACCCCGTCGACAATATTTGTCTATTAGCCTTCTAACTGCCTACGTAGCCATTGTATCTTGATGGTCGTCAGCGGAACATCCGGCAGCAGCAGAGAGAAGAGACATTTTGGTCTGATAATCGCAAAGATACCTAGTGTTCGAGACTTTACTCCGTCCTCGGCCCTCATATTCCCGGTATCTACTGAAGCCGAAACCCGAAGGCTCTAAGAATCCCCTATCCCATACTTGAACTCTCTTCCCCACGTCCTCCTACTAGCTCCTTAGCCTCGACAAGCCTCGAGTATTTTGAGGCTCTTTCTCCGTAGTCCTGGCGGCATTCGGCGTCGCCTTGTCGAGCGTCCTTGTAGCAGGCTATCCGAACGGCGCGCCTGCGCCATCGACGCACCACTATGCAGAGCAGTCTTTACCGCTGTGCACCGTCAACAGCGGCGTCTCGAACAATCAGTTTTCTCGCCCTCCCTCAGAACGCCGAAGGCTCTCTAGCTCTGCTTCCCCCAAGTCGAAGAAAAACGCAGCCGCTAAGTCCGGCACGGCCGCCGATATGACTTCTTCAGACGTGGTGCCTGTTAAGAGTAGGAGAGTAAGAACGGGTTGCTTGACATGTAGAGAACGACACCTCAAGTGCGATGAAGCCACACCTGACTGCTTAAATTGCCGGAAGAGCAATAGGGACTGCAAACGAGGCGTGCGACTTAATTTCATTGACATGACCTGCAAGGAGCCGCCCTATACACCACCAACAGAGGAGTGGGCAGGTATGTCCGCCCGTATAGAAAACCAGGAGTTTCCGCTGTACCTAAAGCTAACCCTTAACATAGTACAATTCCAAGACGAGTCGCGTCTGATTGCTTCGGAATATCAAGGAGGACTGGGACGGTATGCCGATTTCGACAGGCGGGCTGTCACCCCGCCGAGGGATTCCGATCTCAACCCTCTCCCTCGACGACAATCGCGCGTCATTGAAAAGGCACAATCGCAGACGAGGGTCGATCACAAGCCTAGGATCTCGACGTCCACGCTGCAATCGATTTACTACGATGATCGAGGCCAGACTCACCCGGAACTCGTAGCTGACGCTCGGTTTCATTCGCGGAAAGGTAGCGATGCTTCTTTCATGGCTCCCCTGGGTCATGCGCATGCAACCGAATACGGTAACATGGCTTCGGATTCATTCAGCTCCATTAAGGACGAGAGCGGCCGCGCTCCCTCCCATAATGGATACAGGGGCAGCGATATGTCTGCCACAACCTCTATGGCAGGTTTCACCGGTGTTGGGCCGCCGTCGACTTTCCGAGGAGGCACAGCGGGTAGCATTGCCGAACCAGATGTCGAAGGAGGTCTCATGACCCCTTCGAGTGAGAAGTCGGGAGAACGAGAGTACCTGAATTCACCCGAGGAGCTTCGATTCATGCAGGTATTCGTCTCGGAAGTTGGCGTCTGGATGGACAGCCTCGACAAGGAAAAGCATTTCTCGCGGATGATTCCGTACCATGCGCTCAAGACGCCCATGCTCCTGAATGCGCTTCTCGCGTGTGGAGTGAAACATCTAACTCTGACGCAGCAGTACAGCGATGACAAGGCGCTCTTCTATTACGATACGGCGACGACGCAGCTCCTACGCAGCCTGCAGAATCCGGAACGCAACACTGCCGAATGTGCAGCTACTGCTGTAGTTCTCAATGTATATGAGATCATGAGCGAGAAGCCAACGCAGCGCATGAGCCACATCGCAGGTGCGCGAGCACTAATTCGTGAATGCGGATGGAATGCCAAGAGCAAGGGGCTAGGCGCCGCCTGTTTCTGGTTAAACGTGGGCATGGAGCTTCTCTCGTGTCTGGCGTTCAATTGGCAGACGGCATGGGAGCCAGACCAATGGGGGGTCGATATGGACTTCAGCACGGAGAAGGATACTGGCAATGAGGAGATTTGGGTCCATCGCATCTTCTACGTTGTCGCCAAGATCGCCAATTTCCGTGCTAGCATCCCGAAGTTTCAGGAGCCTAGCCCTCACGACGAGCAGGTCCGGTTACAGGCGAGATACGCTGAGTGGCAGCGCTTGAAGAACATGTGTGACAGCTGGAACAATTCGTGTCCGCGGCCGATGCACCCATTTGGCTACTTGTATCCTTCGCAGCAGACTGGCGCTAATAAATCGCTGTTCCCTAATGTTTGGTACGTTACTTCTGCTGTCCGTCGTGTCTTGTTCGAGCTTGGAACCAGAGAACTAACCATCTTCAAGGCTCATTAAGCGTGCTGCTATTGTTGGGAGGCTGTACTACCACACGGCGCAATGCCTCCTTGCGCAGATCAACCCAATCCTTCCAAAAGATTCCGAGGAGGCGCGCCAGGTCCAACAGCACCATGCGCATCAGGTCTGCGGCATAGTAGCGCACACGGAAGACCGTGGTGTTGCCAGCGTCTCGATTCGGTCCCTGGCTATCGTAGCCGAGATACTGACCGACATTGCAGAGCAGCGGGAGGTAGTAACAACTCTGGAGAATATCGACCGCGAGACAGGCTGGAAGCTTGCTGGCGTGATCCAGAATCTTAAGAAGATCTGGGGTTGGGAGAAGATGGGACAGAAAGGGCTCGCAGCGCAGTTCTTACCGCGGGCTGGTAGTAATAACAAGGGGACGATGGAACTAGCAAAGCAGCAGTTCCACCAACACCACCAACAGAGGGAGCCAATGAAAGCGCGACAGACGACGACTCCACCGCAACCGCAGATGATGCCTCCTGTCTCACAGTCAGGACCGCAGCAATTAGCAGCGCCTCGACCAATGCATGTCAACCCGCTAAGTTTTGCGGACTTCAGTCTCCCAAATCACCCATACCAAAACTGGTACGAACCGCCAAGCCGTTCGAACGCTTATAATTCCCAGGGGCTCCTCTAAGATGTTGTATAAAACGAAGTGAAATCGAATGCGTCTCCGTAGGACTGTATATATATATATTCACACGAGTCGGGGAAGGGATGGAAGACTGTTGCCATATCTGGGCTGTTCATGAAGACTTTCGAAGGCAGGCATATGCGGTGTTCTTGTCTTTTATCACGACTCCCATTCTCTACAATGTATTCGCCAGGTGGAGAGCACACTACTACACAGCGCCGATGGACGGCGTCTGGGAACTGTACCTACTTTATGTATGTATGTAAAAGGGGATCATAGCAAATCGGATCGGGTCGGAAGCTTGGCATTAGCGATGGGTTACTTTGCGAGGGCTGGACTTGGATATCGGTGGTTAAAAGCATGGAAGGGTCTGGGCAATATGCATTCTGCAATGCGATGGAATATTGCCACAATTAAGAATGACAGGACCTACCTTAGGTATCATATAGGTCAGCCTAGGCTAGTCTGTCTTGAATGAGGATCGAAAAGCCATATATTATTCGGACGTATGAATCTGATAAACAACGCGGTCATTTAACCTTCTATTTGAATAGGAGTAACATATAGCAAGAGAGTCGCAACGTCTTTCCATGTTGCGACTTGCCGTGTCGACCCTATTACCAGAGTAAAAGACTTGATTAACCGATCGTCATATAGAACCCATTGGAGAGCAATAGGCAGGGGATACTGGCAATCTTGGCACCAGTCCACAGCTATCATCCACAGCCAGCGGTCCTAACACATGCATATTGACTCGTCGATTCCTCCGGTAGGACCCCAGATAATGGATCCAGTGGATCAAGACTGTTCAAGTACCGTTCTACCTACAAGTATGAATCTTAAGTAAGAAACTCTCCCCTATTGCGGAAGCTTGGCAAAGTGAACCAAAATCAAACCCAGTCATTGCATCAGAGGTTCGTTTGACCACGCAAAACTAAGACGTGTGAGACTCTTTTAATACTATTAGAAGCTGATATAAGCGACGTTCATTGTCACTGAGGAGGTATTGGTCTAAATTGAGAAATAATTCAACAACGACCTAATAGCATATTCGTCATTCTATACGGCCCCCGCCAAGCATTCATATATCCTCGTACTAAATATCTCTCAATTTATCTCAATTACTTAAACTGGGATATCCTCGATTTTTTCTTCTTTCGTGCCATGAGGCGTACCTTAGGTAAACGATCTACCGTAGGCCTTTACTGGAGCTAATTGTGACCAGATCCAAACTCATTGCTGTACCGAATTTCAAAAAAGGGGAGAAAGAACATATAGGCACCCAATACCCTCGCGGTGTCTTGGAGATCTAGATTGTTTTTAGTTGTTTACGTGTTTAGTGTCATTGTTATCATGAAATGGCTTTAGGTAGACCCAATCGTCTCTAGCAAGACACAAATATACCTATACCACCTACCATAGACTGTAAATTTAATTATTCATCCAGATTAACATTGGCAGCAACGTCTCCAAAGGCATCCAAAGCCTTCCCGAAGGACTCCTGCACGTCCTTGAATCGAGCTATCATATCAAACCCCAAGGGCAGCAGCTGCTCAGCTTCACGACCAGCTCCAACTCCCTCACCAACCACCACCTCGTAGACGGCTTTCATAGCCTTGTCCTTATCGCCCATGGTAAATTTCAGACCGGACATGGACATATTGGCGGTGCCAGATAGGAACTGGTGCATCATCTCCGAAGGGGAACCCTCGTAGCCCGGGGGGAGGGGCTTTTCACCTCCAACCGAGGCCTTGGGCATGTTGGTGTTGAATGCACCCAAGATGACCGTCAGGGTTCGAATGTTGTACGGGGCTACCTCCGACGCCAGTGCTCTGGTTACACCTTTGAATTGTACTTGTTAGTGTATGAAGATGATATTAAGGGGTAGACTGCTAAAGAGGTGGAGCACGTACTATCAAGACCGGCCTTGGCTCCGCCATAGCCGCCCATCGTGTCCCTACCGACTATAGCGGCGCCGGTGCTGATATTCACGATCACCCCGTAACGCTGCTTGCGCATGTGCGGCAACACGGCTCGGATCAGGCGCAGGGGACCGAAGTACATGGACTCCATCTGCTTGCGGAGTTCGTCCTCGGTGGCGGTCTCGACAGGGGACAGGATGGCGTACCCGGCGTTGTTCACCAGCACGTCGACCTCCGCGCCGGACTTCTCAAGCTCTTCGACGACGCTCGTGCTGTTGCGGTCGTCCACGTCCAGCTTCAGCCATCTCCCCCCTTTGCCCTCGACTTCGGCCACGAGCTCCGGCGTGCGCGAGGGGTTGCGGGACGTGGCGATTACGGTGTGTCCTGCTGCCAGCGCTATGCGGGTGAGCGAGAGGCCAAACCCGGAAGAGCAGCCCGTGATAAGCCAGGTTAGCTGGTTCTTGGGCTTGGTGAAGGTGGCGGGCATGGTTAATTGCAAGGATTAGACTAGTCAAAGGTTGCAGCAGTCGTAGGTGAAGTAGTAGGTAGATAGGTTAATTTGAAGTTAGTGGATCATGTATGAGAGCACAGAAAAATAGGGGCCGGGTGACCCTTATATATGGAGCTTGGGGAAATGGTATTGGAGATCGAACACCAATCGAGGTTCTAGACATGCTGACTCTTGAGCTGCAGGAATAGATCATGCTACTATTAATAGTCTTGAAGTTCTTCTCGATCGCGACTTGAGATAACCTACATAACTGTCCATATAACAACGCCTTAGGTGTTTATGTATTCCGTTGAGATCTTAGACTACATGTTTACATCATAATACAACCTCCACGGTGTTTTTTTGTTTGTCCACCTGAGCAATTTTCTTTCCAGAGCCATGGCGGTAGCTGGCGTCAGCTTTAGGCCCTGAAGCCTGACGACCAATAGCGTCAAGCGATGGTATGCAATATAATGACCTAGTTAGGCTACTTTGTCTCCATATCACCGGAGTTAGAGCTACTATCACCGGTTAACTCCTCGTTTGACGTGATTTAGATACTTGAGGAACTGAGGCAAAGGCCTAGACGAACAAATGTAATGAAACCTAGACTAGAAACCGCCAATGTGTATTAAAGTTACACGGGTATAATATTGGAATAGGCCTTGGTGATAACTGAGATGTTAGAGGCACCTCTCGTACTTTTCCTGAGACCTATCTTTGACGAAATTATAGTAATGTCAAGTCGCGGGGGGGGGGCATGGCAATTCACAGAAGCTATAATTATCTGGGATCATTAGGAGACATTTAAGAGCATTGGATATCGCAGTTGGGAAGGAATGAGTTGATGTTCAAGGTGGTTAATACAACGTGGATAGTTCCACTTTTAGTCTTAACTCTTTCGCCTACGAGATATCCCAACCCATGAAAGATCGTAGAAAACAAGTACTTATCCGGTTGGAATGAATCTGATATACGTAAAATTCAAATGATATGTAGATAATATGAGACACCAAGCTTCTGTTATAGATAACCGTTACCGTAAACAATTTTAATATTCAGACATTACTCTAATATTCAAAATACCATCTCAGGGGTAACGTTTGCTCTTATCAGATAGTAACTAATCAATCACACTCATCAATAGGTAGGATGTTGATCACTGTATAATACTGTTTGGATTCTACGTCATCGTATCGCAACATAGCCATCTCTTGATGCTTCAATGTTACCCCACACGATAATGAATGATATTACAGGTTTAAGATAGTTGTCGTTAATTTTCAAGCTGGCCAGTGCTGTGGAAAGCTCTTAAAGTATCATTCGAGACCTAAATAGGCAGGTATGAGGTCCGCATTCTCGGGGGCGCAACTGAGGCTATGACACGTCTCAGAATTACCACTTTGTTGCCATGTGAGGCTAAATAAAGAGAAATATGGCCATCAAATTGCCTATTTTGTGTCACGTAAAGTAAGTATCTACCCATCTAGCTAGTGTACTAAAAAAAGCTACCGTATGTATATTGGTTTCAGTTTTATTCTCATATGCTTTCTGGAAAGCGAAACATCAGCTCCCAGAGCTTTATAGCCCCCAAATCTGGAATCTCTGTTACCTATATTAGAACAAGATTGGCCAATTTTGCTGACCTTTCGTAGAGCTCGAATACGGATTTTTGTGTGTAAAGCAGAATGTAAATACCTGGTGGCCACCCTTTCTGTTCCTTGAGGAAGATTCTCCCTTGGGTGCTTGAGCGAACCGAGCATGTGTTGACGATAACTCTCAACTATATATTAATCCCTCCTCTCCTGGGGAAGACAATGATACGTCCAATACATCGACATCAAATGGTTACTCTCCTTATTGTTCCCATTTTAATCAGTACACAGATTTTGCCACTCACCATCGCGACTAGATTGGCTAGAGAAACCCTCGATTATCCCAATGAACGTAAGGTATTTCGATAATTACGACCGTCCCCCAAACGCATACTTGGCTATCGGGAATTTCCCGATACAAATCTTGATAAATCCTTGTCTACGATGACACTAACACCGTTATTATGTGGCAGACGTGGTACTAGCAGACTGCGCTGGAGTCACAGGATGGTCATCCGAAGCTCTATATTACCAGGATTACACCGAACAAACGCCTCTAGACTCGGCAGAAATTATAACCACTGACGGCCACCCTATGAATTGGGATGACTCCGACCCGTGGGCATATTTCGTCGACACCAACACGAACTTTACGGCCAAACTGGGATCGAGTGGTGGGAATGGAGACTACGCAGGCACTGCATATAATGGCTATGTCCATTTTACATGTTGGCACCAGTTTTCATTGCCCTTGCACAATAACAATCAAGATTGCTTTCCAAGATATGACTGCAACCATAGTATGATTATTTTACTGTTTCTCATAATAGGATATGCTAACATAGGTGTCTTCTAGCTTCAGCATCTCCTGACAATACAGCACCCGCTCCGTCCCCACCGACAACTACTACTTCGACAGCGTCTAGTACAACCCAGCTGTTGAGTGAGTCGTCTTTACTACTGCCAAGTAATGAGTTATCGACGCTATCAAGTAGCACCTCATCCTTGTTGTCAAGCAATGAGCCATCGTTACCATCAAGTAGTACGCTGCCGATAACCTCGAGTCGCACGTTACCACTATCCTCAAGTAGCACACTGTCATTAGTCTCAAGCAGTTCGCCGTCACCATCGTCTAGTACGCCATCACCCTTGCCGGATACTAGCGTAGACTTATCGACAACGGCTATTATCTGCATCAGTACAGGAATACCAGTTGCTCTGATACTAATCGCAGGAATAACTGTCTTTGTGGTGTGGCGGCATTACCGGATATCCAAGCGGTCGAATGTTACCAAACAAGGACACAAAGAAGTTCCAGAAACCCCAAAGGAGAGACCGCCTGCTCCGCCAATAGTCGAGGCGGATGGGTACCCGGCTGGGAGCGAGTTAGAAACGCCGTTGCCAGTCCGTGAATTGGAGGGAAGATCACTCCCTGCCGAAATCCATGGTATTCCCGTAGCAGAGTTGGAAGGAGAACCGAGGATGAAGTCAACTTCGACATGCGGGATACACGACTATGGAATCATTGGAAACTGAAAAACTATCTAGCCGTGTCAAAGCGAGTGAGACATAATTTAATTAGGGAGATACAGCAAAAAATGGCGTCCCTAAAGTCTCAGGGTTAGGGTTATGGAGGGTTGCCCGTTTTAGGACGGAAATGACACATAGCTTTGGAAACTTGATATTATTTACGATACCCATACGAGGTAAAGCGGTGACTTGTATGGAAGGGATTCTTATTTTTTATAGGTGAAAGCGGCTAGGCAGCAAGGGGCCTAAGATCCTTAACTGTGGTACCCACAGGGCTTATCGAGGGAGTGACGTCGCGCTGATAAGCCCCGAGCTACCCTGAAAACACGCCTACGCCTGCACGCCTCGGGCTTCTGACCCATTCTGTTCCAATTAATGGAAGACAAACCACACGTAACTTTTATCGTTGCCGTACTGTCACCTGTAGACTAGAACTCCACCGTGTCTTCACACCGACACTTAGGCAGCGGCGTATTTACTATGAAATCTCGCTCGCCTGTTCGGTGTCATCAATCTACGAACAATTCCCGAGGAACATCCTCCCTTGTCACACGTCATTGATATCGAGGTAGACCTCGGGACCCTATCTGCCCAGGTAACTTATCTGCTTACCAACATGAGCGAACTTCTAAACTACCTGGTGCAGAATGACGAGAATTTTCGAAGGTAAAAGACTATTCTAGTATTCTGTGCTGATTTCGGAAATGTAATCTGACAAGGTCCTGCCAATAGAGCCCGTCTCCCAGCCCTCTACTCCGACTTCCGTTCCCAGCGCACCCTGAACCCAGATGGCTTCGCCGCCAACGTCGCAGCATGGAAACGGGGGCTCTCCTCGGCCGCACTCGCCGGCCAAGTGCCGTCTAAGTCTACGACTCGGAGCCATCTGACTCTCGACCTTGATAACGATGCCCTTTTGCGATCCCTTGAAACGAAGCAGTTCGGACGTCCGCTGGCATTAGGTACTGTGCTACAGGATGCACTAGCGAACGGGGAGATGATGCCGCTGCAGCAGTTCTTGAAGGCTAAGGAGAGCATATACCACCGGTCATGGGGTAGCCTGCCGTGGGCTGTCATGTCGTGGGGGTTTCGGCAGGTCGGCATAGGCGGGCCTGGTGACAACTTACCCAGGGGTCAGTTCGTGATGCTGCAAAACCTCGAGGTAGTTTCGAAGGCGTTTAGCCAGACCACCGCCGACCGCACCTCGCCGTTCGAGCGCACCTTCTCCAAGGCGCACTTCCAGCGGACGTTTGCCGAGGGTATACTAGAGAAGCAGCGGTTATCGGAGACGGATTTCGAGGTAATGGTTAAATTTCTGTCCCGAGATAAGAATATTCTCGTCACGGACGGGAACACGATTAAGATACGGAGTTCCTCACAGGCCGAGGACGTGTCAATTACGGAGGAGGATTCGGCAATTGCGTCCCTGAAAGAGCTTATGGAGGACCTGACGCGGCAGACCGAGGTGCTGAACCGGCGAATCGACGAGCTCAACATCGCCGCCCAGGATGCCGTGCGCAGGAAAAACCGCATCGCCGCGATGGCTGCTCTAAAATCGAAAAAGCTGGCCGAGACCAATCTGTCGAGGCGCCATACCACCCTTAGCCAGCTCGAAGACGTGGCGGCCAAGATCGAGCAGGCCGCCGACAATGTGCAGCTGGTCAAAGTCATGCAGTCGAGTACCGTTGCATTACGGAACCTCAACGCCCAGGTTGGTGGTGCCGACAAGGTCGACGAAGTTTTAGATAATCTGCGCGAGCAGATGGGCGAGGTAGACGAAGTAGGCAATATCATCACGGAGGCAGGACCAGCTGCTACCGTCGACGAGTCCGAGGTAGACGACGAATTCGAAGCTATGTTGGCGGAGGAGCGGAAGAAGGAAGAGGAGGCAGAAAGAGTCAAGCGGGAGGCACAACAGGAGAAAGAGGCCGAGGAGACGAGGCGGAAGTTGGCCGAGCTGGAGAAGCTTTCCCCCCTGCCTGTGCCCGGCCAAACGGAAAAGGAGACGAGACCTATCACACCAGTCACTGCTACGGCAGACGAGCTGGGAGAGATGCACATAGAGAATGACACAACTGCTACCGAGGCAGAGAGAGCGGCGGAAATGGCCGAGTAATTAGGGAACTAGCGACGGAGATATATCTAGATATTCTTTTGAATAAGCAAGCAATACAGGTTTTGTCATTTCTTCACGATATCGTCGTCGTTCTGGATAGACCGTCTAGATCTACCTTCCCGCCCTCGCTATCTGGTAGCTCTACACTCGACGTAATTGAGGAAGCAATATCGCCCGTGAGATCAATTATCCCGGGAGCTTGTCTAACGGGGTTAACCGGCTCCCGCGGCTCTTCCGAGGAGCCGTCATACATAGCTAACATTTCTGTATCTGCCTGCGGCGCTGGTTCCGTCCCGCCATCTCCGTCTTCCCCCTTTCTATCCTCCGCGCCGCTCTTACTTTGGCTGGTCTGCTCAGCCTTAGTTTTGTTCTGGCGCGCACTCGCCACTAGGTTCTTGAACGAAGTATCGTGTTTGATGCTCCACGCGGCACCGTCAAAATCCTTGTCCTTAATCTGCGCCCCCGAACTTATCGCCTTCGAAAACGTCGGGGCTTTGCTGCCTAGAGTACGTTCCCATATGTCTAGATCGCGCATTAAATGTGTTTTTGGACGGGGTTCCAGAGAATCGCAGTTCGCATTCCATATCGTCGTCCACTCCTTATGCCGCCTCTCCAACATCTGTCGGTTTCCGACTGTTGATAAACCTAGGTCTAATAGTTTCCTCTTGAGTTGGGGTTCCTTGAGCATCGAGTAGTTGATCGCCGGTAAGCGCTCGGGAATCATGGCTGGCTGTTTCTTGGGTGATGCGGTAGAAGAGGGGAAAGCGTTCGGCGTGCTTAGGGATCGCGAGCTTTGCTTGGGCGTTTTCTGCTGCGGCTGTGGTATACCTGGACATGAGGTATCAATGTGTCTATCTACTTGGGTATGTTTCATGCGCTGTGTGCAGATAGGACACGCAACCAGACCATCGTCGGGCTCCGAGTCCGTTGGGTCTTCTTGGTAGGGCATGTCGGCCTCAAGGCGGGCCATTTCCGAGGTCGTCTCCATACCCCTCGACTTGCTTAACCTCGTAGAAGATCGTAATCTCTTGCCTAACGGTTGACCTGCTGAATTCATGTCCTCTCTATCCGCCAACTTCCTCTTAAACGAATCGGCCGCTACTTCATCCGGTTTTTGTTTTGCAAAGAGTAGAACGTCTGGACGTGTCTTGATAAATGCGGTGACGACTTCTTCCAAGGACCGATTGCTCCGTAGTTTGACTTCCTGCTCGGATGTGCGACATACAGGGCACTTGCCGTCGTTGGAGAGCGCGCGACGGATGCATATGGAACAGAAGGAGTGGTTGCAAGAGGTCAGCATAGGCGTCTTGTAGAAGTCTTTGCAGACCTGGCATCGTAGCGAAGCTTCCACAGCGGCGAGGCCAGATAGCGGCGTCGTCAGCCAGTCTGTAGAGTCGGTGACATCGTCGAATGGCTCGAGGATGGTGGTATCGTTCATTGGGTCGATAGGCAAGGGTGTCTATGTTCCTATGCTATGTCGCGTTTGTCTTATTAATGGAGCTAGCAGTTTCGTGAAATCAAGCGCCAATAATTTTCGAAGATGGCCGAGTGTGAGCATGGATAGACTGGCAGGCATCTAATCTGTCGTGTGCGACGTCAAGAAACAAAGAAAATCGGTTGGAGTTGAGATATGTCTATATCTAGGTAACGTTGAATGAGATCATTGATAGTCGTCCTAAGTCGCGACTGCGGCTGGACGCGCTTACCACTTAAAATTCGAATCCCTCCAACTATTACCTACTGGCCCACCCTAGCAACTGCCATGCAGATCCCGGTAAGCGAAGTCCCCTGACCCCCTATCGCCCCACCACTTAACGCGTCGTGCTTTCTAAAGCAAGACGCGACTTTTTATCTCAGCACGAGACTTTCTTCGGCTTTCAACGTTTATCTCAACTTCGAGCTTAACCAACAATTGGTATTCCACTTAAGAATCTCCGCTCAATAGAAGGGAAGCAGAATTGTTGCATTTCATCTGTAATGCAATAACCCGAAACCCACCAAAAGATGGAGGACTACAGGCAATACCTAGCCCAGAAGATCCTCACTGAGGACCAGGTTGTGAGTCACGATCCCCGGGTTCTTATTGGCGTCTTATTAACACATCACTTTTGAAGATCACCTATCGCTCTCTGAGTCGGGTACTGAATGCACACGTGAATGCTGCTAAAGAGTATGCCTCGATAACCTTGTACAATTGAAGAGGGCTGATGAATTTCTAGGATGCTCTATGAGTTCCACAAATGGCAGAACGACAAGCGCCCGGGAAGTCTTCACGCCACATACCTCGTATATGGCATCAGGAAGAATGTGGAGAAGGTAGAAGAGCAGGATGGCGATGTAGAGATGACAGATTCTCACCGAGAGATGCATATCTCCTTTTCCGATGAGGTCCCCACTTATACGCTTTCTCTGATCAGAGAAACACAGCTCCAAGGTCAGTGAGAATTGCCCTGGTCTTCGTAAGTTTACTGACGGAGAGTAGAGGCACTGGCAGAATATGACGAGGTCACGTCAATACATGTCTATAGCGTAGGCCCTCATCCGGTCAACGACATTCTGCTCCTAGCCGACCCGGCCCGACAGGTTATGAACATGTCGACTGCTGGCACTGTTCCGGCCGCGAGCAAGGTCTTTGGGTCGATTATGAGCCCGAACGTGCACAAAAGGGAGCACCGTGGCCAAGCATCGAAACTTATCACTAGTACACCCAAGGCTGAGCCTAAGCCCCAAACCAAACAGGAGGTAAAGCAGGAGGATGAGCCTACTACGGTCAAGGAAGAGTCAAAAGTAGCTCCTCAAGCTAATGCCAAGAGATTAGCCTCATCTGCACCTGTCAAGAAACCTGCGGCTACTGCTTCATTGAAGCGGCAAGGTTCTTCGGGAGGTATCGGACAGATGTTTGCAAAAGCGGCTGCCAGACCTAAAAAGCCTGCCGCAAAAGCCAAAGATTCAGTGGCGTCATCTGCTGCTGAGGAGGATCATAAAATGGCTATGTCTGATGATGGAGAAGACGACACGGAGCCAGTGCCAGAAGCCAAACAAGAGTCAAGCAGCGCGAGGCAATCGAGGCTCAATCGGCAAGCCGAACTCCGTCGTATGATGGAAGAGAGCGACGAAGAGGAGCCCGAGAAGCCGGAAAGTCCGGCCGAAGAACCTATGGAGGAAGATGAGCCCATGCCCGAGCCCGAGCCCGAACCCGAGCCTAAGGCAGAAGAACCGGCCGAGGTAGTCTCAAGCACGGGCGACGGTAGACGGAGAGGAAGACGACGAATTACACGCAAGAAGCAGGTCATGGATGATAAGGGGTATTTAGTGACGATTCAAGAACAGGGCTGGGAGTCGTTCTCGGAAGAGGAGGCTCCCCCGCCGTCGAAACCGAAGTCGCAGCCAGTCAAGTCGGAACCCGCTGCGAAATCCAAGAAAGCAGCAGGGAAAGGCCAAGGCAACATAATGTCCTTTTTCTCAAAGAAATGAAGACAGCGCGGTACACCCGGAATATTAGATAGCTTCGAGCTGTTGCTCGACTACTAACTACCATGATTACTTGAGTTAAGCCGGGGAATTCACCCCTGGCATTCAAATAGATGTGCTGGGTATCGTCTTACAGTACCAGAGCTATCTATTCTTAGATTATATAATTTAATACCCTTATGCGCCCTAGCATGATAGGAAACACTGGACAGCTGATGCCTACCGTCAACGACGCGTATGCTCTGATCAAAAGGGTTTCGCCTAATATACTCAGGATGATGAATTCGGCAAACAGCCGGCGGCCTCTGCCCGCATTTGCATATCTATATCTGATAAGAACAGTGGAAATGTTACCGAGAACCTGCATGTGAGTCATGCGAATTGCTTACACATGTGCAAACGGCCTTCATAAACAAGGAAACCCTCGGGAGATCTTCGATTAGGAGAGACCATGAAGACTAGGCTAATCATTGTAGGATTATCTAGCCGACCTTGCAGGGCCAAGCTTAGCAAAGTAGGTTGCTATCTTTCATGCGGCTACTCGTACCGCCGCTCGACCCCCGGTTTATGAGCAGTTAATAAACAAGGACAACCTACATAAGCCGGGAATTTACGTAAGCGAACTTACGGAGGAATATCGAGGCCGTCGGTCTAACGACTTCGGACTCGGACGGTAGCTAGGACCGAAAAGGGGTGTTGGGACACGAGGCAGTGCAAGGTAGACGTCGCGGGGTATTTTCGTTGCAGGAAGATGAAGTCGATCCCGTGAGCAGCTGATGCTTGTCTAATACCTACAAGACTGTAACAATGCAGCTTTCAGGCCACCTTGCTGCCTATGGACTCGAAGCGGCTGAACGGATATTGTCGTCGACATTGTTAGTAGGTAGCCTCGAGATACCCAAGGTGAACTAATAATTACTGTGTCGCATGTAGCATATTGTCAAGCGAATTATTGCGGACTTTTAAGAAGTTGATAGAACAGCCGAGACTGACCTAGGAGGTACATATGTATATTCTAGCTTTGGTGGGATTTTTCAAAATTCGATCGAAAAATCCGTTTGTTCGTTTAGTCTTGATAAGATTGCCATCATCTCGTACCTAGTCGGTGGGCTAGGTATGGGTCGGAATTGCCGCAAATCTTCTCGCCACTGCTAAGTTGTAATGCCGTTCACCTACCTAGGGGAAATAATCCGGGGAATCAAGCTCGATATCACGGGTTCTTCTTCGCGATAGCTTCAGCGCTACGGTACGTAGAGCTGTATGATGATTGCACAACTAAATGTACGTACAGGGCGCGGACAGTCATTCATCGCAGATGGATCCCGACAGCCTGGGATCAGGTTCCGGCTTCACCCATCGTCCAGGGTATAGCGTTTCCCCATTGGGCACCGCGGCCTCAGCTTGACGAATTAGGGTCCCCTCCCATAGGCCGACGACATATACGCGTACTAGTCCTCCCGGTTTGTTCTCTTAGCGGTATGCGAAAAAGAAAAAAAAAATTGCTTCCGAACTAACCGTGCCCCGCCATTTGTGTTTCTTATCCTATTTTCAGCTGTAGCCTGCGGCACGAACTGTCATCGAAGATTTTCAGGCAATACCGTGGCCTCGTCAATGGAAGCCTCAGAACCCGGTAACGATCTGGCCTTTAGCGGAGTGGGGGGGGGGGGGTTTAAAGTAGCGGAATACACAGAATACACAGAATACAACCAGGCAGTGGATTCCAACAATAAATGACGACTTCGAAAACGTGTTACTCGGCTTTAGGAATTATATCCATCGGTCTACGGGTCTACGAAGTGAAGCTTGTTCGCACTTGTTACCTACTCGTAGTAATTAACGTAACCTGGACTAGGAGCTGACCATGCTTTCTACATGTGTGCTTACTAGTACAGTTCATTTATATGACCTACATATATACCTAGGTAGTCAATTTTGTGTCATGGGTGTTATTCAGCCACCTGTATACACGATCGTGAAGATGACAATCATAGCCTGCAATTTCAATAGGTTACGTCGTGTAGATGACCTCGCAGGCTGCTTTGAGTCACAGAGGCAAACGGAATAGTGGACTGCATCTGGCGGGTGAGGAACATGTGCCTCTTGTAGAGCGGTGTCCAGCAGGGTGCCCGTCCAGTTATATGCACTGTAGGTGGGGGGCTCTGTAGCGAGCATAACTAGTAGGTACCTCCTATACCAGGTAGCGGCACTAGGTAAGGCACTCGGACTCTTCACTTTTACCTCCGGGCTCCACTGCGACGATTGGAAATTCATGGAAATGCAACCCAAAAATTGTATTAGCATAGGGCTAATGCACGCATTACACCCCTAGAGCTTCCATCCATCGTTTACTAGGTACCCGGTACAAGTAGTACTAATCCTTCCCCCTGCAACCCGCTCCAATGCGATAGATCAATTTTATTATTTTCTCAAAATCGAATATCACCCACAGTAATTCCCGTCCAACCACCAAAAAGACATTCCTTCCAACGAGATTCTCTGTCTCTCTCTGCATTCACTTCATTCCGATCAAAATTTTATAGAATTAGCGCGTTTGTTTGGCGGCTGCGGTGCTGTCAAATGAACCTGCAACGACCAATTTTATCTTTTCTCTATGTAAGTCGTCATTGATTTGGTCTATGATCTAATGTTCGCGACTCGGCCGAAATTTTTGCCTCGTGGGTTCACGTCGACTCGGGTCAACGGCGGAACGCGTCGCAGCATATCAGATATCCTTATTGACTCAAATCTGAAGCATGGCCAGAAACTATACTAACTACAACATCTTTTATTTCTAATAGTCACCCTCCCCTCCTGGTGTCATCTAAATGCCCACCATCTATTCGTCCCTCTACCAAAATTTCATCCGTCAAGGATTTGCGAAATCTTTCACCCACGGCTACGCGCAATCCGTCGTAGCCGCTACACATCCTCATGTTCTAAACTCCCAGAACCGGCCGTCGTTTGCGCGACGTAGCAGTCAGCGCGTCGGCCGGCTCACCAGTCTCCAGCTTCATAACGCTTTCCATAACTCTTCCTCGAATACTGCTCAACATGAGCTTCGGCACGAGAAGCACACGGGCAATGGAAACCTAGATGCCTATTTTGAGGCTCTTAAGAAGCAGCAGGACACGGACGAGATCGAACAGGAGTGGACGCAATTCCAATTCCCCAAGCCTATAGAATGGAGACCGAACGCATCCTTCATTCTCGAATGCCCCGAGGCACAGAGCACCAGTGTTGCCGAGGCAGCCCATGCGAACGAGAACGGAGCAGAAAACTTGCCGTCCCCCGTCGACGTTGAAGCCGCGTTGGCGCATATTGATGCTGCTATCGCGAAGGAGATCGAGGTCCGTGAGTTGCGAGATGCTCTCGAGGAGAGTGCCACACATTCTCCCCGAGCGGCCACCCCGTCTGCTGCGAGTGACGTCTTGCCTCGAGCCCAAACCCCCGTTATCGAGAGGATAGCGACTCCCGCCAGCATCGCCCGTACCGTAACCCCACCGATCGATCCCCTGTCGCAGAGTTACGCGGACCACCTTACCAAGCTGTCCGAAGATGGCCGTTACGCTGAGATTCCAGCCGTTTTCGAAGCTATGCTTGTCGCGGGTATCAAGCCCATTGCCGCATCCTACAACGCCTTACTGGTCGCCGCTATCCAAATCCCTACCGAGAAGATCGAGGTTGTTTCAAAGGCCTTGGACGTCTACGCCGACATGAAGCGTCGGAATATTTCACCGGATAGCGACACGTATAACATCCTAGTCGGTTTGCTGGCTGCACGATGTTTGGAAGTGTTCACCCTCAAGAAAGGCCTGGAGGACAAACGTCTCCGTTTTGGTGGAATGTATGAGCCTGGGAAATTCATGTTTGCCTCGAATGAGCTGGAACACGCCATTCTTTCGGAGGACGATAGACTTGACTTTGCTGTCAGGCTCTTCGAGACGTCTGTTTTGACGGGCAGGGCCAACTATTCTTCGGAAACCTACCATGAACTCATCTCAGCATGTGCGCAAGCTGGTCGTGTTTCTGACATGCTCCGTCTATTCGAACATATGGAGTTGAGTGGCGCTGTTCCCTTTGCGGCCACGTTCCCGTCCATGATCACAGCATTTGCCAACACTGGTGATTTAGCCAGTGCTGTTGAGTGCTACAATGAGTACAAGGACCTTGCTGTTGCTCATGACGGTGGAAACTACACGTTGAATGACCGACTGGACTCACAAGTTTACGCTGCAGTGATTAACGCTTATGTTATTAATGACAAGTTGGAGGGGGCCAAGACGTTTTATGAGAAGATTGTGAAGTCGTACGGAGTTCGTGCTGCCGAGATCCAGGATGCTATCATCAACGGGGGTTTCGTTAAGGGCTTCACCGCGAGGGGTATCTACCATGAAGCTCTCCAATGGGCTCAGCACATCGAAAACGAAGTCCGGTTGAGCGCCATGGCCAATGTTGCAACTGCCGCAGCCGATTCTGGCGACTACCAGACAGCTGTTGCTGCTTTTGCCGACATTCCGACGATATTCCAAGGTATCACAACTCCCGCGATGGCTTTGTTGGCCCTCAGCGTTCGGCAGGGTGACGTTCCGGCTGCTGCCAGATATTGGCATGTGCTGAGCAACCCCGAAATCAAGGTTGACGCATCTTTCATCGAACCCACGGCGATGTATGCTGTTGCAATGATTGGCTCCGGTCAAGTTACTGAAGGCTTAGCTGAGTCTGAGTTGATGTTCCAGCGAATTCGAGCAGTTGAAAGCGAGGCTAGACCACATCTTGCCGATGAACTAGAGGAGGGTGTTGAATTCATCTCTCAGTTTATGACTACTCGCGGCATCACTGATCCTCGTGAGGTTGCGTCCCAAACGAGCTTTGCTCCTCAGACGCTTTCCGCATCGCCTTTCCCGTCAACGCCCACTGTCTCGAGCTATGAGGATAACTTCGACCCATACGCCCATAACACCGACTTCAAGGGCTCGTCCATCATCTCGGATGAACTCGAAGGAGCACATGGGCGCAAGGGTCCTCGACTTCATGAAGCACTGACGCGCTTCCGCAACATGCGACGAGCAGGACGTCATCCTAGATACATCACGTACGCTAAGATGATTTCCGCCGCGGCTCGAGACGGCAAGATGGACCTCTGTCACGACGTTCTAGCTATGGCACGAACTGATGTACCTTTCCTCCCGCAGTACTCCGTTGTTCGTTACGGTTGGTCTTCGATCCTAGACGCTATGGTTGGTGCTTGCTTGACGCTCGGCGACCGTGTCCTGGCGGAGCAGTACCACCTTGAACTCCTCGAAATGGGAGCTGCTCCGTCGGCGAATACCTTTGGTCTTTACATCACCACCCTCAAGGAATCAACTAAGACCTTCGATGAGGCTTCCGAAGCTGTCAAGATTTTCCACCGAGCTAAGGCTGAAGGCGTCGAGCCCTCTTCCTTCTTGTACAATGCTCTGATCGGTAAGCTTGGCAAGGCCCGCCGTATCGATGACTGCCTGTTCTACTTCGCCGAGATGCGTGCTCTCGGTATCAAACCGACCAGTGTCACATATGGAACAATCGTCAACGCTCTGTGTCGTGTTAGCGACGAGAAGTTTGCCGAAGAGCTCTTCGATGAGATGGAGTCTATGCCCAACTACAAGGCCCGTCCCGCCCCTTACAACAGCATGATGCAGTTCTTCCTTACTACTAAGCGCGACAAGACCAAGGTCCTTGCCTACTACGACCGAATGCAAGCTAAGGGCATTGTACCGACTGCTCATACTTACAAGCTTCTCGTCGACACCCACGCCACCCTCGAGCCGGTGAACATGACGGCTGCTGAGGCTATCTTGGACATGATTCGTGCTTCCGGCCAGAAACCCGAGTCTGTACACTACGCTTCGCTAATTCATGCCCGAGGTTGTGTCCTGCACGATATGCAAGGCGCGAGGAAGATCTTCGATTCAGTCATGAGTGACCCAAGCATTTCACCCAACGCTTGCCTCTTCCAATCGCTCTTTGAAGCTATGGTTGCCAATCATCATGTCGCTGACACCGAATCCATCTTGGCCTTGATGAGACAAAAGCGTGTTGAGCTTACGCCGTACATCGCTAACACCCTGATCCACGGGTGGGCTAACGAGAAGAACATTGACAAAGCCACTTCGATCTACAAGAGTGTCGGTCGTGGGAAGCGGGAGCCAAGCACGTACGAGGCGATGACCCGTGCCTTCCTTGCTGTAGAGGACCGCGAACGTGCCAAGTCAGTAGTGGGCGAGATGCTCTCACGAGGCTATCCCAGCGCCGTTGTCAACAAGGTCCTAGAGCTTCTCGGTGGTGGTAGCGGCGAGGAAGCAGTTGTTGCGTAAGAGCCAACTGCGGACATAATCTCCCGGCCTATTTTCTCTTTTCTTGTCTCCTTTGTTCTTTACTTGAACGCGATACCCTGTGCTTTACTGCAGGAGGTTGACATGATTTCTATCGGGGTGGTCGCTTAAAGTGAGGGGCAGCATGACTTATATACCTTAGGATGGGCCTCGGTCTGGGTGAGGTTGTCAAGCGGGTCTGGCGTTAAGGATTGCATGAGTAAAAGGGGTTACGATTATGGCGTTACGGGGGGCAAGCATCGGCTGGCATGTCGGTTTTTTAGACAACTCACCACTCTGCATATACTACGAAAATAAGTTTCGGATTTCTTCATCCACAAGACGGTTGGTCAGGCGGCCCGAAACGAGGCCCCTGGGGGCTCGGCGACAGTTGGCCCTCGAGATATCGGACGGCGTTTGGGATGATATAATGGATGGCAGACGGACTCGATGCCACACTACGCATTAGAAGAGTGTGTAGCGTAATCAGCGTTAGGATGGTCCTACTGTCTTGTATGATAGAACCAATACCATGGAAGTGCTCCAACAATATTTCATCGTCCGAGATGTGCTATGCCTTCGGTGACTGTCATTTCTATACTCTCGTAGGAGCTTTGTGTGTATTACTCGACGGTCATTCAGTCAAGTCGCTGTCTAGCGTATAGACGAGGATAACGTATAGTCGCCCTAGTAGATCACAGTTTAAGACAATGCTGTTATCGTGTCGGTTTCGACTACGTGCAAAGAATAGGTAGGCTTAGGCAAATTGCCATTTTCATTATTTCAAGTTCCGAGTCACAGACTCGCAAATAACTCACCCGAAGTAAGGTTGGCTACGGGAGTCTTAGGCAGATACCAAAGCTACCTCGATAATGTGTAGTAAGATCTTAACAGCTCTCGAGTAGAAGACAATAGAGCCAGAATGATTATTCCCTTGCAAAAAACATTGTTTAATTATCACCATACTTTTTCATCTATATCAGCACTACGTTACGCTGCCCGTGTAAAAAGACCTCACCCACCCCCTGAACGACACACCAATTCCCCATCCTCATCACGTCGGGCTTAAAACTCGGCTCATCCGATATTAAACTCGCCCGCGGCGCTCATGACCTGTTTCATCTTCATCCTCATGCGCCTAGCCGCATCCTCGTCCGCAGCACCACCGCCGACCTCCTCCCTGTCGTTCCCATCCCCATCCCCACCTCCGCTCTTCCTCTTCTGCGCCTGGCCTTGGTTGTGGTGGTGGCCGGCCCTGAAGGTACGTCTCGAGGGCCCGCCGCCGATGCCGCCGGGGGCCTCGCGCAGCGCGAAGCTCTTGGCCGCGTGGCCGAGGTGCAGCTGCGTGATGTCGAAGTAGACGCGCTCGTCGCGCACGTGCGTCGCGTACGCGCGGACGTGCGAGCGGAACGCCTGGCGCGCCGCGTCCAGGAGCTTGGCGTTGCCTTCCTTCTCCGACGTGAGCAGCCGCTGCTCGAGGTGCAGCTGCAGGGCTTCGGCCCGCGAGTTCGGCGTCTGCCGCTCGGATGCGAGAGTTGGGGATTCGTCACTACTGCCGCTAGACTTCGGTAGGGTTATGGGCGTCACAAAGCCCTTCTGCAGCGTCGCGTCGTACGATTGGGGGGCTAGGGGCGTCGCGGATTTGAGCAGGTCTATGTACCCTTCCTCGCAGCCCGGTTGGAGGAATAGCGCGGCCTTTCCTGGCCGGCCGGCTCGCGCGGTTCGTCCAATGCGATGGACGTGGTCGTCGACGCTGAAAGCTGGGTCGTATTCGATAACGAGTTCTACGGCGGGGACATCGAGGCCACGGGATGCAATGTCGGTAGTGATGAGCACGCATGGGTCTTTTGAATCCCGGAAGGAAGCGAGTGTAGAGGTACGGACGGGCTGCTGAAGAGACCCATGGAGCTTGAGAAGGTGTATAGTGGGATTTGCTGGCGATGTAATGTAAGCGGCATCAGCGACGGTGTCTTTTGTGAGGGGGGTGCCATCGGATGACGCAGATTGGGATGTGGAAGAACGGAGCAAGTCGAAGTGAAAGTCGACCGAATCGGCGCAAGATATAAAAACGATAGCTTTCATGACGGACCCTTTCCGCGCAAAGGCCGATTTAAGAAGTGCTATCAATGTGACCAGTCGCAATTTAGCTGGGGCGACGATGTAGGTCTGCTTGAGCTGAGATGGCGCGCTAAAGACGGCATCATTGGTCTCGGTCGTACCATCAACATCGTTTTGCGACTTGGAACCGGTGATATGAATAGCGTCTTGCAAACTGATTTCTCCCAGCTTTTGCACGTTCATCTTCATCGTTGCTGAGCACAGAACAGTGACACGGCGTTGTGGTAAAGCATTGAGGGCAACGCCCTCCTTATTCGTGTCCTTCAGCTTCTCTTCACGAATCTTCCCCACGATGCTCTTCAGCTCGTCTTCGAATCCCATCTCCATCAATCTGTCGCCTTCATCAAGGACAAGCCACCTCACTGTGCCAACATCAAGTACCTTGGTATTGTCCAGATGGTCAACAAGACGACCAGGAGTAGCGATCAATATGTTGACGCCTTTTCTCAGTCGAGCTTTTTCTGACTTCTTGCTCTCTCCGCCTATCACAGTCGTGCTAACAATCCATGGCGCGCAACGCAGCACCTTGTCCAGCACAGTCGCAATTTGCTTGCACAACTCTCTCGTGGGAGCGAGAACGATAGCAAATAGGCCCGAGTCCCGGTGTATTTTTGTTCCAGTATTAGTACCGTCCTCGTGACAACTCAAGTCTATGATCCGTTGCACAATGGGCAGCAGATACGCCAAAGTCTTTCCCGAACCCGTCTCGGCCTGCAGGAAAGCATCGCTGTCCTCTTTTAGAAGTGACGGGATGGTGTTCTTTTGTATAGACGTGGGGGCTTTCATCTCGAGCTTAGACGACAGGTGTTGGGCAATGCGCGGCGACAAACCGAGGGCGTGGAAATTCTCAGCTTCTTCGGATAACGGGGCATTGGATGGTTTCGCTGGTTCCGTCTCCTCTGCTGGTTCTTCGAAGACAGTTCTGGGTGTCGGGTTGGACGAAAATAGCCTCGAAGTGATGCCGCCGGCCTTGGTGGACGCACTGTCACCAGTTCTTGTAGCTGTACCATTCGTATCATGTCGGCCGTTCGAGTCGCTAAAAGTCTTCAGTCGCTTTGTCGGCCTCTCGTCGTAGACGTGGTGGGTTTCTGCGACTTTGCGATCCCGCCGATCGTTAGATAGCGGGGTGGCATTCACATCGCTTGCGCCGACGGGCCCGTCTCGATTCTTTTTGGCGCTTCGTTGCGCGTGGACTCGATCTCTCCAGCGACCACCGGTGAATTTTACCTGCTTCTTCAGCGGAGCATCGCCTATATCGAAATTCAGGAGCATACCATCGTCTGCCATGGTCGCGATATTCAGGTGTGTTGTCCAGGTCTGAGAAAGGCCGATAAAGTGGCAGAATTCCTAAACTTTTTGGCGGTCAAAACGGTACGTGCAGTTAAAGCATATGTAGGTTTAAATTTATAACACTGTTTGTTATGCAGCAATAATGAGAAATAGGGTTAATTTCCATATCCATTTTATGCACGTTATTTGCATATCACTCTGTTTCCCTCCTGGGATGAAAGCGGGGATGTATGCCAGCCTCGACAACCTCGACAACTCACATGGCTTAGGCTTTTAGGCTTTTAGGCTTACATGATGTAGCACAGTATGACCTGATCCCGCCACTTCGGGCTGTGAATACTAAAAGAATACCGATCAATGATGCCCTCCTAACTCTGTTGCTATCCCACGGTGGGACGTCTACTTGATTCCATCACATACGTTACATGAATCTGATGGCGAAGACTCGGAGTTATATGTGATCACTATGCGACTCTTGAACAGTAATTCCCTCCGTCTAGAGAGCTTTGAGGGTGAAGTAAAGCCCCAATATGCCATCCTATCCCATACTTGGGGTAAAGAGGAGGTCCTCTTCGAAGATGTAGAGAACCGCGAGGTATGAACTCTCTCCCCTTTACCTGGCTCATTTTTATGTAGCTTACCTGCTTTTATGACTCTTAGAACTTGAATTGGCAGTGCAAATCAGGGTTTACGAAGGTCCAAGGCAGCTGTCGTCAAGCAAGCCTAGATGGTTACGATTACATCTGGATTGACACTTGCTGCATTAACAAGAGCAGTAGCGCAGAGCTGTCCGAGGCCATCAACTCAATGTACAAGTGGTACGAGTCTTCGTCCATCTGTTACGCATTTCTCGAAGACGTCCTAGATCTAGCCAGCTTTCCCAGAAGTCGCTGGTTAACCCGTGGCTGGACTTTGCAAGAGCTCATCGCTCCCAAGACTGTTCGCTTCTACAATATAAATTGGCAGTTCCTCGGTGATCGCCTTGGACTTGCGCCTCGGATTTCACGTGAGTCTTGCTTTCGTTATGTGTAAAGAAAAGAAGAAAAACATTGTGTTCAAGAGATCTCTCTATCTCCTGCCTAGCTACCTAGCATACCTACCTAGGTAGGTAGGTAGGCATATTTGTCTCTGTACAATCAATAGTTTTAATCCACATTTAGTTTTGCCGCTAATTTCTCATTGGAAAGATGCCACCAAAATTGGAATCGACGTTCTCACCCGCGGCCACATTATTAATGGACAGCCACAGGAAACACACATGACGCTCTGCTTGGCACATTGCCCAAGCTGCGGTATCTACGGCAGACCCTTTGAATCTATTCTTGAAACTTTCTGCGTGGCGCAAAAGATGACATGGGCTTCCAATAGGAAAACTACCCGGGAAGAGGACCTAGCTTATTGTCTTCTCGGGCTCTTCCAGATCAACATGACTTTACTATATGGAGAAGGGCCACAAGCATTTCGCCGATTACAGGAAGAAATAGTGAAGCGCTGGAATGACCAATCCATATTAGTGTGGTGCTTGGCTCCTTCTGAGTACCATTATAGCTTATTCGACCGTTCTCGCCGCCCGGCGTCAACTTTTGCAAATCACCCCAAAAACTTCACGCTCGACTCTCCATACTACGTTCGAAAGAGGTGGACACCTAAATTAGACGTCGATAATATGGCAACAATTGACAGGATGGAAATAGCATGCGGAAGATTGGTTCTAACGGTGCTGGTGTGCCCCATACCTACCAAGTCGGACGGTGAAGATAGGCAAATCGCAATTCTTGACTGTGTTATGGGAGGCGATTTGAAGTCTCGACCTGTGCTCCAACTAAAGGCATTGCCTGGTTATGAGACGATATATCGTCGAGTTTTAGGGTATAGAGTCTGCATTATTGAACCTTCCGGTTATATATGTACGACTTCTAACCAGTGGCATACATGGGGTGTAAAGACATTCTACGAAGGTATGAAAGACTATATACCCTCTACAGATTTTCAATTAATCCGGTCACTCCAGGACCCGTTGACCTCAAACAAGCCAAGATGGAGAGGATTAGCATCGTGGAAGACGTACCCGATGCGAATCCCTTTGGCTACAGCCACTATCAACTGCAGTCACGGATCACGCAGTTCAGTCAATTAGACACTGATGCCTTTCATTACAGAATTATGGAATCATTCCCGAAATGGATTGATGAAAACGCCCATACTCTACCGCCTTCTCCGGCATATGTTGTTGCTTTCGAAGGCAGGTCGTCCGTCTTCTTCGTATTATGGTGCCAATACCCTGTACAATGCACGATAATGTCTCTACAGGAAGTTTACAACCGGACTCTATTTGGCCCTAATCGTCCTACGGGTGGATGCACGGTTGAAAATGTCTTACAGAGTCTAAGGCATTCGTATAATTTATCAGTTAACTTTGGAGATTATGCATTGATAAGATGCCAAACTTCCAGGTTATTAGGCTTACCTGGTCCGGGGCAACGCATACTAAGTATCAATGTTAATGAAGGGGCGGACTTTCTTGATACGAGAGTTATTGAGGTCGAGGTAGACATTAGCATTCCCAAAGAGGGGAGTAGATGGAGTATGGCGCTTGAGGCCGAGCCAATATTACCTGGTATAGACGCCTAGTATGGACCATGTTTGTATATTGAGGGTACCTAATGGTTTAAAATAGATATAGCACCGTCAAATATGGCCAGTGGGTTAACTCCCCATGAGAAGTAAGCTGGTGGTGGGATTCTAGCATCGATTTGATGCCACATAGGCGTTGAGGGTTCATAGCGGTTGGATTGGATACGGATATGATTGTTTCGCCGCAATGACACTATACGAAGATATGAGAAATGGGTTCTTTAGATATGGCAAACAATAGATATTATCCTTTCAGAGGAAAATACACGATCTTTCATACCCAAGTACTAGTAGCTTGAATATGAAACACGTCAGGTAGGTAGTTTTTGATAATACAAATGCCCCTTTAAAACTCTAAATAGTATCCAATATCTGATATATTACAGAATACGCCAGAGGCTAGTAGTATTCGCCAGGGGCAAGAAAGTCGGGAGTGCAAGAACATGGTATCGCATGGCAGAACTATAGTCATCATTCCCTTGCCCTACCTATTCTCATACACGCCGAATACAACCTTTCTAAGCACCATGCCATACCGTCTACATCTAAACCGCGGCTAGCCAAAGTCGTCTTTGGCCTCGCCTGTATCCTGCCTTTCCCTCTCCTCCGAAGCGTCGAGCTGCGCCTTGAGCGGCGCCGTCTCCAAGCTAGCGCCGGCGGTGCCCCCGGGGAGGCCGAGCACGCTGATGCGCCGGCCCCTCGCGACATCTAGAGCCTCGCTCTCCTCGTCGACGACCTCGCTCTGGTCGTCGCCCGAGGTCGTGCCGTCGTCCTGGAGGTGCTCGCCCGCCTCGAGGTTCTGGTTGAGCATCTTCCCGATCTCGAGCAGGAGCCCGCTCGCGTGGCTGAACTTGTCGATGCCGTTGCCCGACGGCAGCTCCGAGTACGTCCTGCGCGCCTCGTTGAGGCACCGCTGCGCCTGGATGTACCTCGACTGCGCCACCCACGCCTCGGCGCCCAGCACGCTCCACATCGCCGACTTCCGCCGCCTGCCGCCCCAGAGGTGAGTCCCCATGCCTTGCTTAGACGCGTAGCAGACTGCCAGCCGCTCTTTTATCAGAGCGTCTCCCACGGGTCCCGTTATCCTGCTTTCTAGTAGTCGTATGCCCCATTTTGCCGCGTCGTCTATACTCGAGCCGCCGCGTAGGCGCAAGAGCTCCATGCCGAGGGCAAGACATCGTAGTGCGCCATATGGAGAGCTACAACGTGTGATATATGAGTAGAATGCCGCCTCGAACGCCGTATCTATCGTTTCCGCTCTAGATCTGGCCGATAGATTCTGAGGCATGATGAGGAGACTGATGGCAGCCATCTCATTGGCTGCCGCGTGGTATTTCCACGCCTTGTCATTATTGAAATCGCTTCTCAGGAGGTCGTATGTGGAATTGGCTAGTTTCCAGTCCCGCAGCATGAAAGCGTAGTCCGCAAGCTTGCGCATAATGGCTTCGGGGGCATCCTGGCGGTAGAACCCGAGAGAATCATAGTTGCTCCCTGAGCTCTGACCGGAGAAGGATGTTCTGTTGCTGCTACCGAATCCCCACCGTTTAGTCAACCCAACAAATCGGCCTGCCAACCCCCTTCGTCGTGAAGCGACTTGGTCATTCCATTCTGATACTTTGCGCTCCATTGTGGGTATAATAGACTGCATCACCATCTCACGGATGAAAGTACGGATGGCGGTAGCGTCTGAGTCGAATATGTATCTTGTCGGATCTTCAAAGTCCTCTTGGTCTTCGCTCCTCCGGATATCGGCCATCTCTTCCGAGGCCGACATCCACTCGCTCCTAGGAAGCGGTATGCTGTCATCGTCGGTCGCAGCACTCTGCGTCCCTCTTATCCGAAGTAAGTGGCAGTGAAGACCAAAATTCCGCTTCATCTGATCAAAGAGTGACATTGACCTTGTGATGTCGTCTCTCTCTTCCTCGTGGACTAGGACGTAGTATCGCAAGTATTCAGCGTTAACCCAATTAGGTAGACGGGCGTCTCCCGAAAAGGATTCAGTGTATAGTCGCTGGAGCGTTTCAATGGGCGTTTGGTTCCGCGAACTTATCGCAATAACGCAAGCGACCGGGTGGGCAAATGTTTCATGTGGTGTCAGGGGCAAACCTGACAATAATCTGCGCAGATACAAGGCATAATACGGAGATGGCACATCGACATCGAGGCCATGATTAGTAGGGCTCTGAGGTAAACTAAAGAAGGATTCCTCGGCATAACGCAGGTGGCGGTCCGTGACCGACTCGACATCCGATATGGAGATTCCTTGTCTCGGCGGCCCTCCAGGCTCGTTGGATTTTCCCGAGACTCCATTAGCCCTCGAGGCTTGGCCATATTTTAAGCTGGTAGTCACGGGTTCTGGGTGTACAATACCCTCTCCGAATCGCACAAAGTGTATTGAGTAGTCTTCATATGTCCGACTAGACCCGTTGCTGTCTCGTATCATGACCTTGCCTTGAACGCGCTCCCCGAAAGGCCGAAGCAGTTCCCATAAGCCGCGCGCAAACCCCTTCTCTTTTAGCAAGACGTCGGTATCTTCGGAGGTGTATACGGCAACGTGCGGTACAAATGCCCTGAGAATGAGGTTGAGTGGATCGCCTGGGCTATCGCCAGCGCCGGAGGCAAGTGCGAGACCATTATTTGAACCGGTGCCGAAGACGGAGGAAGTTATCCGCGAGGCCGGGCGGCCGATGGGGGACTGTGATCGCGAACCGGGAGGAGATAGAGTAGATGCGTATAGAGAAGCGGCCGATGGGTGCGACCGGCGGTGTGGGAGACTAATTTCGGATTGGGAGAGCGAGGAGGCATCGTTGAGAGTATGGCGTGTCTTCAAGACCTTCAAGGCGGGTGCTGCTATGGGGGACGCAGGGAGTGATCCACTCCCGATGGGTGAATCATGATCGGAAGGTTGCATGAAGTCGGACAGATATGTCTAAAGTTTTCTGCCCTTCGTAGTGACTCGGCCGTTTGGTGTCGCATCTGTAGATAGCGACTCGAACTCGGAACTTGGCGTAGGTAAGATGCGAGATGCAAAGCAATAGCCCTGGGGCGCGCGAAGTGGGATGCGAAGTTTGAGGGTGCCGTACTACAATGTTAGGTTAGGTATTTATGTATTCCAAGGCTCAAAGCCAAGGTGATTCGCTAGACAGACCCTTTTGTATCGTGAGCCTAGTCTAAGTTGCAATGACGTGGTACGCTTCCCATCCAAGGCCGTGGACTTTTTGGTGTCAGTGTCATGAATAAAGATCCACCACTCGATTGAATGAGGTCTGCGAGTCGGTAAGTCGGGCAGCTGCAGTCAGCGAAAGTCGGGCCCGCTCCGGTATCGATAGCAGATGCCACCCTACCACCTTAGCTCAGCCCAGCAGGGAGGGAGCCACAATTCAGGGTAAGTCACGTCAGGGGCCAGGGGTATAAAACTGCGGCTGATGGATAGCCCAAATTTCAATCGACACGAATAATAAAATAAGTTCTAGGTGTCTTCCTCAGATGAGAAGGAATATCTTCGTGTTTATATGTAAGGAAGTTCTTTCACAGGAACAAGAGGCAATGGTAAGATATGGCTTCCAAGTTATAGCGTGGGAGATTCACCGTCTGCCAACTAGGTATTAGGTAAAATGCGTGAAGATTGAGAAACTTTTGACAGTACATGAAATGAAACAAACTTCACAAATCATCTAAGGTCACACAAGTTCTAACACTCTCCTATCTCTATTGTCTCTGTTGCATACAAGCTTAATAACATTTCACCATCCCACAAAAATATCATGAGACCTTAAGAATTGTCTCAATCTACGATACCCCGAAAGGCTTGACAAAAGCACAAAAATCGACATTCTTTTATACAAGCACGCAGTACCTAAGCTATTATCATTACCATCACCTTGCTCTCGCTTCTATAGGGGGCAGCTGATTGAAATTCTCCGAAACATTGATGGTAAAAACACTGTTCTTTTATTTCACCGCCATCTCACTTTGGTACAAGACATGTAACGAACTAAACAGCTGGTGTCTATACCTGAGCGCAAGTAGGATGTAGATTGTGTATTGTGTTAATATATTATGCCAGTGGCAACATAGACAATATGCTTAAGATTTGGATGTTCTGGAGTCTTTGTGTATTTGCCGAACGGGGAGTATACACTCAAAGACTATAAATAGTAATCTCAGGAGAAAGGTGTATTATCTAATATAAAGGTAACTAACCTTTAGTAGTATTTTGGCGTATGTGAGGTACACTTGAATGACTTAATACATAATATACGTTCTCATGCTATTCAAGCTGATGAGAGGGCCATAATGTAGCTCATGCCTCAAGTTGTACCTTAACAAAGAAGCAGCACCGTTTGGCTACCAAATAAGACTCAATTATGTTTGCAGCATGTGTTGTAGTTCTGGTATATTTATCATAGCGAACTGACATCAGACATCTAACACGTAGCACCTCTAGTCTTTAAGTTGTTGGGGTTGCTAGACTCTATTTGCGCAATGTCTTATTGTACCGAAGTACCAATAGCAAGATTGTTATTGTGAAATGGAAGACTCTTGAACATCCGGTAATGCGAATATATGTGTGCAAGGTGTTGTTGGCCTATGACAACATTCGCGACAAGACGGCTACACTAGGATGAGACGTTGCATCTCCTTAGAGCGTAAGTCTCTGAAATGTAACTTTCCCTCCAGCTTCTGCAAAGCTTCAGTTATGGTACCATTACTTATCATCGGCTGAGGTTCATTCATCCGCAATTTACCGGCTAGGTCCCCTGTTAGATGTTCTATCCTTAGCTTATCTGCCTTAACCCCGGTCTACTCATTAGTTGCAGTAGAGCCGGCAGTTAGGGATACCTCATCTCTTTAGCAATTACAAGTTTAGATCAGGGACATGTGGTCAATGGTCTGATCGGATTGGTAGGCTGTGTCGAGGACGGGAAGTTTCGGTGGGGATATACAGTGTATTTACCTAGATCTCACCACAAGGTTAGATAGATTCCGACTGTAACGTCGTGGAGAGAAGAGTCTAGACATGAAAATTTGCCTTCAGCTTGAGCGAACCGAAAGAATAATGGATGCTAAGAGTGTTCATGAGGCGAATTCATGGATAAAGATTCGGGTTGGGAAGGACCTTGGCTGCACAGCTGGTTGTAGGAGAAAGCTGATTGGCTTGGGCTATCCTTGGTGACCGAAAAAGGCAATTCGATGAGAGCAAGGGACAATATCCTGAGTCGAGCCCGAAGTGAGAAGTTAAAATGTCACATAAATACAGGAGACGAAAAGACAGAGAAATATGAATAGTATCAAGATCTGGACACGAGAATCCCGGGAAATATTGGTTGGGTGGTGCTACAGTGCCATGCCCTGCACGCCACCCAGGAAATGAAGCGAATAGGGATCCGGCCATCGTAACCTAATCACGCCGCATATGGTTCGATCAAAGGGGATTTAAAAGTGTAATATAAACATCAAAATTACGTGTTACCAATTTTGCCAAGGCGGCTGAACATGCGAAAGGATAAATTGCCAACACGGCTTGCAGGTGATGGAGATGTGTCTACAGGGCGTTTAGTGCTACCCCGTCCTGCCTAAGCGAGTAAGCTGTTCAGGTACAACTTACAAGGCGAATGGCCCACAGTAGCACGGTCCCTTTCTCATATCCTCTGCATACGTGCCGAGCCGATTCGCGATACCCATCTCATATTTCCTCATTCATTTCCCTATATATTGAGCTGACGAAGACCTGGCCGCTCGGCCCACTGGCGCTGCAACTTGCCATTGGTGAGAAGACATCGCACGATTCGTTGACGACTAGTAGCAATGTCCTGTCAAACGTGTTAGTGTGTAGACTCGAGATCCTATTCCCGTTGCTTTGCCGGCGGTATCGATCCCGTTCTATTTTCTTTTCTTAGCTTGGCACATCTGCCGCGAGATCCTGGTGCAGCCGTAGTCGGCCGTCTTCATGCTTGATGCAAGCCACTTCGTATTTGGGGTAGCACTAAGACCTTACAGCATGATGGTCAATAAGTAAGGGCGTTGTGTGTGTAATCACGAATAGAGTTGAAGTAGCTCGGGGCTTGTGCAGGTACCAATTCGTACAAGAGCAGACTAAGATGCAGCTCGAGGAAGATGTCAGTGAAATATTCACATTGCCGGACCGGAGATTCCGCGATGCTATAAAGCCGCCTTTACGTTTTAGCTCGCTCCTATTCCTGGTCAAGGTATAATATATAATAGATGCAGCAGATCTAGAGTGTGGAGAACCCTGTCGGGAACATGCAGGACCGTAATATTCGGGTTCAGCCAATATGCTCAGAGCATGTACATTTAGCCCTACCAATGGAGCTTGACAATTTCACTGATGGCTGGAAAGAAGAAAATTTTCTGCACGGAAAGGACTCTGGCAGGTCTTGCCAATATAAGCGTGGATCGCGCTGCTAGCCGATCCGAACCCAGAAGCATGATCGTCCAGCTTTGAGTCACTCAGGAACTGAACATGAGGTTAACTCAAGTTTTTGGCGGCATCACCGCCGCCTTGTTGGTGAGCGGTGTACCAGCCGCTAGAGTGCCAAAGAGACAAGACGCTCCTCCAGACACCTTGACGCCAGTACCTCCTATTGAAACTCCTGAGCCACCTGTCTCCTCTACGGCGGATCCTCTTCCTCCTCCGGTAACTTCTGCGCCTGCGCCTCCTCCTGCTCCCGTGGAGACATGCACTGCTCATCTACTTGTCGACGACTTCTCCCGGTGGGAAACTGGCGAGAACCTCCTTGCGGGCGCCACAAGTGGTAAGTACCTACCAAGCCAACTACCCGTTATCCGCGATGAGTCGGGTGCTAACGCCCGAAAAAGATGACGAGACTATGAGCTCAACCAGCACCGAGGGCGGCATGCTCACGTTTACGCCGAAGGACATTGAGGTCTCGTACCTCTACGAGCAGTTCGACTGCTTAGACACCGTCGCATTCGGGTACGATTATCTGTCGTTCAACATCAAGGGGCCCGAAGCCGCCTCCGTCTCCATCGAGCTGCAGACCGTGTCGGAATGCTCCGCCGAGGGGTACGAGAGCTTCTACTACACCGTGGACGGCCTGAGTGGTTCCCTGGAGACGATCAACATCCAGCTTGACAGCTGGGCCGGCGCAAACCTGAACGGCGTCGTCGGTGTCCTATGGTACGGATTCTCTGCAGGGCTGACAGGAGCCGACAACGAGTGGCAGCTGGATAACGTGCAGTTCCTCTGCACCGATGTCCCGGCCCCGGAGGATCCGAAACCCCCGGAGACAACCCCGGCGCCTACCTCTGATCCAGAGCCTTCAGTTACCACCGTCACCACTACGATCTGGGTGACCCTCCCAGGCGGTGATGTCAGCACCACGACGCAGGTCCGACCCACGACCACGAGGAGACCGACGTGGCCGACCCCCACACGACGTCCCTACCCTCCTTATTATCCCATCTATCCACCTTGGTGGGGTATCTGGCCAGACGCTACAGTCGGCACGGCAGCAAAAGCCACCCCTACACTGGCGACAACAGAGGCCGAGAAACCGCTTGTTGCACGACAGGACAGCTCTTCGGCTGCGGAGTGTAGTTCGTTGCTCATCGATGACTGGGTATCCCAGTCCCGCCTGACGTTCCTTTACTACAACGCCTTGCTGAAGTCGTCTAGCGATGACGGCACCATGCAGTCCATCGTGGTTAAAGACAACAGAGTTACCTTCACACCCCTGGACACCGACTCTTACTTCTACACTCAACTTGGTTGCATAGACGCGACGGCATACGGAGGCGTCTCGCTGCGCATCTCAGCGCCCGCTGGTACGACATTCGATGTCCAGCTGTCGTCGACCAGGGGAGCATGCGGCCGCGAGACAACCACGGATGCCACACTAACGACGAGACAGCTTGGTTGGACGTTCAATGGGAGGGAACAACTATACTCGATCCCCTTTTCCAAGTTCGACGGTATCGATTTGACCAAGTTCGAAATGGTATTCATTACCAATCTAAAGAAGCCTGTAACGTTTGGCCCGATGGCCTTGTACTGCGGAGAGACTGTTACTGAATATATACCTCCAGCGGTTGTGGAGCCGACCGAGCCAACACAAACTGTACCGGCGCCGACGAGCAGAGCTACTAACCTTGTGATCGACCAATTCAGCAATGCGGACGAAAACGCCTTGAACCAATGGCACGGGGCCGATGAAGGAATGACTTTGACTTTCCGGAGAAACACAATGACGCTCCAGACGAACGATTCGGACTTGATGTGGGTTACTCAAGTTGCCGAGACATGCAGGGACTTGACCGAGTTCGACGACTCTTACCTTCACGTCGCTTACACCGGAAGCAACCTATTCACTATTGCCCTGCAACAACACAACGAGGACTGCAACAATGACATCTACCCCTATCCCGAAACCTGGGACTCTCTCGAGGCCGCAAGGTACAGTACCAAGACCGATATCTATATCCCATTGAACCACTTCAATGTCGATCGAAAGCGATCGATTGGCTTTGCTTTCAAGGGTTTCTATAGCCCAACGGCAACGGTATTCTCCAAGATCGAGATTGTCAACAAGATTCCCTCGAGTTTCAAGGTTCCGGAGAAGCTCCCTTCAGGCCAATTTGTCTTCGCATGTAAACGACCCAACTCGTTCGCGTTCGCCATTGACGACGGAGACCCGGTATTCGCTCAACAGGTTATGAAGACCATCGAGGACGCAGGCATTACCGTGACGTTTTTCACTGTTGGCGCTCCGCTTAGGGACCCCACCACGAACCTGAGCGCGATTTACAACGAGATGGCGGCGAAGGGACACCAGATCGCCCTACACAGCTATACGCACCCGGCGCTAGAAGGGCTTCCGGACGAGGCTGCGATCGATTGGGAATACAGCAACGACATTGAAGCAGTCAAAGAGACATTCAACGGGCTAGAGCCGAAGTACTTCAGACCCCCATTCGGAACCGAGGGTGCTCGTATGCGTCAAAGGCTGGCAGCACTCATCGACGAACCGTACATTGTCCAATGGAGTGTCGACGTCGAGGACTGGCTATGGGCTGAATCTGACACCCCCGAAAAGCAGCTAGAGGCATTCAAGAGAGACGTCGCCGCAGGGGGAAATATCGTCGTCATGCACTACCTCTACAACAGCACCGTCAGCTATCTCCAGGAATTCATCGAGATAGCCAAGGCTACTGGCAAGCAGCTAATGCGCGTGGACCAGTGCATGATGGACCCCAACGCACCACCGCTACCAGGTGAAGAAGCTTAAACTTGATTAAGTACCTAGGTAGTTTGCTGTTGATAGGTTCAAAAGTTCCATTCATGCCCTTCATGCTGTCGACTCTTGGTGTTTGAACTATCTTGATTTGCTGCAAGTGGTTTGCCCTCGAGCTCGCTGAGTAATCGCCCTAGACATGTCAACTCCGTGAAGAAGCAGCATTGGGTGGGTGAGACCTTGCTATCTTAGCAGCTTTTGGCCTACATACAATGTTGGAGCTGCGAGACTAAGGAATGTTGTGTGACGTGACAAAAGCCTCTTCGTAAGAACAATGGCAGCTTCAGACGCAATCGGCGATGATGAGCGGTAATGCGCCGAATGCGATACTAGAGCGCAGCGGCAGATATACAGGGGCCAACAGGGCATTGTCCGGTCTCTTTGTAAAGTACAAAGGGTATAAAGGAAGATTCGTGAGACTTGGCCTCGCTAGGTACGCTCATATCTATACTGTACCCTCCCTGCTTGCCGGTAGGATACAGACAATAAACGAATATCTTGAGCATCGTGATTCGTGAAAGTCATGCCTCTCCCTGACGACCCGGCGGTTGTTCAGACCAGTACTGAACTAGTCAATACATTGCAAACCATTTCTGGACCGCAACCTGGATACCGGCCTGGTATGGTTTTGATCGGATAGACTTGTGTACTCCAGCTATACTGACGAGATCCTGTAGCGCACGCAAGAGGCATCTTGCTTGATGGTGTATTCAAACCAACGGAACAGGCGGCGAGTTTATCGGACGCATGGCACTTTCAAGGCAGAAACAAAAAAACCATCGTTGCGCGATTCTCGAGTTCCACGGGTGATCCTCAAATTGCGGACAACAATCCTAGCGGCAACCCTCGCGGCTTCGCCATTCGCTTCGTCGAGAGATGGGAACCCCGCCGCGTACACACAGATATAATTGCTCATTCTGTTGACGGATTTCCGGGGACGACCGGGCAAGAAGTTCTTGAATTCTTCAACGCGGCCAGGGACGGCACCATGGAGGATTACTTAAGTACTCACCCGAAAGCGCAGGCATTTGTGGCGATGCGGAAACCAACGCCCGTCAGCTTCGCCAGGGAGAATTACTTCGGAATAAACGCCTTCAGGTTCATCAAGTCTCGGCCTAACCGGAGAGAAACCATCATTCGATACCGTCTCGTGCCCGAAGCCAGAGGGCGGCACTACACCAGGGCTCAGGCCCGAGGCAAGGAGCCAAACTTCTTACATGACGAGTTGCTAGAACGATTAGAAAACGGGCCCATCGTGTTCAGGTTGATGGCACAAATCGCGGAGGAGGGAGACGTCACTAACGACAACACGGTCAAGTGGCCCGAGGACCGCGAGCTGGTCGAACTTGGCACCATCCGGCTAGAGGCCCCTTCCGCCGCCCAGAAGGCCGAGCAGAAGTATATGATTTTCGACCCGATCCCGAGAACGCAGGGAATTGAACCGACAGACGACCCGCTGCTTGACGTACGCGCTGGTGTATATCTGATCAGCGGCCGCCAGAGGCGAGAGGCGCCATTATAAAATTCCTCTGGTGCGAGCTTATATGTAGTTCTGCGATAGAAATGGTTTGCGAGTTAGAAAGAATGACACCACACAATGGGGACAAAACGAGAAATGGAATCGGTCACAGTCGGTTGATGATTTCACGAGATAAAGTCGCTTAATTCCATAAATGCCTAGCCAGAATCTTAGCTTTACCGTTTTATTTCATGTCTGAACACTACCTGTCATTAACCCAACAACACTCCCCTAAGGTTCGTGTGATCAAAGATTCAGCCAGTGTAAGGAAAAGGAAAGAAGGAAGATTGCTGGCAAACTCTTTTTGGTTATTTTTATGATAATGGTAAGCTAAGAAGCTACTTAGAATAAAGACCTCGTCCAAGAAATGAAATTGCTAGTGCAGTCTGGCAATGATGAATAGGGGTAAGACTAGTAGGTACCTAAGTAACCCATCACCCGTTCGAATTTGACCTGCGAAGGCTGCTCCCAGAGCTAGCCCGCGGCACATCATCCCGAAGAAGACACAATTTCCCCCAAATACTGCGGTGCTCTCTTCTTTTCCCTCGCTCCCCCGCCCATCAACTATGTAGGTACCGGCAGAAGGTACCGCACCTAGTAAGAATAAACGCCGTCATCCCCGCCATCGAGCTTGCCCTCGCCCTCGAGCTTCCTGAGGACCTTGACGACGCGGTCGGCGACGGCCTTGGTCTTCTCGGCGGCAGGCTTGGTGGCCGGGGCGGAGCCGGCGGCGGGGTGCTCGGGCTTGAGGATGGGCACGGGCTTGCCGCCGGCGGCGGTCGCCTCGCGCAGGCGCTCGACGAAGGCGTCGTCGTAGGAGGCGCCGAGGACTACGGCGCGCGGGATGCCGTGCGCGAGGTTGCCGCTGCCGACCTGGCTGGCGCCGCCGGTAGCCGCCGACGTCGGGATCTCCCTCCGGAGGACCACGGGGATGTCGGCGAGGCCGGCCTGCGGCGACGCGACGAAGTGCACCACGTCGAAGTCGGGCTGCACCGCCTCCGCGAAGGTCTTGCCCACCTCCTCGAAGTGGCCGGCTAGGATCAGGGGGATGACGGACATGATGGCTTGAGAAATTTGGTTGATGGAAGATAGATAGATAGATAGATGCCGAAAGCGAGTTGTTGCAAGTTTGTTCTTGATGAATGTTTTCGTCGAGAGAGTTTGGATGGAGCAAAAGCAGACCCCGAGCCCTAGGGGGAGCGAAGACCCCCTTTTATACTGCTGTCCTTCGGTATCGTGACTACGAGGTGGTCACCCGAAAAGCCTGATTCATCGTGTCGCTGCCCCGTCTCACACGCATGAAACAAACTCGCCCGGCGGTACACATCCTCAGCACTCTCGAAATCGTCCGCACGCGCCAGCGACTCGTCGTGTATCTCCCCAAGTCAGCCTCCCCCCTGAGGCTAGACAAGCAAGGGCAAGGCAGCCACGTTTCCGCTTGGATGATGACGTGCCTAAGCTGGTCCAACGGCGCCCGACGAGATCACGATACCGGTTCTCGTATCGCTGGTGGACTGGCTGCTGTCGGTACGACGCGAAGTCGGGGGGTCCCGTGGGGCAGGCAGCTGGTTAGGACAAACGAATTTCGAAGTCCGCCCGAAAAAAAGTTGCTTCTCGATCAACAGCTAAGCTTCTTCTACTGGCTCGGGGCCGTACCACGCGAGGGAGTACACAGCTGGCCCGCGTCCTTCCGACGCCGTAGAACCCCAAATCGAGCTTCGACTTACGCGTCCCTCCAGCCTCGCCCCGTAACACGCCTCTCCGCGCACGACGTGGAACGCCGCAAGGAGGGCTCGAGGAACACCCCGACGGCGGCGGCCCTATCGTCTTCTTCCCCTTCGGTTTCACAGACGGGAGCTCTCGCACTTGACCTCGCCTTTTGCAACGCACGAGTTGCCTGATGATTTGGCATTTTCGACGTTATCGTAAGGCTAAGAGTCAGACCAGACTCGTTATTGTGTGAGGCGGGTTCGGAAACTCCTTGCCGACTCAGATGCCTGCCTATTCTTAGAGATAAGTTAGGTAGTGCCAGTACCTGCGAACTACTACGCAATCGTTCATCTTATAGGTGACTCAACGCTACACAAAGGAAGTCAAGTGTTCAGGCACATCATTACAGTAGGCTAAACTCGTAGTTTCAAGTCCTACCAGTCCTCATTACTCTGTGTAACATCTCAGGAGAATATGGTCCTATTGATCGGATGCTAACTGCTGAGACCTTGGTTCTTGAAAGAACATCATCAAACAATGACCATGTGATGAACTCCTACGCTGCTCGAGGCCACGGTAGAAAGACACCAGTATGAGCTATGACAACATCAAACACCCCGAGAAATAGGGGCAAAGTAATAGACACAAGGTAATACAATCTAGCATCCCTCGTATCCTTCGTATCCCTATTCTAGTCGCCCACCCCAGAGTGGTGAAATACAATGTATCAACGAGATGAGGATTTCAATTCGTGCCTTAATCCTTTCTTTTTCTTTTTTTGTTTCCCCGTACCGGACCCCGATACTGAAAGTACATATTTCATTCTGCACATCATCCATACACCTCATTACTAACCCCCCCGAACGATCTGGTCAATTGCCTTGGCCACGTATTCGACGTTTTTCGTGTTTAACCCTGCCATACTTATACGACCGTTCTTCGTCATGTAGATGTGGAAATCTGAACGAATCTTCAGGACCTGAGGTTCCGTCAGGCCGGTGAAACTGAACATGCCGATCTGATCTGTGATGTGATTCCAGGTACCTGGCGTGCCGAGCTCTTCTAGCTTGGCTCGCAGAGCCTTACGCATGGTGATGATGCGACCGGACATGGTGCGCAGGTTCTCTTCCCACTCGGCAAAGAGCTTCGGGTCATTGAGCACGATGCTGGCAATCCGCGCGCCGTACAGTGGGGGGTTTGAGATCTCCGACCGCTGCAGAATGGCCAGTTGGGATGCGATACGGCCGATGGTGGACTCCGCATCTGGTGCGGGAGCGGTCACGACGTGGAAGCAACCTGCTCGCTCACCGTACAGGCCGAAGTTTTTGGCAAAACTCTGAGCTACCACTAGCTCGAAGCCCTGGTCAACGAAGTATCGGACTGCCGCATTGTCGCGCATCAAGTCGCCAGACGCGAAACCCTGGTACGCAGTGTCGAAAAAGGGAAAGTGCTTCTTCACACGTAACAGCTCTGCGATTTCCTTCCACTGCTCCATGGTAGGGTCAACACCCGTTGGGTTGTGTGCGCAAGCATGCAGCAGAATGATGGATCCTTCTGGAGCACCATGTAAAGCGGCTTTCATGCCCTCGAAATCAAGTCCTTTCGTCTCTTTCGAAAAATAAGGGTACTGGGCAATTGGAATGCCAACATTGCTGAATATTTGGTTGTGGTTTGCCCATGTAGGGTCTGATATGTAAACCTTCTTGCTTCCAGTATAGAATCGAGCCAGAAAGAGAGCACCCAAATGGACTGCACCGGTGCCTGAGATGGTTTGTACGGAGGTTACACGTTTCTCCTTGATCGCGGGAGAGTCGACACCACCGAGGATCAACTCGGCGGCTTTGCTAGTAAAGGATGCGATACCAGCAATAGGAGCATATTCATGGTTCAGCTCGGGATCGTTTCGGAGAGTCTCGTCTGCCTATTCAAGAAGAAAGGAAGCGGTGAGTAAATGAGAGATATACAATAGTGCGTCAATTACGAGCTACCGTCGAAGCTCTCTATATGGGTGGTTTAAGAATCCAAATCAAATACGAGAGAAATACCTTCTTCACCACAGGTAATACCCATGGCTTCGCATTGTCGTCGCGGTAAGCTCCAATGCCCTAGGTTCTGTTAGTGACATCTTGATACGGGTTTGCGTAGAGAACGTAGTGACACATACTAAATCTACTTTCTTGGGATCTTGGTCAGCTCGATAAGCTCTCATGAGCCCGAACAGAGGGTCCTCGGGGGCCAGAGGGACAACCTCGGCGGTGAAGTTAGTTGCTGAAGGGGGGGCCATTTGTCTTGCTAGACTTTTGACTCTAGATACTGATTGACCGTGGTAAGATGGGTCAAATGGCATGGTGTGAGAGAAAGGTCCGAGTGTATAAATGCTTTAAGGCAATAAGGGTAGGAGCTAAAAGCTCTAAGGCCTAATGCAACAAGCACCGGGCCGGATGGGGGCGCAGGGGCGCAGGGACGCTGGGGCGATGGGGAGACTTTTGCCTGGGGCAGCTGGGCTGACTGGCTATTGGATGACTTGGTGCTGAGCTGTTTGCCAAGGTGGGCCGGTGGATGTGAAACACGGTGAATATTATAGGTCCGTATGCCGTATGCCTGCTCTGCGAGTCGAATGGTCCAATCTAGTTAGGGAGGCCTGTTGGCTTGAAAAGATCATCTGATGTCCCCTAGGAGTAATGAATAATAATAGAAATACCTCTAGGGCCAGCAGGCAAGGGACGTATGGGGGACTTGGCGGGGCGACTGGGGTAGCTAGAGGTACGTCACAGCGTTAGCGGCGGGGAAGATTAGGCATGTATTGTAGGTAAATACAGGTAAGGTATTCGGATAACTGGATGATAAGATGCTGATTCAATCTTACGAGGTATGTAGATAGTCGTGAGAGTAGGTAGACCGGTAGAGCTATATAGTAAGCGCATACAGGAAATAAGACGAATGTTTAAACGTGACAAAGACTACCTGGCTAAGCAAAGAGGTAGGAAGTCAGTCTTTAAAACGTCATGACAGGACGCTTTTATCAGTGGATCTACCCGCTCTTCCCTTGGATCCATGTACATATCTTTAACAATCTAGTTACCTAGGTAGAATTGCAATTGGACAATTAGACAATCGTCACCAGACTAACACGGGTCTGTATAAGTGCCCCGAAGAATGTAATTATGTAAAGCTCGGCATAAAATCAACTTCAGAGCTTCCAAATCAAGACTCGTCGCGTGGTCTCTTCTTTTCGACTAGCACTTTTACTATGTACTAAGCCTATAGTACACACAAGGCTACCCTAGAGTTTTACACCATTGTAGATGATGGCGTATAAGGAGTTAGATCGCTACCGGGATAAGGATCTACTCGGGTATCTACCTAGTAGAATATCTATTAACGGCTTAGCATGTGACATGTATTGTTACCAGCTTTGCCAGTTCACATGCAAATCATGCATCACTTATGTACAATCGCAACACCCGCTTATGAGACAATTAGTTGTACTTTTATATCACCAAATCCCACACAATCAAGAACGCGCAAAGCCCACAGGTTGCAAAGAACGTGTACTTAGCAGGGCTCGACTTTTGTGTTGCTTGCTTGAGCTGTCTGTTGCCTCCTCCGATATTCTCAGTTGTCTTTTCTGAATCGGCCACCAGTTGCTCAATGCCCGCCGATTGCGTCGTCAGCGTGTCGATGAGCTGTGTTTGGAGCTCCGAGATCTCAAGTAATGACTTTTCCGCAGTTCTGCAAAACGTGTCAGTCCCAATATCCCTCATCTCTGACTACATAGGTACATAAGTAGATCATAGCTTACCTGACTTGGTCTAATGTGCTCTCGTAATATTTGAGCATATCCTGGTTGTCCTTTTCAAACATTTGGATTTGCTCCTCAGTCAAATCCACCGCCGAACTGGGAGACCGTGTGTCATCAGGGAGCAAAGCTTGACCTGCTCTCTTCAACTCCACAGGACTGCCTGCCTCGTGCATATTCCCCAAGACGCCCATAGGGACATCTGGTCTCCGCGATTTGGCCAATACGCTTCTGTTCTTTTCCATTTCTCTCATCAGCCGTATCTCCATCATGTCTTGCTGCGTCTTGACACATTCTTGCAGACGATGCCGTAGAAGCCAGAGGACGCTGTCTCGATGTGTACTAATAGAGTTCGCTCGCTCTTCCGCTGCGATGTACTCGGGCGACTTGCTCGTTTGCGTGCCACCTGCTGCCCATGCTCCTAGGGCGCCTAGACCGCGGGCAAACTTCTTCTGGATCACCCTAGATTCGATTTCTGATCGTGCTTGCTCGACGTCGGCAAGGCGGCGAATGCTTGTATTGAGTTCTCGTAGCAACTTCTTCGCATTTGCGTCTATTTCCTCGCGCTCTCGGTCGGAGAGCGGACGCGACTGTCTGTCATTTTGTGCTGATCGGATTAGTGTTTTTCGCGGTTGTGCGGTGGATAGGTAGGATTGTCGGATATTTCTAAGATCGGCGTGGAGAGAGGTGATATGGGAATTCTAGAGTCGTCAGTTGCTATGTGTTATTTTAGTACAATTACCAGAACTTACTATTCTGTAAGCTTCCTTCAGAAAATCCTCCAGGCTATCCAAGCTGAAGCTGTATTTTGCAGTGGAAGCTTCATGTTGCTGGAGGAAACCATTGAAGAGCGGCGTGAGATCAGTCATAATGAAAGCCCACAAGAAATTAATATCAGCGATGCGAGGTGTTCATCGTTTTGTTGAGCATCCTTAAGCTTGTCAGTAATAGCTGGCAGCCTGGCAACCCAGCAACCTGGCCAATTCGATATGCACCTACAAAATGAATGATGTCTGTTCGCGTCGGGTAATGCACAATTGGGACCGATGTGGCTAGTGTGTGGCTCTATGGCTCTATGGCTCTATGGCTCTAATGTGGCTCAAGATTTTGAACCGGTACCGCCGAAGCGGGTTCGGAAGACAACGGAATCATCGCCTTCCGTATAAGCCAGACAGCCAGACGTGGACGGGAACAATGCAACTAGGCTCCAATGGCAGGTTAACTTTCCGCGGTTTCCGTACCGTAGCATTCCCCAACAGCCATACGCCGATAACACCTTACCTTGTCCCGATCTCGCTTCGGCTCACATGTTGGTATAGCGGAGCTAGAATCAACCGTGTAATAGTCAAGACAAGATGTACCCTGGGGCCTGCACCCCATTGTTGGGAAGCCCGCGGAAAGATGCATTCGCTAGATTAGGTACTTTAGCTTCGACTTTGTACCCGGAAATAACAATTGGAACGACCATCTACTTACAGAACTCACGGGAATAAAGATTCATAACAGAACCGTGATCGCTCGCTACAAAAACTGTACCCGCTTTTCAGATAGCCAGAATCCATATCAAGAAGGACATAAAAAGCGATAGATACCTCGAGTGGAGGCTTCTTTGAACCTCACCGTCTTTTTCTGAGCTATTGTAGTTTCGACATCGTGCTAATGAATGACAGCGAGAAGCCAACTATACCACCAAAGGGTCGAGATGACGAGACTCGAAGTCAGTCGTCTGAAGAACAAGACATAGCATCCCAATCCCCTGACCAGAGCAGGCATCGTGCCGAAGCAGGAGCAGAAGATACGGATGATGGGAACAACAGTGGCTCTGATGATGCCGTTGAGGATGGCGATGCGGCCCGAGACCTCGAAACCGTCTCGCGAGTTTCCAGCGGGCCGCCTTACAGCGTTTTCTCGCCGTCTATCATACGGTGGATAATTTTCATGAACTCCATGTCGGCTTTCATCTCACCTATTACGGCCAACATCTATTTCCCGGCTATACCGACATTGTCGCGCGACCTCGGTGTATCGGTCGGGCAGATCAACTTAACGCTCACCACTTACATGATCTTCCAGGGCTTGGCCCCTACCTTCTTTGGAGACTTCGCCGATGCTGCTGGCAGACGGCCGGCGTTCATCGTTGCGTTTGTCATATACTTCGGTGCCAACGTCGGCCTAGCGCTCCAACGAAACTATGCCGCCTTGCTTGTGTTACGAATGCTCCAGAGTGGAGGCAGCAGTGGCACTCTCGCCCTCGTGTATGCCGTGGTTGCGGATATCGCCCCGAGCTCGGAGCGGGGGAAGTATCTTGGAATTGTTGGGGCCGGACTGACGGTAGGACCGGCTCTTGGTCCGGTGATTGGTGGACTCCTGTCACAATATCTCGGGTGGCCGTCGATATTCTGGTTCTTGTGCATCGTCACCATCGTATGGATAATCCCTTACGTGTTGACGGTCCCAGAGACGGGGAGAAAGGTAGTAGGAAACGGGTCTATTGCGCCTCAGGGCTGGAACATGACCCTCATCGACTACATCCAATTTAGACGCCAGGCCCGATATCGACCATCTAGCCAGGAGCGGCAGAAGATTCGATTCCCCAACCCGTTCAATACACTTGCCGTCTTGCGCAATAAGGAAATGGCGCTGGTGCTGTTTTATAACGCTTTGGTGTATATAGGCTTCATGACCGTCACCTCTACCCTTGCCTCGCAGTTTTCCGACATATATCACTACAATGATATCCAACTTGGTCTCTGCTATTTACCCATTGGTCTAGCAACTACAGTCGCTTCTATTTCCAACGGATACATAGCAGACTGGAATTATCGGCGCATAGCCAAGAAGATGGGCATCACTATCAATCGAAAGCGTGGGAATGATCTCAGAGGTTTTCCCATCGAAAAGGCACGGCTTCAATTAGCCTACCCGTACCTCATGGGCGGAGCTGTCGTACTGATTGGATACGGCTGGGCGCTCCACTACGAAACACATGTAGCGGTGCCTCTAGTCTTATCCTTCTTCATCGGCTATTTAGTTACCGGACCTTTCCAGATTATCAACATGTTGATCGTTGATTTATACCCAGGCGCCCCGGCCACCGCCACAGCTGCAAACAACCTCTGTCGATGCCTATCTGGAGCGGTGGCAACGGCGTTAATACAAGACATAATCAACGCTTGGGGGCGCGGCTGGGCTTTCACGTTTCTTGCCCTCCTGTTCGCCGCTTTCTCCCCGTCGCTTTTGGTCCTCCAGAAATACGGTCCTAGGTGGAGAGAGGAACGATACCAAAGGATGAAGAGAGCGGCGGAGGAAAAGGAGGCAGAGATGCGGGAGAAAGAGAAGACTGCAGCTGCGCAGAATAATGGTGTCTTTGTTGTGTCACGGCCTACCTCGTTGAAATGAGTTCCTACTGATTTTATTTGTCTTACATTCATGAGCCATAGTTTTACCTTTATCGAATTAGACATAGCAAGCCTCTTTGGTAATCTACCTGACGTATATAATGATATTAGATGGTTCGTATATGCCCCAAAGTAATTCCCTTTGGTGAGAATCCCCCTATTTCGTAAAACCATAGCTGGATATATGTATTAATTGAATTTCAAGTCAGGTCACAAGTTAAGTTCCAGGGAATCGGGGCTAGTAGACTGCCTAGCTCAATCTAATATCCTCATTTGATAATTGCCAATTAACAGTTGTTATTCTCTTTCTCTGCTATTTCGGACTCTTTGTCTTCAAGGGCTTTGTTAGCCTTCTTACAGCAAGGCTCGTAAGGTGCATAAATCCTTTAGATGAATTTGTGACTTAACCCCTCCACCCTCCATTTGAATTGTAGTGTAACCTTTCGTCCAGGCACTTCACATACAACTTCGTCCGATCTTGAACGATCTGATCAACTTCTCTTTGTACTTGTTGGGTCTTCCAGCACCATCCTGCGAAGCAAAAATGACGCGGAAGCTACCATGGAAGCGAGTCTTGAACAGTACTCCCTCGTCTCCAAAATCACCCAAGCAAGCTCCTGTTCGGCAAGCGAAGGTGAAGCGCGACGATTCCGACGATAATCAGAATTTGACACCGTCGTCTACTTCTATCAAGCGAGTAAAGACATCTAACCCTGCATCTGGATCCGCGACACCTAACCGGGTAGTACGACCTGGGTCGACATCACCACCTCCTGAGCCACTTTCTGAAACGTGAGTCTCCTCCTTCTTACTACTCGTGCAGTACACTTATTGATGACCTTTAGCTACATGGTTGAGGGGTTAGAGCATGATGATCTCTTTCGCATGGTAGAGGATGAATTCCTATCTACAGCGCAGCAATATACTGCCCACCTTCATGCTGCTGAATACCATCGGCTGAAGGCCGCATCAAAAACTCAGAACGCAGACACGATTAGAGATATCTCGAGGCCGGTGGTCGGGCGGATGACTGATGTAGTTAAGATCAAACAGGACCGCAAGGCTCGCCTACAGAAGCAGAAGATGGCAGCTAAAAGAGCAGCAATGAACAAAGATCATGCCGAAACCGAAACAGAAGACGATGATGATCCATGGCGCAGTGCCTCATTACACGGGCTTATGGAAAGCCCAAGGAAGCAAGCAGCACGCTTGGATAATCTCACAAAAGTAGTGACTTCAACAACCCGTGCAGCCGCTGGTTTCGATGGAGCCGGGCCTCGACTACTATTCCTACGCCCAATACCCGAAAAGCCCTCTAGCAGCAGGCCCGTGGCTAAGCCAGGAATGAAGGAACCTAGTGAAACAGAAAGTGACGACGATCTGGATCGCCCATCTCCCAAGCTGCCTGAGAAATCGCAACCCCCAAAGATCAAACAAACTCAAAATATCGCAGGGGGTAGCTTACCAACGCGACAGCCAACAAGTGAATCATATCCTATTAAACCACAAAAGCAATCTGAGCCTACGAATGATACCGGTTCATCTAATGATTCGGGGGGCGATTTTTTCAGCCTCCTTAAGAAGCGACAGGAAGAACGCAAGCTGAATCGAGAACGACGCAAGGCAGCGGCTAGAACACAAGTCGACTGAGATGCCTGATGATATTATTCCAGGTTTTCTATGATAAACTACGAGGAGAACGGAGTCTCGAATGGCCGCTCAGCCTGCGGCGTAATGCGGGCTAGATGCCTCCGCTGCCCAGTCCTCCAATCGACTAGGGCGGAATGCTGGGTGACACGGTTGTCCCAGACCACGACAGTCCCCTCCTCCCATTTGACACGAGCCTGGAAGTCGGCTCCGTACGCCAGATGGTCATACAGGAACTTCAAGATGGCATCCGATTCCTCCTTCTTGAGACCGATGATGTCACGAGTGACTGCAATTTAATTAGCGAGCACCAACCAAGCTATGGGGTATTGGTCTTACACTGAGGGTTTACGAACAACGCCTTCTCACCCGTGGCGGGGTGCGTGCGGACGATCGGGTGAACATTCACCACGGGCTCTCGTCTCCTAATGCTACCTCTCGCTTCCGATGCGTTGGCTTGCTCAATTCCCGAATGTGTCGCCTTCAAGCCGTGTAAGCGCTCCTGGAAAAGCGGGCTCAACCGGTTGTACGCTTCGACGGCATTCACAAACAGAGTGTCGCCACCCGTTTCCGGCTTGTCGAGGATGTAGAGGAAGGTAGTGCCCGGGGGCTGCTGCTCGTACGAGACGTCCGAGTGCCAGGCGACGGAGCTCGTTCGAGTTTGGAAGAAGAGCTCGTGGGTTTTATCCCCTTCGCCGCGGTGGACTAGGTGGATCTCCGGGTGGCCTTCCGGCGAACCGGAGGTGGGGTGGATGTGGTGACGGCCGAAGTAGCCACCGAATTCTAAAGCCTTGGCAATAGGCAGGTCGGCGAAGTCCTGGCCCCGGAATGCGACGACTTTCCTCTCCGCTACGAAGCGAGCGAGTTGGTCTTTGCCTGCGTTGCTAAGCGAGCTCAGCTGCACACCTCGAACCTCGGTTCCGATAGTGGGCGTGAGGTGGGTGACTGCAGAGCCCTCCGGTAGAAGCTCGGGGAACGAGGTATCGGCGTCCTTGCCGTGCTCGTAGTGCTCAAAAGGCTGCAGCGGCCCGTACTTTTGCTTGGGATTCCATGTGGGGAGGTAATTCTGGTACTAAAGGGGAGATTAGCTCGGGTATAGCAACCGTGGCATCTCTGATGCTTTACCTTGGCCGCCTTGACTCCCGTCTTGCCTTCTTCAACGTCTTTGGAAAACGAGTCAGGTGCTAGTTCTTTGTATGCACCGAAAATGCGAGTCTTGAGGGCTTGTGGGAGAGCCACAGTCTCAGTAACGGTAGAGGTAGCTGAGGGGGCCATAGTTGCGGTCAAGATGAACGTATGTATTTAATCTGGAGCTCACTTCCAGAAGGTCGAAGCAGATGGTGGGCTGCTTCTAATATATATACTACCCTTGGGGAGTCTAGACAAGACTTCATCATCTTGAACTAGGCTGATGTGCGAGCAAGGAGGTTATCACGCAACCATCTGCCGTTCCAATAGGAAGACGAAGATTCCTCATCTGCGCCCATCGATTCCCGTTTTACGGGTTCCTCACACCCTCCATGGAGAGAGCTTATCAGATCCGATCGGACCTTTCGAAGGCAAATGGCTGGTTGGATATACCGGGTCGACACTTTCGACCCCGCGCTCGAAGCTGTTTGGCGTCGTGACGCGCATGATGTTGCTATCGAGGAGCACAATCACGTCATCCGCAGGTCGTTGCAATTGCAACCGACCTCCGGCCAGACTTGCTTCTCCCGTGCCCTTTATCTGATGCGTCTTCCTCTATATCGATACGAACTACCGTCCCCCGTTTAATCCACGCCAGCTGGGTTATTTTAGCCAAATGTATGTGTAACGGGATCTCATCTTGGCTTAGTAATAGCTTTCACTCGTACGACCGTATTCTACCAAGGGGTATTTATCGACGTGATATTATCAGAGACGAGCACGGTACGGGGGTGAGTAAATGACGGGAAACATGATTTAAAAATCATTCAGGCAAGCCTAGCCTTACTTATGTCAACCGTCGTATACTATCAGAAGCTACAGCTACACTAAGACTCGGAATACCGATCCTTGCCAGGGCCCATAAATTAGGTAGGTAGCTAAGCTATGGTTTAGGTGTAGTACATAATATAATGTTGGAGAGAATATGTTCGCCGCAACATCATACAGCTTCAAGCTGGACCGTTTCAATCGTAAGGTTATCCATAGAGAAGAAAGGGGGCAATTGGAAGGATGCATGATGCGCGTGCGAGCTGAACTGGCCCCCAATCCGAAGGGCTTAGCGTACCATGGGTCTGTCACAGATTTCTAGGTGGCACGAAGTGATAGGTTCTGCATGGCGGTTATAATTTATAATTTAAAGATCTAGAGGATCTCAATTCTCATTTCTGAAAATTTTCCTGTTAAACATACGGTGCCCTCTATTTACTCTCTTGAAACAAGTAGAGTGCCTCTGGATGGCGAGGAATCAAGCTTCGCGTAGCAGACATGAGTATTTTTGGCAACAAACATCAACCAACGCCAGAGATCAGCTCCTATGAAGGGGTTCACCCAGGGTTATATCCGACAGATACCGAAGACGCACGGGATTCAGTTGGGCAATACGCACCGACTGACGCCGTCGCACCTGCCCGCCGCCATCATGTATTCCGATTCTGGCCTTGGGAAATCGGGTCGGTTCTGGTGGCATCTGGGACGATAGTAGCCACTTACGCCATCTTGTCTCGCTTCGACGGCCAGCAGGTGCCGGAATGGCCGTTTAGCATCAACCTCAACACGCTCATCGCCTTGATATCGACTATCATGCGAGCAGCAATGCTTGTAGGCGTTGCAGAGGTCATCAGCCAAACGAAGTGGAGCTGGTTCTCTAGATCGCGACCTCTTGCCCACCTACAGTACTTCGATGAGGCCAGTCGCTCGGTTTCCGGATCTTTGAGCTTGCTCTTTGTTGCGCCCACGAGCCTGTTTGGCACTCTAGGTGCTCTCATTACCATCCTGTCGGTTGGTATAGGCCCCTTCACACAGCAAGCCATCAAGACGACCGGATGTCTCCAGGTACACAAGGAAGTGAACGCCTCATTGCCCCTGGCCCATTTCGTCCCTGGAAACGACACGTATTATAGAATAGGAGCTGGTTCGTTCGAGGTACAGGTCGATATGAAAGGCACTTTAGTCAACGGGATTGTCAACCCAACAGGCAACGACTCGGCTATTGTGCCCAACTGCCCTACGGGGAATTGCACGTTTGCGGCACACAACGGCGTCACGCACTCTTCCATAGCCATGTGCAGCTCCTGTGTCGACACAACTTCTCTAGTCTCTGGCCCAAGTGGTGATTATAATAACTTCACACTACCTAACGAGATGTGGGTTGCACCAGGTCTAGACACGGCGTATCTCAATGTAGCGGGAGACGGCTTGGCTTGGGCCTCATCTGTTTTCACGCCCGAATTTGCTTCGGTTTCTAATTGGGCTGTGTTTAACGTGACCGTCCTCTCGCTCACGACGGCTACATGCTCGAACGATGGGGGCAGGCTCAATTGCCCAGTCCCCGACAGCTATGATGGGCCTACAGGTCTCGTGGCGACTTCGTGCTCACTTTACCCGTGTCTGAAGAATTACAATGCCGTGATGGAACGGGGCGTGCTCTCAGAGAAGATCGTTTCAACACAACCTGCTCCGGTCAACTGGGTGGAGGCCGGTATACCCCCCAACTTTATCGACCCCTACATGAATTTTACTGCGATTCAGACACCCTGCCTAGTCGACGATGAATGGTATGATCTGTCGGACATATCAGACGTTCCTAAGACGGAGGGACGGTCCTTCACAGAGATCAATATCGACGGGACGAACTACACCGCCCCAAACGAATGCACATACAAGATGATGTTCCCGTACGTGATCGCCCTGTCCACCTTTATGGGCACCGACTTGCTGAATGGTGTCTGCACCTATAACCCCCGCCAAGGCCGAGCTCTGTATTGTGGTCAGACGTGGTGGCTTTCCAGTCTGTACCAAAACAAGGAGGCCAGCTTTGACACGTTGAGCAAGGCCTTCGACCAATTTACCACGGCTATTACAAACAAGTTCCGCACTACAGGTTCGAGCCTCTATAACACGTCCGCCCATGAGACAGTCGATGGCCTGGTCAACGAGTTGACGGTGTGCACTATGTTCCAATGGGAGTGGCTCCTAATGCCGACGCTGCTAGTCGCCGCCAGCGCCGCCGTCTTGATCGCCATGATTATACAGAACCTGCGCGATCACGCACAGCCGGTATGGAAGTCGTCATTGCTACCGCTGCTATATTACGGGTTCGGCCACAAGCGCCTCGATCAGCAGGAACCGAACGAATCCGTCATGAGCCTTACCGAAATGAACCAAGCAGCGTCGGAAACGAAAGCTACGTTTCGTAATGGCGCAGACGCGGGTTTCGTTGACGTTACGGATCGTACGAATCTCGACTACGCACTAAGACAAAGGACGAGGGATGCTGATGTTGACTCGCTCATTGACAGAGAATAGATTTCTTGGATATACCCATATCGGCAAAGGTTGTAGTCTCGCCCCTGGATATATAAGCGGGCATGAATACTTGAGTGTCTAAACATTATGACTAGATTTCAAGTGATTGTAATGCAGAGAGTTGATTTCTAAGTGCTAGTAGTGCTTATTTCCATACACTGCCTTTTTGCATGTTCAAGTAGTAATGCAGAATGCGATAAGCACTCTCCTAGTGGCGACAATCCACAAAATTCTGCTTATCAATCGAGGGGCAATGATCAAATCGACATTTTTTATTTTGACTGCAAAACCCCACCATCCCATATCGACAATCTACATTCGACAAAATCCAACTTTACCGTGGACAGAAGAAACCCAACAATCAGCCCACGATGTCGATGGATGTAGATTCAGATGCTCCTATCTCCATAGCACCGTCGCAGGGGATAAATGGTGCCGCTGCTACTATATTCTGTTGCGACTGCGGTGCTCCCATCGACGGCACTACCGCCATCGACGCCAAGTGCTACGACTGCTTTAAGCTTACCAAGGATATCTCGCAAGGCATCCAGCGCGAAGCCACCCTCCATTTCTGCCGAGACTGCGACCGATGGCTTCAGCCCCCGACCAGTTGGGTAAACGCCCAACCCGAATCCCGCGAGCTTCTAGCTTTGTGTCTTAAGAAACTGAGTCTCAACCGAACGAGAATTATCGATGCTAGCTTCATATGGACCGAACCCCACTCGCGGCGAGTACGGGTAAAGCTCGTAGTCCAGGCGGCCGTGGCAGATGATCGGGTTATGCAACAAGCGTTGGAGGTTGTCTACGTTGTCGCATATCAGCAGTGCCCGGAATGTGCCAAGTCATATACGGCAAACGTATGGAGAGCAAGCGTCCAAGTCCGACAGAAGGTGCTGCATAAGAGAACATTTCTATACCTCGAGCAGCTTATCCTCAAGCACGGTGCTCATCGCGACACCATCAACATTAAGGAAGCGAAGGACGGCATAGATTTTTTCTTCTCTGCCAGAAACCAGGCCGAAAAATTCGTCGATTTCCTAAATTCCGTCGTCCCTGTCCGGGTCAAGAAGTCTCAGGAGCTTATCTCTCAAGATGCGCACACGGCTAAAAAGTCATATAAATTCACATTTTCAGTCGAGTTAATACCCATCTGCAAGGATGACTTGGTGGCTCTGCCTATTCCCCTAGCTAAACAGATCGGAAATATTTCCCCGTTGGCAATATGCTACAGGATCGGTACAGCCATCAACGTCTTAGATCCCAACACGCTCCAGACGGCCGACATCAGCGGGCCGGTGTACTGGAGAGCGCCGTTCGTTTCATTGGCGGACGCCCAAGACCTAGTTGAGTTCATCGTTATGGACTGCGAGCCGGTAGGACCGACCAAGGGGAAGTGGGTATTAGGAGAGACGCAACTGGCGCGGGCCACCGACCTAGGCGTCAACGACAAGACGTATTTTGCGCGCACACATCTAGGCGGTCTGCTCCACGCGGGAGACTCCGTCATGGGGTACATGCTGACGGGGACCAATTTCAACAACCCGAACTTCGAGGCGATCGAGGAGTCGCACACGTACTCGTCGCGGATCCCGGACGTGGTGATCGTCAAGAAGTACTACCCGAACCGGCGGCGCAACCGCAAGCGGCAGTGGAAGGTGAAGCGCATGGCCAAGGACGAGGGCGAGCTGCTGCCCAAGAAGGCGGACCAGGACCGCATGGACCGCGAGTTCGAGCAGTTCCTGCAGGACATCGAGGAGGACGAGGAGTTCCGCCAGGGCGTCCAGCTGTACAAGCAGCCCGCCCGGAAGAAGCAGGCCGACGAGATGTCGGTGGCGACGACGGACGACGACGGCGACGACGGTGCCGACCTGCCCCAGGTCGACATGAACGAGCTGCTCGAGGACTTCGACGAGCTTACGATGGAGGAGCAGTAGTTGTTGCTTATTTTAGCTGGCTCCGAAAATATACAGGAATGAATTAATGAACTAAGAACTAAATCCCGGGTCTCTGCTGCTTTTATAATCCTCAAATTTGTGATTCCAAGCTGTGGGATGTGTGGTAATTCAATACTATTCTGCTCGTCTCAAGCAGAGTCAGTTACATTAGGGGATCTAATGGCTCTTTCGTCTAGACTTATGAAAGGGGCTCAGTGCACAAATCAGATGGCCAAGGGGACAACATATGCAGAGAACCAGATGCTTGTCTTATTCATCCTGGTCTGAAGGTGGAAACTGGGGAACCCCTGAAGCTAATATTTCCATCTCGTTCTCGTAGCAAGTACGCTATATTTGTGCGGACATACCAATGACATACAGTTCGCTAAAGTTCCCCGAACACAGGAGTCCGTAGCTCTCAGGGCTCCTCTTTACTCGCACGACACCCCAGTAGCAGACAGAAGTCTGTCTATCCATCCAATATCGCAGTCGTGAGTATTTTATTGCACTTCACTGTGTCACCATCCCCCCCACCCCTCTTTCGCAACCCCCACCTTGGTTGTGATGGTCTCGAGGAGACCCGCATCGCGGAGGTTGGGACGTGAGTGGAAGTCAAGGGTGTTGATGGTTTGATATCTCTCCCCGGTTACGACGATTGCGTCGAGGCCAGAACGTACGGTCTTGAAGCAGAAGGAGAGGTTCAGGAGGCGTACGGAGGCTGGGAAGGCTGCATGAGGACTGCGACGGCTGTGCGGGTACCGACGACGCACGCGAATTGTCTGAAGAGGAATAGCGAGAAGGGGCTCTGAACTCTTGGCCCTTGTCGGCACTGTCCGCGGTCTTATCGACATTATCGGGCATCTTGTCGACATTGAAGTGCGTAGAATCGATCGATGTTAGGGCTGGATTCGAGTATTCGTTCAGAAGGTAGTTCTTGAGATCAATGCCATTGCCTATGGCGATCGACAGACAGGAGATAGCATAGAAGATCACCATGGGAGGTACCGCTGGACCCGAGCGGATCTTGGTGCCGTCCAGGAGTTTGCAACCTTGCACCACGTCGGCCGCCAGCACGATCTGCTCAACGCACGGAACCTCGACGCACGGGTGGGCGGTGCGGGCACTTAGGTACCCGGCGAAGAAGGTGAAATCCTCGAGCTTCCAACTCGCCGCGTTCAAGGCCAAGAGAGCTTCATCCACATCCATGCTAAGCATGCTCAACTCGGCTGTCTGGACATCTTTGATGCGCTCGAGGAGGATATTTAACGCCCTCTCTTCGTTGTTATATTGCTGGCCAATCGTTCCTGAGGACATGTTGGCGGAGGGATCATGCAAAGGGTGGATTGGTAGTAACAACGAGGTAACGAGACTGTTATTGTAGACACTTGAGTAGGTGTTGTCATGGGAAGTTATGGGTTATGGGGAGGGCCCGCGGTTTATGTAGTTAATTGAACACTCTGCAGTCTTCGAGCATATGAGCCTGAAGATCTTGAAAGGCGTGATGTAGCATTCACTGCCGTCTGCCTTTATTGTGCTCTTAGGTAACTATTCGTACAAAATCCAGGGTATCATTACTGGCTGGTTTAAAAGAGCTGGCTTAGGATTCGCTTCGCTTCCTCAGGAGCCTGGTCTATTCCTTTTCTCCCCACGGAAGCTTGCTTGAACTTCGGCACGCCCTTAGATTCATCAGGCTTTCTTATCGTAGCAGAAACGCCTTTGTTGGTGTTTTCTTCGTCTCTGCTCCTCTTCGCTGCTGCCTTGGCCTGCATTCCATCTAGCATCTTAGCCTTCTCGATATTCTTCACGAAATCCTTATTCTCCTTAGTCGACTTGCTGATTTCAGCCCGCATTCTGCTTGTCCTCTCGGCCATCTCCGAATTGATCTGTTCCGTAAGGTTGTGCCACTTGAATCCTTTCAAGTAGAGGAGGTTCCAAATGTCGTCGCGGTAGTATGAATTCTTTTTTCCTCCTATAGTTCGCGCATTCAGCAGGTCGACAGCCTTCTTCGCATCTTTCTTGTCGACAAACTCCACCCATCCATCCGTGTACATGTGCTTTTTGTTACCGCCCTGGCGGATTCTTCGAGAACGGTCCTGGGGGTCTTCGGGTGTGAGGAATATCCTGTTGATCTTGCCATACGGTTCAAGCAGAGACCGAAGTTTGGCGGGCTTCATGAAGGGCGGTATGCGCGATAAGTAGACTAGGCCGGACTTCTTGATTGCTGCATCGGTGGCCACCAAGTTCTTCTTGGTCAGTGGACGCGAAACATCTGGCAATTCAAGCTGCTTGTCTTTGCTAGGCTTTAATTTGTCTTCGTCCGCTAATCTGTGTGAAAACCCTGAGTCTCCATTATCCTTCTCCCCTTGTACATCTGAATGCTCTGTTGTGAATGCATCATCTCTAATATCTTCATCGGCACTGATCTCGTCTTCGTCGCTGGCATCTTCACTTAGTTTGCGACGCTTCGCTGTTCGGCCACCTTTTTGTAATTGCTCGGCCTCGGAATCGTAGCCTTGGCTGCCATCGTCTTCGCTCTCGTCCGCGTCTAGAAAGTTGTTTCTTTTCTCTGGAGACATTGCTTCAATTAATTTTGTCTCGATTGGCATGATATGTCCTCAAGAGTGCAATCCTGGTAGTCTGGTGTTTTTCTGAACAAGGACCAGAGAAAATAAAAATGGAGAAGATTTAGAAAGTTGACGATAAGATCTTTCCGATAAGAGAGAATCTGCTACCTAAGGTATACATATGCACCAAAAAGAGTAATACAACCAATCGGGGCCTTTGAGGGCGATCCCCCACCATAAATGACGTTATCTCGTTTATCTATAAGGGAGCGACTCGTGATAGTCATGTCCGGACCGGAGCTCAAGTAAATATTCAGTTTAAATATTCGCATTTTACAGGATCATAAATCTCATATTGGTCCGCATACTATAACTCATTGTTTACTCTCGCCTTGCGTCAGTGCACCATAATCATGTCTGTAGAAGTCCTCACGACCATTTCACCTACCACAAACGAGCCTATCTTGACTCGCAATGGCGTCACGGCGTCCGAGTTGGAGGAGATTCCGAAGATCGCCGCTGAAAAGTTCCAGAGCTGGCGACAGACTTCGTTGACAGATCGCCAGATCATAGTCAAGAAGGCATTAGAATTGCTCGAAAAGAAGAAAAATGATCTCGCTGAGGAGGTTACTGTCCAGATGGGACGACCAATTGCTTATACTGCCGGTGAAAGTAAGAGCAATAAAGCCACTCTTAAAACTATGAAATGCTGCTTATATTAACCCCCCACCAGTCACGACGGCTATCAAGCGTGCAAACTACCTCCTGAAGATTTCCGAGGATACGTTGAAAGACACAGATGGCGAGCCAGAGAAGGGTTTCAAGCGATTCATCCGAAAGGTCCCCGTCGGGCCTGTCCTTGTCATCTTTGCGTGGAACGTGAGAAACCACACTTACATATCTTAAAGGATCGTACTGATTTCCTTTTACTTGTAGTACCCTTACCTAATTCTAGTCAACTCACTCATACCAGCATTGCTTGCTGGCAACACTGTGATCCTCAAGCCTTCCCCTCAGACCCCTACGATAGTTGAGCAGGTTGCCAAAGTCTTTGCCGAAGCCGGGCTTCCTGCTGGCGTCTTGCAGTATTTCCACTGTGGTTCGCCGGTGATGATGGAATCTCTAGTGCGGAACCCTCAGGTGTCTCTGATCTGCTTTACTGGATCTGTCGCAGGAGGGCTGGCAGTCCAAAAGGCGGCCGCGGACCGTATTGTCAACGTCGGCCTGGAGCTAGGTGGTAACGATCCTGCATACGTCAGAGGAGACGTAGATCTTGATTGGGCGGCTGCCGAGATAGTGGACGGGTCCATTTTCAACTCGGGACAAAGTTGCTGCGCTATCGAACGCGTTTACGTCGATGAGAAGATTTACGATCGTTTTATCGAGGCTGTCCAGGAGGTCCTGAAGGGCTATAAGGTCGGTGACCCTCTAGAGAAAGAAACCCAGATCGGGCCAGTCATTTCGGAGCAGTCCAAGAAGACCATCGAGTCTCATATCAAGGATGCCTTGGACAAGGGCGCCAAGGACTTGACGCCCGAGAACCCAACGTTTTCAAGTCTACCGACGAAAGGCAACTTTGTCAAGCCAACGCTCCTAGCTGATGTCAACCACGACATGATAATCATGAATGAGGAGACGTTCGGGCCGGTCATTTCCGTTATGAAGGTAAAGAGCGACGATGAGGCGGTGAAGCTTATGAATGAGAGCGAATTCGGCCTCACAGCCAGCATATGGACTAAGGACACGGAGAAGGGCTATGAGTTGGCAGACCAAGTCGAAGCCGGAACTGTCTTTGTCAACCGCTCGGACTATCCTAGCCCCGTAAGTACTTTGTGCCTCAACAAGAAACCTTGGAACCGTCAACATGCTGACATTATATTTTCCGCAGGATCTGGCCTGGACGGGTTGGAAGAATTCTGGCAAGGGCGTTACTCTGAGTAAATTTGGCTTCGATCAATTCGTGAAGCTAAAGAGTTACCATTTGAAGGACTATCCGAAGTAGATGGAAATGTAGATGGAAATGCGAGCCAATAGTTAGGTACCGGTAGCCAGGGGTAAGCGTGTTCTGGAATGGACACGGTGACACGCCGCTCATTCGATTCCTCGTGGGGGACTGGAGACGTAGTCTCGTCGAAGGATTGGTGGAAGGTATCCAATTTTGGTAACATGCGTTCCTGTTTCATGCACGCCTCGGAGGGAATTCATGCAAGCTGAAGATTGTGTCTCAAAAGCCGGTGTTTCGAAACACTCTTGGATCAATTCCGCCCTACCAGCTACTAATGAAATCGTTCTATCACTTGACCCCCTGACTCCTCCGTCCACCAGAGACAATTGCCACAATCCGAAGCTTGCCAGCATGCAGTTTTGGCTGATGGTCTTCATGGTATTCTTCTTACTTGGCGTAGAGCTACTGGATCTACGTGTGTCTTGTGCATTATTTGAAATATGCATCTTTCGCCTTCGATTCTAGGCACTTGGGGACTTTCGTTTCTTTGTGATAGTACTTGAGAAACGAGGTGTCTCCGGCTGGACTCGACTCGGTCGCTCTTTTATGACATCAATCCAATCGAATCCAGCCATCCCGTCTGCGGACCATCTAGTATAACACTCCTTTGGTATTATTTTTTTCTATTTTTTTTTCCAATCCTGCATTCACCAAGGGCTGCGGTATTCCCGTCCCCTTCGATACTTGCTCAGCTCTTTTTGCCCCCCGATCGGGACGGTCTTGTCAGTCTTACAGCCTCTGAACCAACCAGCTGCCATCTTCTTTGATCTCAGCTTTCGTCCGTCCAGAAAGGAGGCTTATAAGCCCCAAGACCCGATCCCTCGTCATCGTCATCGTCATCGTCATCCTTCGGTGTCCTTTTTTTTTTCTTCCGCATCTTACAGTATAAGGCAATTGGTGATCGTCCCATAGGCAAAGAAGACAAACCGCTCTCTTTTTCTTTCTTTCTTTGGTAGGTAGTTTGCTTGCATGATTGTTGATCAATCTACTTCGATAATACTGTAGTGAACCTACCCTACATACCCAATGTACCTGGTTGTTAGGTATACCTAACGTATCAAAATAACTTGTACGCTGCACTTGCAGAAAATCCCAATTCGGGGATCCCGATTAACGGCTCCCATTCCACTGCCGTCTCAGGTCGCGATCCCTCTTGAAACCTCTTTTTATTCTTGACCCTGGGGCTACGGCGTTGCCAGGCACTTTTATTTTCGCATCAAAATTCTTTAAGGGTTGCCGGGTCATTCGACTTGGACTCAGCTGGCATCATCCTAATCGGCGCCAGTCAAATCTGAAATTTTCTTTGTGCGGCGAACTCGCACCCTTCACAAGTTCTCACCTGGCATCTTGCATTTCGCATCGTGTAAGACACTCGTTTCTACCACGATCGCAACTTTCACGCCGTTCGCGCCATCCCGTCCCATTCCACAGTAGCCTTTCCCGACCGATCAATTCTTCACTTCACATCGCAACCGTCAAGATGGCCAACTGCATGGGTAGTTTCCGCATCTTCACGTCAAGACTGCAGGAGCGCATGGGCATCAAGTCTTCCACGCCGACCCCCGACAAGCAGCCGTTGCAAATTGTATGTTTCCCTTTGTCTCTCGCGCGTTCTTCCACTCACTACTGCGCACATCGTCAACTTCCTCTTTTGGATACTCAACGTGCCTTAACCCCAATGCTTTCTACTAACCAACCAGCGACAACCTACTTTTCGCTGATCGCGTCTTTGAAATAAACGTCACCGCTAACATCACTTTCCGCAGTCGGCCCCCTTCGACTTCAAGCATGAGCGCCTCTCCCTGCCTGGTGTTTCGGAAGATGAGTAAGCTAGTCCCCTTTTTTTGTTCCTTCGTATAGTGCCCAATGAAAGAAGCATATCTGCGCCGCTTTCTAGCCGCAAATCCTGCCGCATAACTTACGTACCTGTTACTACGACATGCATCCATCGTGCTAACGCTATCAAAAGGCTCACCATTCTGAAGGAGCGCGCTGCAACCTCTCGTCTCTACCCGTCTTCCATCGGCACCCCTCGGAAGGCCCCCACTCCGCCGACCCCTAACTACCCGGACCCGTCCTCCTTCCGCACCCCCCGAAAGGCGCCGGCTCCCCCGTCTCTCGTGCCGATCCCTATTGTCAAGGTGAATTCTGACAGTAACTTCTCTCTTATTCCCTTCTCATCGCTAACCGGACTTGTAGATTACCCCCAGCACGCCTGTCTCGCCCGCCGCGACACTCGCTTAGGGTTCTACATGCCTTCGTCTTAGCATGATGGCCAGACGAGCATAATGTCTTGGTCTCGGCTGATAAGACCCGGCGTCCCCGGACTCTGGAAATCCTTTCCTTTCGACAGTAACGGTACCACCTAATGTAGCTGGTTCTTGCTCCTGGTCACTCCCATGCTAGGTAGCATCCATAAGTCTACTCGCACCTACACAACCACACATTTCCAGCTTTCTCATGGCTACTGGTAATAAACGGACTTTCCATCAACGAAAGCGAACACGAACACGGCAACGATAGAGGTGTACGAAGATGGATGAGACCTGTAACGATACCACCAAACTTTGCTTTTTCTACTTCTGTCTAGCAATACGAGGCGTTAGGTCACGAGGTAATGGACGGATTAATCGGCGGCATGCATGGTCGGTTCTAAGGGGGGCGGCTTTTTCGGTTGCAACGCGCGGCGTTCGGTCTTCATAGGAGGGAAGGTTTTCATATGAGAATTCAGACACCCCAAATTTCAGTAGACCTGATAACTACGGGCTCTTGTACTTTGTGCCCTTTGGCTTTTCTATATGCCTGCTGGTGTTCGCTTTTTAAGATCCATCAAAGATGGAAGAGAGTGAATTGTTCCCTACGTGCCTAGTCTGTTGCTTGTTACCATCACCAGTAAAAGGCCTTCGTAACTTGATTCAACAATCTGAATTTTCCGCATTTCCTACATAAAAGGTATAATTCTCTTTTCCTAGAGGTAGAGGCCGAAGATTAATACGTGTTGCTCCTTTCCTCCCCTTTTCTTGCTCTCTTTTTTTTTACCTCGCGAAACAAATTCTTTTTTTTTCTTCAAGCCAGCCAGCCATTGTACTGCTCCAGGCCCTCCCTCCTCACACCCTCCATCTCCCCCTTGACGTCCAGCAGCCTCACCGACCCGCCCTTCTCCTGACTCCAGCCCTCCAGAAACTTCTTGATGCGGGTCTCCGTCGCCTCGTCGTCGCGCACCAGCAGCGCGAGGGCGTCGAAGCCGCCGGCGCCGGGCACGACGCCCTCGTAGACGCCGTCGACCTCCCTCGCCAGCGCGTCCAGCAGCGCCGTCTGGCTCGCGGGCTCGACGGGCACGCCGCTGGCCTCGCCCATGCGCCGCACCAGCTCCCGGACGCGGGCGACCGCCGGCGCGATCTCGTCGTCTCCGCCGCCGCCGCCGCCACTACTGCTACTGCTCAGGACGGCGCCGAGCGCCTCGTTGCGCGCCTGCAGCTCGTCCCAGAGCGCGCGCGACGCGGCCGCGTCGGCCTCGCGCCACCGGAGCACCTGCTTCACCATGCCGACCGTCTGGCTGCCGCAGTCCACGTCGCACATGCGGAGGGCGACGCCCGGCGGCATGCGCGCCGCCGACTCCTTGGCCACCTCGGTGTCCCAGGCGGATCCCAGCACGCACTCGGCCAGGGCGGGGGCGAAGCCCGGGGCGCCGGCCTCGGGGAGGCCCGACAGCACCGAGGGCGAGAACCGCCGGTACACGCAGCTGCCGTAGACGGCGGCGGCGACGTCGAAGCCGGAGCCCACCTTGCCCTGGGCCGCGCAGTGGGCGGCCTGCGCGAGGTTGTGCAGGGCGCGCTTGCCGGCGTCCGTGCCCAGGTCGAAGGCGGCGCGCGGCAGGTAGTGGGTCAGCAGCGCGGCGGCGAGGGCGGTGACGAGGGCCGCGGACGACCCGAGGCCCGTCTTGTGGGCGTCCTTCAGCTTCGTGGGGAACTTGGCGAAGCGGTGGGACGAGGCGGCGGCTGCGTGCGAGTAGTAGTCGTTGTCGGCGAGCACGGTGAGCTGCACGGGGGCGAAGGTGTGCGAGGGCGGGAGGTGTGCCGCCGCGATGATGTATGTGAGGGCGTAGGCAAGCGTGATCTCCACGAAGGGGTTGGCGTTCATCTGGGTCGAGCCGCTATTTACGAATGCATAAGTAGGTGCGAGATGTAGATACGGTCACTCATCAAGCCTCAACATAAATGAGAGAAAAGTAGTAGTAGATAACTGGAAGAATCCATGGAGACATGGTTCTACACCAATGTTATGGGATGTAGATAATCCTCAAAATCACATAAATTCTAGTGACAAATCGATGGACATGCAATTCAATAAATAAGAGAGGATGGCTAAAAGTGAGATGAAATATTCTTACACTTGCAATTGCGTCAGCTTAATGCCGCCGTTCCCAGGTGCGAGATGATATCCATAGCGCCACTGAGCCTCGAGGAACTGGGGGCTTTCGACGATAATCTCGCTCAGCTGCACGCCCTGGATGGTCTGGATCTCCTGGGCGATGACATTGATGCGGGCGCTCAAGCCGAAGACGAGCCCGGTGTACTGGCGGTCGAGGACGAGGTAGCCTCCGGCCAGGAGTACTTTGCCCGGAGCGGAAACAGCCGTTGGCGAGCTCGGCATTTGGGAATGGCTACTTACTAACCCCACGTCCCCTTTTCCTTTTATCCTTTCGGTGCCTGGATGGTGTGAGTGCCGGTCAATGGGGTCGATCGGGTCGTTGGAGATGAAGAATGATCGACAGGGGGAGTTGTGTAGGCGACCCTTTTTTTTATATACAAGGTTCGTAATTTAATATAGACAGCTTCGGCTCGTTCCCCAGCTGAGACAGTTGACCTCAAGAGTGCTCTGGCGCTATTGTCTTCGCTGGAAACGAATTTGTTGAAGATGAGACGGAATAGCCTAGTCTCCTTTTCTGCGGGGAAGTCGGACCTTTTACCTCTCTTTAAACCCTCCTAAACTGAGCTCTGCAAGTGGAGATTGATCCATCGTCACGGACCGTACGTATGTATATATCTAATGTGTGAACTGCATCCCAGGTCGTATTCCGCTCCAATAGTGTGTCAAAATAACAAATTGATAAATTTGAATGATCCAATGATGTTGGGGCTATGTCATTCTCTTTTACCTTATCATGAGATTTTGGTGGGCCAACAAGATTATACAGCATATAGAAACAGTTGGGGAGCTGGCAATATAGGAAGTAAACAGCAGCATCGATGGGTTTGAAAATTGGTACGGAATAAGAGGTATGTAGTTAAATATTGTTATATTTGCCATTCTGCGTCAGTCTTCTGGCTATTGACAACCATTGATGAACACAACTCTCGGGTATATGCAAAGACGGATCTAATCTAGACTTCCATGGATGGCTTGAGGACGATGTTATCTATGAGCCGAACCGCCGGCCCTCCACTATGCCCCAAGTCTTCACCTGGTTGCGGCGATTCGACGGGCAGCATCTTCACCGCACCGCTCAGTATACCACCAATTTTCGGGTCGACCTCAGCTAGCTCCTCCATAGTGAAAGGATCTGCCAGTGAGATATAATCTATCTCGTATTCTACCCTCTTTTCAGGGGCCAATGCCGACTGCTCGTTTAGGATATCGGAGGCTACAGCATTAGCAGCCTTTAGGATTGATTCACGATCTAGGACGCCATCTAGGTACTGGGATTCAGCAGCCTTGAGCGCGTGATATAATACCGTGGCAACTCTACGTCGCCGTTCGCCAAGGTAGACGTTCCTGGAGCTCAAGGCAAGACCGTCAGACTCCCGAATGGTAGGTCCGATCACAACTTCGGTTGGTAGCATGAAGTCCTTGACCATCTTCCGGATGACCACGGTCTGTTGAATATCCTTTTGACCAAAGTACACCTTTTCGGGCTGTACAATGTTGAATAGCTTCATACAGACGGTGGCAACGCCCCTAAAAAAGGTAGGTCTTGTACCACCTTCTAGGAGGTCGCTGATGGGTGTTAGGACCACGAAACTCCCCATGGAGTCGACTTCCTGGCCCGGGAATCCTGAGGGATACATCTCAGGAGTGGTTGGCGCAAAAACAGCACTTATGCGGCCGAGGTTTCCACCGTCGTCGGCTAATTCGCGATCCAATTTGGCCAAAATCTTGCAGTCCGATTCCCAGGTCACAGGGTAGGAAGCGAGGTCCTCCTTAATACCAAACTGAGCGGGGTTGACATACGTGCTGACGATGACGTGGTGGCTTTCGCGGGCAGCGGCGCGGATCAAAGACATGTGACCTTCGTGCAGAGCTCCCATAGTAGGGACAAGTCCAACGATCCTATGGTCGAGGTATTGGGGCTTCCTCCATTTTCTGACTGCATCGACTGTGCGTAAGATTCGGATGGGAGACGATGGGATGGTTTCGGAGGCTTGACGTCGTGCCGAAGCCAACGTTCGAGTGAAAGGTTGGTTGAAGGCACGCGAGCCTCCCAGGCTGCTGCGTATCGAGTGAGCAAGCATAGTTAATGAGGTGTTGTAAATAGGCAATATAGTAGCAGAGGTTACGGCGGATGCGATGGGGTAATTATCGAGACATCGTAAGCCATCGCGGTGACTCAATGGGAAAAACTGGAAGCCGATGAGAAAAACGTGATGGTTTCTGCTGCGGACATCTGAGGCCGCAATTGATGAAGCCCTTTAAATGTCTCTCGATAAGCAAGACCCCACCGAGTATAGTCCAAGTCCAAGTCCACAGTAAGGTTAAGCTTATATATTTTGCTAATGCGTAAAAGTCCGGTCTTTTCTTCTAAGTCATGCACTGAAGTGAGTAAATTCCATCTGAACTTTTGAAGATATAAACCGTCGAATTTTATTTCTCCCCAAGAAATGACGAAACCTTGTTGTTTTTTAATATGTATCTTTGAATATGACGTTAGCGGGGGTTAGAGCTGGAGCTAGAGCTGCCAATTCCCGCTATTTTGTGGGGGTTTCCCTCAGTACGCCTCCAAACTCACTCGCCCTGTCAGCCTGTGCAGCTGCCGTCGGGTCGGGCAACCGCCAGCATGCTTCCCTGCCCCCTGTCATGGCCATTTGCGACAAGCGGCAAATCGCGAGAACGGATGGACCCTGCATTTTCGACATCCTACGCTTTGAACTTGTGACCTTCAGATCCCGTTCAAAATTCTCGTGTAACTTGTCTCTAACCTCGTCTCTTCTCATGACCAATTCCTGATTTAGCGAGAGCTGTTGCTGCTCGCGCATATCTCAATGGCTGGTTCACTTGGCCTAGGCGCAAGCTTGCTCCTGGCGAGCTTGTGGCCAACTCTCGCTTTTGCATCGGGATCTCGGCCATACGGTCAGGAACAGATTCCCATAAACGACTTCGAATACAAAGAAGCCTGCCCTGACTACACACAATACTCGACTTATCCGCATCGTCCTCTCAGCGAAGGCCCTCTTACCTTACCCTTCCAACGACCCGACCCTCGATGTCGAACCTTTCACTCAGATGTTATAGAAAAAGTCATACAGGATGTGACTTCGCGCATGAAGGACCCAGACTTGGCGCGTCTCTTCGAGAATGCCTTTCCTGTTAGTCTAGGCTCATATGATCATTGTCGTACTTGTGCAACTTGTTGTACACATAGCTAACCGAGACAACACCTCCAGTCCACGACAGATACTACCGTCAAGTTCCACACCACTGGGACCAACAACAAACAGAAGCCTAAAAGGAGTCCATACGACGAAGGGCAATGGGAGGGACCGCACTCCTTTATCATCACAGGAGATATCATCGCCGAATGGCTCAGAGACTCAACCAACCAGCTCTCCCCGTATCAGCCTTTAGCCAAAAAAGATCCTGCGATATATAATTTGCTACTAGGAGCCATCAACACTCAGTCCGAATATGTCATCGAGTCGCCATATTGCAATGCCTTCCAGCCACCTCCCATCAGTGGACTTCCGATATCTCATAACGGACAGGACGATGTCGTCCATCCTGTCTACGAGCCCACGTCCGTCTTCGAGTGCAAATACGAATTAGATTCGCTTGCGCATTTCCTTGCTCTAGCGAATGATTTTAACGATCACACCGGATCCAAAGAATTCATGACGCCGCGTTGGTATCTGGCATTGGAAACCCTACTAAACGTGCTCGAGCAGCAGTCTATGTCAACTTTCGAACCCGAAACAGGTCGCTATCGCCGCAACGAGTACACGTTCAACCGCAACACAAATACAGGCACGGAAACCCTTAACCTGAGAGGCGTAGGCAATCCTCTAAACAATGGCACCGGCCTTATACGATCCGCTTTCCGACCGAGTGACGATGCTACGATTTTAGGCTTCTTTATTCCAGCAAATGCAATGATTGCTGTCGAGCTGAAAAGAACGGCTAATATCCTGAAAGATGCTGGCAAGAATGTTTTAGCTCAGACTGTCGAGACCTGGAGCCAGACCATTTCCAACGGTATCTGGGAGCATGGTGTTGTTCGTCACAGCATTTTCGGTAACGTCTTCGCGTATGAGGTGGACGGATATGGATCTTCAATCCTGATGGACGACGCGAATTATCCATCTTTGCTAGCTCTGCCACTCATGGGCTTCGTACAGGCAGACGACGAGACGTACCAGAATACACGTCGCATGCTACTTTCGAAGAAGTCAAATCCTTACTACCTTACCGGGAGGGAATTCCAAGGTATTGGAGGTTAGTTGGATCTCAAATCATTGGAAATTAGGCTTGCACTGACCATCATTCCAAGGACCCCATGTTGGTCTCACCAATGCGTGGCCGATGAGTCTTCTTGTTCAGGCCCAAACTTCCGATAACGACGACGAGATTACCGGGTGTCTCAACCTTGTTCTAAGGTCGAGCAAACTCGGCTTGATTCACGAGAGTGTCGATGTCAATATGATGCATTCTTATACGAGAAGCTGGTTTGCTTGTAAGTTTTGAGAATATGGCTCCTTAAACTGGGTTCCTACAGAACATACTAACCCTATCGTAGGGGCGAACGGCGTATTTGCAGAAACAATCCTCGATATAGCTAAGAGGAAACCACATTTGATATTCAAAGAACCTGCGGCGCCTTATGAAATATGATTGCTTATCGATTAGCGAGCACCGAGGACGTCAAGGTGCAGAACAACACGATGAATTACGATGCTACATTGACCTGCTTATATACATATATACGAGACATCATGATCACTTCGTTATGGCATAGCTTGTCTACATACCACTATCATTGGGGGGGCGTTATACCATTATTTAGCTTGCTCATACCTGAAACAAGAGTGAATACATGTTGCCCCTGATCGTGGCCGAATCTTGCCGGAATAAATGGTAAGGATAGTTAACAGAAATATATTGTTGGTCAATACTCGACAAGGACTTTGATGAATAACTAAAAAAAACTGAGAAGAGTGAGGCAAACAAAACACCCCCCCTCACCCCCCCTTTTTTTTTCTAGTGTTGACAAGTATGAGCCGGCCATTGTAGGAATCTGTCCGAGGTAGTCTATAAACCAAGTGACGACATAGCTTCTAACGTCCAGTCCCTTAAGAGATATCATGCACTGATTATATCATTGTATCCATTGTACTTCAGCTCACAGCATTTCACCTGGCAGTGTTGATACTGCATATAGAAAGACCATCCACCCACCAGTATATAACCATTTCTATACTTTTCCCATAGCTCTTGAGCAATACAGATCTATAGAAATCGATCGTCTTGGGAAATCCCAGCAGAAAAAAGCCGAGATAGCATTTGAATAGATGAATATCAAACAAAAAGATGTGGTATGGTAGTGGTGCTACCCCGATGGATGGCAATTATTTGGAAAGCAATGTGTAATAGCATTTGGGTATCTAGTGGTAACGGCCGCTCCTAATAACGCCATTCGGGATTTAATTTATCTTTAACAATCCACCCTAAACGCGCAGAGCACGGCAAGTGAACGCCCCTACGATTTTTTTTTCATCCCATCTCCCTTTTCCAACGGTACAATCAGAATCGAGACTACCAACCCCAAGTCCGCGATGAAGCAGTAAAGACCGGAGGCTTCCACTGAATTCTTTCGGGGGAAATGTAGCGCTTCTTCTTCAGCTTGGCTTTCTCGCGCTGCTTGATCATCGATTCGGGAATAACTAGCTTGTGCTCGCCCTTGTGGTACACCTGCATTTTGAGCGCCTGCAGGGTGTGTTCTACGTCTTGCGTGGTCATGGCTAGCGATGTCGAGATCTGTTCAATGCTCGACTTCTCGTCCCTTTCGTTGCATTCCAGCAGCAGCTCGAGAATGTTCTCCGACCAGTATTGCCTGTAACTGAGGAGACCCAGATCCGATAGGGGCTTCTCGGGGGATCCTAGCTTGCCCTCGATCTTGGATAGCTCGTATGAGAACTGGATTAACAATCTACCAAAACCTTTTCGTTGGTATTGAGGCATGGTGAGAATACAGGCGACGTTGTATCCGTCGGCGCTTTCCTTTTCTTTGGAGAAGTAGCCTACGAGATGGTGGCCTTTCTCCGTCTTCTGCGTCATCACGTAGAACAGGAAAGGGTCTACGTCGTAGTAAAGAGTCTTGTGGTCGAGGAACATCTTGGATAATAGGCACAGATTGCGACACCAGGTTCGCTGCCGGCGACCGTCAATCTCGAAGAATGATACGTAATCGTCTCGATAGATCTCGTTTCCGGGCGGGTGCTGCAAAGTGCATTTCTGTCGATGACGGCAGAAGGATTTCTTGTCGCCGTAGTAGCTCAGACAAAACTCGCATATAAATATGACATCCTCTTGGGTGAAGGCTTCTGGATATGGTGAGAAGTACCAGGGGAACAGGTCCCATTGTCCAAATTGTACCTTGGATATGTTTCGTATTCGTGCCAGTTCGGTGGGATTCTGGGTCATGGAGCCGCCCGTACGCAGCTTCTCGATCTCAGCTTCCCGACTGAACCCATCCTCCTTCTTAACTGCTGGTGCCTGTTCGTCGTCGTCTATGTCCATTTCGTCGCCGTTCGCTGCAGGTGTCTCTCCGGCCTTGGGTTCGATATCTCGTGGCGTCGACGGGGCTTTAAACTGCGGCTGGCTGTCTACAAACTCGGGCCACGGATGGGGTGTGACGGCTTCAGATACGACAGACTGTTCCCTCTTCCCCGGCCTTTTCTGCGCTTTGTTCCCACCAACCTTGCGCTTGGGTGCGGTAGAATTCTTGCCCTTCCCTTCCTTAGGTTTGTCCTTATCTGGATTTGGCCACTCGACATCCTGTTCGAAGTCTATTCGTTTGACCGGCACCCACTCGTCAAGTCGCTTGTTGAAGTTGTCGAAGTTGCAGTATAACTGGCGACCGCTCTTCGTGTCTCGTATACTGAGGATTTCGGCGCGACGAGCCTGCCCGTCCTTCTCGACCATAGCGATGCAGCCAACGCGTATGGTGTCGGCAGTGGCTTTGCTCCTCTGACGGGGTCCCTCGGGACCCACAGCGGCCTCGCCATTCAGCGCGCTAGGACTCATGATGGATTTTGATAATGGCGACTTATTTTTTGATGGAATGGCAATACGAAGCTTTTAAGTTGAGAGATTGTCAATGAATTAATTAAGCTTTGGAGGGGCGACTGAGCTCGTTACAAGGACCCGATAAGGACCCGATAAGGCCACCTGCCGAGCTAAGGTTGCATTAGATTATCGGCACTCGGCGTCTAAATTTCCGTCCACCTTGCAGCCGCAATCAATCACAGTCAACGGGTTAAACAAATAATACGCTTCATTCTCGGGGTGTAAAGAATTCAATTCTATAAAACAATGTCTTTGTTGCTTCACTCTCTTTTGCCCTTGGTGACTCTTGCCACGGCCTCTCATTGGTACAGCGTTAGTTACTGTACCTATTGACCCCTTAGAACTAGCGTTATATCGTAATTAATATTAGTTGCCTTCCGGCTTTCCAGAAGGGTATGAGTGTATCTAAGTCAACGGTTAGGTATGATTCGAATTTCAGTGTCGAAGTCCTTTGACAAACCTGTTCTGCAAATGATATCCATTCCTCCACGCCTCTCAGGTACGGGTCTTCATTCGAGTCAGCTAGGGACTCATGACCCCAGATCATAAGCTCATCAAAGGTTGCTTTTCTTTGCATTACACCCGCTTCAGGCTGTTCGTCTTGTTCTTGCAACTCTACATCCTCGGCCATCTCTTGTGTCTTCTCAGGCTTCTTCGGCTCCGACTTTTCAACAACAGAGCCATAGTAACCCTCTGGCAATTTCACAGCTTTGCCGTGAAGCTTTCTTCCTCTAAGGTAGGCTGTCCTTGTTTGGTCTGTCTCACCAGCTTTAGCATCATCGTCAAACTGGTCGGAGAATTGCATATTGCATGATATTAACATACTTTGACCCTCATTGGGATTCCAGTATGCGTCAACTGGTTCGACATTGCCATCGTGGTGTATACGACATGGTAGCAAATGAACTGAAGCGTTCTTCTGGACGGAATCTCGGGACTCGACAGCAAAGATTGGATGTGACATCTTGTCAACTTGTGATTAGAGAGCTGGGTTATGAATGTTGAAGGTTAGGACGCGTCCAGCTAAGAAAATCGATTCGAGGACGCGCATGGCTCGTCCATACGCGTTTGCTAATGCCTCGTTATATGCAAATACACTCTAAACTCTAAGCACAATGGTTATATGGTTATAATGATTGGGGTTTGCCCAAGCAGCCGAGTACGTCACGTCAGCCCTATAACTGACGTATTCCGCTCGGAAAGAAATTCAATTCAACATAGTCTACTTTCATCAATGCACTCTTGTTAGACTTATCGGGAACGTCTAGTGAAGCCGTGTCCTCCGGCGTCTTTCCAGATAAATTGCTTGAGAGAAATCGAGAGTGGACCAGTCCCTAGCGCAACGGGATAGGTTTCGCCTGAGTTAGTCCGTACAGTTTACCGATCAGGGCCACGATCCGAACCTTTGAGATGTCAATTAGCGCTATAGTTTCGGATTACACCATCTTAAAAGTGTTGATGTCATTGACAATTGTGCTAGGAATGACATCCAAAGCTGGCCATATCTCTCTCAATCCGTTGTTCGATGGTGAGATGGCAATAGCTTGCATACGATCTCGAAGAGTTAGCGATATCGCTAACCTAGAGATTTGCAGGAGCTATTCCTCATCCAATCGGCACCGGCTGCCATTCATCGCTACCCAAGCCAGGGGCTCTCCCTGTCGGGAAGAAGTTCCTGAATTTGCATGCTCGTAGCTAGGATTACTTCCGTGGCATCCTAGCTCCGGTCTCCATTTTCTGCGCCTGCGTGCTACCTCATGCAGGTGGTCGTATCGCTAAATAAACTTCGATAAGCCTCCTCAGAGTTCACATGAACTCATGTTCAAGCAAGGAATGAGACTCGTCCAATATTAAATATCAGAATGTGAAGACTCTACCACCAAAACATACACATATATCAAGTAATTGAGGCTGGAAATATATATTATCTGATGGTCTATATGGAACAAGGATCCTGATCTATCCGGGCGCCGTCACGAGTTATATATACATACCTATCGGTAAGGTCAGCCCCACTGTACCCTATTTTGTTATATCGAACACTGCAACTTGACCGTTTTTAGTCGACATTCTGTGGAACAATAGTCTGTCGTTATGCATGATCCCACTGCAAGACTTCCTCTACGAGGCGGATTGTACACATCCCGAAACGAAATGGGGGGCCTGGTCCCTGTTCGCTCTGTGACCCGTCTTGATCATCCCTGTCCAAGCCCGAGCAACTCATCGGTCCTCTGCCAAAGAAGATCTAGTGCTCCCATACTTTTTTCGATTTCGGGAGTTGTGATCCCATAGCAAAAGTGAAGTAAGTCATGGATCGATGTACCAGCGTGTCACGGTCATTCGGTACCAGAACAGATGCGCAGGGCGGTGACAGCTTGAAACTGAGGTTCCTTTTACATAGATCGGTATTCCTCATTAGCTACTGACACCGCTATTGTTAATTCCTTTCTTTCTATCCCCTTCTCCGGTATCCTGCAGGTATCCTTTCTTTGAAGAAAGCTACCTACCCAGGATTACTCATAACAATCCCTTGTCTACTTCGTCCACGCTCGGGAAGAATCGTAGGCAACCCGGCCGATCTCCTCATATTCAAGTCTAAATTTAAACCTTCATTGGTGGTAAACCTCCGAGCCGTCTAAGTGACTACTCATTGCATATTTTTTTCGAGTAGTTATTTCGACACACAATGACTCCGTCTATACCGTCGGTCATTGCTCGGCCGCTCACCCGCGGAGCCGATTTTGTTCGCGGAACGGTGGGAAGTTGGACTTGGGGTCCAGCCTTGGCAGTAGCCAAGCCGGCCGTTCTATCAGTCTTCTCCAAGATCGCTGTCGGTACATTACTACTGGTAGATGAACCCGCAGGAACGAGGCTGGTTTACGGACAGAGACTCACGTCGAAAAGTTCGGAAGCCACCAATGGCGAGTATGCTGTCAGAAGAGCTGGTACCATACCGCGAGTAGAAATCAGAGTCAAGGATGACGCTTTTTGGATGCGGCTGCTACTCTTCGCCGATATGGGCTTCGCGGAATCCTATATGCTAGGCGAATTTGAATGTGCTGATTTAAGCGCCTTCTTCCAGGTTTGTATATTGCTCACATCATCGATATACCGCTGCTAACAGAATGGAACAGCTTTTCATAGTAAATCGAGATCAGATGAGCAATGGAATTACATTGTTCTCTTCGATATCTGGCGCAATTTCAAGTATTGCGCGGACGACTAATACGCTGTCAAATGCGCTTTTGAATATTTCGGCTCACTATGACATCAGCAATGACATGTTCGCTGCCTTCCTCTCAATAGACATGACCTATTCATGCCCTATATGGCAACCTCCAGCTTCTCATAGCGAGAGAGAGGAAACTCTCGAAGAAGCTCAGATGACGAAGCTCAACCGGTACATCGATGGTGCGAAAATAAAATCTACTGACCATGTTTTGGAGATAGGGACAGGGTGGGGCTCTTTTGCTATCGAAGCCGTAAAGAAAACGGGATGTCGAGTAACGAGCTTGACGCTGTCGAATGAGCAGAAAGTACTAGCAGAGCAACGGATCCGAGAAGCCGGGTTCTCGAACCGCATAGATGTGCAACTGATGGACTACCGCAATCTGCCGGATACAGTCACATACGACAAGATCGTCTCTATAGAGATGCTTGAGGCGGTAGGACAGGAGTTCTTAAGTACCTACTTTGCCTGCGTTGATCGGGTGCTCAAGAAAAAGGGCGGCATTGCTATGTTTCAGTGTATCACGATGCCTGAAGGGAGGCACGAAGCATACTCCAAATCGGAAGAGTGAGAACATGATAAGAGCTATATATTACAGGGTCGTTATGCTGACATACAGTATTCCAGCTTCATCAATAAGCACATCTTCCCTGGCGGCTACTTGCCGTCCATTACGCAGCTCCTCAACCACATCTCGAAGGAGTCCAAGGGGACCCTAATTATCGAAAGAGTTGAGAACATAGGGGGTCATTACCCTAAGACGTTGCGACTATGGAGGGAAAAGTTTATGCTCAACTTCGAATCTCAGATCCGACCGGCATTAAAGATCGAACATCCATATATGACGCAGCAAGAAATCGATGTCTTCAGGCGGAAGTGGGAGGTAAATTCTCTGCCCAACACCAGAGCTACCAGTGCAACCTTTGGGAGTTAACTGACATTCGTACAGTATTATTTCACGTATTGTGAAGCTGGATTCGTGACCAAAACACTCGGCGATGTGATAATTACTGTCGGGAGGGAAGGCGCTATGGAGTTGATGGAGAATATCCCAGTCTAGACAAACGGGAGGTGGCTGTTCCAACGAGTATAGAGTAGATTTTGCTGTTCTGTTAGAAACGACGGCTATCTCACGATCGCACGACACGGCGTACACCTAGATCAGGGGACATGACGTTTGTTATGTTCATAATGATAAAATTTCTCTGTAGGCGCAAACTCTGTATTTGCCAGTTAGGATTCACTGCCACCGATATCAGTATTCACTCTTACTGATATTGGTATTCACACTCGTTAATATTATCATCCACTACCACGACCGTGGCAGCTAGTACACGGACCAGCTTCTTGGATTTCTCTCTTATCACCTAGACAGACACCACTATTTCTTCTTTTTCTTCACCGGCCCCTTTCTCTCTATCGACTTGGCCGGCTGGCCCTTGCTGCTACTACTGCCATTTGTTGCACCTACCGTCTCGCTCGCTATCGTCTTCTCCGTGGGCAATCCGAACCGACTGGCATGCTGGACGTCGAAATCCGACTTCCTGCGGCGGAAGAGCAGCATGGCGACCCTCGCGTCCTCGATGCTCGAGTGGTGGCCCGTCTGGATCTCAATCCCTAAGACCTCCCTCGCGAGCACCTTGAGCGAGGGCCTCGGCCCGTGTCCGTATTTTCGGTACCCCGCGAAGCGCGCCGTGTCCCGGACCTGCCCCGAGGGGTGGCTCAGCTGCAGCACGGCAAGGTCGTGCCGGACGATGTCGTGGCCGACGACGATGCGGTTCCGCAGCAGCTCCGCGACGGCGGCCTGGACCTCGTCGAACTCGCGCGCCGTGGCCAGGACTTTGGGCGTGATGCCCGTGATGGGCGTCCGCCAGTCCGTCACGTACTCCCGCGGCCGCACGAACGAGTCGTACACCTGCCGCCCGTGGAAGTCGACCACGCTGACGCGGGCTAGCACCGACTCCCTGCCTTCGGGCCCCACGCCGACCATCTCGCAGTCTAGCGCTATATATTTGCCGACATCGACCCCAGGAGCTAGTCCCTCGTTGACGCGAGGTCGCTCGGCTGCCGTTAGAGAGGCGTTATCCTTGACGCCGAGCTTATAGGCCTCTGCTAGGTCTTCCGGTGACACGTCGTTGTCCTCCGCCCATAGTGCTAGAGACGGCGTGATAGTTGTCGGCGTACCCTTTGCGATGACGGAAGATTGGGTGACGCCCATTGATTTTGCTGCAGGTTTAGAAGTAGGCTTCGACTTGAGATGAGAGGTTCTGTTATGTGGATTTGGTGAAGGCTGCGGTTTGTGTAGTGTCTGCGGCTTCTGCCGTTTTGGTTGAGGGTGAGATGGCGCTTGGTCCTCGGCTTTCCTCTTGGCCTTGGTTTTAAGCGCCGAAGGTGATGAGGCCGCGGTGGACTCGGCCTTGATCTTTTCTTGCAGCTTCTTCCAGTTGGACGATAGTCCTTGCGCCATTGCCCTTATAGTTTGTGAGATTCTATTCATTCATTCCGTGGATGAATGAATAATCATAATCGTCAGTAGGTATGAGTATTTGGCAAGGCAGCGTTTTAACTGTCCGATAACATAGGTGTGCGGGCGGGGAATGAGGGTTCAAATCGGTTCACAAAATAGTAGAGTAGTAGGATGGATTCATATTAATATGAAATCATTTCATCCAGATTTCAAAAACAGCTGAAAACTTCAAGTCAGTCGAAGCAGTAGAGTACGCTGTACGCTGTTAGGCCTGCCCAGAAATTGAAAATTTCGGATTGAAGCTGGCAAATTCGTATATGGGACATAGTCCAGTCTTTTATTGAAGGTACCTATCTAACAGATCGTAGCTACCTATCGGGTAAGCCACTATCTTATCGGCATCTGCAAGCACTTAGGGATAGGGAATTTGATTGGCCTAATCCGATAGCGCCGAACGCCAAAAGTCGCGTCTCTGGATTAATTGAAATCTACGCGACGCGTGTTAGCCCCTTCTATTCTGCCCCTCCACTCAACTCCTTAATTTTTTCCGTCTGAATATTCATGATACAAGCGTAATTACGAGTTCTACCATTTTTCGACATCGTAATATAAACGATTGACAGATAATCCTATTGCGACTCTCCCACCATGGCGACTTCAAGCGATGCAGGCTTGTTGATGTCGGATGCCCCTTCAAGGGCTGCCGCTACCCCTAGACAGAGACCATTCCAGAGAGGCTCCTCAGCCCGACCGCGAGGACCGCCGTCCGAAAGTCTGGCAGCGCCGAGCGACGATGAGGCCGACGGCTTTGCCGATGATCAGATTCCCGGTCGCACAAGGCGGCGCGACCAGGCGACCATTCCCCGAGTCGAGGACAGAATCGGTGTCACTGTTCAGGAGCACTTCGAGAATTTCATTGAAGAGTAAGTCTTCCATTGCTCCTATAAGCCATACAATGCCATTGACCCAAGAGTTAGGTTTATTGAAGACCCGAATTCTTCTGCCGCTCCGACATCAAGTGCAGTGACGACAGACAAGTTCTATGTCGCCCAGATCCACGGCATGCGTATATACCAACTATCGACATTCTACGTCAACTACAACCATATCGCCAGCTACCAAAACGGCGGTCTCGCCAACGCCATTAATACCCAATACTACCGATTCCTTCCTTTCCTCACTAATGCTCTACATAACATGATCGCCAAGTACGAACCTCAATACTTCCGCGAACATCGTCAGGCTACCACTTCCAGCAACCAGACAACCTCTGGTGCAAGTGCTATTGGCTCCATGAGTCAGTCCGAAGCACAAGGCAGCAAGACGGCAAACCAACAGACAGACAAGCTATTTGCCATTGCATTCTACAACCTTCCTCTCGTCTCCCGCGTCCGCAGCCTACGGGCCAAGAATATCGGCCAACTCCTTTCTATATCTGGAACCGCTACACGTACCTCGGAAGTGCGACCAGAACTCTCTCTCGCCACATTTATCTGTGAGAACTGTCGCTCGGTCATTCCGAACGTCGAACAGACATTCCGGTATACGGAGCCCACGCAATGTCCCAATGCCGAGTGCGGAAACCGTCTAGCATGGCAACTAGACATCAGACAAAGTACATTTGTTGATTGGCAAAAAGTTCGCATCCAGGAGAACAGCTCAGAAATCCCTACCGGTAGTATGCCGAGGACGATGGATGTTATTCTACGTGGCGAGATGGTGGATCGTGCGAAGGCCGGCGAGAAATGTATTTTTACCGGCGCCTTGATTGTCGTACCTGACGTAAGTCAGCTTGGTCTTCCCGGTGTTAGACCTACGGCGGTTCGAGATGATAGAAATGCGCCGCGAAACAACGACGTTGGTGGCAATGGAGTATCAGGTCTGAAGTCCTTGGGTGTACGGGACTTGACTTATCGGCTTGCTTTCCTCGCGAATATGGTTACGCCTGATACTTCTGCGTCTGGTGTCCAATCTACCACGCGCCAAGTCCACGATATCATCAACTCCCTTACCCAAACCTCGGGTGATACGGCTGAAACTGTCGAGGAGGCCCAGACGTCGGTGCTTAACTCAATGACCCCTAGTGAGATCGATGAGCTCCGTGAGATGGTTCACAGTGACCATATCTATCACCGCCTAGTTCAGTCACTTGCGCCTACGGTATATGGTCATGAGATTGTTAAAAAGGGTCTGCTTCTTCAGTTGATGTCTGGCGTCCACAAGTCCACAGCAGAAGGTATGGCTCTAAGAGGAGACATCAATATTTGCATCGTCGGTGACCCGTCTACTTCCAAATCTCAATTTTTGAAGTATGTCTGCTCTTTTGCGCCGCGCGCCATCTACACTTCCGGCAAAGCTTCGTCAGCTGCTGGTCTTACAGCTGCCGTAATTAAAGACGAGGAGACGGGCGACTTTACCATTGAAGCCGGTGCACTTATGTTGGCCGACAACGGCATCTGCTGTATTGACGAGTTCGACAAGATGGACATTGCCGACCAAGTTGCCATCCACGAGGCCATGGAACAACAGACAATCTCCATCGCCAAAGCTGGTATCCAGGCGACGCTCAATGCCCGGACGTCCATTCTTGCGGCCGCCAACCCCGTGGGTGGGCGATACAATCGCAAGACGACGTTGCGAGCCAACATCAATATGTCGGCGCCCATTATGTCGCGTTTCGATCTCTTCTTCGTTATTCTAGACGAGTGCAACGAGGCCGTAGACCGCCATCTCGCCGAGCATATCGTTGGCATTCATGCACTGCGCGACAATGCCATCGAGCCGGAGTTCAGTACTGAGTGTCTACAGCGGTACATTCGATTCGCGCGCACCTTTAGGCCCGAGTTCACGCCCGATGCCAAGGAGCGCCTCGTCAACAAGTACAAGGAGCTACGTGCGGACGACGCGCAAGGCGGTGTCGGCAGGAACAGTTATCGCATCACGGTCAGACAACTCGAGAGTTTGATCCGGTTGTCGGAAGCTATCGCGAAGGCCAACTGTATCGAAGAGATCACGCCCGAATTCGTGGACGAGGCGTCCAATCTTCTCCGGCAGAGTATTATTTCGGTCGAGCATGACGATGTCGAGATGGACGAGGACGATGACACGCCCGAGGACTCGGCGGCCCTGGTCGCTGCTGCGGACCAAGCGTCCGGCTCTCAGCAAGTCCAGGACGAGGAAGGGGACGAGCCGATGGGCGATGACGAGCCTGCCGACGCGGCGGATAGGCAATCAACGAGGGACCCGAGCGCGGCGCCCCAAAAGAAGAAGACGGCGATCACGTACGAGAAGTACATCAGCATGGTGAACCTGATCGTGTCGCGCGTGAACGAGGACGAGTCCTCGGGCGCGGGTGAGGGCGTCGACGGTGAGGAGCTCATCCAGTGGTACCTCGAGCAGAAGGAAGAGGAGCTCGACTCCGAGGAGGATTACAACCAGGAGTTGAGCGTCACGAAGATGGTGCTAAAGAAGATGGTCAAGGTATGTTCATTTTAGACATTTTCGTTATTTTTCCCGCGGGTATATTCTCCGTTAAGATATTTACTAATTCATGTGACAGGACAACATCCTTATGGCGGTCCGCGGTGAAGGGCTCGCCGAAAACGACGAGTCGGCGGCTTCCGAAAGCGGTCCTGCGACCTCGCAGAAGGTTACCTACGTGTTGCATCCCAACTGCGCCGTGGAAGAGTATTAGGCGACTTGGCCAAATTTCTATAGTATCGCACTACTTCAGTGGCTAGGGGTGGTTTACATACGCATAATGACAGGCTAATGCTAAAGTGGGATGAAAAAAAGCAACGAAGAGGCCTAACTCAATAATCAAAGGGGGTTCCTTGGTGAAGGTGGTCGGGCGTATGGAGTCAAGGACAGGAAGATATCACTGGAGAGAAGTCGAGACGAGATGTCTGTTGTATGGTATGCTACCAGTTATGTTGTATGCGTGCCTTTTTGTATGACTCGCAACGATTGAATGGGCTGTAAATCGATGAGGATGAATGAATATTACAAATGCTTCAACTTCAAATGATTACTGCACATATACCTTGGATATGTTAGTACTGGTACCGAGCTGAGAGGTTAACTAAGACTGCTTGCTACGTATGTTGATGAGCGTTGATGAGCATCTGTGTGTTATTAAGATGACTAGACTTTCATTATAGTTCCGAGACTAATAACAATGCCTTTCTTTCTCTTAGTTAAGTTATGCTCTAGTATTTCGCAACCACGAACACATTATATAGCTCATACAGCATCTGCCACCCCTCACTGAGAGGTAAATACACTTAGGGGTAACCCCATAAGATACTACAAATTACGCGGCATCGAACTTATCACATCACAAAAGCACTTATAAGGCAGCAGCTATTTGAGAAACATCTCTCTATTAGTGTGGTTTTCTGTTTCAGAACGACTCGACTGCCGGAGTTTGCAAGAGCCAGTAGCAAAGAGCGGCGGTTGACTGTGGGTAACCGAGAATCATCCCTCCTCCGCATCGTATCGGTTTATGAGCTCCGCTCAACATACACTGCTCCTCGCGCAAAGCCCGATTCGCAGTGGTAATAGGCAGAAGGGCGGCATAATCCACATGTGTTCCTACAAGTTGTGCGTGTACTGCAGTGTTGTTTCGCATGCGAATCATTTTTGTGCCTGTACTGCCGGTCATCATACCGGAATACCGCCCACCCGCCTCTCCCTGAGACTTTTCCAAAGTCCCATCCGTTCCGCCAACGACGCCCCAAGTATCCGTCGTGTCCGACAATTCGGTGCCGTATATGAGAAATATCATGATCCATCACGAGTCAACCGGGTGCAAACCAAAAGTGCACGGGTGCTCTCGTTGAAAATGGGTTACATCATCAACTGAGGCTTATTAGGTCTGACGATGGATACCAGCCGAGTCGAACGAGTGCCTAGATGACCAATCTTTCGGCCATCGTAGTCCGGAAACAAGGGGGTGCCGTATCATAGTAGAGAAAAAAGAACCAATGACATCCGTCATGTGAAAAGTAATGGGGAAAATAAGACTGTTAACAGCTTGTGGTACACAAGGCTATTTCCGGAATTCGTTAATTATCCGGATGATAGCGACTGCCAGGTAAAATTTACAAGGCCAAGTTGTAGGTTTCGAGTATACAAGGGTCGAGATGGAGTGGTTGTTGTGAGGTGAGTGCGGCCGAACCTAAGCGGAACACCCTTCGATTGTATATGGATGTCCATTGTTCGAGTTTAAGACTGTGCTGCTGGAGCAGCCGATGCGTGTCTACTCCAATGCTCAGTCCGAGGCCTGTAACCACCACGGCCAGTACGGGTAGACGGAGGGCGTCCGGGTGAGGACGAGGCGTGATCACTGTGATCGTTGTGCTCTCTTCCGCCTCGCTGACTGGTGCGGCCTGATAGACGTCGAGGGCCTCCTCGGGTTCCCTGTCGTCGCGGGTTGCTGCTAGATCTGAAATTCGAAAAAGGCATCAAAACTGTCTTTGCCTCGAACATGAGCGGATTCCATATCCGTATTACAATTCTACCACTCGACATCTCTGGCAAAAACCGAAAAGCCTCGGCACCTGTCGCATCAATTCGCAGCCTCATGGGCGCGGGGTCGAAGTCGGGTTCAACAGCTTGCCATAATGCATCCGGCGTCTCGCTGGGAAGTCGAACGGCGGGTAGCGAACCCATCTCTTGCTCTCCGAAGCACTCCTCGGCCATCTCCTTGCTCGTAAAATCACCGTCTTCCGAGTCTAGAGAGCTCACTGAATGCGAAAGGCTAGGTACAGGTAGTGCGACAGTCGCTAGGTCAAGAAATTGGGAATGATCCAATGCAATCTTGCTGGAAGAATCCACTGCTACAGACCTAACTGGCGGGGCAGGTTTCTTCCCCATAAGACTGTTAATCTTATCTTGCCAATTTTCCTGTGATGCAATCTCATGAGGCTTCTGAGCAATTCCGTTGTACCCTACACCTCTACTAGTGGGACGTGTAACCCCTGGCTGCGCATTTGCTCGGCCAGGCACTGCGGCCGCGGCTGCGGCGAACGAGATGGGGGCGGGCTTCGCAGACGACACAACAGGACTCGGGTTGTTTGAAGGTGGCAACTTCACTATAGGACGAGCTGGTGGGAGTGCTACATGCGGCCGGGTGACATCGCCATCGAATACAGGATGACCATCCGCGGTTGGAGGAGGAGGCGTTGGAGATTTCGTACGTGCCTCTTCCTGAGCATAGTTATCCCGCGACGGCGTGTCTCGAAGATGAGCGGTATTGGAAGGGAAAAACCGAGAGCTACTTCTTGACTGGGCCGGGTGACCTGGTGTAGTTGGCCCAGAATGATTCATAGCTGGCTGTTTACTAATAGTCTCCCTAGCAACGTCTCGGACGGCGAAGTCGGTAGGCATGAAACCTTTACTATGCTTAGCAAGTTCGGCAGCTTCCTGCGCCGACGGTCTGGTTGGATTGGAGAGTGCATCTGCTGTATGAGGTTTGAATGAACTGCGTGATTCATTCCGGTTACTAACTGTCTTCGACATAGTTTCGCCTCGTTTAATTTCTCTCACGACGCCGTCGGTGCTTCGCCAGGTCTCTCGTATTTGAAGTGTTGGCTGGTTCGCCTGAGCGTCCACCTTCTCTTGCAACTCGAGTGCCCGTCTACGATCATCGTCACGGACATTCGTTGCGAAGGACTGCCATGGATTCGCAGGAGCATGCTCAGATGTTTGCGATACATTGGAATGACGACCGCGAGGCGGTCCAATAGGCGCTAAACGGCCATTAGACATAGACTCGGGACGTCCGGGCTGTTGGGATGCTGATCGTGGAGGCCCAATAGGTGCCGGGCGATGCGAGCGTTCCGTGATTGGGGCAGGGTGAGAATCAGGTAAGGTTGACAGGTCAGGGTTGAACGTCCCATTCCCAAGGGAGGGGTTGTTTTTAGGACCTCCCCAGATATTCTGGATGGAGTTTTGAGAACTAGCCCATGAACCGAGTTCGAATCGATCTGGTTGCTGCGGAGCCGGTGCGTCGGCCCAAGGCGTTGTTGTGGACTGAGGTTTCGGCACGTTCGCAAGATGTCCCATCTCATTCCGATGTTTCCCGGTTTGTTCAAGAGGCCGGCCGGCCTCCCCATTGACCTGTTTACCAGATACAGGCTTTGTATCGCCCCTCGTAGGTGTTAAATTACTAGGCTCACCTGACGCTTTTGCAGCAGCCCCAGACTCAGTTGTCATAGTAGCAGGAGTGCCAGTCTGTTGTCCATGTGCAGGCAGGGCAGGGCTGTTATCTTTCTTGTTCTCCTTCGCAGCACTCTTACGTTCTGGAGCAGGGCCCAATGCTTTGAGCTTTTCGGCAATCCGAGCTTGACGAGCCTCCTCTTCGCGGGCTTCCTCTTCAAGCCTACGCTTGCGGGCCTGCTCACGACGATCATGCATGACCCTCTTTTGAAACTCGATCTCGTCCTCCGTAGGAGGCGCACCGGTAGTTGGGCTATTCAGTGATGCAACGTGGGTCTGTCCGGGAGAGGGTCGTGGTTGATATGGCTGGTTGTGCTGGAGTCGTGGCGTTGGCTGGTTGTTAGCTGGCGAAAACGTCCTAGCTGAAATCGGACTCTCAGCACCTTCTGCAACAATGGAACCAGAGTGCGGTTGTATCGATTCTAGAGGTGGCGGCGGCATATCATGTGGACGTCCCAGTTTGTGAGCCAGGCTTCCACTTGTTCCGCTGACGTTAGAAGAACCACGGCGGCGACCGTACGGAACATCTTGCCCACTCATTCTGCTTGTCTGAAAAGCAGCAGACGGTTCCGCTGGACCTTGCTGGTCATGATGTTGTGGTCGCTGAAGAACAGCCGGTTGCCGGCCGTAGATATCATTCCTTGAGCCTCTTCGATCTCCCACCGGCTCGTATCGTCCAGAGTGTGAGTTGAACAGTTGACTGTGGTTATTCAAATGTCCATCTTGGAAGCCTGATCGACTAAAATCATCTGCTGCTATCTCCTTGGTCATCGGAGGGGGTGTTGCGCTTGTTGCGGGAATATGTTCCCTTGCCGGAGGACGCAAGGCCGATGCTGCCGCGGGCCCATCTATCTGTCCCGGAGGTACCTTCTCGATAGGCGGTAATCGTGCCCACGGCGACTTAGCCGGCGTCGGTAGTGCAGGGGGTTTCGCAACCAAGGTAGGTTTTTCGGGTGCGCCTTTCAGCACAAGACTCTTTCCTGAAGCTAGATTACCGAGTTTGACAGAAGGAGACCCAACTGCGCTCGTGGTAGGCGTGGGTGACTTGGACTTTGGTGGTAAGGGAGCCGGTTCCTTGTGGAGCGTCGCAGGGACCGTGATGGGGGTAGGAGGGGCTTCATCGGCTTGCGGCAACGTGATTTTGGTGCCATCAGTCCACGTAATAGTTTCGGGAGCCCATTCATCGTCATCCTCAATATCAGCCCAATTTGACTGGCCCTTCGTATCCTCCGGCCCTAGACGGCCCGCCATGTGAATGCCGAATTTTTGCATCAGTTCTTCATCAGAGAGCTTCTTCTGTTCCGGTTGCGAGATTGCTAGTGGATACGTTAGCGGCAAATATTCCAAATTGACAATAATCTAAGATCATAGTATAGCATTGCAACTTACGCCGATTGCGATTCCAAACCGTATTCGGGTCAGGAGCTGCGGCAGGTTTACCATTGCTGCTCAAAGTCTTCGTAGAACCACCTAAGCTGCTCCCCGACTTGGCGACCAGCTTCAGACGTGATGCAGAGTTGCTGTGAATAGGCTGGGGCGTAGCAGAAGTAGTGCCTGGCGAGGAATCGGGGCGCGAGGTAGAGCTCGTGCTGGCCTTGGGGGCAAGAAAAGTGCGGTTCACCGAAACGGATTTGAAGCTCTGAGGCTTCTTAATAGTGGACGAGGTTCGGACATGATTCTTATCACCAAGTTGCTTCGGAAAGTCTGCCTTGGATGTTTCTGTATCTGAGCCGCTCACGCTAACTTCGGTCGAGTTTACTAGTTCGTTCACGACATCTGCGATCTGCTTATGCTCAGCGCTAGTAGTACTGTTTACTGTAGCACTCGAGTGGCTGGCATCTTGAATCTCGTTACTGGTAACAGCAGATTGAGCCTAGAGACAGATGTGAGCAAGGTGGTTTGCGACTCGGCGCAGTTCAGCAATTGCGGAAGTGGAATAGGAAGTGAAAGGAAGTGAAGGAAGGGTAATAATGATGACGAGAAGGGGAAAAGAGAGAGTATGCAAGAGATGACAGAGGCAGACCAGGCTGCGGAGGAAGAGGGCGACAGGATGTACTTACGAAGGCGGAGTCAGTTAGAAATGCATCTGGCTTTGCGAAGGTTGGCTCAGTCGCCATCATCCAACTCGAAATGTCGTGAAACGTAAATGTTTGCGTCGCGATCGAAGGGTATCGGTAGGTTGCGACTCTTGAGGAGATGAGTGGTTGAGGCTGACAGTCGAGGTGGTCAGTTGGAAGGGTTGCGTACGGATACTTGGCGTCACCCGTGGGCCGTGAGAAATCGGAGTCGGGTTACTTGCCTGCAAGGTACTGCACAGGTAAGGGTAAGGGTAAGGGTAAGAAAAGGGCAGCGTCGCGCTCGCAAATGACGCGACCAAATGACTTGACAAGAAAACCTCGCTCTCGGAAGGAGAGAAAGAGAAGGAGGGTATTGTACTGCAACTTGAATACCTTGTACAGGCCGGTTGTTGCGGATTGGAAGATTGCACGTATGCTTGTTCAGCGTCGTGTTGTCAAAAGTTTACATCCCGAGCTTTTGGGGCTTGCACGGAAAAGAGTGGAGAAAGGAACGAAATTGGAAGAAACGATGGCTTAGTGGGCGGTAGATGTGGCTTAGGGAACTGAGCTGAAGGAAGCAGGGAAATCGGTGCCTGGCACGTGTCAGCAGCTGGTGAATGCCAGGTACGTTCTTTACGTTCTTTACGTTCTTATTAAGGGTCTCATGTGAGTGAGTCATGCACATGCATCCTGTGAAGAAACATGATATACATACCTAACCAATATCCGAATTATTTATTGAGACTTGTGGCAATCAACACTTTGTGTCGCGTCCTTGGTTGTTCAGGCTATGCTCAAGGTGAAAGGATTCAAGATTGAAAAGCAAACATGAAGAGACGGGGATGATTATGCAAACTTGGGAAGCACGGGAGTGATGTATGCAAGACAGTCTAGGTCTATTATTGGTTCTACAGTTTCTATAGCAATCGTAATGATACCTCAGGTATCCAAGGCATGCTATAGTGGTTTATTGTCCTGCCGTCACTGACGCCAAATCATACCAGGGCACCAACTTGTGCCTGAAGGGACACTCCTACATAGATGTCTGTTACGAATTAGTAGTTAAGCAGACTTCTCGCTTATAACCTACCGACCAAGACTGGAGCATACGTGACAAACCACCTACCTAGGTAGGTAGGTAGTTATACAACATGACTTAGAACCAAGCATTGGTGTAGCACATATGAGCTCGTCTTGTGTATCCAAGCAACGCAGGAGATATCTGAGCAAGAAAAGAAAATTGTAGGATTATTTTTATCCTTGATGAGACTAGGCTCTTCTCTGTTCTAGTACACCATGGCTATCTATGCATGATGCCATATATTTACATACAGGTTGCTTGATTTTACCCAGTTCCGCCCCATGCCCCAGTGGCAGAGCCCACTTAATGGGCATTGTTCTTGTGGTGGCCTACAGCTCGTTAGCACTCATCCCACGTTCCCAATGGCAAAATCATAAGGGAGGACTTACGCAGGTGGAAGTAGTAGGTCATGGGGTATCCGATAACGAGGATGAGGCCAATGGCGTGAATGATAGCTATAGTGCGATATTGTCAGTATGAACACATCTGACCTCGACAGAAAAGGAGCGAGATTGAGTATCGTTGGACGTACGCTTGGCCGTAGGGTTCTTGCCGAAGTGCTTGGCCTGGTATCTGCCGAAAAGGCCGGTGCCCTTGATCTCGGGCGCGGGTCCTCGGGGTAGTTTCTCGTAGAAGCTGACAACGCGCTTCATACGGACAGCATCGGGGGCAGCGCCGATTGCCTAGTAGATATCCGTCAGCCATCTATGATTCCTTCGGTACTGTCACATCCTCGTCCTATATCCTCGAGCCAATGCCAATGCCAATGCAAATGCCAAATTCACGCCCCAGCTTTTCGGACCTGTCAAGCTCAAGGTCGGAGCAGAATAACGGAAATCTCGGACAGCGCAACACAATAGGGGTCAGTACGTACGTTCGGCGAAGCGACCTAAAGGGGGATACGTTAGCGGGCCAACAGCTATGTGTGTATAGACAAGATCCTACGGACCTTAGGAGGGATGAGGGTCGAGAGGGCCCGGCGAGTGACAAAGCTCATTGTGACGAAGGTGTGGTCGCAGCGGAGGGAGAAGGAAAAGAAGTGATAAATATCACAGAGATTAATCAATTGGTCAAACGTTGACACAATTGGAGTTTGCGATGCGATGCTGCTTTAGACTGATGAGCTCAAAAGTGAGGGTTTGACGAAAGCACGAAAAGACCTCGCCTACTTGCCGGTTGAGTTTCTGGCCCGTGCACCGCATTTTTAGCGCGGCAATTGCCACTCTGACCAATCAAATCCCTCTAAACTCGATTACCTCAACCTCAGCACTCCAAGTTCTACGCCTCGGTATAAGAAAACCTATTAATTCCTCAACACTCTTTTTCAATCACTGTCAACTGTCGCCCACCTACCTCCCTACGTCAATTCCCAACCATCGGACGGGGAGGTGCCCATTGCATATATTCAAGATGGCGCTCAGGACGCAGACAGCAGCGACTATGCTGCGGAATGCGAGATTGATTCCGAGCCGACAAGCTCTGGCCATGACCCAGCGACGATTCAAATCCAATGATGCGCCAACGTCGACATATCTTGCTGAGACGACCGAGCCATCTACTGCCGAGGAGCGACTACCTAATTCCCCCGAATATGGCGTCCACATCGACAAGGCCACCTCGTATGTACCCTTCACTATTAGCATGGAGGGTTATCTCTGGATCGAGTTTGATGCTGACGAATGCATTATCTAGCACATTTACACCCGTGCCGAAACGACTGATGGACGGTAGCGAAGACCATGACATCCTCCCCGCAGCCGTGCTGTCCGGCGCCCCAATTGAGTTACAGGCGAGAACTGTTCGGTAGGGAATCACCTATCGACATCCTATTTATTAGCAACATATTTAACCAAGCATACAGTATCTTTCAACCCTCGAAGCCGGCTACACAATCCGGAAACTGGGGCAGTCACCATTGGAGAATGGACTGGGATGTCCTCGGTAAAGGCCACCGATGGGAGAACCCCTTGATGGGATGGCAGTCGTCCGGCGATTTCATGCAGGGTACCAAGCTCGAGTTCAAGTCCAAGGAAGACGCCATTGCATTCGCCGAGAAGCAGGGCTACGAATACTTCGTACAAGAACCGAACGAGCGAGCATTCACGCCGAAGGCCTACGCTAATAACTTTTTGTACTCGCCCAAGAAGCTCAAGCATATTCGAACCAAATAGACGGCAGTATGGAGAATACAGGGGACCATACGTGATTTTGTACATATACTACTAGACAATGGTACCCTGAACACACGCTGTAACATGCGTAAGCAAATTGCCCTCGCTTCTGTACCGTGCTATTGCGTTCACATTCGCTAAACTGCTATGTGAATCACGTCCTATGTTATCGTAGCAATCCTATTCATGAGCCTTGGTATATGCCTTTCCGTGCGAGAGCTGCCATTCTCAACCTTGAAACGCCTAGTACCTGTTGGTTCTCGCTGCAACCAACCCAATTTCTCAGCCCTGGATATTCCCTAACCATAACGCCTGTTCAACCCTCGAAAAATACTCTCGCAATGTAACTTTCTTCTCGTATTCTCCTCTCAGCTGTAGCCTGGGGTTGGTTCTGAGAAGGACGTGAGCTGTACTGATCCTGTGTCATCCTATGCGTCTCACCACTCGGCATCGAGTCGTGAAGTTCATCTCTGCCATGATCCTGGAGATAGTTTCCCAGATCCTATATCGTAACCATCGGTTCCAGTCCGTTCTCTGCTCCGCTATGCTTATCTGAACCATCGCCATCCAACCCTAAATCGATTCTTGCTGGAAGGTCCTTCTTACCCTCTTTGCGCACAGTCTCCTCACTCCAGGCTCTCATCTGCACCAAATGACGAATGGCAGCGTCTCTACGCTGGTATTGACGTTGCAGCATGGCTTTGTTCACCTTGTCGGCGACCTCTCTTCGCAGACCTGGCTGAAGGAGCGCGGCTATAGAGGGATCCAATTTGTCATGACCAAACACAAGAAGAGACATTGTCTTCTCCAAGTCTTCCAGAAATTGTGGTGTACGTGGAGCTTTGGGCCCAAGCTGAGTCTGCGCAAATTCCAACGCCGGACCGATATCACCTCCGGGCTGGGCCTTTCGGATCAGTTCGACCAACTGGAGGCGAAGGAGTGCAAAATGGAGGGGTTCGTCTTTGTCTAGAATCTTCTCAGACCGTTAGCAGATGATGAGGGAAAGCAGAGAAAAAGGCCGATGGAGATATCGTAAATAAATGGGAAGCTCATAGAGAAAGTGGTTGTTCCTCATCAAAGGCCCGGAGGCCATATGAGTGGTGCATGTAAACTCGTGTTTTAATCATAGCAAATCCAATACGAATAATGTGATAGTCATAGTAAATAGTACGTACCGAGGGATCATGATTGTTAAGAGTACGGATGGCGTTCTCAATATCTCCTCTGTGTATATAAGCCTGGATCTCCTGTCTCGCCTCGATAGCAGAACTATGTTGATGAGGTGACAGATTCGCTTCGGTTGAGAATTTCGCGGCAGCATTGGGATAGCCCGCGAGGGTCAGATAGTCGAGAATCAATGCATTGATGTCACTTAGAAAGCCGTGTCAGCCAGGAGATACGTCGAGGTTACGACAACATGTGCTGAGGAAAAGAAAATATTCAGAATTTTTAAGAATAATAAAAGATCTCCGCATGATATATTCAGAGAGATTCCCATTGTTTTATTTGTTACATCATGATAAATACCAACGTGGGGTGGTTATTGAAATAATGAAGTTAAAAAAAGTAATCAACATACCTCTTTGGAGTCTTCACTTCTTCGACCTGCCTTGTGAAGGCATCCAACTGCTTCATTGACTTTGATGTCTGCGACGAAGCCTGTTCAAAGCACAGTTAACACACCGAGAAGGAGGCAACAAGGCTGGATGACAGCTGTGCATACCATCTTGCCTTGAAGGACCTCTAATGAAGTGTATATTTCGCTTAGAGTACGAGCCGAGGGTGAGAAGAGATCACTTGACATGACCTTCTGCCACTCGCAGCGTTATTGTGTTCAGACGGCAGAGTAGAATGATGAGATAAATAGGAGAAGCGGATGCCTTGGGGAAAATCTTTGGATTTCCGCCAGGAGGCCGGGTTTCTCGTTGATGTCGTACATGAAAATCCGTGTTTGAGTAAAAAATGGGGGAAGGTTAGGATTTTTTAAGGTGCGTGCGGGTAAGTGCAGAGATGGAATGCAACGAAAACGAGTGGCTTGCAAGGCACTGGATGTGGGGTTGTTACCTAAGGCCGCTGCCCACAGGCTGCAGTCTCAGCTGTGGCTAGTGCTGTATTGTTACCTAAGCCGAAGCTCAATTCCACGTGCATTGTGCAGGCTACGGGGCGTGCGCTTGGCTATCAGCACGCCCTAAGCTCCAAATCGACCTGCTAAATTCGAATCGTCAAAACCCACACAGTTTCCCTTTGGCCAACTCTGCATTTAGTTGGAGGTCCTCCTTTTTTTTATTTCCTCAGGTCTGATCCGGAAGATCATATTTTAAAATAATTCCTAATATATATTCAGCCAACACCTTCTGATGAATGGGTTGCTTGCCGAAAAGTTGAACAGTCCTTCTCCTAAACCTGTATCAGTTGCTTACGGATTCGCTCACTCTTGAACGGTGCTAGTCCATCTAGAGCAAAGTGGGCACGCGACAGCAACCCGTCTCACTATCCGCTCACTTGAGCTCGTGGCACGTTGGAAATTTTCAGCCTTATAAGAACATCACTCACCCTATGCATGTTCTATATATGAACCTCTGTCTGGATCGATAACCATGAACACCGGCATTGGATCACCTGCCATAGTGGCTGATAACAATGCGGACACAATCGCGAAGAGAGCTCATTATAGTCCTCCGTGGGCTGATTTGAGTATTATTGGCATCGCTGGGAGCTCTGGATCCGGAAAATCGACACTGTCACATGCCATCGTGAGCAAGTTGAATTTGCCATGGGTTGTCATCTTATCAATGGTAAGCACACTGTGAGAGGCGACGTAACTTCTCATCTCACAAGTCTTAGGATTCCTATTACAAGCCACTAGACGCCGAAGCTTCTAAGAAGGCTTTTCTCAACGAATATGACTTTGATTCTCCTGAGGTTAGACTCCTATTTGCTGTCCTTGCCATATCCATATTGATGTTTGTTTTGTAGGCAATAGACTTCGATTCCTTGGTGCAAACCCTTCGAGATCTAAAAGCCGGGTAAGAACAAGCTCAATCCGTAGAGCCCGTGATGTCTCTCCTAGCCATAATGACTAATTCTTATATACAGCAAACGTACAGAGATACCTGTGTACTCTTTCGAAAAGCATCAGCGCTTGGAAGAGACGACAACCATCTACTCTCCTCACGTCCTGGTCTTAGAAGGCATATTCGCCCTCTATGATCAAAGGGTGATGGATTTGATGGATATGAGGGTTGGTGCTAGTAGACGTAGTTGTCCGTAAAAGGGATGCTGACCCCTAGCAGATCTACTGCGAAGCTGATGCCGACACATGCCTCTCAAGAAGAAGTAAGTATTGCTCTAAACCTAGAGGGGCTCCGCATTGACATAGCACTACTAGTCCTACGAGACGTAAAAGATCGAGGTCGTACAGTAGAAGGTTGCATTAAGCAGTGGTTTGGTTTCGTGAAGCCGAACTATGAGAAGGTAGGCCATTTCAACCTTAGGAAGGATTATAGCTAACATGACACTTTCTAGTTCGTTGTGCCACAGAGAAACCATGCTGGTAAGGAGTAATATCTCAGGATGTGTCTGTCCTGTGCTCTGCGTCTTGCATCATCCACTTCTACTCCCAGACTAATTGCTCTCTGTTAGACATCATCGTACCTCGAGGCATAGAAAACCGAGTCGCAATGGGTAAGTAATAGTCTTCTCGAATTGATGGTGCTTACTTACTAGTAATGTAGCTATGGTCACACAGTATATCGAGAGAAAGTTACTAGAGAAGTCGACCCGTCATCGAGCTGCTCTGAGAAGCCTAGAAGCTGGGTGCGATGACGAGCCGCTATCCGACAGGGTCGTTATCCTTGAACAGACCCCTCAACTAAAGGGAATGAACACTATTATCCAGGACATTGATACCTCAAGTGAGGACTTCATTTTCTACTTTGACAGATTTTCATGCCTACTAATTGAAGAGTATGTGCCCCTATTCACCTGTCATCGACTCTTACTAATGATTTTAGGGCCTTGAATAATGTTCACTTCCAGGAATTGACGATCGAAACTCCTGCTGGTAGACATTACAACGGGCTCACCCCTAAAGGTGAAGTGAGCGCAGTTATTGTCCTTCGTGGAGGTGCTGCTTTCGAGGCCGGTCTACGAAGAGTGATACCGGATGGCAGGACCGGACGCCTTCTGATCCAGTCCAATACCCGAACTGGAGAGCCGGAACTTCATTACCTAAAGCTTCCCAAGGATATTGACATGCATGACAGCGTCTTACTCCTAGACGCCCAGATGTCTAGCGGAGGCTCTGCTCTAATGGCTGTCCAAGTCCTCGTAGACCACGGCGTACCCCAAGATCGCATCGTCTTCGCAACCCACTCAGCTGGCTACGTAGGCGTCCACCGTCTGACGAAGGTATTCCCGGAGATCACCGTTGTCGTTGGCAACATGGTGTCCGACTTCGAAGACAGGTGGATCGAGAAGAGATACTTTCGGTGTTGAGACAGACGGTAGGCATAGGCTTGAATACAGAAACCTCTACGCCGCCGTAACTACCCTAAGCACTGGTACGGAATCATAGACGAGCATATTAGGTAACCAGGAATATGAGAATGGCTGCATATAGAATGGGTTTCTTAGGGCGAAGCTTTTCTCGGATATCATCGTTCAACTTGTGAAGAAATTGCAAATCATAGCATAGGTATTTAATAAACATACAAAGTTCCCTTCAAGGACCTACAAAATGCGTATAATGTGTTGAGGTTATGACTTTCGAATTTGTCAGCCGCTCTGTACGAATTGACACGAATCGCTATCGCACCTGTAGCGTCATCGAATCCCCATTCTAGGTACATCATCCTTGACCACATATGTCAATAAACGTGACTGAAGGTTGCTTCTTCGATACCCTTCCCCCCTATCCCATACCATTACTATCATCCATCTAGGCTAGATTATCTGCTTCACGGTGCATCCCCACCGCACACCATGCCTAGCAAGACTCCTGCCCTAGTCTTCAGCCCTGGGGCCTGGCACACGCCAGAGTATTTCGAACCCACCACCTCCCGTCTCCGCGAAGCAGGCTTTACGTGCGACGTCGTCTCGCTCCCCTGCGTAGGCGCGGAGCTAACGTCGCCCGAGACCGCGTCGATACCGCAGAGCTTCGACGCGGACGTTTTGGCCATCCGGGCCGTCGTCACGCGGCACCTCGACGCGGGCCGCGACGTCGTGCTCGTGGTGCACAGCTACAGCGGCGTCGTCGGCAGCGAAGCGGTCGCCGGCCTCGACGCCGGGTCCCGAGGAGAAGACCGGTCCGCCGTCACGCACCTGGTCTACGCGGCGGCCCTCGTCGTCGACGTCGGCGTGCGGCTGTGGCCGACGGACGAGCCGCCGTTCCCGGACCAGGTCACGGTGGTCGGGGATCTCGTGTACCGGCGGCCGGAGAACCTCGACGAGATTTTCTACAGCAGGTGCTCGCCGGCGCAGAGGGCGCTCGCGGTCGGGTGTCTGCGCGGCCACGCCTGGAAGGCGTTTACAAGCCCCGCGACGCATGCTGCGTGGCGCGTGATCCCGAGTACGTACGTCAGAGCGAAGGACGACACGCTGACAAACTCCATCACGCACCTGCCGGACGCGCACAGGTTTGAGGCTGTTGTAGAGGTCGACGGAGACCACTTTCCGTTCGTGACTGCGGCGGAGCAGATGGCGGAGGTCATAGCAGGCATTGCTGAGAGGAGCACTAGATCTCTGCCGTGAGATTGGAATGACCAGGTAGAGGACCGAGAGCCCAAGAACATAGCAAGGCCAAAGAATACCGTCATGACGGATGGGAAAACGATGATAGGATATGCATTGCATTATCAAGTCATAGCTACAGAGCTAAGATACGATATATACAGACACTTAGGCGGATCAAGGCTCGCTGTGATCACTCTGACGTACCTCAACAGCCCAAGGAGACATATCTCTGCCCGAACAGCCTCCACGAAACGGTTCTCTACATGTTAGTTGTAAAGCTACGCTGTCAGCGAATCTGTTACCAGGATATTGAGTCTACTAAGACGCCCAGCAACCAGGGCACTGCCAAGTTCCTGTTAGCAATTCCTACATTGATGAAACTTAGCTCCCAATAAGCCTCCGAATTCATCTAGCTGAAAATGTTCAAGTCTTCAAACATGTTTACTCGCATAATTGTTTCTATCCCCGTGCGCAGCTGCGGACCACGCAGCTGCATGCCGGAGAGGTTGTCGGAATGCCCTAAATCGGCATCCCCGCCGCATATAACCGGCTTCACCAGGGAGCCAATAGGAAATTGGAGGCAGCAATTTTAACTGGTTTCATCGGAGTATAAAGTATTGCGATGTTCTCATGTGGAGAACATCTCGTCCGGGAATCGATAGGATAGAAGTCCTTCCAGTGAGCCGATATCAACATGTTGTCTCTCTTCCGTTGTCGAGCCACTTCTTTCGGCAGCCGTCGTGCGTTTGCATCTCTCACACAGCATAGTCAGTTTCGTAACATACCTACCGTAGTTAAAGCTACTAGTCCAGAGATTCAAAATGGGCACCTCGAAGCCAGGAATTTGGAAAAGGCCGTGGGCGCTCTCCATAGGGATGGCCTCGTTGTGGTGGAGGATGTAATTCCTCACGAGTCCTTAGACCAGTTGAACCAGAAAATGGTCCAGGATGCCCGAATTCTGCAAGGCCGAGGTGAAGACGGGCCTTTCAACTATAACACGGGAAACATACAGCAAGATGCACCGCCAGTTGCTGAGTATTTCAGCCCAGCCATATTCACAAGTGAGCATTCTGCTTGTTCGCGCTGGGTAACGGACAAGCTTGGCGATACTTACAAGTCATGACTCGCAGATTCAATCGCCACGCAGATTACGACTGCCGTGCTGGGTCCTCGTCCTAAGTGGACGTTCTGCTCCGCTAATTCGGCCATGCCTCCGTTGCCAGGAGGTTCCCCGGCCCGTCAACCGGTGCACTCGGACGCGGACTTTCGACATCCAGACCACCCGTTTGCGCTGGTAGTTAACGTCCCCCTCGTCACCATGACCCCGGAGAACGGTTCAACGGAGATATGGCTCGGAACTCATAACCACGAAAATGGGGTAGAGGCGCAGGAGGGCGCACACGGTGAGAGGGCGAGCGGGCGCATCCGCAAGAGCCTGTTAGTTAAGCGCAAGGAGACTTGCCCTCCGTCTCAGCCTGTCGTCAAGAAAGGTAGCATCGTAGTTCGCGATCTTCGGCTGTGGCATGCTGGAATGCCGAACTTAAGCAACGAGGTGCGAATTATGCTGGCCATGATCCATTTCGCTCCGTGGTACAGAAACCCCATGCGGCTCCAGTTCTCTGAAGACATCAAGCCCGTGCTAGAGAAGTTGGAGGGTCAGGATCGTTTGGGATTGGAGATCCCGGTAGACTGGATAACGAGGGAAGAAGCTCTCAAGACGTATTTGAATCGGGGATTCGGAAATAGCTATGATTTTAACCAAGCCCCCTAGATCATACGGTCTGACGCTTTGGAACGCGTATCTTAACATGAAATAAATTGGTAAGACTCGTGACCTAATGGAAACAGTGAAACGAACCGTTTTGTACGAATGATCGAGCTCCTGTCTGACTCTATCGATAAAGATAGACGAGAGGATGACGTACCCTGTCATTTGATACGTAATATGCAGGTACCGGGATGCTTCGGTGTTTAGATAGGAGCACAAGACAAGGGAGGTTATCGTATTGTTAAAGACATTCCTACTCGGGTTAGAATCCGGAGTTTCATTCGTTGGAACTCTTTAATTTAAAATTGGGAAGCAGTTTTCACTCCATAATGCACCAACACTTGAGTTGAACCATGGATCTAGACTGCAAGAGACATGATAGGAGATTAGACGGAAAGAAAGCAAACAAGGTAACAATGCACGAGGATCCGAAGCTATCCCGGTGTGACGTGCGGCAGGTGACAGGCGACAGGCGATCTGTGACCTCTGACCCTCTCCTCAATGGCCTGACGTGAGTGAGCATCTCATCTCGCCAGTAAGCCAATAAAGCCAATTCATAGTTGCCTCCCTACTTGGCGAACGCTAGTCAGGCAATAATGGTACCCGGGTGTAGCATCTGCTCGTGCTTTATTGCCGCAGCAGTTGGCACGATAGAAGCTCTAGCTCTAGCTCTACCTTGCGCCATATCCTCACCGGTTGTCGATCTCGGGTACGCGACTTACGAGGGCTATTACAACTCCACCTACGACCTCAATATTTGGAAGAGGTAAGCCACCTCATACCCTGCCCGGGTTATGTGAACCACTCACTCGCTGACTCTTGCTAGCGTCCGCTACGCAGCACCGCCCGTCGGAAATCTACGATGGCAGGCCCCTCAACCACCCGTCCCGGACAACGGACAGGTCACACCGGCCGTCGATCAGCCACCCCTATGTCCCCAGTCGGGTGCTTTTGGTGTTCCCGAGGCTTACGGGTTTAACTCCGGCCTTGGGGACGAAGACTGTCTCTATCTCAACATCTACGCGGCACCAAACGCCTCTAGTTTACCAGTCTTGGTCTGGATACGTACGCAACCCGTTTCCCCTCCGGTCCGTAATATTCTGACCTTTTCATATAGATGGAGGAGGTTACTCAGTTTTCGGGGCCGTATACGACCCGAGTGCCTGGCTGAATGCGAACGATAATGGATTTGTTGTTGTCGAGATGCAATATCGACTAGGCGCATTCGGCTACCTCGCCTCTCCCACCATCAAGGAGAATGGCCAGCTCAACGCCGGACTCCTAGATCAGCGTTTCGCTCTGGAATGGGTTCAGCAATACATTTCCCTATTCGGCGGTGATCCAACCCGCATCACCCTAGGGGGTGAGTCATCAGGTGCAGGCGCAGTCTTGCACCATTCTCTGGCTTACGGTGGCCGAGACTCAAATCTCTTCAATAACGTTTGTGGACCTCTCGAGTTGCTGAAAAGGGTCCTTATTAACTCGCATTTTTTATTAGATTATTGCCGCCAGCCCGTATCTCCCTTCGTTGTATACTTACAATGACCCTATTCCAGTAGCGCGCTACGACGCGTTCGTCAAACTGGCTGGATGTGGCCAGGGCTCATCTCAGCTAAGCAAATACTCGAACACATTCGACTGTTTAGTAGCTGCTGACAGTGCTTTACTGCAAAACGCGAGCGGCACTGTTTCCACCACGCTAGGCTACTTCGGTAGTTTTGCTTTCTTACCTGTTATCGACGATGATTATATACAAGAGCTGCCTTCTGCGCAAACCATGCGTGGGAAAGTGGTCGGGAAACGAGTTCTCGTTGGTGTAAGCAAGCATAAGTGTCATATGAGGCAACACTGATAAGATACTAACCTTGCCATAGAACAATGCTAACGAAGGTGTGCCCTTGACTGACCCAACAGTTGACGGAAAAGAGAAGTTTGATGATTTCATCGCAAAGACTCTGCCCTTATTCACGATGCAGGATATTGTCTCACTTGGTGATTTGTACCAGATCGACTCCTTACCGAGTGACAATGGGCTACTCTACGACACGTTGGGCTTCACAGGCCCAACCGCGCTGTACCAATCAGGCATGGCTACGGGTATACAGCAAGCCGTTATCAACATCGGGGCCGAAACGACCTTCCACTGTCCAGCACAATGGCTTGCCGAGGCATTCAGCACTGACTCACGACAGGCCTGGAAGTATCAATACTCAGTCACGCCATCATACCACGGCGCCGACGTGACTGCGTACTTCTCTGTTGGGGCAACGTTACCTAACGCAGACTTTAGTCATGCTATACAGAAGATTTGGGGCAACTTCATTATTCATGATAGTCCCGTCATCTCAGTTTCGGACGCCACTGCTGGCTATTCGAATGCAACGGTTCCCATCGGCGCAGATGGCAGCATCGAATGGCCTGAGTTCAGTTCGAAGAACCCGGTGCAAATGAATCTGAACACTACTGGCGGCTTAGTATCTCAGGTTACAGTCCCTCCTTACTTGAAATACTACGTCAGGAGTGGTCCTGGCATTGTGAACACTTTCAACCTGACGAATTTGTTTACTTGGGAAGGTGGTCGCGGCCAGCGGTGCGATTTTTGGCGTACCGTCGCGGCGAGGGTTCCGCAATAAAGGGGCTGTTATCTGAAGTGCTATAATAAGAACAAACAAACTCACGTACGTTTTGATACACTAACATAATCACCTAAATACCTAGGTATATTATTTGCCTTGTTGATCAAAATTACGTGACGAATGTTTTGTGACGAAGGAGGCCAACTGTCTGTGGCAATATACTACAAGCTTCCTCTATTGGCTGACTCGTCGATAGCCTGCATACTTGCAACTGTAAAATGAAAAGAAAATAATCTAAAAGGTGCGGGTACAGGGAAACTAGTAAAGATATAAGTCATTTCAAACGACGGGCAACCTGCAATTTTGTAGGACTTCAGAAAATGATTCAGAATTTAATGTGATTTATCACGTTGCTACCTAAACAATCCACGTGTGCCTGTCGTTGGTCATGCTAACGACATGAACCAGTCAACACCACGACAGATTCTTGTATCTCGCACATGAGCATAGCCTCAACCGAAGAAAAAAGATAAATAGATGTCACTTTGACCCTTTGCATGTTTAAGAAATCTCAGTAAGAGTGCACTCGGTTCTGTCTACATCTTAATACATCTCAGGCACAGTACTATTAATAGCCAACGAAACGAAGCTCGATTCGCATTCAACAACAACACAGCCAACAACAATGGCGCGTCTCGCCCCTAATACTTGGTGGCATAGAAACCATCTTTCTTGCTGGAACTATCCCACATTGCCGACTAAGAAAGAATTAATCTATCGAGTCTTTCGAGCCGCGTATCCTGAAGGCGCAGTAAGTAGAATTCCAGATAAGCCACTTCGCCTCATTGCGTTTTGCTGGTGACAGCTCAGCTCAGCTTAGCCATTCCTTGCAACCCAAGACATCCATATATAATCTCACATATCTGGTTACTGTCCTAAAATAGTACCATATGCTAACAGCCCCTGAATAGTTCGTGGACGACAACCTCACCCTGACCGAGCTGAGAGACAAGGACGTAATCTGGAATCGTCTGGCAGTTCAGATCAACGGCGCAACGGATAGCCTCCACCTATTTCTTAATGTTCTGTTCGAGGAAGAGCCACGGCTGCGTACGGACCAAGAAAAGCAGAAGGTACTCCACGACTACTACGTCGCGCTCCTGAACGAGGCCCGCAACGCTCTCTTCATATCGCAGAACGGCCGTTACTTGGAATTTCGATGCATGGAAGAGCTGCTGGTTCGGTATAGAAAGGCAGACATGAAGACGTGGATGAACGAGCCGGAGCCGGGTCAGCCACGGTTCCAGCTTCCGCGTGTTGAAGGGTTCCAGTTTGCACAAGAGCATTTGGACTTGCAGCTGGGAAGCAACGTGACAATTCAGATGCATCGTCTGCATCGCCTGCATGAGCTGGAGTCAACGGAATAGTACAAGAGTCGGACATGTTGGAGAGGTCACGGCCTATAACGGGGGTTGAGAAAGGCTTTGGTAGATTGCACCCTGAAGACCTAAAGCAGGAGGAATATTACCATTTCACTATAGACAATTATTAATGAATAATGATTATCCTCTTGCGGTCAGTACTATATAGGTTAGAGTACAAGTGATTCTTGCTAGTAGTTGATGTAGTACGATTAACTCCAAGCTATAGAAGCACCACTGCGCCTCGAGCACCAAGGATTGATCAGAATACAGAAAATGGGAAGTAACTTAAGGGGGTATATAACTTCCTAAGACTTGCAAAGCGTTGACGGGGCATTTAGATAGAATAAAAAATTATTGCTATCACCATCATCATCGCCATCGCCATCGCCATCCCTATCGCTATCCCTATCGCTATCCCCATCGTTATAGACACTAGCATTGTTACAATTATAATTATTATGTTGGATTGCGATTCGGGATAGAATAGGGGTTAATTGTTAAGCTACAAGTTCCTAGGGATCGAGTTATTATATACTTCGTATTTTATATTTTATTATTACATATAAAAAGGCTGTTAATCCCTCCTTATCCCAATGACAAGGCCTCTTTGTTTCTCGTGTATTATAATAAAATTGTGGAAAAACAGAGACAAAAAGGTTGAATTTCCTAAGTAGAAGCTAGCTACGAAAAAGATTCAAATACATGGAGATACCTAACTAAAGGAAACGACTTAATGATCCCTTGCTGTTTTTTAGTATTACCACTCTGTGTAAAATCAACCATGTTTGTCTACGTACTACCTTGTAAGTTTTCTTCACAGCGACCAAAGCGCCGCTCATGAGAGTGTCACTCCTAAACCAATTATAACTAAAGTTGTACTAGTTCTGACATAGGTAAACCCTGGAGATCACGGTCGAGGAAATACTCAGTAAAATGCACTTGTAAACGGGAGTTGACCGTCTCCTCTTAAACGGATAGGCACCGTTTGTGATAACAGCAATATAACATGAATTAAGTTGAGAATTTTCGGGGGTTATCTCGAAGAGAACCGGGGTTCCTAAAATCTTATCTGCTCGTGCAGGATTCGTCGCCCTGGCCGCCTCGAAGCTGCGCACCAATACGACCTCGGGGAGATACGCTTGTACCTACCTACGTAGCGTCGCAATCTTCATGCACGCCAGGAATGAGACTGCTTTTCAGCTCGGTGTGATTATCGACCGCCTGTCCGCCCGTCACATCTTTTTCATTTCGGTATATGTCTGCCCAGCCAGCCAGTCTACCTAGAAAATATAAGGGATGCTGCGTGTGGCTTGCGGCCTGTTGGAGTAGGCACACGATATCTACGCCCGATTCGAGCAGGGCTGTTCTTTTGCAAGGGAGCCACGTGGTAGTATCGCCCACTCAACGACGGGAGAGCAAACCGCGTGCCACCACACTTACGTGAGAATCAGCCGCCGCCTGTACTTCCGAGCGAGACAAGTTGCTATTGAAGTCGCAGTGAGAATGGGTCACGCACGAAAAGAACCTGGAGAGTCAGCGCCGGGTTCTACTGCATGAGATCGGTCAGGCTCTCGCATCCAAGATAAACAAACACCACCTATTGGTGCCACACACCTTAATGTTGTAAGCACCTAACCTTTTGGATTTAAACCTGGTTAGGGATCTCGGCCCCTTTTAGTGCGTCCGGTCCGTGGTTCTGCGTGACAATGAGGCGCCGGTTTTTTGCACAATCGTTTGAGATATTTAGAATACGGAGCCAAGCGGCTCACCTTTTCATTCCCTAGTGATCCTGCCCTCGTGCCTTCGTCTAGTCTGATGTCGACGACTATTCTAGTTCGAATCAGCTATGGCCAACACCTATAGCGCCGAATACTTGGCTGAATCTAGGACGACGGTGCTGAATGCCTTCTATTCTATCCCGATCCCCCTCGAAATTCTAAGTACCGCTTTCCGACTATGGGTTAAGGCGAGACCCTCGTCACAAGGCCATCTGGCCTTTGACGACTACCTCATGATATGGGCTACCGTATGTCTTGAACGTTTATGCGAACAGACTAGAACTCAGGCGTATCTAATCTTCCTGGCTTAGATGACCGCTGTTGCAGAGTGCATTGCCGGTCTAGTCTACGGTTCGTGAAAGTCATGCTATACTATACAGGTAATTGATGCTGATCTATACTCCAAGGAGCCCCCTATGGCCTCGGACGTCACATACAGGCTGTCGCCACAGCAGACCGACAGTCGTTCTTGATGGTAAGCTAGGATATCTATGCACAATATGGAGGGCTTGACCTCACAGTCCCCAGGGCGACTACATCTTTAGTCACTTTTACGATTTCGCTATCGCCAGTACGAAGCTTTCCGTCCTTGCGCTGTACTATCGTATCTTCGCGGCGGACAAATTCCGCATCATCGTCATCATCACTGCTGCTTTCGTCGTCAGCTGGCTTGTAGCAATGGAGATAGTACTCGGCCTGGGATGTCGACCTGTTCAAGGCTGGTGGGATGCCACCGTCGCCGTCACTGCTACATGCGTGGACAAGGTCGCATTTACCTATAGCACTAACATTACCAACCTCATTACCGATATATGGATTTTCCTCATGCCGATACCTATCATTCTTGGTTTACAGGCCAGTAAGGACAAGAAGTTGGGCCTCTGCTTCCTCTTCTCTGTAGGGCTAGGAACGTGTGCCATCAGCGCAGCTCGACTGTCCGTTGTCTTGTCGGTAGGATCCGATGATTTTACATGTACGATTCCGCTCTTGTTTTTTCCCCTCCTTTTTCGCAATGCTAATTCCACATAGGGTCGGAGGTCCCATTGGGAATCTTGTCGGCGTGGGAGCCCTGTGGAGGCATCTTGTGTGCCAACTTGCCTTTGGTATACAGGGCGATGGTCCGAGGCATTAACCAGATTCGCTCAACAGTGAAGTCATCACGATCCCGCACTCATGATATCAGCGCGCGGCCGAATTCTCCGTATCACGCCTGGACTCCGCTCGACAACAGCGTCCCTAGTAACAAGCGCAGTGTCTCCAGAGTCACCATCGGCAGAGGTACGGCAGAGTCGACCGAGATGGACGTGATCGGGCTTGCTGGGATAAAGGTGGACCGTGATTTCAAACAGGAGATTCACCACGAATAATTAAGAAATAATATAAAATTATTACTGGACGGTTGCAACGTACTAGGCTTGATTCCGGTTTGCAGATGAATGATGTTTACCTGAGTACTCTTAGGTGAGTATTAGTATCCAAGGCTGGTATCTAGTCTGCGGGCCTAAGATGACACCATTTATGCTAAACAACGATTATAGACCCGGTTCCACGATTTCTATATCGCAGATGGGACCGCCACCCTATTGTGCGGTTATAGAAAGAACAGAGCAGCAAAAGCCAAACCGTATCTAAGTCCAGCATCCCTTCACGCACCCAGTGGACGAAGTCTACCTTATTTAAGGTAGTCGGGCGCAGCTACCTTGAACGCATAACTATTATATTCACAATTGCTTCTCTTTTTTATTCATTTTAGGTGCTCGGGATCTTCCCCCTTTCCTCTCGTTAAGGCTAGTGGAAAAGGGGGAATACCGGAACATACCTAGGTCCTAACATGAGAGGAGATTATATTCACATATCAACGCTAGGGCTGTTGTAAACCAGCACATGGCAGGTATGTAAAATCTACCGAGAACGAGTGTATTCCATATTCCACGCTGCCTCCGGCCGAGATGGTCCGTCATCCCGTTCTACTGACCATCGTAACAGCTACTCCAACGTTGCGATCCAAGAGCGAATGGCCTCATTTACCTCCTTCCCCCCATTCTCGATTATAGCCCAGTGGCCAGTGTTCACGTCGACTCTCGTCAACTTGTCAAAGTATCGACCCATGCCCTTCGCCAGCTCGGGGACGAGAACCTCATCCTTGCGAGCGTGGATAAACAGGGCCGGCATGGCGAACCGGTGGCCGCCCGCCTTCGCGATCGGCAGCTCGTCCTCGAAGTTGAGCTTCATGAGGCGGTACCAGTTCAGGGGACCTCGGAAGCGGTGGCGCTGGTACTCGGAGACGTAGCGGTCGAGCTCTTCGCCCTCGAGGAGAGGCCCCGGCTGCAGGCGAGGCAGGATACCGAGGGCGAGCCCCTGCGGGGAGAAACCCGGCTCCCCCTCGGGTGTTCTGCCCTCGTACAGCGCCATTAGGAACTGGCGGATCTCGGCGGCGCCTTGGAACTTTCGGTCGAAGGACTGGTCGCGCCACTGGAGCATGTACTTGAAGGTAGTGTACTCGCCGGCGGCGATTTGGTCCGCAAGGTCGACGTACTCTGCTGCGGGAGGGGTATACTGCAGCGTCACCGAGAAGATTGCCTTGAATAGATGGGGATAGTACATGGCCAATCTCCATACCATAGCGCCGCCCCAGTCGTGGCCGCCCAGGATGACCTGCTCACCAGGTACGATCTGATCTAGCAATGCGGCAATGACAGCAGCCTGCTTCTTGTGTGCCCATTCTTCTAGTTCGCTGGGGGAAGAGGTCCGGAAGTAGCCTAACATGTAGGGCACGATGACCTGATACCCAAGTGAGGTAAAGACGGGAACTTGGTTCTTCCATCCGTACGGAAGACCGGGGAACCCGTGGAGAAGGAGGACAGTCCCTTTTACTTCCCCAGCGGGCCTGGCGCGCAGATAACTCCAAGTGATTGACCCAATGACCACGGCATGGCTGGATTGGAATGGAGACGGGACGGGCGACTCCGGAGAACTCATAGTTGCGAACAAGATCGAAAGCTCAGATCAATGAATAGGTTTGCGTGTATATCGTATGTCAGGTTTCGAGAAGATCATGCGTGTATACAGTCCGGGACTAGAGTGAGCTTTATACTACTATGAATACCTGTGTTGATTTCTAATCCCATGTGCGACAAATGGCGGTATACGCATCGGATAGCTGTGATGCGCCGCATATGACTGATTGTCCGCCGACGGCATCTGCTGTTTGATTATCAACGCTGTGGATATGCCCATTTATCATTAGATCCGATGTGCGTCGGGATTTTGGTCGTGAAGTATTTCCCTTTCACGGGCCGGTGCGGCAGCTGACATCTAATCCTCAGGGAGAGCCGAGGTAGGTAGGGATGACGGAAGATTCGTGAGATGGACCGTACTGTTGTGCGACAATACTCACCACATCAGAGCTCTCCAAGAAGAAAAGGGGGAGCCAGGAGCCACTCTGTTCTATACCCGCGGAAAGAGTTTGAATTCTGACGGTCTCATCTTTCCCTCCGTATTTCACTTTACAATACTGGTGACGACTCTACTCACTAAGGGTGAATTATATGTGTAGAGCGATCCTACGTGCTAACAGAGTCACGCTATGGTACCTGACGAGTTCAGTATCAAGTAAATCTATAAGTTCTTAGACTATTTCAGGATTCATAGGGACTAGCCTTGAACATGGCTGACACTCGATGCTCTGATCGCACGTACGTACTGAATCAAACCAGATGGAGCTAGAGTTTGATGCAACATGTCACTCTGATCTGACTGTGCTTGGTATAAATATGGATTATATATTAAAGGCGCCGGGAATATTACAAGTCTAGTATCTCCGAGGCCCCTCTTATTCTTCCGCATTGGCTAGAAGCTCATCAGATCTACGGATGTATTAGTAAAGTTCGTTTCAACACTAGGGTATTGGAAATTTGACGTACCTCGTCCAAACAGACCTCTCTTGGCCCAATCCATGGCCATCAGCACGCGGGTCCTGACGCCCACGCTCTGCGCAAAGTACACGCTCCTCCAGGCGTACACGGCCCACAAGCCACCCGTAAGGTTCCAGCCGCCTCCGAGATCGAATACCGCACTGTTGCCGACGTACGCCAAGTTGCCCAGGTGGTGGTACTCAAACGCCTTGTAGCACGCCTCGTCCAGGTCGCCGTATCTGATCTCGTTCGCCCGCAGTCCCGGGGCGGCGTGGGCCAGTTTGTTGAACTTCTTGGCCAGGTAGATGCCCTGCTGGTTAGCGCGCTGCGCTGTGGCGGGTAGCGACGTGAGCTTGCTGTCGATCTGCTTCAGGAGCTCCCTAAGCTCGCCGAAGTCTAGCGTGCCTGACTGGTCCTTATCGAACTGCGCGAACAGCTTGTCTACACGCTTTAAGTGTCCGGCTGCTTGCGGGAAACGGCGCTTAACATCCTTGGCCACGTTACGCCAGTCGTTGAAGTGGAGCTCCACGGTTTCGGGATCTTTGCCCTGCTTGAATGCGTGTCCACGTAAGAAGGTAACGACGTTGTCTGCGATATTGTTTTGAACAGTTGAGCAGTCACCAATCGCATATACATCGCCAAGTGGTGTGCCATTGAGCCGCAGGTGGGTATCGGTTTCGAGCGCATGGTGGTTGTTCTGAGCCGAGCCTAACTTTGCCGCAATTCGTTGACAAAGGTCAGACTGCGAAACACCGGTCGACCAGAGACAGAATCCCATCGGAAGTTCCTTAGTAATGACGCTGCCATCGTCACTCTTTTGGGAGAAGATGATCTTGTCCTGCTGTACCTCCTTCACCCGTGAGTTAACGAGAACCTCGACCTGATCGCGGGCGAATCGGTCTTCGGCGTATTTAGAAAGGGCCTCATCATAAGTGTTCAGGATGTGCCCTCGACTCTGAATCAAGTGAACTGATATCTCGTTCCGTAAAAGTCGTGGGAATCTTCGGGTCAAATCCTCGTTCAAGAGATCGAAAAGCTCGGCAGCAAACTCGACACCTGTAGGTCCACCACCGCTAACTACAAACGACAAGAGTCTCTTGCGTTCGTCATCCGCCGTTGTGGGGAGACATGCGAGCTCCAAGTTCTTCATAACCTGGTTCCGGATCTTCCGAGCGTCGTTGATATCTTTCAGGAAGAAGCAGTTATCCAGTCCCTTGACTCCGTGGGGATTCGTGACAGATCCCACAGCAACGACTAGCTTGTCGTATGGCACATAGAACCTCACCTCTTCTCCACGGGAATCTACTTGAGAAACCTCGACCAATTTGTGGGAAAACTCGACATCCTCAGCCGAGGCTCGAAGGAAGTGGCCGCCAACTCTTGTTAGGATTCTACGGATTGGCTCGACTAGACTTCGCATTTCTAGAGTACCGACGGTGGCGGAAGGTAGCATAGGCGTGAACAAGAAGTAGTTATTTGGGCTGATGACCGTGACGTGATATTCATCTGGATCAAGCTGCTTCAGTAATGCGACGCTGCCCCAACCACCGCCCAAAATGACAAGCCGCGGCTTGGATTTCTTCTTCTTCGCATCGGGACTGTCGTCGTCGTCGAGGAGAGCTTCTATAATGGGTAGGTTCTTAGGTCCTCCTCGACGTGGATTTAAGGCGGCTTCGGAAACTTGACAATCACCAAACGTGAGGGCCGATTCCTTGTATGTTGTCGAGTCGTAGATGAAGAAGGCGGCGAATAATATGCCCACGAATCCAAATCCAGTACCGAGCATCGCAGCCGTGCGATAAGCGAAGTTGAGGATCACGGATCGCCTCTGGGGGAGAGGCTTCCCCGAGATGGCGCGTGCAATGTGTTTCGGCGGGAACAGCCATCGCGCGGCTTTCGTAGGGTTACTCCGTTTCGAGGCATTGGGTCGTGATAGGATACTGAATTGACGGACATGTGCGCGCTTGGTTTGCTTTATGAGAGAAGCAGTTGGACTATAGCTGGGAGAGTTCTGTCGGCTAACTCGGAGAGCGTAAGCTGTAGCAGCTCCCACTCCCAGCTGGGGTGGCATCGTAGGTGCCGTTAGCGATCCACAAGTCCGAACCCAGAGAGCATAGAAAGGATCAACTATAACAAAGCAACTGATACATGGAAGAGGAAATACGCGATTTTTACTGCTGGAATTCAAAGTGAGGCATGGAAAAGGGAAGAAATTTGATTCCTTCTTAAGGGAATAACCATATGCATCTCGCTTTCTCGCCTTTCGGCGCTTCCTTGGTCAAATGCGTTACTGAGAGTTACTTAGGTTAGTGTGTAGTGCGTCATAACCGCTGTAGTGGAACCCGATCCTGCCGTCTCGGCGCCGCTGGAATACCTAAAGCGCCTGAAAATTTCAGGCTTACCTGGCCCCACTCAGCCCGTATTGCAGCTTTTCTCTCAGTTCCGATGTCGCGGCTTTTTACCTATAGGTCACATGGAAATTCTGCTGTCCAACACCACACCACGGGCTATGTCCACGGCCAGTAGCCAAGCTTTGCGGCTCAAATACCACGTCTGCTCCATATGGAGTGATCTAACGTGTACCACAATCTTCCTATATCCAAAAGGCAAGAAATGCGCCATACCGAATGTCACCGGAAACAAGTAAACGATATCGAGACGACCAAGTTTGACTAAGCATTTTATGCGCTCTATCAAGCACCTACATACCTAGTTAAATGCTCTCACACTAGACCTGTATAGCGAGCTCTAAGCTCTAAATATTGAAGTCTTTGTAGGTCCACTTCTCCGTGAGCTTAGTCTTGGCTTGCTTCCTGAAAGGTATTCTTCTTCGGGCCTCCACTCTTCCTCTAATCACTAAACTTCGGTAGCGGTCCTTCAACAGGTTGCCTTCGGGCTTCAGCAGTCGCAAAGAGTCTTGCAGCTCATCTGGCAGAACTAGCTCTAGATCCTTCTCCGGTAGCTTCAATTTGCCAAGCTGGCGGCGCCGAAGCGCTTCGTCATTGTCGTCGGCGCTACTCTCGCTCTGCTCAGCGTTTGCGAGCGCTAGGGCTCGCTCAAGGTCGCGCTCTGAAATTTCCTTCGCAATTCGTTTGATCTCCTCCATCTGGGCTCTTCGAACTTTGGTCTTGGCCTCATGTCTTAGTCGTCGTTCTTCTTCCTTGCGTCTCTGAATTCTGTTGCGCTGCGCCTTGGTCTTGCGCTCTGGTCGCTTTGCGCCGACTTTCAACTCTTCGCCGCCACTTTGGAAGCCTTCCCATTCTGAGTCTTCATCCCATTCTGACAGCTCTGCCCGAGCTTCTGCAGCCTCCGCTTCGGCGGCTGATCTGGCTGCAGCTTCCTTCTTGAGACGTTCCGCCTCCTCGGCCTCTAGACGTTTCCGCTCAGCTTCGACGACTTTGTTAGATTCCTCAGTATAGCGGGCTTCATAATCGGTAAAATCTGGGTTGTAACTGTATCCACCAGTCGGCTTTGCCACAGCCTTGGGGGTTTTCCCGCTTGCCAGCAAAGAGAGTGGCTTCTTTGAGAATGATTTGGGAGCCTTCTTCGTTTCATCTCTCTTGTCCACAAGTGTTGTTTCCGTTTCAACGTGGGTTACTGCTCCCCACGGATCGTACGACGCATCAGGGACTTCTACTGTTGTATCATGATGACCATCTGCTACTTTCCGTAACCGTCTGAGCTCCTTCTGCGTGACATATTCTCTTCTCGGTCGCTTCGCCGGGATGATACCATCAGTAGTCTTGTCGCCTGGGCGCTTGCGTAGAGAAACGGAGGGCACAGCTGAACGCGCGGCGATTATTTCATCTGCCTTAAGGGGCTTCGAGGTATGTTTCGGGAACCTTTTAGGTATTGAGGCATCGCCGACGGTATCGACAAAGAAAAGTTCTTCAGAGGGTTTCTCAGCGAGAACACCACTGCGATCATATTAGTTCAGTACGGTTTAGCACCTAGGCACTTATTTGACGGACCCTTTAATGATTTCCTCGTTCAATTCCTCGAGACCCTTCTCTATCTCTGTCACATCGATGTTCTTTCTCCACGCCTTCTTGCCCTTTCTTGAAGGCTGCTTGTAGGTTGCAGGCGCATCGGTTGACCCCGTTGGGGGCTTGATAACTGGCATCTTGGACAATACGTATGCGCCAACAAAGTTCAAGACTGGTCTCCGGGAAAATGCTGATTAGAAGAATTGTTGCTCACAACTTGGCTGTTGTATTGGAAAGTAGAAGGACTGATTCTCTACGGCACTGTAGAGTTAGTGGGGCTACTACCTAGAAATTTTTAAAAATGCAGGGTCGAGATAAGAAGAAAATGTTATCGGTATCGCCAGTGGGCGGCTTACATAACTCATTACTCCCTTCGCCAAGTCTGACTGGAGGGAGAATTGAGTTTTTAAGGCTTGGCTGACGGTGAGTCGGACAGTCGGCCATTTCTCTATCAAGCACCGGCCCTATCGATTGCCAATGACAATGATCGAACAAGCCCCATTGACCCCGGACCCTCCCCAGTCCAATCGTCAACCCGTTCAAGGCTGCAAGCCCGCAAGCCCAAGCGCATTTTTCGTAAATTGGAAAAAGGGACCGCCTCCTTTTATGTAGATGAGTAGGAAGTCCTCTTCCTAGGTTCCCCGTCAACTCAGACAAATATACTGTGAATAATTGCGCGAGAATAATTAATCATTCTTTTTCTCTTGCCGTCTTAACTGAAGCATAGCATTTGCTTTCCCAGCCATCCGACTCTCCATCTCTGACTTCTTTATCCGTAGCATCTTGTACTGCCGCGAATCGAATCTCTACTGATAAGATTGGCGGAGCTCCTGACAACTATCCTCTTCCAGCGATAATTCACCACATTACATCGAACAGGAAATAGACGCGAAACATGGCGCAAGCTGGAGGAGCAGGCGGGTACAACAACCCGTTGAAGAAATTCAAGTATTATGCCCAATTACCTGCAGGAGTTGGGCGCTGTCGTTAACATTCGGTAGATTAGTCTTCCTCGGCGAACAAAGCGGTATGCAGTCCACGATCCTAAGCCACCGCGAACGAGCTGCAACTCGAGCTACATTTTGGGACCACGACTAACGTTTAGGGTCGAATTAGTCGGCAAGACATCCCTAATAACGCGATTCATGTACGATTCCTTCGACAACATGTATCAAGCGACGATCGGTATCGACTTTCTCTCGAAGGCAAGTTTAGGTCTGCTGTTGATTTGGGAGACGAAGGAGGTTGGCTAACTGACAACGGGCAGACAATGTACCTCGAGGATCGAACGGTGCGGTTGCAGCTATGGGATACAGCAGGCCAGGAGAGGTTTAGGAGTTTGATCCCCTCCTACATCCGAGATTCCAGTGTCGCGGTGGTTGTCTACGATATTTCTAGTATGATTTCCCCGACCATTGTTTCACCGCCTGGGAAATTGAGGCGAGTCGAGTCTAACGCGCGTGACCAGATGCGAAGTCATTCCAAAACACTAAGAAATGGATCGACGACGTACGCGCGGAACGAGGTAACGATGTAATCATCGTTCTAGTAGGCAACAAGACGGATCTAAACGACAAGCGAGAAGTCACCACGGCGCAAGGCGAGGAGGAAGCCAAGAAGAACAATCTAATGTTCGTCGAGACGAGCGCGAAGCTCGGCCACAATGTGAAGAACTTGTTCAGGAGGATAGCGCAAGCTCTCCCCGGCATGGAGGGCACGGATGCTGCAGCACAAGCCTCATCGCAGAGTGGGTTGCTCTACTATATACCAACGTGGAGAAGAATGGTTTACTAACAAGTCACAGTGATCGATGTGAAGACCAACACTCAAAGCTCCCAGCAAGATGGGTGTGCGTGTTAGTAACCCTATGGCCTATATCGAAGCATGATCGAAGGATAAGCGCCGACCTCGTGAGGAGGAAGCGAGGATGAGGCAGGATATTTTCCGTGCATAGCGAATGGATCAGAAGAAAATGTTGTATAATATGAACCATCCCACGAAGCGCAGTAACGAGAGAAAGAATAATGCAACCATTACGGGTGCGACGTTTAGTATATGTAATCACCTTTTCACGAATCCAAATGAATACCTAATCTTGAAAAAGAGATGGGCGTGCCTTTTCTATCCCTAGCATCCGCTCGGCGCGTAGTAAAAAATTTAATAGCTTAATGTCTAATCATCCTCGACAACCCAGCCGCCTACCTAGATAAGAAACAAACCAACGGCTCAAACTTTTCAATGATTATAATACCCGGATGCTTAATGATTAGGTATGCTGCTCAACCGAGTGTCTCTACTTCTCCGTCTGGCCTGCCGAAGTACGCCTTCACGGGCTTCACCCCTTCCACATCCGTGCCGAGCTGCGCCACCTGGGGGCCGTTCAGCCCAGAGAAGATACCAACCTCTAGAACGCCGAAGATGCGCTTGATCCGCGCCAGCAGGGCGTCCGGCGTCCAGAGCCCCTTGGCAGGGTCCAGCTTGTCGGCCTCGCTGTTTAGCAGCAAGGTCGGGAAAGGGGCGTCGATGATGTGGTTGTGGTTGTCGGTGATGGTGCTGATGAAGGTGGGGCCCGAGGTCCGGACCTTGGGGTCCTTGCTGCCCAGCCGCAGGAGCTCGCGGCGCACGTACTCGGCGCCCATGGGCGAGACCTCGACGGGGATGTAGGACCAGGCCGTGAGCAGGCGGTCGACCTTCTTGCGGCTGTCGGCGACGCAGATGAAGCGCTTCGAGAGGCGCGAGACGAGCTTCTCCTGGAAGTGGCAGGCGCCGCCGCCCTTGATGCAGTTCAGCTCGGCGTCGACCTCGTCGGCGCCGTCGAAGTAGATGTCGATGGGCTGGTGGTCCGGCGAGTCGGCGTCGAAGCCCACCTCGAGCAGCAGGTCCGGCACCTGCAGCACGCTGAGCCCCGCGTTCCGGATCAGCCCGGTCGACCCGGATCCCGTCGGGACGAACTTCATCTTGCCCGTGACCGACGGGCCCTTCTCCGCGATCGCTTCCACCACGTAGGCCACCGTGCTGCCGCTCCCGATGCCGACGTACGTGAACGACGGGTCGAAGTGGTCCGCGACGGCCTGGCGGCACGCCGCCCGCTTGGCGGACTCGATCAAGCTAGTATTCGATGCCATGCTTGCTTCCTGTTCGTTTCTTTTCGGAGTGGCTGTTGAGAATGAGATTGCTGGGTGAGTGAGAGATAAACGGATATCTCGCAGCTGTATTTTATTACGGCTTTGTTGGGCTACTTCTTTGCTTCTTGTTATATGCGCTCCCAGGATAGAGAATGCGGCTTCGGATGCGGGATAGCCTCTAAATACCGCACGTGCACTGGTAAGTTGCCGAATGGATGTTCTTGCCACAGCCCGCGGTAAGGACGGATTCATGAAACCCAAGCCAAGTCGAAGTTCTAATAAGACCGCAAAAGTGACCGAGATATTTCCTAACCGCTAACAAATGTCGGTGTCACAGATATGTAGGATTCTGTACTTCTTTTGGCTCGATCAATTGACAATATGTCACGAATGTCCTCAAGCTGATATACACGAGAATTGGTTAACTGAAGCTTCGCAGCCCCACGTTTGTCACGATACCCTCTGCGTGGTGGTGCCACTTGATAGCAGCATGCCTGCATGCCTCATGACGTGAGCGCGGGCCAACATCCCGATCTCCGGATTTCAAGGATGCTGACTCAGCGCTTTCTTTATCTAAGGTGATATACCCTGGCTCGCCTCGAACAGCTGAAGCTCAGGTCCTTCAGTTTGGAACCTTGCTTACTACGCTGTGGCGTCGAGTCTCAACACTGTTGGAGTTCTGTACCTAGGTAGTTTTAAGCTCCAAACCTGAGATTCTGGAGGTAACCAATTGAGAAATTCTAGCGATAGAAGCAGCAATAATTTCATTTTCAGAGACCCAATACCCGTCTATCTATATCCCTACCGGGAATTTGGTTCTGTGTAACACCACGAGAGACTAGAACCGCGCTTCTAGCCCTCTAAACATTAATGATTCGCCCTGTGTAAATAATACAGGCTCGGCCGAATAGGAGCCGTCTTGAGTGTGTAGAGTGGTACACTATTAAAATAGCAACGCAATCCGACATTTCCAAGGTATGGTGTTGTACGTTTGTACAAACAAGTGTCAAAGTCTTCATGTAAGTGCTGCGGCTATCGGCATTTATATAGCACCAGCACCACGGCAGCTGGCGGGTATAGCCTTAGTTGATAGGTACCCGACAGCTCATCGCGTGTTTTATAATACTCGCACGAAATATACCTGCTAATTGGAGGCAGCGGGTAGATAGCGTCGGCATGTCTTCTCAAACAATGCCATTGAATTTCATCGAATTTCTGTAATACTCAGCGGCTCTCGGTCGCTTGATGCGTACGGCTAAGATAATAATGCTACCAGCAGACGATTGGACGATGGAATATGGGGTTCTCCCGATTACCGGTTCGAGATGATGCAAGGTATAGCCCGGCAATCTGGTTGGCCAACGATGGCGTTTCCTGACAAAGTGTCGATGGCTATTGGCAGAAGAATAGAAGGGGTCAAGGCTAAAACGATGGCGTGATTGCAGTGACTGACGCACTAATTGCATTTACGGGGCCATAAAAAGTTCCACATTCAGGGTCTCTATGCTTAGTTCCACTGTCGCCATCGTCTAGAATGTCCACTTCGCCCTTCTCAATGCCGGGGAAAATTTGTTAATTTTTTTCTAGTGTACATAGTTCCGATTTATATGTAGAGGGGTCATCATGTCGTTTCTCTTTGGAAAGGCAGACTCTTCTGTTTCTAAGTCAGAGTCCGACATGGCGGCGCAAAACATACAGATTCGCACGCCTGAAGAGGCTGGTAAGTAGTTATCCAATATCTTCGCTATCGCTATCAATATCAATATGCACCGGAATCTCACTAGTTTTCCCTTCTTCATGTGCCCCGCCATCCAATTGCGATCCTTTACACTCAACCCTTACACTCCCCTGAAACTGCACTGCATATAACAGTACCAGCTTCTCTTGCGGCTCTGTTCCAATAAGCAGAAGAGATCTCCCAAGTTTTATAGACAAAGACGTCAGAATAGCTAATATAACCTTACCCTTGCAGTGGCACGGATCGCATACCTTGCCAGCGATGTCATTGTCTCTGTCCAACCGTCGCAGGGTCAGGACTCGGCATTCTCCTCTCATCTGAAGAGATATGCCGCGAGAAAAGACCCGGGCTTGGTCGCTACGACCGCAGGCTCTGTACCAGAGGTAATTGGCTTCTCGTGAACATCGTAGGACTTGTTGATTGACCCAATGGCTAGATACAATCCATCCGACATAACACCGATCCCCTCCTCTCAGTCTTCGCCCCGATCCGCTCTGGACGTCTCACCTCTGTGACCACTACCTCCATTACCCTTATTCCTTCCATTACGCATTTATATAAATTGGCAAGCTATCCAGTCGTCATCCACGTTTCTCTATACCCAGCTCACTTCCCCGACTACTCTTCCATAACCGCCATCAGGAACTCAGGATGGACTTTCCTACAATCCGAGTCGCTCCAAGAAGCGCAGGACATGGCCATAACAGCGCATGCCCTGGCTATACGTTCTGGAAAAGGTGTTATTCACTTCTTCGACCCAAGCTCTTGTTCGCGCGATAAGCCAATTGCTGCCGAGGATTCGACCTCGTTGAGTGAGGTACTAAACCTAGATGATATTCGTCGATGCCAGGCTAGCTCGGTCTTAGAATCAGGCATTTATGCCGATGATGGAAGAGTGGTTGTTGCCTCAGAGCAACCTGAGAGGCGCCCAAGTGCTGCTACCAACACCTTAGCAGACACGACGGTTCTTGGTGCATCTTCGAAGGCGCCCTCATCAGAAGGTTCGGTCAAATCCAGCCAGCAAAGCAACTCTAGTGCTCCGCCGAGTGTATCCTCAGCCACCACGATCGAAGCTGCTCCACCCTTGGTTACGTCTGAAGATATATACAAGTACGTGACCTTGATATGGGCTCAGCTCAAAGCGGTTACTGGTCGCAGCTATAATGCCTTCGAGTGGTCTGGTCCCGCAACTGCGGAGAAGGCCATTTTCGTCTTTGGTTCTGACGCAGGTTTGTTCGCGGAGGCGCTTGATGCAGCTAAGCCGGATGACATCTACGCTAAGGCGGGATTGATCACGGCTAGGCTGTACCGGCCGTGGTTAGGCTCGAAGCTCCTTGAAGTCATTCCGAAGTCCGCGAAACGTATTGCGGTCCTTGAGCAGATTTCACGAAAGACAACAAAATGGGGGCCTTTACTTATTGATATTCTCACATCAGTAAAGAGCGGATTCGGCGGCGTTGAGACTGTCGTTGGCCACCAACTAGGCTTTATCGCTCCTGACACTGTCCACCAAGCCCTTCGAGGTATCTTCCAAAACCTAGCTTCCGAGAAGCCTCTGCAGAACCTAGAAGTAGGGAAGACGAGTGGGCCGGATGATACCAAATCGTATGGCTTGGAGAAGCCGAAGGTGGAGACCGCCTACACGAAGATTTTAGATCAACTCTTCGGTAATCGAGTCTACATAGCAAATGCCCTTGGATCCAACAACACCGGAGTTTCTTCCACGATAGCCGCTAGCCCCGAGTTCGGATTTGGTTCTCTTCTTGCTCGAAAAGAACACCGTCAAAGGTTTGTCAAGCAAGTTAAGGAGGCCGCTAGCACTGGATCTTTCATCACTGAGTCTCCCGTCAACTGGCTGGCGCAGTGGGCGGCCAATGCTGAGGATACAAAGAAAGCCGGGGAACTTGCAGACGACGTAATTGCACGGCTCGAGACTGATGGGTCTTCCATTGCGCGCGACCTCCTGTCGAGCAAGGGTCTTTTCAGGAAAGAATCACTGTGGCTGGTTGGATCTGATGCTTGGTCGTACGATCTTGGTAACTCGGGCGTGCACCACGTATTGGCATCTGGCGAGAACGTAAACATGCTGATTATCGATTCCACGCCGTACTCCGATCGAGCTGCTGCAGATGCCGAGAGACGGAAGAAGGACATTGGTCTCTATGCCATGAACTTTGGAAATGCTTATGTTGCCTCGACTGCGGTTTACAGCTCTTACACTCAGGTCCTCCAGGCTATGCTAGAAGCCGACCAATTTAACGGTCCTGCGGTTGTACTTGCATATTTGCCGTACTTTGGCGAGCATGATTCCCCCTTAACCATTTTGCAAGAGACGAAGAAGGCCGTGGACCTCGGCTACTGGCCGCTCTACAGATGGAACCCGGAAAATGAGACCAAAGGAGAGCCTAACTTCTCATTGGACTCTGAACGCGTCAAGAACGAACTCAAAGAGTTCTTGGATCGAGACAATAAGCTAACCCAATTAATGCGACGCGAACCCGTGTTTGCTGCAAATGTGTCTCAAGATTTCGGGACGGAAGTTCGAGCGCAGCAGAGGCGAAAGGCTCGAGATGCTTACAACCAATTGTTGGAAGGTCTCTTCGGTGCGCCACTCACGATTCTTTTTGCTTCAGACAATGGCAATGCGCAATCACTAGCAAAGCGACTCGGGACTCGAGGCCGTGCTAGAGGTCTCAAGACTGTCGTCATGGCAATGGAAGACTACCCCGTCGAAGATCTTCCGAAGGAGGAGAACATCGTATTCATTACTTCCACAGCCGGCCAGGGTGAATTCCCCCAGAATGGCAAGCCTTTCTGGGACGCCGTCAAGGATAACACTGACCTTGACCTTGCGTCTGTCAACTACTCGGTCTTCGGCCTTGGAGATAAGCACTACTGGCCGCGAAAAGAGGATAGGGTCTATTACAATAAGCCGGCCAAAGATCTAGACAGGCTACTCGCGAACTTTGGCGGCAAGCAGTTGTCAGAAGTCGGGCTGGGTGACGACCAGGATCCTGATGGATATCAGACGGGATACTCACTTTGGGAACCTAATATCTGGCAGGCCCTTGGTGTTGCTAACGTTGAGGGACTGCCAGAGGAACCGGCGCCACTCACGAACGAGGACATCAAACTGGCTTCGAACTATCTCCGAGGCACTATTGTTGAGGGTCTAAATGATACATCTACCGGCGCCATTTCCGCTTCCGACCAACAGCTCACCAAATTCCATGGCACGTATATGCAGGACGACCGAGATATTCGTGACGAGCGCAAGGCGCAGGGTCTAGAACCTGCTTATTCGTTCATGATTCGCTGTAGGTTGCCTGGCGGTGTCGCTTCACCACAGCAGTGGGTACAGATGGACGATATCAGCACGAGTCTCGGTAACGAAACCATGAAGCTTACCACCAGACAAACCTTCCAATTCCACGGTGTGGTGAAGGGAAAGCTTAAGCCAGCTATGCAAGCTATCAACAGGTCTCTGATGACTACCATCGCCGCTTGCGGTGATGTGAACAGAAACGTCATGTGCAGTTCTCTTCCCACGCAATCTCAGTACCACAAGCAAGTATGGGCCTCCTCAAAGAAGATCAGCGATCATCTCCTACCTTCCACTACCGCTTACCACGAGATTTGGCTCACGGACGACAACAATAAGAAGACGCAAGTCGCAGGAAACGCTGTTCAAGACTTCGAGCCTCTCTATGGACCTACGTATCTCCCCCGGAAGTTCAAGATCACCATTGCCATTCCGCCGCACAACGATACGGATGTATATGCACACGATGTCGGCCTTATTGCCATTAAAGGCGACGACGGTCAATTGGCTGGCTTCAACGTTCTCGCCGGAGGAGGAATGGGTGCAACGCACAACAATAAAAAGACATATCCTCAGACAGGTCGTATGATGGGTTTCGTCAGCACCGATGAAGTTCATATCGCTTGTGAGAAGATCATGCTCGTCCAGCGAGATCACGGCGATCGCAAGAACCGGAAGCACGCCCGACTCAAGTATACCATCGACGACCTTGGTGTCGATGTCTTCCGCTCCAAGGTTGAAGCGTTATGGGGCAAGTCTTTCGAAGCAGAACGTCCATTCCATTTCAAGAGCAACGTTGATACCTTCGGATGGCAGAAGGACGACAACGGCCTGAACCACTTCACGTTCTTCATCGAGAACGGCCGAATCGAGAATACGGCCGACTTCCAGATGAAGACTGGGCTGCGCGAAATTGCCAAGGTTCACAAGGGTGAATTCCGCTTGACGGGGAATCAGCATTTGATTTTAAGCAACGTTGCGGACGAGGACTTACCGCAAATGAAAGAGCTGCTAAAGAAGTACAAGCTTGACAATGTTCAATTCTCCGGCCTACGTCTGAGCTCCTCGGCGTGCGTTGCCTTTCCCACATGTGGCCTTGCTATGGCTGAAAGTGAGCGCTACCTTCCCGAACTCATCACCAAACTAGAGGGTTGCCTCGAGGAGAATGGGTTGGGGAAGGAGTCTATCGTCATGCGAATGACTGGATGTCCGAACGGCTGTGCTCGGCCTTGGCTAGCAGAGGTCGCTTTCGTCGGCAAGGCTTACGGCGCCTACAACATGTACCTGGGCGGCGGATACCATGGCCAGCGGTTAAACAAGCTTTACCGAGCTAGCATTAAAGAGGACGAGATCTTGGCTATCATGAAGCCACTTCTCAAACGATATGCCCTGGAACGAGAGGAAGACGAACATTTCGGAGACTTCTGCATCCGAGCAGGTGTCATTGTGGCCACCAAAGGCGGACAAGATTTCCACGAAAACGTAAGTGGCATCATTCTCTAGTTTGCAGATGACGTTTACTAATAATAACACGCACTAGACTGGAGAGGAAGAATTCGAGGATGAATAGACTGTTTAGACGTCTAGAGGAGCATTGATAGGACGAGCTATATGAATTGCATAAGAGATCGGTGTTCTAGGCGTCACTTATCGGCGCATTTTGATGTGCACATTTAAAGGCTGAAATTTACTACAAGTAGCATCTTTAGCTGAATCTCATATATTTTGAGAGACAACTGTAGACATACTATCGCGAGAAATCTACGTAAATAATCCCATCTGCTCTTAGCAAGACATCATGAGAGTCACCTTCGATTCCCGTCCCTTCAGTTAGTCGAAAAGACCACCCCACGGCACAGCTCTACCTGGCGGCATTGTGATTTGCGGCTGGCAGTAGGAAGATTATAAGAGGTTCTAATTGCTTGAAAAGGGGTGCCAACACCCGAGTAAAAGTTCACTCTCGGCCCGTGCCATAGTGAAGGGCTCGACGAATTGATCCGTGTCTATCCAGACATTTTTAGATGAAGCCCTCATTTCCTCACCTGTGGGCAGGCAGTTGAAATACCACTCGAGCTTCTTTCGATCCCAGAAGACATCTCCCCACTGGGTCAAGAAGTACCCGCCCCTAAAGCTAGTTACAAGGAAATGGCGGATTGCGGAGAGGAGCTTGAAGTGTGGAAAGCCAGGCATCTCTTGGGCCTGGATCCTCCTCTTGAAACAGGTTGACATGGTTGCCATTTGGGCTCGTCTTCAGCCAAGGTTTGTCGTCGTACGACTCGCGTCGATAGTTCGCGGGGTGGCTCATATCTCGGCTAAAGTCTCTCACCGACTCAAGGAGGGCACAGCGAGATTCATCGCGCATAATGGCCTCCAGCCCTTTGTGGACGACGAAGTAGCCCAAAAGGAATGCAGTCATGAAGGAGTTTGGGTTCAGGCTCGGGTCCAGGCTCGGGTCCAGGCTGGTTAGAGCTATGGCATAATTAGCGAGACAACAATGTCGACCTACATAGGTGGGATCGATAAACTTACTGCGAGCTATGTGGGTATGCATCATCTCCTGTGCACATCTGACTTGCTGTTGCTCCCACGGAGCAAACGATGTCCAGAATCTGGCACAAGCACTTCCCAAGGGGCTGAGCTCCTCGTAGTGTTCGGGAGGACTGCCACCTCGTGGGAAGAGGTAGTAAGATAGCTGTAGAATGTACAGCACTCTCATGAAGCGTCGCAGCTCTCTGTCTGCGAGAGACTGGATGTATCTAGGGACATACTTGGCATTCTCGAATAACGGCCCCTGCAGTATGGCTCTTGCCGCCAATCGATTGGTGTAGTAAGTGACGCTGGAGTGAAACGACAGGAACTGCGCTGCCATTTTAATAGTAAATGTCACGCGGGTCGGATTGAATGTCTTCAGGTCGGGTCTGAGGACCGTATCGACGAACGAAGTGATTTGCACGGCGTCCTCTGCTTCGTGATGCATAGCTTCTCGAAGGTGCATCTTCTCGGCGAGGTATTTTGCGACCGCCAGGGGCATCAAGTCCATGCCGACGTGCGCGGTCAAGATATTGGTCGCAATCCAGGCTTCGTCCCCCTTGACGTAGTCGTATAAGACTGGGCCGGTCAACGCAAGGTTCATGGCCGATGTAACATCGCAATATGCAAGAACGCCGCCTTTCATCTCCTTGGGGAGTTTCTCAAAGGCGCTCTGACGGGATTCCTCCATTCTGTGAAGACACCCAAAGTTAGTGGTATTCTAATTGGTTGGTGCAACGAGTTAAATTCGTAACAAACCGTACGTACCTTGCTCGGGCCCTTTGGAGTGCCTCCATCGCGGTAAGCTTTCAAGAAGAGCGTGCTGCGAACCGGATTGATGATGTTGTGGAAAGAAAGGTGAATTATTTAGGGTCTTCTCCTTAGACCACGAGGCCTACCTGCCTGGAAAGTGCTCGAAATCCTAGAACGTCAGATACGTCCGAGGAAATTGGTGGTAGACGGTAGGGAGAGTAGACGCCTAAAGACTGTGTAGTGGAAATTAAGGATGTGTGACCAACAGGTAAAGTAAGTGAAAGATCTGACTCAAAGTGGGAGTTGATGGATCTTTAACCTAGAGGGGGTGACTTCTTAAGAAGTCAGTGAGGGAAAATATTGAAGAGAGAGAAGAAGAGAGGGAGCGTACTCTTATAAGGTACCTAGGTAGATTCTCGAGAAAGACGCGTGCATAATGTAGCTTGATTAGTTCCACCTCAGGTATTGATATGGGCCATTCAAGCTGATTCCATTGTCACCATTCACGTACCTTAGGCATGTAGGAGATGACTGGCCATTTTATAACGTATGCTATTTGCTACAGTGCGCATGTCTTCGAGTCCAATCTTTGCTGTAAACCTTAGGAAGGTAAGACGGCGACCCCTGCTAACCCCGTTGAGGCCAAACCGCACAGGATATTTCTTCAAACGTGAATAGCACAATAGGCCATGGTGACTGGGTACCTCAGGTAGGTACTTATAAGGACAGTGTACTTAGAACTTGAGTTTTGTACTGCCTGACGAATCACTGTTCACCGAACCTGACCTAGCAACTGATTTCACCCTGTGCCTAGGTAGTTGAATAAATACTTACCAGAAATAGTCAAGTCGTAAAATGTGCGTCCGAACCTTTGAGCACTTCTGGCAAACGTCCAACCTCGGTTTGAATACCAAATACTCTTGAAAACATCAAGTTCCGAGCCATGATTGGCTAATTCGGTGCTGTGCATTTTTCGTTTGCAAGTAATATAGCAATAGTGCATTGCCGCCTCTTAGACCTGGCCTAGATTTTGACGTAAGAAGGACGAGTGATATAGCAAATGTAATATCACACCGAGAAAATGTGTTTTCGACTTTCGATGAACCAGGCACAATGTCTTGGTTATAAAACGTGTATTAAGTACGCTACCCAAATCTACAACTGAAAGCGTTCCGACTTTCTCAATCGGGCTCCAAACGTATAGAATATGATAGGAAACGGGATCATGGCAATGCAAATAAAACCTAGAACCGAATTTCCCCAACCTAGGCCCAAAGATGTGTACAGAGGCGGCCCAGCTAGCGGAAGCAAGGCTCCCACGATACTTCGTAAAATAATGTTTGCAGCAATCGCCGACGCCGCATACGTTGGATAGCTGTCGACAAGATACGTAGTGATGGACAGGAAGAGCCCCATGATTCCGAAACCGTATGGTACCAGTGAGAGAATAGGAGATGCCCAGTGAGTTACATAGAACGTGCTCCAGCCATACCAAAACAAGGTTACTGGAAGAAAAGCCCCGAAGGTTATACATATGGTAAGACGCATCTCGGGTACGAAAACACCGTCATTCGCTTGCGCAAGTGCAATGACGGTCTTGTCCGAAAGCAAGGTAACGACTAACCATCCAAGTATATTTCCAAAGCCAAGGGAGATATACACGAGTCCTGTCAAGCTGGGATCAAATCCGTACGTTTCCTCGAAGACTGTTGGGATGGTCGTGTAGAGCAGGTAGACCACACCAAATACGAAGGAGATGTATAGGGAAAGGAAGAATACAAGAGGGGATAACACCAGCATCTTAAGGGGCCTAATTAGACTGTTGACAAGTACTTGTGCTTTGCTTCGGTCACTTGAATCTTCATAGCAGTTCTTTAAGTCAACCCGGCTAAGCTCTTTCTGGAGGCGGGCAGTCTTTCGTTGGATGAGAACCTTGTGACTGGTTTCTTTATTCAGTATTCCCATGAGAATTGTCACGGCAGTGGCAGCAGCGAGAACAATCCAAAAATCGAAGCGCCAACCGATAGATTCGGCTACGAACCCTCCAAGTAGAGGGCCGACGGTAGGACCCTGGGAATAATATATTTTTAGCTCGACGTGGCACGCCAGAAGATGGCAACGAAGCAAAACAACGACTCACCTAGCAGGGGCCCGATATTCCACATTCCCATAGCGAAAGCACGTTGTTCTGGGCTGAATAGATCACCAATGATGCTACCTCCGAGAGTCTATAGCAAAGTTAGTCGGTAACTTAGATAGCATAAGGCGGAGGATAGCTACCAAGCATCCAGCACCGCCGACACCGCTGAAGAACCGAGATATAATGAGAGTCTCGATGTTAGGAGCCAATGCACAGCCAATCTGCCAGAAACAGAAAAACGCATTGGCCGCGCTCAAAACAGGTTTACGCCCGTACATCTCCGACAACAGGGCTATAAATACTGGTCCAACGACGTATCCAAGCAAGTATATGCTTACTGTCATAGAGCCGACAATTTCGTTATCATTTCCGAATTCCGTGTCCAACCTGGCAATAGCGGGAGATAGAATCGAGGATGCGAACGGTGTCAGAAGCGTAATGAGAGACAAGAGGCCGACCCATATCCACTTGTGCCGTCCCGAGAAATTTAAAGGCATCTCAGGATCATCTTGGCTCTCCCAGCCAACGATAGCCTCATCTAGGTTGGTGGTCGGAAGCAAGTCATGGCGTATCCCTTGTGTATCCGGTGAGGTTTTACTTCCAACGCTACTGCAGCTGTCGGTCCTTTGGACCTGTTTTCCCTACATCAGTAAAAATTGTTACTTACGGTAAACTTAGAAATCAAATGACAAACGGTCTGGAGTTGTAGATCTCTCTCATTCCCGGAATCTATTTTTTCGATTCCGTCGGGATCTACATTGGGCGCCTTTCGGGCATCGTCGACTTGTGGATGTTGCGTGTTTCCTTGGTTAATCTTCTCGATAGAAACTGTGGATGTTTGCCTAGAGCCAGCTTTTTATTCGATTTCGTGCATCATTTCAACTAATATTGCGTTTGACGGGTACAGCCCCTAGAGTCTCTCCCGAGATTCGTAGATAGATTACGGAAATCGAGGGTAGGAGAAGGTAGGAAGTAGAGCAGGGAAGAAAAGAGTGATAGAAAGGAAAATGAGAGAGTATATGCAGGCTACTAGATTTCATGCCACGGCGTTGGAAACACTAGTCACGCAGTGGAACCCCTAGTACCTACCTACTTGGGTTACTATCTGTACGACATCGTGCTACCAAGTAAGTCTCGAGATTGCTATCCGCTTTCTCTTAGAAGTTCCTATCTTTCGTGTAGGTTGCTCGTAGCTGATGGTAGCAAACAGAATAATACTTTCTAGTGCTCTATAGTACGACTTCGGTTATTCCTAAATTTTCGGAAGTGAGTAGGTTAGGGTGAGGGTTGCCAATGTCGTTCATAACAAGAATTGTAAGTGATAAACTTTTGGATTCGCGGATGAGCATAACTAGGTACCTTACGTCAAGAATAAAACCCTTAGATAAATCTATGAGAGTTGGATTGGGTTGTTATAGTTCCCGTAGAGGCAGTACTGTTCTAGTTTCCTAGTAAGGAGATAGTGAGTGATGTGGATACTGTTTCCCCTATTCCATATGTCGAGCATTATGTTCCGGAAACGATATCAACGTCGCATGTTTCTTGCAGTTTGAGTCTTTCAAGAACGTCACGTTAAACGTATCCCGTACAGCATAGATTCAAGTTTTGTTTTTATTGCATGAGGTATTTTTGTATTTTTTTCAACCGTCGCTCTAGATCACATTGCGGATTTCTTGTTATCCCGCCATCTTTCTTCGTGTACTCCCAACCTGGGGTCTTCCCACCGAATGATAGAATGTTTTTTTAGCCTAATGTATAAGAGTTCTTATATAATACATAGGAGTCTATTTGCCCCCTATGATGAAACTTTTCCCGGGTATATATGCAAACAACCAGAGCCCACGTCAACCACCGCATCCTCCTTTTACCCAAGAATTTACAAGACAGAGTGCATAAAATCCGATCCTCGACTCGCAGGCGTCAAGTTTGACAACCCAGTTCCATCACTACGCTCAGTCTCGCCCGAATGTCTTTGTTGCTGTATCTCAGTGACGAATTTTGGCCACGTGTTGGTCAAAACCAGGTACTTAATGTGCGTATGGGCACGGTCGAAAACTGAGATATCGAAGGCATCGGAGATCTCGCCGGCGTACTGCACTCTTCCCGCAAGTTCTCCGAGCTCGAACCAGTCCTCCAAGGCATCTGATGAATTATCGCTGCCTCTTCGAGTTGTTCCAGATGAGCTGCCGGATGAAAATGGCAAGGCTGGGTCAACGCGTGCCTCTCCGCAAAGTATCCTTGCCGGCTTCTCAAAGATTGTTTCAAAGTACTTGAGATCTTGCGACGATAAGTTGATTGGAAACTCAGCGTCACGGGGACTTATTAGGTCGGTATAGATTACCAACGCCCGAGTGAACAGATTGCGCATGCGGTCTTCATCAGGTGCTTCAGGCCACGAACTCTTCCATTTGGCCACGCGTGTCAGGAAAGCAATATTCTCTCCGGAGAAGTCTCGTAGGGCTGAGAACTCCTGAAGCGGGCCAGGATTAAAGTTCAGCACATGGTCGAGCGCGCTCATCGTGAACAGGCGGTCGCCTAACTCCTTGTCCATGTATTCTATCGATAACCCCTTTTCCAGCACCGAGGAAGACTTCCATTCCACAGAGCTTGAAGCTCTCAGGACAGATCGAGATGCCGTTTCCCACTTTGCATTCGAGTCCGCTGCTCTTTTGCGCAGGTTTCGTTGCCTTATAACGAGGAAGCAAGGGACGAATATGGTGAAAATTTCGAAGAACATCACAGAGAGATGGATCCTGTGATAATTAGAAATCTCCACCTCGGCATGTCTCTAGTTGTCACGGCGACATACCATTCGCTTGGAGCAAAATATTGATTGATAGGGTTGAACACAGGCAAATACATGGATATCAACCACATCGGCGTCGCATGAAGACTAGAATAAGTGGTTGGCAACTTAGGTACATATTCGCAGGAATAGACAAGACTAACTTTGCTATGCAGCAGCTGATGGTCTGGAAACGCCAGCCCAGAGTGTCACGAATTCCCCAGGCTCTCCATATTAGTGTGGGCGCTACCTATACAGGTCAGGGTTAGAATGCTCTCTTCAAATTGCATATCTTATGTTATGAACTTACTATCCACGTCCATATTACCTGCCACAAGGCCGTCGGCCACCACTCCCATCCACGACTCAATTCCACCATTTGTTCGGCAACTGTGCCACCGTGAAGTTCTGTGCCAGCAACGCCAAAACTAGGATGATACTTTGTGCAAGCAAGCCACATCCCCACGGTGAGAAGAACCTAGTTGAAGAATCAGAATGCAACCCCATGATCAAGATTCCTGTGGAAATGTTTACCTGTACAATCATTGCAAGACCAATATAAATCAGGACCCTTGTAGGATAATCCAAGTTTCTCAGGCGACATAGCCAAGAACTGTCGGCCCCGTTACAGCCCGACCTCTTACGTCGTCCATTAGGCGACTGCGCATACTGCTTCTGCAGTTTGGCAACGTACAGGAAGCGGGTGTTGGAGGCATGGAACAGGGCAATGCCCATCGGAAACCAAATGCCCATGAAAAAGTACTGAGTATCGTAGGCGGCGATGACGGGGAGTGTCAATCCGACGGGATAGGTGAGCTGAGCGAGAATCCAATACGCATGGAGGCAAAGGATGGCAGTTTGGGATAGGAGTAGACCACGGATCTTGAGAATAGGGTTGTTACGGTTTGCGATCAGGAATCCCATGCCGGAGAACAAGAGCACAGTCCAGGTTAGGCAGAAGGAGAGGTAGAACTTACCTACCTCGTCGAAGTTTGGCGGACTAATTGGAAGTGAGTACAAGTCGGGCTGTACTGGGTCTGCCATGGTTCCCAACAACGAGTCTTCTTGACCAATCTACGGATACGGGCGAGGTAGTCAGTAACAGCTCATCCGGTATGAAGGAGCAGAGATCCCGATGTTATGTAAATTAAGACTCGAGCAGTGAATGTGCACATGATTGCAGTATTCTCGCGATCAACACGATCCGCCACACACACGCAAGAATGCAGGCGAAAGGGAAGCTATACTTCTTCTTTCTTAACTTGCTAAGTGCGTATCGATCTCGAGTCCATACGCTTATAGACGTAGACATGCGCCGATCGTATCACTATTGACAATAGGTTGGAGTTAGGAAAAGGAAAGTGCTGAGACATATGCTGGCTTGGCCTTGCACAGAGTCAAGGGTGGCTTGTGCCACACCACCTGTCTGGATCTTGACAAGACGCATCAGAAGCAAATAAGGGAGACCGGTTTCCACATCCTGCCCCAGCTGGACCCTGAGCTCTCACTAGACCTGGATCAGCGACGTAGTCCACGAGGCCACAGATCGGTATGAACGTCTTCGATTAGAATTTAGAACACGATAGTACAATGCACCATCGAGTGCCCAGGCGGCATTAAAAGATAGAGATTATTCATATGCATAATTCTCATAATTCACATAGGTATAGAATGACGTTTACGAGTAGGCCTGGTGGAATATATCTTTACCTCGCTGTCGCTGGTCAAGTAGAACTTACTTGGAACTTTCCACGATAGAAATGGGTCAAGTTCCCCTGGCCGTGCTCTTGGCGGTTAACCAAACACAAAACTTAAAGCTTTGTCTCGATCCTAATGGCCATATTATCACGAACTAGAGACACGGTAGGGAGGGTAAACGCCACTTATGCAACTCGACGCCACCAGACACCAGAGCACACAAGAAAAAAGTGTTTAGACTCGACCTCGGGCAACTATGATTCACCTGAATATCGGCACAAGCGAGGCCGACTCTAAGACATATAACGTAACGAGGTAGTGAACCCTCGAATCTCAAGAATGTCTAGGACCTTAGATACATATAATTCCACGCGGAGGAATGCGCACAACAGACCGCACGCATTGGTCAACTTCGATAATCGATGTCCTGTTCTTGACGCCGGAGTTTTCCCGCTTAGCGGCAAACTAATGTCTGGAAGTCAACGCTCCGTGTTTTATTTACCTACTCGCTCCCTAGACTATATATCAACGGCCTGAGAAGCTTCAACCATTGTGGTTCGAGACCTGTTGGCTGAGTCTTCAGTCGGCATTTCTAGCGCTTCACTACTTTCCCTGGATCAGGGCGAAAGAAACAAGCGCACAGGAGGCCCTTGAAGTGGCCAATTTTCCACCCACCTAAGACTTGGATAGTTGACTATTATACCCTCGGAATTGACACCAAACCCTCGTGGAAGTCTGTCGAACAGTTGAGAACATCTAATACCTAAACTCCTGTCCAATAAGCGTCTCGGTAAGTTTCCACAACATCTCGGCCTCGACGGCGCTTGTCGCCCAAGCTCTGAGGTCGTCCTTCCAAGGGTCCCCGAGATGGCATTTCAGAAGATAGGCACCGTTATGGGCTGGGTGCATATACATTTGCCAGTTAGCCATGGCACTACCCCCTTAAGGCATACAGCGATGATATGCAAAAGGCAGCACTTACCCCTGATATCATCGTCAAATGCCGCGTACACGTATGTCGCCGCACCCTCGTCGGGGGTTAGGAAATCAAAGTTCTTTTTCCATCCCTGAGCATGTCCCAATAGACGATATGTCCTTGCTATTTCATATATCAGAGTCCACCGTGATACGACCAGCAGAAAAGAGAGGAGCGCAGGTATAGGTGAGGACTTACACATTTCCTCGTAACCCTGCTCCCAGTCGAGGTGAGCCACCAGATTCGTATTGACAGCCCCTGGATGTACACTGAACGCATGTAGGTTGTGCTTCGTGCCGAGCTTCTCAGCCAACGACATGGTCGTTAGCATTTGCGCCGTTTTAGACTGCCCGTACGCCATCCAAGCGTGATAGAGCGATTCATCCTATGTGAAGCCATCACTGTCAGTCTCTTATACTTCGCCCATTCATGATAGCTATGTTATTCTATACGAAGAAGGCAACCTTACACGAAAATTAGGGTCGTCGAAGCGGACGGGGCTTAGGATATGGCCGTCGCTGCCAACATTCACTATCCGGGGGTCCTCAGACGCCAAGATTCTGGGCATGATGAGGTGTGTGAACAAGAACGGGCCCAGGTAGTTCGTCGCAAAGTGCTTCTCGAATCCCTCTTCGGTGATGGTCCAGGGGATGGCAGAAATACCTGCGTTGTTGACGAGCAGATCGATGTGGGGAACGTCGGTCCATCCCTTGACCGTCTCGGCGGCGGCGCGCACGGCGGCCAGCGAGCTGAGATCGATTTCGAGGGTGCGTATTTTCACTTCCGGCGACGACTTGGAAATCTGCTCTGCTGTTTGCTGTGTCTCTTTGGAATCAAGGCCGGCCAGGATGAGCATGGCGGGTCGCATTGGCGCGATGGCGTTTACGAAGGCGGCGCCTAGTCCTCCAGGGGAGACACCAGTAGTTAAGATGACTATCCCCTTGATAGCCTCGGAGTAGCGAACGGCTAGACGACTGGCCGTCTCTCGGATTCCTTCCTGCTCGGACAAGTCGGTCATCGTGGCGGTCGTTGAAGTTTGCAAATCTACTACGAAGCGGTCAACTTCAACTTGCTGGATTCGAAGAGCATACTAGGGTCTAAATAATGTTGTATAAATATTCCGATCCAATCGATTTTTCGGGGCAGTTATTATTACGTGCCTTACACAAATACGGCGCCCCTATTTATTGTACAGCACAACTCGTAGCTTGTGGGTCACATCCTGTCATACCCGATCATTAGGACGCAAGTGTCGAAAGACCTCACGAGGCACAAATCGAAGGAGAGAATAGCAGCTTGGAAGGAAAGAAGAATTACCGTGGTATCATTCGCCTTTTTAGCGTCCCTAATTACATGAACCATTCGAAAGCATCCGAGGTCTTTGCAACCTCCCCAGACGAACTCAGCAATTATTGACTTATCGTTACATGACTTCATTCACACACATACCACATCCAGCCCAGAAAGAAAGGCAACCCAACTCCGCAAGCGTGGTATAGATCCCAAGCTTCATCCGTGACCATGATCCATCCGCCCAAGTCACGCGAGCAAAGAAGATTTGCAGAAAACCGTTAATAACCTGAAATCGCATCTCCGTTGTCGCCGTGCACATACCAACCAGAATCTTACCCCGTCGTCTCGCCTCTCACCAACTATCGCACGCTGCTTCCAATACTGCTTATCGTATCGCTTATCGTGCCACTTATCTTGCTGCTCATACCACTGACTCTTTCTCGAAGCCAGTCAGGCACCTTCAGGCTCAGGCGGACGCGTCCCTCGACAACCATGTTGACAGCGTTGATGATCGCAAACGTGGTGCTGCCGAGGGCGCGGAACAGCGCGAGGGCGGCGACGGCCCATAGGATGAAGGTCAGGTAGAAGTTGCTGCCGACGTCCTTGTAGCCATAGGTCTCGCTAACGGCCATGGCCAAGACCGCGTTGGCGACCATCCAGATGACCACCATGTACGTGCGCACGCTCTTGTAGTAGTCCTCCTGCATCTGGGACTCTGAGGCCCCCGGCTTAGGCACCTCCACACGGTCGCGCAGGTTGCGCAACGCCTCATCATAGCCCGAGTCGATATCCAGCTGTTCGCTCGGCATCTCAAGCTCGACAGTCGAGCCCTCACCCACAGCTCCGCCCAGGTCCGTCTTCATCACGTTATCACCCTTGGTACCCCATGTCACGTCGTGCGTGTTGCAGAATGCGTACACCTGGAGGGTGCAGATGTAGCTCGGCAGCAGGGTGAAGTACTGGGCCGAGCTCGTAAACATGTGCCACGGGTCGAAGTACAAGAAGCTCATGAGGAAGTAGAGGCCGATGGTCGACGCTATCGACACGACCAGGTTTGTGAACACGTTGTTGCCGATCTTGAGCTGGTCGCTTTTGACAGTGTGGATGACGATGAAGACGGTCGCGAACGTGTTGTACACCATTATAATACTATACACGATCATGCTGGCCAAGTAGAGCTTCTTCGCACCCTGTGGTCGGTTACCGAGCGAGATAATGAACTGCATACTGATCAAGAGCACCAAGGTATATCGCAGTACCGTGAAAATGTACAAGGCGATGTTGTGACCGAACGGGTCGACGGCAGGATCCGTAAGCCCACCACCGATGAAGAAGAAGGCGAGATAGAAGTTGGCGAGAGAAAAGTAGGTAAAGAGGAGTTGCAGGAGCTGGTACACAAATTCGATGTGTAGCAGCACTTTGCGGGCCACCGTGTGGTCCGTCATCCATATCTGCCTGAAGTGTACAAGCGAATAGACAGCCGCGAAAAATGCACCGTTAAGCCAACGACGTCGTTGCGAGATAAACTCCGGAACGGAATCTAGCATGTGTTAGTTTGCTGTGCCTGGCTGGCTATGAGCTTGAAGGGGTTGATGACTTACCTGGCACGTCTGTCTCACCAGTACAACCCTTGACGTACTTCAACACCCATCTTTCATTTCTCTTTGCTACCAATTCCCAACACAAGATACGATCCTCAGCCAAGTACATGTTCGCCGTGAACACATCGGCATGTTGGCCATGCAGGGTTTCTCCTTTGAAGTACTGGCTGAGGGGTCCGTGGCCAGTTTCGTCATTCTGCAGGGCGTGGTATCGGTAAGCGCTTAGAGCTCCGGGTAACACAGTTATATACCCGAAGACAGACTCTAGGGGCTTATCCAAGATATTGGACATCTTATACTCGAAATTCTGGGACGCGACGAGTGGGTTAAGAAGATTGCTTCCCAATCTTCCTTTCATGGCCTTGATCTCACCACATGCGCCTGCGACGTTGGAGTCGGTATCGAAGGCCTTCCACAAATGGTACAGCGAATTGTTGCCAGGCTTAGTACCCACGTCCAACAGAATGCACACGTTAGGATTCAAGGCTTTGCCGAACGCATTGAAGAACCAGCGGTGGGAGTTGAGCTTTCGCTGATTCCTCTCCTTCAGACAGAAGATCATTTGGCAGGGCACAATTCCCTTCTCGGCGCCCTTGAACTTCAGGTCTGAGTCAAGTGAGACCTGGGTGGTGTACTCGTACACATGGGCCTGTACGGCTTTCTGGTTGACGAAGTTCTTGGCGATGCCGTGCTGATAGACGCCCATGGCAGCGAGGGCATCTAACGTACGTGGGTGCACTTTCTCACGACCGTCGGACACGATGCAAACAACAATCTTCTGCCAGCCATTCTCACCCCATGTACGCGACTTGTTGCGCCCACAGAAATGGCTCACGTTCTTCATGACGGCATGCATTGTGCGCGTGAAGTCGATCTCGTCTTCGTTGTACATCGTGACGCAAATAAAGAGTTCCGTCTCACGCGCTGTGCGTCCGATATTCTGTCGCAGCTTATATCCCCTGTCCGCAAAATCGTCTGGGTCGCAGGTCACGGCCGTGTATCGCATGTGTGTGAATTCTACCTCGTCGCGGCGAGGCAGAAAGCTGTAGAGGATGGTAGGAATCTTACACTCGAGAATGAGCTCACCGTTAATCAGTTGTACTTCCTTCTTCGAGGTAACAGGCGCGCGAACGCCACGACGCTCTTGCTTGCCTTCCGGCGCAGCACCATAGTACTCGACCTTCTCTGACATAGGCGCTTGCGAGTCCTCTTCACTAAGGGTGACTTGCGACTGCCCGGCATAAGAGTCAAGGTAGGGATTTGTGCCGCTGATATCTGACTCGGGTCCGAATACGTCGTCGTTGGTACCATCTAAGGGTATGTTTACTGTCGCATCATCGGCTGTGTACTGTGAGTTGCGCGCCGATCCGGTGAACAGAGGGGCGGGAGGTAACGGTCTGCGCGGGCTACCGCCGTATCTGCTAGATGGGGTGCCCGGTCTAGGGCTGCCGTTGATGTCTGCCGGCTCGTACTGTACATTAGAAGGCGGCGGGCGTGCGTAGTCGGATGTGGTAGACATTCTCGACGAGGGAGTCCAAGGGCGCGGAGAGTCAGATCCCTGCGATCGATAGGGTTCATACGCAGATTCTACTGGAGCGAGATGAGGTGGATCGAGAATAGAGGATGTTCGTGAGCGTGTGGAATTGATTGATGGTTGGTATACTCGGCGCGGTGACGGTCGGATACTATCAGGTTTCTCTAGTGAGCCACTGCCATCAGAAGTTCCGGATTTGCCGGGAGAAGATTCGTTGTTGGGTGTTTTGTTGCGACGAAGGCCCTCTCGTCTAGGTGATGGGCCTTCGGGAATAGTGGGAAGGCTCTGTTTGAAGTCTTCTCGGAGAACTTTCGAGGACCTCTGCTTCTTTCTCTGTAGCTTTACAGTGTTGGAGCGCTTCTGTACGGGTTTGCGCACTGGCGACGTATCACTTCCGGGAGAAGATAACTAGTCTTCGCCAGGAGAGGATGTCGGTGTGCGCGCTTCCTCTTGCTTCTTAAGCGACTCCAAATGTTCGGGCGTTGAAATGTAGTTCGTCTCTTTTGCTTGCTTGCTGAATGCCAAGGGGGCAGGAACAAGATCTGGAGACAGCAATTGGGAATCTGGCATTGGTGGGAGTACATACGGCCGAGTGTCTGGCAATGCTTCCTCCATTGATGTCAGCAGTCTCACTGCTGCTGGGTTTCCTCCTGAACCGCGCGCGATGTGGTCATTCTCATCGTCATAGTTGGGTAGAGCATATGCAGGAGGGCGAGAGGGAGTGCCGTCCATGGCGAATTGTTATCGGCCAAAATGCCGAAGTTGTTCGTGAGACACTCTACGCTACTGTTATTAGTCTGGAATTCGGCAACACTCAATATGTTGTCCTCGAGTTGTAGCGCCGCTTAAGCCGTGCGCTACTAAGCAAACGCCGATGGGGATTGTGAATTTGCGTCGTTAGCGTGGGTATCGCTGAGTATTGAATTGTAGACGAGTTTTGAAAGGAAAACAATTCAATGATTGCGAAAAATGGTGTAACGGCGTGCAAGTATGGGAATGGAAAGTGAATCCTCGGCGGGGAGCTAACAGCTTGTGGCCTCGAAGCTTTGAAGGAATCTAACAAGAGCTTTGTTTTTTCAGGATGTCTCGCTTCCTCGTTGCCCAGCAACCGCGCCCTATCCCCCACACCAAACGGCAACCCGCCTTGGCAGTGCGGCTTAGCCTTAGGTTGCCTATCAATTTGCCTATCAATTACGCCGGCAGATATTCCTTTAATCTCCGAATTCTAATACATCGGAAGTTCGTGTTTAACGTATTGTGTGCTGAATGCATTCGTCGTTACCTCATAATGCAAGGCACATTTGGTATATAATCGCTTGCTCTATTATATGCCCTTACGTGCAGAATCAAAATAGTGGAAAATCAACTTCAAATGTTTGTAGATTGGCAGATTGGTTTGTCATCTGTGCTTCTTGCTTCTTGCTTCTTTACATGCCCCATATTTGTCTCCAGCTCTTTTCGTCGCGCCCAAGAGGTGCCTGAGAGACTCCGAACCTTGCAGGCTCGCTAGAATTGGCCTCAGGCAGACATATCCACTCTCTAATACAGTCCGGTATCTCCTCTCTAATGTGACTAATACATATCAGAGCTTGATTATCACTGAGACCACGTATTTTAACAGCTCCTGCTTTCGACGCGTCACTCTCAACGATGACCTCTGAACCGTCTTCACGCTTCGCATATGTCTTTGCCTCGCCATGCTCGAGGAAGAGTAAACAACGGTTTCGGACACCGTCGTCCATTCCACTACAAGCCTCATCCAGGATAACAATATCCGGGCTTTTAATGACGGCACGTAGAAACAGTGCAACTCGCTGTGCCGAGAAGGACAATTCTCCGAACATGTAATGATCCGCCCACCCCAGATCAGAGTTCTTCTCCACAGAAGCTGGTTTCGACGGCTTCACGTATGAGGGATTCAGCTCAGCCTCGAACCATCGCAAGACAGCCTCAACCTTCTCTTTTGATGAATCGTCAAGCTTAGCCTTTGAACGGAACGTGTCTGCCCATGCATTCTCGACAACTTGCCTGACCGTGAGGTTTCGTGGCATGTGTTGGTGAATCTCGGGGCTGGAGTGCCCAATTCGGGATTGAATGTCCCAGAACGTTAAAGGCAGCTTTCCAGATCCAGGCTCCGACAATCTGCTCTGTCCAAAGAGCTTTATAGGCAGTGAATAGGTTTGGGGGTGGTCTGAGCAGATGAGGGACACAATGGTTGTCTTGCCAGAGCCGTTTGGCCCAAATATCCCCCATCGCTCTCCCCGGCGGACAGTCCATACGAGACCTTCCTGTTCTTTCCCATCCACGGTCTGTTTCCAGTTCCCAAGTGCTGCCTTGCCCTGATATTGCACCTTGCATCCATCCATCTCGACTATGGGCTCTCCAATACTTCTAGATGCTACTGTATCCGGAGTATGTATTGTCTTGTCGGCTTTAATGGTTTCCTCACCCATGAGTGGTCGTCCACGAATCCCGCGACCAGTCAATACCCTGCCCACCTGCACCAGATTGTGTACCGCCAAGTTTTCGTCTTCTTTCGACGTCCCGTTCCATACGCGACGGACATACTCTCTTAATTCGCCCAGTACGGCTTGTTTCTCCCCTATTGCCCCTATCTGGCAGTTGCCTTTCAAGTAGACTAGATGGGTTATCCAATCAGGAATAGGGTCCTGCGGCCTTGCACTTAACACCAACCTCGGACTAGCTTTACTAGCGAGGCGGCGCAAAAGGGGGCTCAGCCCAGCTACCGTAGGTGGGTCGAGACCCATGAATGGCTCATCCAGCAGCAACACCTCAGGTACAGTGAGCAGAGCCCTCGCGATCCTTGCTCTGCGACCCTGTCCATTGCTTAAGAATGCAACTGGCAGATCGAGCAGCCGGGCGAGCTTTAGGTCTCTTACCACCCCGTCTAGTAAAGCTGGGTCTGGCTCATCCTCAGGTGAACGCTTTAGCGGATTGAGCTCCGTGTTGCCTAGAAGAAAGTCTCTAAGGGAGAAATCCGTGTTCTCGCGTTTAGACTCATACCGAGCAGAGAGGTAAGCCGAGGTAGCCACCTGGGAACCGAAACCATCATTGTTGAATCCCACATACTGGATGGCCTTATGCGGGACCCTCAGTTTATAAGGCACTGCATCCGTGGACAAAAACGGATAACTTCGTGCAGCAGGAGGAATGCAAAGTTGACTTCCTGTGAGGAGTTGTAGGAAAGTTGTTTTCCCGCTTAGAGAAGGGCCAACGACGTACCAGTGCGTCGGGGGATCAGTAGCAGACGGTAATATGAAATTCAGGTTGGCAAAAAGCGGCGGGTTAGGGTGAATGGAGCTCGAACCGGGATGATGGCGGTAGAAAGTGCCATTAGAGATGTTTATTACTGGAGGACGAGCTGAAGGAATGCGCATAATGCCAATTGGATCATTTCATAGCTTGGTTCTTACTTGTGACACGCATGCCTTCGAAAAGAGTCAAGCTATATCTGACAGTGAAGGGAGCTTTCATAAAAAGAATTCGATATAACCGGTATTTCGGCGTTAACGAGGGACAAACTTGGTGGAGGTACGGATCTAAAAGAGATATTACGTAACTCAAATACCACTCCAACTAAGAGCAAGGACCACATGCGGATGCTTGCACCTCTAGTCTTGGCAAGGCTCTAAACACGAAAGCTCCCGGCAGCCTGCTATTGAGCTTCCTCATCACCGCAGAAGCCCAAACGAAGCCTTTATCCACGACCAACTTCGATTACAATAGTTCACTGCACGCGCTCAACAGATAGACTGATCAGCAAATTCTAAAAAGAATACGAAATACCTTAAACAAGACCAGATATAATACTCTACCAACCGTCAAGATGGTAAGCCCCAACTTCCTACCCTCTCCCTCTAGAGTATCACCATTCCAACAAAGCTAACCATTACCCACTTACAGTCGATGCGCATCGTACCCGCGTCCTCCCACAGCAGCACCTTCAAGGCGAGCAACACGTCCGCGCCGTCCGCGCCGGGCGTCCACGACACCCTGCGTCACGGCGTAGGCCCGTCAGCCCTCGACTCGGCCTCCTCCTCCTCCGCCGCCGCGGCCCCGGTCTCGCGCCACCCGCTCGAGGCGCGCCTCAAGGCCTGGGAGTCGACGCAGGAGAACGTGCGCATGGAGAGCCTGCGCCGCACCTTCGGCATGGCGGAGCCCATCCGCCGCGGCATGGAGCTCAAGATCACGCGCGAGGGCGAGTGGCGGCCCCTGGCCCTCGGCGGCGGCAAGCGGAGCGTCCACGAGGACATCCTGCGCGGCCGCGAGGCCACCCTCGACTGGGAGGACGTCTTCACCGGCGAGGAGCAGGGGTCCGCCGTCGGCGTGCACGAGGAGATGGAGCGGAAGCTGAAGATTTGAAAGGACGGTCTGGTGGTGCATCTTGGCGGCAAACGGATGTGAAGGCCCTGGATTACGAGAGACGATAGGGGGCTCGCTTGGACCTTGATTCCATGGACTAGCTCAATGTCTTGCACCTCGAGCATGGCAGTGACGGGTCAAGGGCCGACTTTTTGCAATGTACGATATAGCGGTACAGAGGCGAGCAGCATGAACTAGACAATTCAAGGGCACTGGGCCCTAAGAACAAGAAAAATGTCGAGAAACTTATCATATCCAAGATATATGCCAGTGTAATGACTGCGGTGTATCGTTCGTATTCGAAAACATATAGACAATGGCCATGAGTATTACCGCATTATTGCTGGTAATCAGTATGGCCAGTAAAAGCACAAGCACTATAAACACAACGAAACGAGCCGGGTCTCGACTTATTTCTCCCAGTGCCACACGAAAAGAGCACTGGGATACCGTTGAGGCCTTCTTTCAACCCCTTTCCCACCAGGGTCCCCGAATGTGTACCACAGGCCACACATAAGAAGCCCTAATGTATCATTCCATGACATAGAAAAACACTCTGGTCCCGACTGCTTTCGCTTCAATCTCTGCTGATAAAAATCAAACCTTATCACGCCACCCAATGCCTTAAATTCCAAATCGATTCCACCGTAGATATGCCTTGCTACCCGTCTTTCCCGCCCACATTTCTCCCAGGCCGTCAGGATAGATCTAGAACAGGGGTATGATGTCGCCGCATTAAAAGAATTGTTTCATTATATAGGGATAGGGTCTTCCCCTTGCTGCTTGGGAAATTCGACCACATCATAAAATGACGCAGCATCCGCCACGGCTGCCGTGGCTTCCGGAGTCCTTGACCTTCTTGGCTGCTTCTTCCTCATCTATCAAATCTTGAGGCTTGACAGTCATGTGGACAACATTCCTAGTTAGACTGAAATGGTAGTCTATCCAAGTCAGCGACTAGGTTAAAATATAACCCAAGATATATAAGCACGAAAGAATGACTCACGACTTAGTTGGTTTCGATCTTCCAGTAGTTTGCCAAAATGAATGAGCCTTATAGCGCTAGGTTCCCTCGGTGGCTGATCCCATTCTTTCCTCCAATCTCTTAGTATTAACTCTTTTAATGTGTATACCGTGATGCTGAAAGGATCCATTCTGCCGTCCTCTGTTTTGCCCGTTACGGTCACGTTCCTCTTTGTCAGGTATTTTTCATCGATCCGAAAGGGGTGACGAGCACCAGAGGTCAGGAGAAGCATGATGTCTACCGCGAGGTCGCTATTCCCAGCCGCATCGGTAGGTTCAACTGGATCTATCGTCAGGTCCTCGGCATCGCCCTGAGCTGGAGCTTTGCCACGGACTTTCGCCGATGTCGACTCGACGACTGGAAGGTCCTTGTCAGGTACGGGTATCGGCGAAGGTGAAGACTCGGTGTCGTGGGTTTGAGACGGCGTTGTTTCTACATTCGTATCTGGGTTCGCAGGTTTTGGATCGATCTTGGATAGGTCTTCCATTTCCACGTCAGCAGCAGCCTGGCTTATCGACACCCTCGCTTCTCTAGCACCTTGATCTCCACCAGTAGAGGATGTCGTGTCGGCCATAATTGCAGCCGAATCAAAGGTGATTGATCAACCGCGATCTTTCGCGGTCCGTCGAATAGTGCAAATGCGGACGAGTTGCGCGCAAGTTGCGGCTTGTCGGAATAAGCAGGAAACGAATGGACGTCAGCAATGTTTGGGTGTGTGTTTCAACGATTGCAGGAGTTGCATTCGGTTTCGAAAGGATTGCCGAATGATAGACGCGATCGTAATTGAGACACTTGATTATTATTTGTCGGCTACGCCGGTTCCTGCCATGAAAAGCACGCAGATGAAACGAATGCGAAGTTGAAGAAAAAAAAAAAGTTGATGAAAGGAAATTAACAACGTCGAACCAGTGACCAGATCAGATTACAGGGTAAGATGGGAAATGCAGTGGTCGCTACTTGGTAATACTAATGATTGATAGCTGATGATGTTATCGCTCGGCTCTGACGGATGAGGAGTGACAAGACGGACTAGGACTAACGACTAGGTAATTCAAAGTGAACAAGTTGACGGACAAACATTAGAAGTGCTTCGGTTTCGAGTTCCGGGGGGCTTCACAGGGCAGACGAAGACGGGGAGACTCTTACCATTCGTCTTTAAAGGGAGCCGCGAATGAAATTGGATCGACTTCCCGGCCGGGGCTTGGGCCTGGGCTGCGGGCCAGCTAGGATCTTTGCAGGCGGTTTTAGGTGGTTTTGGGATGCCCCTTATTTCAGGTTGTTTATCACCACCTGCACCCGAGGCCTACCTTAGCCCCTAGCCACCCTAGCGCCCTTAGTGCTACCAATCTATTAGCGGCCTACCTTGCGAAGTACAGTTCTAGGTTTACCTATTGCCTCCTGAGTTTCCTTGGTAAAAATATATAAGCAGGGAAGCAGCTTGTATTTACAAGCTTAATACTAGCCTATTTGGCACCGCTTCGAGCTTCGAATCCGATTAAGAAGAATCAGGTTTGCATACCTAGGTGAGCTACTATATTACAAGTGCATCTAGCATTTTACTGATGTATGCAAGGATACAGATAATTATTCGTCCTATTAACCCGCTGCTCCAGCAGCAAAGTTACCCCAGAGGCATACCATATGACACCCACGATATCCACGCATTGGGTGTAATGGTAATAATGTGGTGATAACCGAAGTTCGGATCTCATTGCCGTACAAGGAAAGAGGAAAACCACGAACGTTGCAGGTGCTTTTTCGGGTCGAGAACCCTACCATCACCACCTCCTCCTCCGTCAAGTTCCATTGAAGAGGGTGAGGTCGTATTGATCCTGACTGATCAAGTCACAGCTGAATAACAAAACGCGTTTCCGGCATTCTGGATTTGCACAGCCGGCCAAAAGGCGGCCTCCTCAGGGCTGTTTGTCGTTATCGAAAGAGTTACATTCAAGTATTTGAGTTTTTTCCGTACGATCATATCTCGAAATGGGCAGTAAACCTGGTAAACCTGGGGACCAATTCCATCTCTTGTATCTCGGCACGGTAAACGCCCCGCCTTGGCATCATCCATCATCTCTTCCCCACACTCCACACTCCACACTCCTCGCAGCTTGGATACGTAACATGGACTAACAGTCGCCTTTCCCTTCAACTTCCGAAGCTTCTGACCACAAGCTGGCTGACTCTATTCTCGGGAGACTATATCCTTCAGCTGTCGGAATATTCTTCACTTCGACTTCTCGGGACGTACGCTGTACACTTGCACTAATCACGAGAGACGTTACGTTGACACAATCAACACTCTCCTGCATATTCTAATTTCGAAATATGCAGAGATGATCCATCAATGGAAACCCAGAATTCCCTTCAATTAATTTACGAACGACGGCCTCCCCAGCATCCTTGCAGCCCTAGCCGCCGCTTACTAATTGCACCTCCTAGCGAATGATCGAAGTACCTACATACCCTAACCCATACGAATATGTATTTACCGTAGATAAACGGGATATCGCTGCGATGTAGTAACTCTCACTTTGGAGGCTAAGCATAACACAATTTCGACTGATATCATGTAAAACCCCTTCATTGTTGTCGTTATCACATGCCTTGGCATATACACTATCCTAAGAACGTTTACAATGTGTAGGTCCTGAAGTTAAACTGTATAGGCATTCCCCGCGAGGCCGTTAGGTATCGCCACCGAGGCCCGACTTCGCACCGGACCATCCGAAGTCCACTCGGCAGGTTGTCCTAGCGAAGAACGTCCGCTTTCTAACTACCGTCAGCACCGGACACGTGGAAATTTAGACGACGGCGAAGATGTACCCATACAGACAGAAGGTGTACAAAGTAGTTAGGGGGGGGGGGGGGGGGGGGGGGGTGAAGTGAAATGTTAAAAAGGGTTATGATAGTTATAAAAATAAAGTTAATATATAAATTTTTAAATTTTAAAAAAGAGAGGCAGCAAGG